>CAKMXV010000004.1:0-600000 GCA_928858565.1 Anthracocystis walkeri
CCTAACCCTAGGGCTAGGGCTAGGGCTAGGGCCAGTCTCGCTTCAAGGGCATGCCAGGTAACAGACAGAGCGCCACTGTCATCGAGTCATACAGCAAGCCACCAAGAGGCTGAGAAAAGGAGTGGCGTGTCCTCCTCATCGATGGCCATGGTTCACATGTCTCCAGCGACTTCCTCGATGCCTGCTGGCTCCGAAGGATTGTTCCAGTGTGCTTCCCACCGCATGTCACACACGTGATGCAGCCTCTTGATGTTGCTGTCTTTGCTCCACTGGCGCAAGCATACACATCGCAAGTAAACTCAATTGGTCTCACCACCGACTCAGTTGACCGTGTTCAATTTGTGGAACTCTACGCAAAGGGATGCA
Organism: Anthracocystis walkeri; assembly: GCA_928858565.1. NCBI lineage: Eukaryota > Fungi > Basidiomycota > Ustilaginomycetes > Ustilaginales > Ustilaginaceae > Anthracocystis > Anthracocystis walkeri. Next base: position 367 of record CAKMXV010000004.1, read on the forward strand.
GCAAGGTCTTGACCTCAGCAAAGGCAAAGTGAGCTTTCACAGACACTGGTCTCACAGTCTCACCAAATGCCAATCGGATCCTTGCTAGGGCATTTGGCAAAGCATTTGTTGACGACGCAAACAATGAAGACTCACCGCCACCTGAAGCTGCTTCTGCGGTAGAGCAGACGACTCCAAGAAAGGTTGAAGCTTTCATCAAGATGTTTGATACATACGAGGCTGTCGAAGACAAGCTTGATCGGGCACATCTCAAGCGCAAGCTCATCAATGCATTTCAAGAGTCATCTGCACATGGTGATCTCCTGCAGCAGCAGGAGGAGAATAGGAAGGTGATGAAGAAGGCATCTCAGTGTAAACCCAAGCCTGGAGATCAGATGGTGCTTTCGAAGGACAAGATGATCACAATGGCAGAAGTGAGAGACAGGATCAAAGAGCTGCAGTCAGAGGCAGACTGGTTGCAGGCTGCAGCAGACAGATGAGAAAGAGAACAGGCAGCTGCTGGTATCATGCTGCTTGGCAATGACCTGCTTGTCGAAGACCCAACCCAGCAAGATCAGCAGATGATGCAGCTGCCACCTGAACCCCTCTGGCCCTGCAAGGATCAGCTCTTTTGCAATGGTACAGACCAAACACAGATTGCTGGGCCATCGTCGAGGCCTGACACTGGCTTCCTAGACCCTGCCCTCACCCTTGATAGCACGCAGCAGCCTTTTGACTGGCTGTTGCAGTAGACAATGCGTAGCTTGACTTGTAGTGTAGCATGGCCTGTGGTGTTGAGCAGGAGCAGCTTCAAAAATGCGTTGACTTTGAAAAATGTACTGCTGTGCAGTTGCATTTTTTCCGCAAATTTTGGTCCAAATTTCCGACCGAAACAGTCGGAAATTTGGACACTGGACCGCGACTATGCCTGGACCGGCACTACCCAAACCACGTTATGTAAAGGTTCTATCGAATTAGCTATGGTATTGGGGTATATGTGAAAGTTAAAGAGTGTGGATATCAATTATCGAGAAGACACATGAGATCAGCAGCTGAGTCGAGAGCCTTGTCCACTGCTTCTTTGTCTACAAGCGGGGTCACAGCCGAAGTCGCTCTCCCCTTTCCCATCCTTCCAGCGACTGGTGGTGGCAGGACGGACTTTCTCGCCCGAGGATGGAGCGACTTCCTACCTCCAACCGGGGGCTTCTTCACCTGAGCGTCATCTAGCAACTTCTGCGCGGCATCGTCCAGCTTCACCGCCGCTTCCTGCAGCAAACTATACGCTCTCCACTCCTTCTTCGCATCAGCGTCTTCCTTCGCCTGCGATGCCTTGGGCACCTTATGCGACTTGCACTTGACATCAACTAATTTATGCACGAGGTATCGCAGCCACAGAACGTTCGTTGCCGGGCAGAAAGTCTCCCACGCTCCCCGAGTGACAGCTCGCATCTCGCGGTACACCTCGAACTGTGGATCTCCAGACCCTTCAAAAAGCGTTTCGTCGTCGAAGGGGTAGTAGAGAACTTCACCTTTCTTGGCGCGACTTTTCGAAGTGCAAGCGCGGGAAAGTGTGAAATCGATGATCGTTGCTTTGACGCCTGAAATCGTTGGGTCGAGTAGCCAGTCTGAACTATCGTCCGAGTCGTCAGCTTGAGAGGTAAGGTCTCGTTCGACAGCCTGAACAAGAATGTTACCCCAATGCAAATCACGATGCTCAAATTCGTACTTCGACTCCATCACACCCAGACCGCCGACAACCTGCCAAAAGATGGAAGCGGCCTGTAGCCAAGATTTGACTTTTAAGCTTTCCAGATCCATCCCACCATCTGTCATGACGAGCAACGCGTACACCTGCTGACGGCCCAGAACGTGCGGTCGGATGTTTTCGGCGCCTTCGCCTGTTTTGTTGCGACGTTTGGCGTCCCAGCGGTCCCAAGCTTGAAGCAGGGTGGCGGTGTACGTGCCTCGGACGATGTGTGCTGAACGAAGAGAGACAAACGAATCCGAAGCTTTGGACTCGTGCGCGACGAGTTGCATGAGTCGGATCTCGCGTTCGACGTCAGATGCGGGAGAGGTGAATGGTAGGTCGTCGTCTTGTTCGTTGGGCGAGGAAGATTGCGAAATGGGGATGATTTTGAGGACGATCGCTTCCTGCTGGTCATCATGTGCGGTCGAGCTTGATTGTGAAGGCTTAAAAATCTTGAAGACCTCGCTATAGCTTGCCTCGCCAATCTTTTCAAGACGACGGCGAGAAGTGGTTGATTTCGAAGAGCCTGTGTTCGAGCGCAGTCGCTGGATCACAGCCGAGAACGCTTCGAGCTTGGTCTGTGAGACCGAGTCGAGTAGCGATGAGAGGTGGTCATCGCTTTGCGTCGAGTCATCCTCATCCGAAACCGCTAGATCGGCTACCTGTGCAGCGAGGCTGAGGGCTGGGTCTTGTTCGCTTTCATCATCGGAACCCTGCCCTGCGTCCTTGTCGTCCTCTGCCTCGTCATCGCTGGTGGCTGCAATTCGTCGAGTGACTCGCTTGTTTTGCTTGGCCTTGGACTTTGCCCCTGCAGTTGTCGTTCTGCGCAGTGCATGGCCCGAATCGTCGCTGCTTTGGTTCGATAAGCTGAAAGATGATTGACTAGTGCCTCCGTTGTCGAATGACGAATCTGAAGCACCATTGATTGAAGATAGAGACGAGTCCGAGATCGCAATCGCAGACGATAAGGTCGAGCCCAGTGCCGTACCGTGTCGAGGTCTGGCGGCCATTGACTTTCGCGACGTGCTTCGAGTGGCGTTGGTCGTCAACTTGCTGCTGCGTGAAGTCGAGGCATTGGCAATGCCCGTCGCTACTTTCCTTGCCTGCTGCCTTTCCCGCTCCTCTTCCATCTTGAGCTCAGCCAGCTGTCGAGCCTTTTCCTCAAAGTACGATTTTGTGGGTACAGGACGACGAGGTGTCATGTCTCTGTCGGTGAAGTCATAGTCTTGAATAGCCATGCGTGCTGCTTGCGCCGCTCGACGGGATGCTCTGCCAGCTGGCTGGTTTGGTGGTGGTGTTGACTCGTTGGGAAGTGTTGGTGTGGGCGCTTTGGCGGAGACCGCTTTTCGGACGGTCTTGGGAGAGTCGATGTCATCTTTGCTCGACAAAATGCGACGAGCCTTGGGCGTAGCGTTGATGCTGCTGCTATCGATTGACTTTGCAGCAGATTTCTTCGGCTTGGAGGGAGATTTCTGCTTCAGTGCTGGCAGCGCTTCCTTGTGGAGAGCCTTGCTGATGAGTGCTTTCCTCTGTCTGCTTTTGTTGGTCGTATTACTGAGCTGAGGGGTATTGGAACTAGACGCAGAAGCAGGGCTGCAGGCCGACTGAAAAGACAAGCTGGAGTTGGCAGTATCGTACACGTCGCTCTGGTCTGTTGTTGGCTGGTCTTCGACGCTATCCTCGTTGTCCAAGTCGGCACTTTTTGAGTACAGTGCGGATGGCAGCATGGAAGCTCTGGATTTGCCATACGTTGCCTTGGGTTTGGCCTGCGGCTTGAAGAATCCAAACGGATCGTTTTCGTCATTCTCGAACGAGTTGAAGGCGCTCTGACGGTTTACAACCCTGACTTCTGCTCTCCGGCCGTACACCGACACCTTCTTGGTGTTGCCCGAGAGGAACGACATGGTGAACGGAGCAGCAGGAGCGCGAGCCGCCGTCGCTTCGAGATTGTAATGGGGAGTGAGATTGGAATGGTGGTGAAAACGATCCGGCAATGTCGGAACGATGAGGAGCGGCTAAGCTCAGTCGCAGTAATGTCGCTCGTGCATCAAAAAAGTGCGAAAACAACCAACACTCAACCGCCGCGAGCTCAGCCTGAAAATTGCGCGAACGGCACACGTGACTGCGACCCTCATTTTTGGTGGCAGGCTCGCTTATGTAAGCGCATCCTCAACCTGCATTTTCTTCTTTCTTCCGATGTGAGCCCATTTGGCCTTCAACGCTGTTCTCGAGCTCTGCACATATCGACCCAATCCACTTCCCAACATCATCTCGACCATTCGTCATCGACTCCGGATCTCGTAAGGATGTCGCTTTTTACTCCCGTTGCCGCCGCTCGGGCGCTGGCATCGACTTCATGCTCCAGCTCTCGATCCTTCAGCACCTCGATCGTCACATTGAAAAAGTCCAACCGCGCTCGTGGTGCTGCTAGAAAGTCGCCCCGAAACCAAGCACTTTTCGCCGCTCTCTCGCCTCGTCTCTCACCAAAACAAGGCGGTCTCGCTGCCTCAGCCGCCTCGTCAAGTGGAAAGTCCGGCAAGAAGGCTTCCAACAACCTCGACCCAGAGGAAGGCGAGACTCTGCTCACACTCGAACAGGCATGCGAACAGCTTCAGGCTCACGGTGCTGCTAAACGACCACTCAACGCCTTTGAAATTCACATTGTCACCTCCGTCTCATCACATCAGACCAATGCACTTCGTGGTCGAATCGCATACCCAAGGGACCCAAGGACAAAGCAGGAGCGTCTGCTCATCTTTGCTGAGGAAGGCTCTGAGGCCGCTGAAGCCGTCAAGGAGATCGTTCAGAACGAAGCTGCTTCTTCCTCTTCGTCCACATCAGAACCAGGAATCATCCTCGGTGGCTCCGAACTTATCTCGCAAGTGCTCAACAACCGTGTAACCGGCTTCACTAAGGTGCTTTGCACAAACTCGCTTCTCCCCGAAGTATCCAAGGGTCTCGCAAGGTCATTGGGTCCTAAGGGATTGATGCCCAACGCTCGTCGTGGAACCGTCGTGCCACCGGATGACCGCAAATCCATTCTGGATGCTATTCGCGAGTCCAAGGGTGCTATGGACTGGAGGTCGGACAAGGTCGGCGTAATTCGGGGTGCTATCGGCCGTCTCAACTTTGACAAGGAGGATGTCAAGAAGAACGTCACCACATTGCTCGACGCTATCGTGCAAAAGGTTCCTACATTGGGATCGCAGCAGGCAGCACAGAGTGCAGGTCAGGCAAAAGAATACACTCCGCGCGACAAGAGGTCACCGGGTGAGCTCAAGAAGGCGGCTAACATCATCAAACAGGTTCACCTCAGTTCAACGCAGGGACCAGGTATCAAGCTCGACCTTCGTGATGTTCTGGCTTAGACTGCACGACTGATTGTACGACTTACTCTGTCACGTTTCTACAATACACTCACGGATATTCAACAGAAAGCGTGTGGGCATCACATCAGGGACGGTTCTCGGAGCTGGCGTCAGGATTACTGTGCTCGCATTAGATGCGACTCGGCTCAAGATGTCTGTGAAGGATATGGTATCTAATGCAATATTGATTCTCTGATATATAGACAAACGTGATTTGGAAGCGGAACAGTTCAGAACGGGTTGAGATGCCTCGAGAGAAATCCCTCTCAAAGTGCCCAGCTGGACAAGTTCTTGTAGTGAACACCCTCACCGTCAATCACACTACCCATGACAACAGGTCGCTCACCCACTTGGCTGAGCAATCCCAGGATCCTCTCCTGCTGCTCTTTCTGGATGATGAGCACCATACCGATACCGTTGTTGAACGTCCTGGCCATCTCTTCGGGGTCGACGTTGCCCGTAGCCTGCAACCAGTCGAACAGCGCCGGTCGCTGCCACGATGCAAGGTCGATTTCGACACCTTTGCCTTTGGACAAGATTCGGGGGATGTTTTCTGTGAACCCACCACCGGTGATGTGCGAGAGAGCGAGCAAGCCTTGTGCCTCAGCAAAGAGAGGGGTGAGAGCTTCGACGTAGATGCGAGTGGGCTCGATGAGCGCATCACCAAGCGTCTTGGCGGGAGCAGAGCCATCCTTCTCTGCCGACCAAGGGCATGGTGCGGACAGGGAAAGACCCGAACGGGCAACAATCTTGCGAACAAGCGAGAAACCGTTCGAGTGAACACCAGAGCTGTGCAGACCAACGAGGACATCACCAGCTTTGAGCTGGTCGAGCAAGGGCAAGAGAGCCTCACGCTCGACGGCACCGACGGCAAATCCGGCAAGATCGTAGTCGTCACCCTCGTACATACCGGGCATCTCGGCGGTCTCACCTCCAATGAGACCACACTTGGCCTGTCGACATCCTTCAGCGATACCAGAGATGACCTGAGTGGCTACAGGCACGCTGAGCTTGGAGCAGCCAAAGTAATCGAGGAAGTAAAGCGGGGCAGCACCCTGAACGAGCAGATCGTTGACGGACATGGCGACGAGATCGATTCCGACGGTGTCGTGCTTGTTCATGTCAAGCGCAAGACGGAGCTTGGTACCGACACCGTCAGTGCCAGAGACGAGCACTGGGTCGCGCATGCCGATAGCCTTGAGGTCGAAGGTACCACCGAATCCACCGAGCGAAGCATCGCAACCTGGACGACGTGTCGACTTGGCGAAAGGCTTGATGGCCTCGACGAGCGAGTTACCGGCGTCAATGTCGACACCAGCAGCGGCGTAAGTGAGACCGGCGGGTGCCGAGCTGCCTGCAGATGGCTTGAGGGCACGGTGGGCGATATCGCGGCGGAAGGTCTTGCCTTCGAACTGGACAGCGTCAACACCCTTGTAGGCGAGCTCTACGGCCTCTTGAAGCGTGTTTCCGAATGCAGAGACGGCAATGACACGGCCACCAGCGGTGACGAGCTGACCGTTGGCGTCGATCTTGGTACCAGCGTGGTAGACGGTGACGTTCTCGGGGACGGCACCGATGGTGATGGGGACGCCGGTGGGGTACTTGCCAGGGTAGCCCTGGCTGGCAAGGACGATGCTGACAGCGTGCTGGTTGCGCACGACGGGCTTGACCGAGTCAAGACGACGCTCGACACAGGCGAGGACGATGTCGGCAAGGCTGGTCTGCGACTCGTCGAGCAGCTCGAGGACAGCCTCGGTCTCGGGGTCACCGAAACGGACGTTGTATTCGAGCACCTTGGGACCATGGGCAGTGAGCATGAGACCGACAAAGAGCATGCCGACGAAGGGGAAGCCCTCGTTACGCATACCGTCGATGGTGGGAACAAGGACTTCTTTGCGGATACGAGCGGGGAGATCGTCAACGAGACCTTCGGGAGCGGGGGTGTAGGCGCCCATACCACCGGTGTTGGGACCGGTGTCGCCTTCACCGATACGCTTGTGGTCCTGGCATCCTGGCAAAGCGGTGATGGTGTAGCCGTCAGAGAAAGCAAGGACGGAAAGCTCAGGGCCAACGAGCCTCTGTTCGATCAAAAGCGACGAGCCGGCATCGCCAAAGACTTTTTTGACCAAGATATCCTCGACACCTGCACGAGCTTCGTCGTCGGACTCGGGAAGCAAGACACCCTTACCAGCAGCGAGACCGGAAGCCTTGAGAACGACCTGCTGAGCACCACCGAGCTTCTGAATGTAGTCGAGGCACTCTTGCACCTGAGAAGCGTCGAAAGACTGGAAAGCGGCGGTGGGGATGTTGTACTTGTCCATGAAAGCCTTTGCAAAGGTCTTGGAACCTTCCATCTGAGCAGCAACGGGCGAAGGGCCAAAGACAGGGATACCGACTTTACGGAAAGCGAGCTCGACACCATCGACGAGAGGCTGCTCTGGACCGGGGAAGCAAAGGTTGATGCCATTCTGGACGGCCCAGGCGGTGATCTCGCTAAAGTCACCGGAAGCCTTGGGCGAGTCGAGGTTGGTGCATCGAGGGCCGAGAGTAGCGGTACCACCGTTACCGGGAGCACAGAAGACGTGCTCTACTCGAGGCGAGCGGAGGAAGTGGTTGGCGATGGCATGTTCACGTCCACCCGAGCCGAGAATGAGGACACGAAGCGGAGCAGGGGCGGGGAGCATGGACTCCAAAGGGATGTTGAGGGTGGAGGAAGCCATCTTGGGACGCTTGCGGGAGGGTTCTTGTTGCACCTGCATGCTAAGCCGCCTCTGTTGCGAGACGAAGCGAGAAAGGTGGAGAGAAGTGAGGATGAGATGGGGCAGCGAACTCGGAGAAGACCGACCACCAAGAAGAACGGAAGAAAGTAACGAGCGCACCAGGTACGACAAGGAGACTGAGTATTGCTTTTTGTCGAGGCTTGGTTGGCTGAAGCACCTGTCAAAGAAGGGTTCGAGTCTGTGGAGTCAGTCAGTCCCAATCAACCGACTCTTTCGACATTTTTTTCTTGCTCTTTCGCACTTCTCAAACACGATTAAAGCGTTCTTTCTTCCAAGCTCGACTGGCTCAAAACGCGCTTCGCTGCTTGATCAAAGCGAAGAAATTTTCAGTGGATTCAAAAAAAAAGGGAGCGGGAAGCAAACCCGAGTCCCGAACATGAAATTCATTTTCTTGCGTCTCGTCCGGTAAAGGTTCCACCTCGAATTTCGAAAATCGAGCACCGAACCGAGTTTGTCTTTCGTCCGTTTCAGGAAAGAGGCGTTTGCTTCGAAGCGAGGGTTTGTCCAGCGCATTCGCAGCGTCGATCCACGCCGCGAGGGCCGGACGAGAAAGCAAGAAAATGTTTGTCTGATCTTCAAGCAAGGTCACACGTTCCAAAGCGTGTCCATTCTGCTGCCACTCTTGCTTGCGAGCCTTTGCAGATAGACCACAAGGGGAACGCTTCCGAGTCACTGGCCTTCGACAGACAGTCATTCACGGTGCGCATGGAGGTTCATCAGGTCAAAACTACCCGTCCAAGCTCGCACTGCAAGGACTTTTCTCTGGAACGAGAAAGAAGCATGGAGCGCATGAAAGCGACCAATGCGGTGGATGTAGCAGACACCAGGCAAACGTCGCTTCTGTACTCAAGAAATGATTGAACGAATGAGGAAGGAAGCGGCCAACTCAGATGATCCGTGTTGCTCCGCTTATCAGATCTCGGTGCGCAGAGAGAAAGGGAAAAAACCCACACTGCAAATTTGAAGACCGTCGCGCCACGAGCAGCCTATCAGATCGCGCCACAAGATTCTTGGCGTCTATCTTAGTGTGACACTGCGGTAACTGGTGTGCCGCCCCTTTATCTGATCTTGGCTTCCCCAAGTGCAAAGGGTGACTTCGGAAGGCGACTTCTGCTGAAACAGGTCTGAGGGTTATGGCCAGCTCATGACGAGAAGGGCAACTTGACCTTCGAGGTCGGGTTTTCACCGACTCACCACACAACAGGACGGCCAAGTCGGCGTCGGGGCGGTGTGCTCGGCAAGCCAATCAATCAGCCGTAATCAGATCAAGAAGAAATTCAAAAAAAGGCAGCAAACCAGGAGAGACCTCGGTCCGAAACTGCAAAAAAGACCTTGTGGTGTCTGTGGCGCTGTGCTCTGAAAGCGAGAGAGAGAGCGAGGTGGAGAAAAACAAGGGGGAGAAAAGGACAAAAGGACAAGGGTTGCATTCCGTAAGAGTGGCATTTTGGCGAATTTGAAAATTCAAGCCATGATTCAGCCAAGAGACTGAGCTGCAACCTGGATTTCTTCTTTCGAATCATTCCCGCTTTCCCCCTCGGCTTGGTTCGCTCTTGCCAAGTCTTTGGTCACACGCTTCCCGAACAGATCCGTGTCCTTCTCGTGCACCTTCCTTCCTCGCCACAACCATTCCAAGACTCGTACCGCGATCAGCTCCATCGCTCTACGTCTTGACAGCATCCGGTAGTCATAAAACCACGCTTCGAATCCGACTTGCGCTTCCATAAGGCCTTCTTCATTGTGACGGCGATTCCTCTCGCGGCTTCAAGAGCGTCTCGATCGCTCCTCGTCGGCTCTAACCTCCGACGCTCAGGCGTTTGCCTATCAGCACTCCCTCGACGACACGCTCACACTTCGCCGCCACTCGTTCCTTTGACCATGGCCCAGCCAATTCGAATCAAGAAGCCCTCTGCTTCTGCTTCTGCTTCCGCTTCAGCATCTGCTTCATCATCCGCCATTGCCGCACCATCGGCCAGCATCCACACCAGCTCGGCAGCTCCTGGAGATGCTTCTGAAGCTCACACTCAGAATGTCGTAGTGCTAGGCGGCTCCTACGGTGGTATGCATGCTGCTGCCGTCTTGGCTCAGAAGCTTCCTCCCACACACCGCGTCATTCTCATCGAGCGCAACTCGCACTTCAACCATCTCTACGTCTTCCCACGCTTCTCGGTCCTCCCTGGTCACGAGCACAAGGCCTTCATTCCATACTCGAGCATCTTCAAGGATGCCCCTGCACGTCCAAAGTCCAACATCCAGCGCGGTCGTCCCAGCGGGTCGAGCACAAAGCAGTCCAGTCGACCATCGGTAGCAGGTGCGCCTACTGCAGCTGGCTCTGTTTCACGCAATGCGCTCGAGATGGGCTCAACGTCGTCTTTGGCGGATAGCAAGGCTGGTCCTTCGCGCAGAGCTGCTGCTTCAGCTTCGACGCCTAGCTCCATGCCAAATGTGCCCGAGGACTCTCCAGTCACTAGCACCAGCTCTAGTGCAGTCGACGATGAGGTCAACTCGTATCGATCCGACTCGCCTGCCTCCTCTCGTGGTCGCTCCCAGGACAGCAGACACTCTTCGCAGCTATCCGTCTCCACCGACTCGAGCGCTACCGACTCTGACTCTTCCACTTACGACGTGGCCAGCACCGCAGCATCTTCCTACATCGAGACCGACATCAAGGTTGCAGGCTCTAAAGGCGTCGAGTCCGAGCTTACTCAGACCGCAGCAAAGGCACGACAGGAGGAGAAGCTTGGCAGGCCCGAGATTCAAGTCACCGAGCTCAGTGATGCAGTCGAGACCGGCCTTGATCTGGATGGTCATCAAGAAATTGATGACAGCGAAGACGTCGCACAGGGTTTCGAGAACTCGGCGCCTCATATCGTCTTGCAGGCCACCGTCACGGACATTTCTCCCACTCACGTCACTGTGACACCTACTTCGACATCCTCCTCGCATCACTTTTCCCAGTTCACCAAGAAGAAGTCACTTTGGGCCATCGACAGTGTTCAGATCCCTTACTCGCATCTCGTCTACGCACTCGGCAGTCACCTTCCCGACCCTCTGCGCACCGAAGCTCGATTCAAGGCTGACGGCACTGACTGGATGCGCGAGATTCAGGATCGCATCAAGGCGTCCCAAGAGATCGTTCTTGTTGGTGGTGGTGCACTCGGTGTTCAATTTGCCACCGACATTGCTTCGGTGCATCCGGGCAAGAAGGTGACGTTGATTCACTCGAGGAAGCAGCTCTTGCCCAACTTTGACGAGCGAGTGCACGATATTGCTTATCACAGGCTCAAGCAGCTTGGTGTCGATGTTGTGCTGGGAGAGCGACTTGCTTTGACTGAGGGTTGTCCTCGAGGCTCGACGGTGCAAAACTCAGCAGCTAATGCTGTTGGCGCTAACGGTACTGCCGTGGCTGCCAAGGCCGCTCAGCCGGCCAAGCCTGAGGTGTGCGTGACGGGTGATGCTAAAGGCGAAGGAATTCAAGCGCATCAAGAGGGTATGTGCATTGGCAGTGGACGTAAGCTTGTGCGTACCACCGGTGGCAAATCGTTCGAATGCGACTTGTTGCTTCTCTGCACTGGTCAGCAGCCCAACTCTTCGCTCATGGCTAAACTCAGTCCCAGCTCAGTCGACCCCAGCAGCCGTCTTGTTCGCGTCCATCGAAGCTTGCAAGTTGCCGTCCCGGATCCTCGCGACGCAGCCCAGCAGCCATTCGACGCTCGACCGCCCTGTGGCGACTGCGACTGTTTCCTCGACAAGAAGGCAAACGGTGCCGAACTCAACAGTGGAGAAGAGGGACATCTCCAGCACCATCTCGGACACGAACCGGGTAAGCTCAGCAACGTCTATGCCATCGGTGACGTAGCCGATGCTTTCGGTGCACTGAATGCGGGCTATCAAGCGTGGAATATGGCAGATGTTGCTACTGAGAATATCCTGAGGGATATTCAAGCAAAGACTCCGACGGTTTCGCCCAAGGACAGACCGGTTTCGCCGGGTTCAGTGGAGATGGTGGAGTTCAAACCCGCGGTTAACATGTTGAAGTTGAGCCTTGGGTTGGGCAAGATGGTCTTCCAAGGTCCCGTTATGCCGGAAGATACGCCGGCGGAGAAAGTGAACCCAGAAGAGACGGGGTCGTTGGATGGTCCAGGTGGGGAAGAGTTCAAGGTCAACGGTAGAATTCCGGGAAAGCCAGAGATAACAATTAAGGATGATCCCAATGATTTGGGTGTAGAGGGCGTGTGGAGCTTCATGGCTAATGCTGATACTAGTGATATGTACAAGTGATAGCACTCTATACAATTTTAGTAAATGCTATACTTTCTCAGCTACGATCTTGTCTGTGTCCTCGTGCGCGTAGAGCCGACGCATTATCAGGATGATCACTCCCGCACCTCGGCACGAACCGACAAAAAGCTCTAGCTTGAGCAAGAGCGGAGAACGATTCATAACAGTATGCATGCGTAAGAGAAAAAAACAAATGGTACAATATAGATAGAAAACCAACGCTCCAGAGTGACCCTCACTGTTGAGCAGGCACACCATCGAGCGCAGCCGCAATATCCGCCAAGCTCCACGAATATCGAAGTCTGCTGCTTGGATCGCGTAGACCACCACCGATCGTTGCGATCGCAGCCGAGCCTCTTCGGTAGCACCTCGACAGCTCCTGTTCCGTCTCACACACCGAGTCGCAGGGCTCGCAATCTGCATCTCCATCGTCGGTGCCAGAAACAGGCGAACGGAGGAACTTGGACGACGACGAGTAAGAGATCGTCGAAGGCAAAGGGTTGAAATCGTTTGCCCTATGCTTGCCCCAACGTGGCTTGAGAGGTGCCGAGATCTTTTGCTTTTTGATCATATCGAGTTCCAACGACAGCATGAGCAGATGCGACGAGTTGCTCAACAGTCGGAAGCGCAGTGGTTGCGGCGAGGCACTGCCACAGGTAGGGTTGGAGGCGCTTCGACCGCGTCCGCCGTGTCCAGCGGCAGGTGCCGAGCCGGCAGACAAGGGATCGTAGTCGGTACCGTCTGCGCTACCGGCTCCACCTTTAAAGATCGCTCCAGCACGAGGAGGATACGATGGTCCGCGACGCAATCCTTCAAGCCCGCCCAGAAGCAGTGGCTGCGGAAGCGATGCTTGTTGTCCGACTGAAGATGCAACGACCTTGACTGCTCCTCGTCGACCTCTGGATCCACGAGGCGGTGAAGGATCCTCTTTTGTCTGACCATCGCTTTCCAGGTCACCTTCGCGACCAGCACTCAGCGCTGCTGCTGCAGCGTACGTGAGGTCAGGCGAAGACCGGACAGTGCGCATAGCCGAAGGCATACCCATGTTGGAATTCTCCCTGCGCGCACTGCGTCTGAGTAGACGAGAGGATGACTCTGGCGATGACGAAGGAGGGGCCGCCGAAATTCCTCCGCCAAAGAGTCCTACAGCGCATTGTCGGTTGGAACGGCGAGGCGAAGGATCACGGCTCTGGCGACCTCGACTCCTGCGAGATGGTACGGGCGATGGCGTCTTGTCACCATCCGACTCGGATCTCTCAGTCTTTTCATCGTCCTCCTCGATTGCAAATGCAGAGTAGCCTTGCGGTACGAGTGCTTCCACTTTGGGTCTCAATGACCGCGGACCTGAAGACCTTCGACGATGTCTGCGACGAACCACGCGGAAACCGTCTGCATCAACGACTGCGCCCTCCTTGCTCCCACCGTGAAGCGGCGGAGATGGAAGGCTGTCGGTCTCATCCGCACTTGACGTTGATGATGACGTCTCTTTACGGAAGGTGGGCGAGGTGGGCGCAGATGCAGTGTCGGTTGGCACTGGTCCTCCGGCAAAGAGCCCTTGTCGATTTGCATTCGACTTTGTAGTCGACGTCGCTGCGTTCAACGCGGGGATCTGTACGGTGAGAGGCTCAGGGCTGTCACCCGTCGAGGCCGGAGGGCGCGTGGTTGCGGTGCCAGCTTTGGTGATCGAGGGCTGCTTCGCTTGCTCCTCGGTCGGCGCCAGCTCAATAGGCTGGCCGAGCTTCTTGGGTGAGAGAGGTGCACGCGGCTCATCGCGCTTGTCGCGCTGTGAACTGTGGCGTGAAGAGGAGTCGGAGCGTGAGTCTTCAGAGACTCGACGTCTGTGCCTGACCTCGGCAGGTCTGCTCCTGCTTCGACTGCGGAAGGTCTGTAATTGCACCACCGACGACAGCTCGGTATCCGGATCGATGGGTTGACCCAGACCAGAGACATACGCGGATGGATCGCGATCAGCCTCGAGCGGTGATGCAACGCCTCTGCCACGACGCGGGGCGTTCTGTGCCCTGTCCAGGGTGCTGACGCTGTCATTGCTGCTCCTGCGCGAGCCCAAGAGAGAAGCTGGCGGCGATGGCGACGGTGGACGTCCGGTCTTGAGCGCAATATCGCGCTGTGCCTGCAGGATCGACTCATCGGATGGTCCTTGAGGGGAACTTGCGAGCCGGTAGATCTGCGCAAAGTCGTTCTCGGCAGGCGATGGCAAAGCTCGATCGCCTTCAGTACCGGCGCCAGAATTACCCTGAACCTTGGACGACGAAGCGAGCGATTCGCGCGCTTGCCTTGCAGCTAATCCAGGCAGAAGAATGAGGTTTGGCAATCGTGTCAAGTTGCGCCAACTGGCGGACAGCAGGCTGGAAGCGTTCGAATCAGCATCCTTGCTCTCGGCTTCAGCATCGGTCTGATCCTCGGAGCTAGAAGTTATCTGCCGAGTTCTCGGCGGGGATGGCGCTTCCGGTGTGCGAGACCAGATGCGCAGTTGACTTTGTAGGCTCGCGAGACGGGCCTGATAGCTGCTTGCAGATTGTGATGGCGGTGAAGTGCCCGAGGCAGTAGCGTGGCCGCGGGTGACTGCGCTGTCAAGACTTGCTCTGGCCGGTTTCTGATCTTCGTCGCTCTCCGGCTCACTCTCAAAGTCTCCGATGATCCAGGAGGACTTCTTGCTTCGCTTTGGAGATGTCTTGCGTTTGACCTGGGCAGATGCGAGTTGAGCAGTGATAGTCTCCTCCGGGAAGAACTCGACCTGGTCGATTTGGATGAGATCCTCGACGCTTGGTGTGGCCAATCCAAGGAGTGGATCGGACTCGGAAGCCACGGGGATGGCGGCGATAGGTTTGAGAGCAGTGAAGCCGGGAGGACTTTTCTGAACGAGCGAGGTAGAAGGCGTAGATGTAGCTGGCGAGGGATCATCGCTGCCATCGGTGGAAGAGGGGACCTGACCCTGACTGGATGCAGCGCTTGCCGGTGTGCCTGTTGCTGCTTCAGCTCGGCCAGTGGAGCGACTTCTGCGCTCCTTGATTGGGATGGCAGCTGTGTCACTTGCTGTTGGAACATAGTTGAGATCGCAGCTACTAGAGCAGCTGGAGGGCAGGGAAGACGAGTCCAAATCGGAAGGGTCTTCTTCAGTGGCGCTGGTGATGCGTTGTGCGGAGCGAGCTCTGCCTCTCCTGGAAGATTTGGATCGAAGAATCTTTCGCGCTCCTACAGAATCGTGCAAGGTGTTGGAATGCTCTTGCAGAAGGATGCGCATACCTCGACTGCGTTCGCGCTCGATACTGGACCAGCGGCGGGAACGAGGGTGATGTTTGGCGAGCTTGTCGCCAGCTGCTTGGGATGGCGAGAGTGGTGGCGACTCGTCGTCGTCATCCGAAGGAAAGAGCGCTTCCTCCTTGGAAACCGAGAGACGGCGGCTGGACGAGCGCGAGGCTGTTGGGGTAATGGGGCTGAGATTATGAGAGCGGAAAGCGGCACGACGAGCAGCGATATCGTCGTCGCTTGGATCGTCACCTTCGCCTCCACTGCCGCTGGCGCTGGCGCCACTGAGAACGGAGGCACTAGCACCTCGTCGGTCCCATCTACGACTTGGACTGACGTTGGCGCTGCGACCGCGGCTGGCTTTGTAGAGGGAAGGAAGGGCAGCAGAAGTAGCAGCGGCGGAACTCTTGTCGGGAGCGGAGAGAGAGGCCGAGACTGCCGCTGGTTGACCAAGCAGGGAAACGAACTGAGAGCCGCTGCACGTTGTTGGCGAAGCGTTCAAAGCGGAGCGCAACGGGCTGGGTGCGACGGATCGAGAAGCGCCACCTCGTTCTTTCCTGATGCGTTGATCCCTATTTCGCCGTTGCGGGGATGAGAGCGAGTCGTGTGATGATGCACTTGTAACACTGGTCATTCGCGAAGAAGATTCGGGTGATGATGGTGACTCTGTTCTAGATGATGGAGCCGTCTGTTGCGGGTGAGCATGTACAGAAAGATGTTCTAGTGTCGAGACGAGGTTGTGTACGTTGTCGGATTGCGTGGTGGAAGCTTTGTGTTGGCTAGCTCTGCGCTTGCCTTTAGCTTGGTATGTAGCACTTGAATAAGTATGCTGGTCGACAGACGCATCGCTCGGACATGACGATAGCGTAGAAGAATCTAATTCAATGTCGGTGTCACTAATTGCTGATTTCGAAAGCGGCGTACGTGCGTCGATGGTGGTGCTGGAAGACGAAGAGGATGCCTGCGAGTGCGAAAGTGAGCAGTCTGTCGACATGATGGCGTGTGCCTCTATAGGTGGAGCTTCAGATAGCTGAATCCATGGATACGCCGATGCGACTGGTCACGCCTGTCGGTGTCGATAGAGCAGATGTAGGAGATGACGATTGGGCCGATCTAAGGGGAATGGTCGGGAGTGATGTCGGCAGCTGGTCGATTGGATGGCAATTGGTGTGTTGTTGCCTTTGCAGCAAAAGCAGATGCAGGTCTTGTGGCGAGGGTCGGCAGGTCCCTGAACCTTAACTTTGCACGTTGGAAAATAACGGTCGAGAGCGTGTATTGAATACACTACTTGTGCGAATGGCGCCCAGCGCGTCGTGATCAAATGGGTGAATCGAGACTCGAGACTCGATTGTCGTCGGATGTGGGCGCAGAGGGACAATGGGAAAGAGGTGTGCGTGAGTGTGTGAGTGAAAGTGTGTGTGGGCGTCAACGATGAACAATGTCGGTTGAACGTCGGTCAGAACCAACAAAAGGATGTTCCGACTCGACTAGATCCGATTGCTCTCCTCTCAGGCGTTTGCCATGGTTCGCAGCCACACAGGGTTCTTGGTTACAGTAGCGAGCCGCGGTCAGCTGTGGCTTTCGAAAGTCTAAATTGATTTTGACCCTTCTTTGGCCGTGCGAGCGAGCGAGCCAGCGAACGAGAGCTCTGTATTCCATTTATTTTTCTTTGTGGCTGGCACTGAGCCTGGGGCTGGAAAAGGGTCCACCGCTCAACACCGCAAAATCTCAGTCTGCCTCCCTGCTGAGACTGCACGCTGCTGCCTGTTGCTGCTTCTCTCTGCTGCTTCAAATGATAGTTTGTCCATTTTTCAACTCGTCTTCAGCTCTCGGCCAGTCAAATCGCCGCTATTTTGCCACACTCACGCAGAGGCGTTTGAAATCAAGCAACCGATTGACCGCTCTTGGCCGCACAATTGCCGACATTCACCTCGTTGACATGCAGCAAGACAATAACAAGACTGTCCCACGAAGCGCGGTTTGTCACCTACAAGCCGCTCGAAAGCATTGTCGTGCCCTTCACAAAACTGCAAAAGTCGGCACAGCTCCGGCTGAGCTCGTAAGAACTTGGCGTTCGGCACAAGTGTCAGCCGTCAGCAACGGCACTCGTGGTGATCCCAGCAGCTACCGTCTCCTGCTTGCTGTTGCGACTGTTACATACACAGACCGACAATATGATCATGATCACTGCTCTCACTCGGGACTAGCATTGCAAAGATTGTTCCTTTGCAAAGCTTCCTCTACTGTCGATCTGAAAGCCGAGCTTAATCGATTTTGCGGTGGAAGAGGCAAGCAGCAAACAAGGGTTCTCAACTTTTTTTTTTTCAATCTCCGCAAACCCTGCTGCCAAATCTTCGCTTACACTCTGCCACACGACCTGACTGGCTCCGATTTTTTTTTTCGCCGCGATTGAAATGCAGCCTCCTGCGCGATCAAATGGCGCTTTCCCCTTTCCGTGCACTCGCCTGCCCCCGTTGTGTGAACAGACCACATCAGAGTCTGAGCGGCGCATGGCGATCCGATCGGGAACATCCGCCACAAACTGGCATTTGAAAATCTCGAACGCTGCTTTGATTACGGTGGTGTAGATGAAGCACACATTCGAAGATGGTCAACAATGAGCAGACATTAAGCGATTGATTGGCGAGAAGTAAAAACTGAAACCCATCTAGGCCGTTCTGGCTGGCACCTCAGCGCTGCTGCTGTCTCCAGAGACCGAGTTCGAGCGCGAAACGTTCCTCGAGGCGTGCCTGGAAACATTGCGCGAAGCGTTGCGAGAAGCGTTGCGCGAGGCGGCGTTCTGTGAAGTGTAGTACGAGTTCTGACGAGACCCAAGTCCAGTCACAGGTCGCTTGGGCTTCTGCGCTCCCGTCAGTCGCTCCTTGTGACCATCGTGAGAAGCATCACCTTGACGATCGGCTTCGAGCTGCTGAGCAAATGGAGATCGCTTTCGAAGCACAGGCCCCTTCCAGTAGATCACGTACACCGCAACGACCAGCACCGTAGCAATGCAGAACAGGATCGTCGACGCATACTCCAGATTGCGGCCCTTGCTTCGTCCAATGTTGGTGTAGAATGGCGTCGCCGGGATCGTCAGAACACCGGCCAAGAAATCTCGACTCCAGCCGTTGCCTCCTGTCGCTGAGGCGGAATAGGGACCATATGCTGCAATCATGTAATCTGTATGAGAGAATCAAAGAACAGAAAAGAAAAAGAAAACGAAAGGGAAAGGAGACGCGTCAGTTTATTTATTCCTTCTTCAAATCAGAGACTTCGTCGTCGTCGTCGTCATCATTCTCAACATCATCATTGTTTGGATGATGACGACAAGCGATTCCATCGACTTGCTACCGATAGTAGCAGCGTAGATAGGATAAATACCTATTGTAGATCCGTAAATAGAAAAGTTCGCGATGCCGATCAAGGCAGCAAACACCATGGTGCCCATCCAGTGGACAGGAGGGCCGACAGAAGTCCAAGCGAATCCAATAAGACCGATGGGGAGGAAAGGCGCAGTGAACAAGAGCCAATACAGACGCGACTCGAATTGCGCATGTTCGCTGTTCGGCTTCGCAGCCTTGACTTTCTTTTGCTGTCCAATGGCGACGATGTAGATGGCGTATCCGATAAAATAGCCAACGAGCAGTGGCAAGAAGGCGAGACCAACAGCGACAGTGCTGAAGTTCCATTGTTCGTACACCAGCGAGTACGACTGCAGGAAGATGAAGATGAGCGCGTCACTGAATCCAGAAAGGAGCGACAATGTCAAGACGATAGGCTCAGTCAAGAACATTTGGAAGGGACGGATCCAAGTGATCAGGATCTCTTTGGCAGAGAAGCGTTCCTTGAAAGGTCGAAGTTCGTTGGGACCGTAGATGTTAGGGTTCTTGCCGGACTTGCGCCACTTTTTGGCAATGCGGTCCATCATGATCGTCGAACGAGTCTCGGGGACGAGGAAAAGGTGAGCCAGCTGAACGGCACCACCGAAGATCAACTGGATCCAGATAGTCCATCGCCAGCTGAGGTTAGCCTCGACAAAGCCTCCAACGACAGGCCCAAGCACGGAACCACCGACCGAAGAGAAGACAACGTAGGCCACGGCATACTGCTGGGTGTCTGCGTCCCACATATCAGCGATCATGCCGAGAGTGACGGAGCCTCCAGCCGATGAGAGACCGCCAAGGAATCGTCCAACCATGATCGAGGCGAAGTTGGGTGCGAGTGCGACGGGCAGCTGCCAAACATTGACCAAGAACAGACTGAGCTGCAGGATAGGCTTGCGACCCACCTCCTCAGACCACGGAGCCCAAAGCTCGCATCCGAAGGCGTACGCAACCAGGAAGATCATGGCACCGCATCGTGCTGCTTGCAGACTAACGTCGAACTCTTCGGAGATGCCCTTGAGACCGTTCGAGTAGAGCGAAGTGTTGAAGTTCATCGACACTTGAATCCAGAAGATGATGGTGAGGATCGTCCACTTTTTCCAGGTGGGGAAGCTGTATCCAAGCTCGTCGTAGCATTCGTCCTCGGTGATCTCGATTTTTCCGTCCGAACGCATGCGAAGCAAGGTCTTGTCCAGCTTCTCGGCATTGAAATGAGCGCGAGCTTGACCCGTACCGTGGTTTGGAGTCTGGGTTTCGACGTGAGTGCCGGATGCCGACGAGTGCGGCGGAGAGCCGTTCGTGGCTTTCTTTTCATCCATGATTGCTGTTCGATAATATCGGGATGGTGATTGAAATGGTCTTCGAGACGAGAACGGTCTCGTTGGAAAGCTCCGAGAAGGTGGTGGCTTATATGGAGAAAGGAACGCGAGACTGACGCTAAGTTTTAGCGGCTTGGCTTCAGTCTTAGTGCTTCCCCGGATCAGCGAGCATGTGCCTGTCGTGTGTGTTTTGCGCTAGGACTGCGGGGGCTGTAACCTCGATTTCCGTCGCTCGATTGCAATTTCAGAGTATGTTGTCATGCATCCGTCAATCATTTGGTCACACATCGTCGAACTCAGGCCGGCTGAGCTTTGAACCGCCGCTGTTTCCAACGGGATCTCTGGCCGTCGGCGCTGGAATTTTCCTTGCTATCCCGCCTGTTCTCTTTCCGTTTAGCCGAATTCGTCGTTTTGCTTTGTTGGCCGGTCTGTTTGCTGAACTGCGATTTCGTTCTCGGAAGCCATTCCGAATATTAGCCTTCTCATGAGCTCGATCCTCGATTACTTCCCGTAGCACACTTATCCCTCTTTTTTTGTCTAATCACTCGGTCTCGCTACTCAGTGTCAGCACAACGATGGAAATGTGCACCAAAAGGCATTCTCAAAAGACCGGTATGCTCTTCAGAACTGCGAGCAAGACGTCGGGCACTTTCGTCGGAGAATTTCATGGCCGCGCAGATTTCGGAAGCGCGCAGGAGGAATTTGGCATACGCCGATGACGTCAAGATGTGCCAATTTGCAGCCAACAAAAAAAAAAAATTCAATGTATTTTGGAAGCTCCAGTTGAGCTTCGGCCTCTGTGTTCCGACAGCCAGCCCCTGCAGCTTCATCGACGGAAAATCCGCTGAAAAGCGAGCCTCAAGCTTTTAGCACTCTGACCTGGTCGGATGGAAATGGCAGAGAACGATTGAAGTCGAGTCGTACAGCAGGCTCGTTCTTTCCAATTCCTCAAAAGGCCGGCCTGACCCCGTCAACACGTTTCTCTGAATCAGGAACGCTTACCGTTTGTCGATTCTAAGCAGACGTGAAGTCGCGAAAACGCTACGGTCACGCTTGCTTCATCCGATGAGAAAGAAATAAAGTTGATGACGACGAAGCATAAATTTCCCCACGCCGTGGCTATATCGGTAGCAGACCGACAGGCTCTCAACCCTCGATCAGTGGCACTGCCGGGTCTCCAGCCTGTATCAATGCCCCGCTTCTCAATCGTGAGAACCAAGCAAGTCTGTCGGCCTTTCCGGTCAGCAAATTCAGTTCAAAGCGGTGGAAAGAGAGCCATCGAGCTCGAGCATCGCGAGCAATAACTGTTAACTATGACAAACTCCATGCAGATGCCGACTGAAGTAACAACAAGGGCCAGGTCTCGCGTGACCTCACACATAACAAAGCTTTTGCTCCCGATCTATTCCAAAGATTTGGCTCGTAACTTAGATGAGAGAACGCAAAGCTGAAATGTCGGCATCTCGCTGATGACAAAAGCATGTCAAAGACTGACCACATTTGGTGCATGTTAAGTTGATCAAGGGGACCCTTGAGGTTGCGTCGGCGGCTAGCGCTTCTTCTTCTCCGTCAAGCCCGTTGCCCACTAACTCCTGATCTCTCTGCGATAACGAGCCGCATATTTTCGCATCTCAATTTTGGGCGCCTTGCGGATCTTTCCGCTGCTGCCTTGGTGCGCGCGCGCGATTCCAAACCTTTCAAATGCAGCGCTTAATCACTCCAGGGCCTTGGGCACACGTGCGGTTGTCAATTGCCGTCAGCATTTCCGAGATGCTTCTTCGCATCTTTCATGCCGAAGCGACCTTTGGCACATCACAACAGTAGCAACACCGAGCTAACCGAGATCGATCCTTTGCCAAGCCGACTTCTGAAGGGAGAAAAGAGAAGTGTTGAGACAGTGACTCGACCGCACACTAGAATTCAGCAGCTACAACCCACGGCATCGCTCCGAGACGCACATACAAGTAAGCTCGAATCTAAATCTTGTAGTTTGAGCATCGATCTCGACAAGTTAGCTTCCTCGCATGCCCCAACACAGTAAAAGTTTTGCAGAAATCTTTCCCACGCAAGCGTACAGTCACTATCAGCTTTGACGAGACTCGGCTGGCCTTCCGAAAATGAAGTTGGGCAAAAAGACGGCATGTCAAACGGCGACATTCCGACAGCAAAGTGGGCTTGAGTGTGGCTTCTGCGTAAGTTGTCGCATTCTGATCTCCCACCTGGGCTGAGCTCGTGGCCGTGCATCCGTAGCAGGGAGATCCTGACAAAGCTTTGGTCCGTGCGAAGCACGAGCCAACGCTACAGCGGAGGAGCAACCAGCCGCTTCTCAGTATATAATAAAGGACGTCTCAATCCACATGTGCGGACTGAGACTCTCTCTCTCTCTCTCAACAACTAGCAAACATCATTCTTCAACCATGTCGAGCGACAAGATCACTTTTCTCACCAACTGGCAGGCAGTGCCCTACCACCTGCCCGTCTATCGTGCCCAGTCTCAGGTGAGGACCCTGATACAGTAAATCGACTCGAAAGGTGGACGCGTAACGACTCTTTTACTCACCACCAAATTCTTTTTGGACCTTTTCCAACTTTGAACTTGGCAGGGCTACTTCGCTAAGGAGGGCATCAAAGTCGCCATCCTCGAGCCCAACGATCCGAGCGATGTGACCGAGATCATCGGCACCGGCAAGGCCGACATGGGTCTCAAGGCCATGATCCACACCCTGGCTGCCAAGGGTATGCGCAACTACCCCGTTACCTCGATCGGCACCCTCATGGACGAGCCCGCTACCGGCATCATCTACGTCGAGGGCAGCGGCATCACTCCTGACTTCCAGAGCCTTCGTGGTAAGCGCATCGGCTACGTCGGCGAATTCGGCAAGATCCAGATCGACGAGCTCACGAGCCACTTTGGCATGAAGCCCGAGGACTACACCGCCGTCCGTGTCGGCATGAACGCCACCGAAGCTATCATCGATGGCCGTGTCGACGCCGCTATTGGTCTCGAGAACGTCCAAATGGTCGAGCTCGAAGACTGGTGTGAGCAACTGGGTCGACCCAAGACCGACGTCAAGATGCTCAGGATCGATGAGCTCGCCGAACTTGGCTGCTGCTGCTTCTGCTCGATCCTTTACATCGCCAACGACAACTTTGTCAGCCAGCACCCCGAAAAGGTGCGTGCCTTCATGCGCGCTGTCAAGCGTGCCGCTGATGACCTCTTCGACCAGCCTCAGCAGGCTTGGGAGGATTTCAAGCTGTTCAAGAAGAGCATGCAGGGACCCATCAACGCTCGCATCTTTGAGCGCTCGTTCGCTTACATGTCTCGCGACTGTGCCAATGTTCCTCGCGACTGGAGCAAGGTCACCAACTACTGCAAGCGATTGGGCATCATTGATGCCAGCTTTGAGCCCAACATGACCAACAAGTACCTCAGCTGGGACGTTGATGCTGCTCAGGACAATGTCGACCCTGATGCCAAGCAGAAGGAGATTGCTCAGTACCAGGCCAACGATGCCCACAAGCTGCTTGCTTCCGGCGGCACTCATGCGCTGCCTAACTTTGGCTGCAAGCTGCCCAAGGCTGCTGCTGTCCAAGCTTCTGCCTAGACATCTGCTTCAATAGCAATTCCGACTCTGTAGGTCTAGCCTCGCTTTCCACGACTCGCAATCAAAGTGACAAGTATGTGATCCGCCTCTTCGTCACGACGAACTGTATCGTGTTGAGATGAATTGATCTGAACATTGGCTGATGATTAATAATACAGAGATGCATGCACGAAACAACGAGAAGAGATGAGAACCGACGATCATCGGAGCGCAGGGCCGAGTCCTGGTGCCATTCCACCGACACTCATACCCATTCGCAGCAGAGAGGCACCGACATTGGCACCTGATCCACTGGCTGCTCCAGAGGCGTGCTTGGTATGCACAGAGGATCCGATGCGATCCAGCTCGGTGTTCCACTTGCCCAGTGCCTGGTAGCGTGGTTTTCCCGAGCTGTTGGCACTACGATCAAGTTCGACGTATTGACCGACCTGATCGATGCGTGCCTTGATGCTCTCGTCAAGAATGAGCGACATGAGCAGATCTTCGACCTGGTCGACGCCGATATTGAGTTGCTGCGCCAGGTAGCCGAGCTGCATGCGTGAGTACGGCTTGATGGTGTCGATGAGATACTGGGTGCGCAATCCTCGCAGAACATCGTCAATGTAGGCCTTGATGAACGAGTCCTCGAGAATGGTGCGCTTGTTCTCGCGCAGGATCTTTTCAGCCTCGTGAACCTCCCTGCGCTGATAGGCGGCGACAAGGTTGGTCATGGCGACGATCTCGGGATCGTTCTTGTACGGTTTGGTCTCCTGCGAGTCGAACGGGTTGATGTCGCTGCCCATTAGCATGTGAGCGAGCACGAGATATTTGAGCACCTGGATGCGCTGCGTGCTACCAGCCTCGTCGTAATTGAGGAAAGCCTGGAAGAAGTCGACCTGAGCGGCGGCCCAGTTCTTTTCCGACATGTGCATCTTGCCACCGCACTCGCGGATGACGCCCATGATGCGTGGATGCGGGATGGCGCTCTTGACTTGGAGCGTGGAGTTGTAAACTTCTTTGAGCTTCTTAAAGTTGGCCACTTCGCCATACATTTGAATTTCGAGAGCAAAGACTTCAAGGAGGATGGTGCCTTTTGATTGATCGTCGGTGCCGTCCTGACTTGTGCAATAGGCGCGAAGCTCTTTTAGCGACTTTGCGAGACGGTTCCACTCTTTGCGTGCCAGCCAAATTCGTGCTAGCTTGAGATCCGTCTTGACAGAGAGTCGCTCGTTTTTGGCGTCCTCTAGTGCAGACTTGGTGACATCGTAGAACGACTGCATTGTAGAGAGACCAACGTCGGTGGCATTCGAGACATAGTCGAGGATGTTGTTGATCGACTTTTCTGAGTAGTTGCGTGTGACTGCGCTTTTGGTATAAGAGAGAAGCTGCGTATATGATTCGAGTGCTTCGGCATGGCGTCCTCGATGAAAGTTGATCTTGGTCTGCTGTTTGAGAGCCTTGAAGCCCCAGTCGCCTTTCTCCTTTTCTGCATCGACGACGGCCTTCAGCTCTCGGATAGCTCCATCCGGATCGGAATCTTTGATGTTTTTGGCATTGTAGTATCGATTTTCAATGTCAGCATCGGCATCGTCGAGGTCATCGTCCTCTTCGTACTCGAAGTCGTAATCCTCGTCCGCCGCATCGTCCATAATAAACTCTTCGTCCGACATGGTTGCTAGTTGCGCAACGCAGGGACAAAGACGCGAGATGTGAAATGTCGTACCGATGGCAGCTTCTCTGCTTAAGCTGTGCTTTACGACCCTGTGAAATGTTTTGTGGACGATGCTGGGTGATGGTGAAAAGGATGGTTGCGAGAAGCCGCGTTGCACGCAACTGCGCCATGTGGAGAGTGCTCCGTGCGTTTTCTTTTTTTTTGCCAAGTCATGTAGGTGTGCCTTGCTCTAACACAACGGAAAATTGCGCTTTGTGTGCTTCTTGACCTTTTCCCCGCGTTTGAGCCTAAACTTGGAGGCACAAAATTTGGAAGTGGCAGGATCTGCAGCCGTGAAAGCGTTTCGTCGTCGAGTGTGGAGAGATGTGATCGAATCATACTTTGCTTCGCTCACGATCCATCTACTCAGCAAGTGACAACTCTCTTCGCAGCGTCATTCGACGAGCATACGGGATCAAGAATTCCGCGCTGCACTACATGCACTCAGTCTCGTCGGCGATACCAAACTGACCACATCCTGTGGAGAAACTAGACATGGGCTCGCAATCAAGAAGCAACGGCAACAATGCTGCCAACTCCAAGTCCGGGCCTCCATCAGACGATCATCTTCCCTCGGTGAAGCAAGAGGCTGATGTCTTGAGGAAACAGCTGGGAGACTTGGGCTCATCACGTCGTGAGGATCGTAAGCTGGCCGACAAAACAGGCGTCCTTACTTCTGAAGAGCACAAGCTAGGCGACCTCAACGTAGTTGCTGCCTACAAAGCCCACTTCCGCGAATCACCATTCGAATTTCTGCAACAGTTTGTCGCCTACGGTCAAGGCACGGGATGGAGAGGCTATTCCAACTACATTGGCGCTCCCATCTTGTACACAGGATGCTCGGAAGAGAGCATTCGTGCCGTCCTCAACAGCGAGCAAGTGCAGGAACGTATTCGCAAACTCGCATCAAGTCGTGTAGAGCATCTCTTGCCAGAGCAACCTCCGCTATCGCCTACAGGTCCCAACAAGACGCAAAAGAATCTCGCCATCTTCAAAGAACGTAAAAAGCGCCAGATCGAACAGCAGCTCAGAGATGAAGCGCTCGCCATCTTGCAAGTCAGTGTAGCTCGCATCGACTCGCTCTCCTTTATCAAGTTTTTTGCAGCTACCGTCAACAACATTCTGGCGAGGATGTACCACCAAGGTATTCATATCAGCGTGCCACAGGTCCTTGAAGTCCGCCGTGTTGCTGCTTATGCCGCCGAACGGAAGCAGAGCATCCTCTTCCTCCCATGCCACAAATCTCACATCGACTACCTCACCGTATCATGGCTCATGTTCCGACTCGGTATCGCGTTGCCCCATATCATCGCAGGAGAGAACCTAGATCTGCCGGTATTGGGCAATGTGCTCCGAAAAGGTGGTGCCTTTTTCATTCGCCGTACCTTCTCAGGTGATCAATTGTACCCAGCTGTCATCAAGGAATACGTCGAGACGCTCTTGGCAAGCGGCAAGAACCTCGAGTGCTTCATCGAAGGCACGCGCTCGAGGACTGGAAAGCTACTGCCACCAAAACTCGGCATCCTCAAATACGTTGTCGAAGGTCTTCTCAACGGACGCACCGACGATGTCTGGATCTGCCCCGTCAGCCTGCAATACGACTCGGTCATCGAGTCAGAGACCTACGTGTCTGAGCTGCTCGGCAAGCCCAAGGAAGCTGAGTCGTTGCTTGGATTGCTTTCTGGAAGCTCGTCGCTGCTTCAACTCAAAATGGGTCGCATCGATATCCGCTTCGACACGCCTTGGTCTTTACAGGACTTCATTAAGGAGCAAAAAGATCGACGAGCCGCTCCTGGCTACAAGGACGAAAAGGTGGAGCTTGACCCAGTCAACAATGAACAGCACCGCGTACTCTTGCTCAAGGCGCTCGGCTACCGTGTGCTCGGCGACATCAACAAGGTCTCGGTCGTCATGCCCGCGGCGCTCATCGGTACAGTGGTGCTCACCTTGCGAGGCCGGGGCGTATCTCGAAGCGAGCTGATTCGCCGAGTGGAATGGTTGCGATCGGCTATTATCAACAAAGGCTTTACTGTGGCAGACTTTGGCACTATGAAGACGGGCGAGGTGGTGGATCGTGCGCTCAGCACCGTCATGAAGGGTCTCATCGCCGAAGAGAAGGACGTCATGGAGCCCACCTTTGTGCCCGTCAAACGCTTCGAGCTGAGCTTCTACCGCAACCAGGTGATCCACATCTTTGTTTCGGAATCGCTCGCCGCAGCTGCTCTGTACACCAAGGTCAAGCAGGGCGGTACCGCACCGATGCAGAGGATGACCCGCAAGGACCTGTTGGACGAATGTCTATTCATCTCTTCGGTGCTGCGCAGCGAGTTCGTCTTTGGCGTTGACTCGCTCGAGGTCAATGTAGACCGCACCATCGATGGCATGGTGGCCGACGGCATCTTGGAGAAGCATTCAGACATCAAGCCAGAAGAAGGTGGCTCGATCGAGCTGAGCGCAAAGGAGCGCGAGAACGGTCGTGAAAACTACGATGCTTTCCTCTTCCTCATTTGGCCTTTCATCGAAGGCTACTGGCTCGCAGCTATCTCGCTCCTCTCCCTCGTCCCACAAGGGGCTGAGGCCAAAGGATACCCGACAGAACAGCTGCCTTGGTTTGCAGCCAAGGACTTTGAGAAGCACACGCAGCTGCTTGGTAAAACGCTCTATGCACAAGGCGAACTGTCGTATCTCGAGTCGATCAATGCTGCCACTCTGTCTCAAGCCTTCACACGCATGGAGGAGATGGGAATGATCTTGCGCAAGAAGTCTTCGCATCAAAAACCCGTGCCCATCATGGCCCTGCACCCTACCTTTTGGCCGTCACAAACGTCCAAGCTCACCGACTACATCGACCGCCTCTCGCAGTTCAGACGTGAAGGCAAGGACCGTCGAGAGCAGAATGTTGGCGCCAAAGTTCGCAAGTATACGTCCATGTACATTCCCGCAGCAGTGGAGGTGTCCGACGTCAAGCAGCGTCAGGCACAGCTCTAATGCACGCTGGTACGCCCTGCTTCATATGCATAGGTGCTGTCACTTTTTCGATACCATACACATTTGCACTCCTGTATCAATACTTGCACTTGGTAGACAGAAACAGTACATCTATCAGAACAAGCTCGTACGTGCTTTCAAAGACTGGCCTGTGATTGAAGGAGTGGGTGATTGAGCCGTTCGAGTGGTTTTGTGACCTCAATTTTGAGCCGCTTTTTAATTTTACCTTTTTTTTTGCCATGTGCCGCTGCTCTTGCTCGAGAATTTCGTCTTGTTCGGCACGGCGAATGCGGACGATGTTGGTCCGAATTCGCTCTGCATGGGCCTTGTGCGTACGACATCCCTCCTCTCCAATCATCTATCTGGCTTGGCCGAGGACAATCCTGCTTCAACATTTCTGTTCTCTTGTCTCAGCACCTTCACCACCCCTCTACGTACCTCTTACGGACATCAGCATCGAGGCAAACCTTAGCTCTTGATTCTACACTTTTCACCACCACCAAGCTGTCGGCGCACGTCCTCTTCAAACTAGTCTCTGCAGCCTCCCTTCGGCTCAGACAGACCAGTGTCGCTTCTCGTTCGTCTTCCACCATGGCTGCTGCTCCCTCCACTGCTGCTGCCGCCACTTCCGGCAAGGGCGGCGCCCACGACGACATTGCTGCTGCTCGACGATTCCTCGAGTACGTCGACGCTAGCCCAACTCCCTTCCATGCGGTAGCCACCACCTCGGCCATGCTCGATGCGGCTGGGTTTGAGCGGGTCAAGGAGAGCGAGCTCTGGGACAACAAGGTCAAGCGCGGCGGAAAATACTACTTCACCCGCAACCAGTCTGCTATCGTTGCCTTTGCCGTCGGTGCCAAGTATGAGCCTGGCAACGGTGTGCACGTCGTCGGTGCTCACACAGACTCGCCCAACTTTCAGATCAAGCCCGTCTCTCGCAAAGCAAAGGAAGGCTACCTTCAGTGCGGTGTTGAGACTTACGGTGGCGGTATCTGGGCCTCTTGGTTCGATCGTGACCTCAGTGTGGCTGGCCGTGTCATCGTTTCGGACTCCAAGAACCACGATGCATTCACAGGCAAGCTTGTGCACATCAAACGTCCCATCCTGCGCATTCCTACCCTGGCCATTCACCTCAACCGCAGCGTCAACGAAGGTTTCAAGTTCAACATCGAAGACAACACCGTTCCTATCCTCGGCCTTGCCACAGAGCACCTCAACAAGCGCGCTGATGAAGCTGCTGAGGCAGCCAAGGTGACTCCACAGGCTGTTGGCTCACCTGTCATGACCGAGAAGCATCACTCTGTTCTCCTCGACCTGCTCGCATCTGAGCTCGGCGTGTCGGTAGAGCAGATTCAAGACTTTGAGCTCAGCTTGTACGACACTCAACCCGCATCGATCGGAGGCATCAACAACGAGTTCATCCACTCTCCTCGACTCGACAACCAGATGTCGTGCTTCTGCGCTACCGAGGCAATCATCGAATCTCTAGCCTCGGCAGAATCGCTCAACGCCTCTTCCTCGATCCGTGCCATCGCACTCTTTGACAATGAAGAGGTCGGCTCGGTCTCGACTCACGGTGCCGAGTCCAACTTGCTGCCCAGCTTGATTCATCGACTCGTCGCGCTTCCAGTAGCGTCTTCGTCTGCTCCAGCACCTGCTGCTTCCAACTTGTATGAGCAAGCCATTGCCCGATCCTTCCTGCTTTCCTCGGACATGGCTCACGGCTTCCACCCCAACTATCCATCCTTCTACGAGGAGAATCACCGACCCAAGATCAACGGTGGCCCTGTGATCAAGACCAACGTCAAGCAGAGGTATGCCACCACAGGTCCCACCGCCTTCCTCATCCGACGCATCGCACAGCGCGCACAGGTCCCCCTGCAGTCGTTTGTTGTCAAGAATGACATGCCTTGCGGCTCCACCATCGGACCCATGCTTAGCAAGCTCGGTATTCGAACGCTCGACTTGGGCAACCCACAGTTGTCGATGCACTCGATCCGTGAAACATGCGGTACTAAGGACGTC
This sequence comes from Anthracocystis walkeri, assembly GCA_928858565.1. Classification (NCBI taxonomy): domain Eukaryota; kingdom Fungi; phylum Basidiomycota; class Ustilaginomycetes; order Ustilaginales; family Ustilaginaceae; genus Anthracocystis; species Anthracocystis walkeri. The sequence goes on from CAKMXV010000004.1 coordinate 30,796, forward strand.
GAGTACAAGATCAGGCTGTTCAAGCACTTTTTCGACTCGTTCGAACAGGTTGATGCTCAGCTCGTCATCGATTAGAAGGATCAAGCTTTTCTGTTTGCAATCTACAGCAATACGAGACAATTCAAAAGAAAAACGCAGTTCGTGAAGGACAGTCTTCAATGCCTCACACAATAGCAATGCGGGTGATCTGATTGATGCAGTCGTTATCATTGGTGTGATGCGCCATTACAGAATCGAGTTGAGCATCGCCTTTTCCTCTGCATTCAAGTGAGGGGAGAGGAGCGACTCGAATGATGCCTGCCCGGCTGTTTGAGCCAGGTGCTGCAGGTATTGAGATAGCCAGCTCTGGAGCAACGCAAATGGAGCATACCAAGGGAGGAGAGGGGAAGGACATCAGTCAGTAAAAGAGCAGGATCCAAGCGCGGATGAAAAGCTATTCTTGGGACTCACCTTGAGGTCCATGTTGTAGACAGGATCGGACTTGAGATCCTCATCGTCTTCAAACCCAAAGTCATCGTCATCATTCTGCAGCGCATCCAAACCGCCGGGACCAAGCATGTCGGAAAGGAAAGCAAAGTCGTCCTTGCCTCCCGCATTCGGTTCGTACTCGTCGTCCCATTCACCATCTTCGTCATCGGTCTCGGGCGTGCGCGTTCCGTCTTGAGCACCAGCCGCGTTACCGGCTCGGGAAGCAGAGCTCCATTCCTTAAGCAGCACCTTGACGATCTTTGCAAACACGGGCACGCTGGTGTACTGATGTGGCATTGTCTTTGCTCGTGATCGCGTTCGGATGATGCCAGAGTTGTCGGGAAGAATATCACCTCGAACGTTGGTGCTGGTCAGGAATGGTCGTCGGCTGTCGAGAATCTTGGCAAGCGCAAGGGCGCTCACTCGTTGTGCCCAGAAGCCTTGGAAGGTCTCGACGTTGTCGACCCACTTTTTGCAGAGCACCTCGAGACCATTGCCGGTCTCTGCTGATGAGTTGTCGGATGAGGGCGCCACCTGGATCGACTCAAGAAGGTCCATGACCTGCTTGGCCTGCTCGTCGTTATCGTGCATTAGATTCGCCACAGGCACAATGAGCGATTGTGTGAAGGTTGCTGTTCGTGCTGTTGCGACACGCTGAACCATAGCGTTGAGCAGCTCCGGCAGCACGTGCGCAATGCGATCACCGGCTTTGCGCAAGAGCGCCACGACAAGGTCCCCAACTGCGAGGCCTCCGCTCTCGGAATCATTTGTAGGGACGAGCAGCTTGGCGATCATCTGCAACATGAGATCCAACGACGGAGTCTGTGACTGAGGCTCCTTCCAGTCCATGAGTTCCTGCGTGCACTTCTTGACGAGGACTGTGAGACACTCGATGCCATTTTGCAGCATATCGCGATCCTGACTTGTGGAAAGCACTTTGAAGAGGTTGGGGCAAAGCACGTTGACAGCGCCACGTAAGGCAGAAGCGTCGGCACCGTCAAGGACGCTTTTGGCCAACTCTACAGCAGTCTCTGCAACAGCGGAAGGTTCACCATCGGATGAAGCGTCAGGCTGATCTGGTAGGCTCGAGCCGATAGCAGCTGCCAAGAAGGGCAGACTCTGCTGCACAATCACTTGAGGAACGCCAGGCTGCTTGGAAGCTGCGAGCGATTCTAGCAGATCGGATACAACTGAGAGAAGGATGATGTCCCTTGCGTTGGGAGCCCAGACCTGGAGCGCCGCTCGAACAATCTCGCCAATGATGGCAGGCTCTACAAGGGCTGTAGTTGTAGCTTGGCCGGTCTCGGTCTCTTCGACCACCACGGCTTGCACTGTCTCGATTATGAGGATGAGCGTGTCTTCGGAAGCCTGTGTGAGCAAAGGACCGAGCTTTTGCACAATACGTGGTGCGTATGGTCCTACAACGCTAGAAGGCAGGTGACGGTAAAAGTTCTTGACGGTGCGCACGGCTGAGATTTTGACGGGCAGAGAAGCGCTGTCAGACTCGATGGCATTGACTGCTGCGTCGAGGAACTGGACAGCCAGCTCGGAAGGGAGCGAAGTTGCGAATTGAGAAGCAAAGACGAAACCACGTCCCTGCAAGAAGGGAGGAGCGTCGTTGCCAACATTTGGGAGCACGATCGAGCTGAAGATAAACTCAAGGTCAAGTAACTGTTTGCCTTGGGACTGACTTTCGACGATCTCGCTGATAGCCTCGGCGTTGTTTCCGATGGCGGTCAGTACACCCTCATGCGTCTTCCACCAGTCGGCATCGCCGTTTGCCTTTTGGACATTTGCTTGCTGAACGAGTTGATGGACCTGCTGGCTGAGGGAGCGGAGGGAAGGCGCGGGGAAGTCTTCGATGAGCATGCCGAGCAAGTCCGCAGCGGCGATTCGCAAGCTGTAAGCCAAAGTCTCGTCATCTTCATCTGCAATGAACGCATTGGCGTCGGTTGCCCAGTTGTCCTCGTCTTCGACGGTCATGTCGATGTAGACGAGAAGAAGACGGACGAGCTGCTGCAACATGTCAGTCTCGTAACCCTGTCCGCCAGTGCCTCCGTTGACAAAGAGATCACGACATCGGTCTCCTCGCGAAGCTTCATTGATAAAGTCGATAATGGAACACGCCAAAGATGGGATATCGCAAGCAACATCGTCGTCGCCTTCCTCTGATGTTGGGGTGTCGATGTATGATGTGCTAGACAAGTAGAGCTGCTTGAAGGCGGGAAGAAGCGAGACGAGGTTGGATATCGATGATTGCATAAAGGTTTGGAGATGCGATTTGAACTGAGCACGGAACATGGCAGCGACTTTGAGCGTCTTGAAGATCTCGTTGCGCAAGGCCAGTGTTGGCCAACCGTGTTGGAGGTCTGAGCCCAATTGCTGTGCAGCATCGCGCGCGAGCAATGCCTGCATTATGGACAGCCAGCGTGGAAGCATGGTCTGAGAAGCCTGCTTGACTACGTCTGGATAGGATTTCTTGACCATGAAGAGGGTGGTGAGGCATTGGCGGAAGACGAGAATGCATCTTGCTCGAACGTGGGCGCTGTGTTGATCCTCCTGAGCTAAGACCTGCTCCAAAGCTGGCAAGATCTCTTTTGCCACTTGCATGAGCTGCACCTCGTCCATCTCGACGCGGACGAATTCGGAGAGGAGCGCCATGGCACCGTGCAAGCCGTTGGGTTCGCCCTGTTGGAGGAGTTGCTGGATATAGGGAAGCAAGCTGGGGTATTCGTCGGGATAGTCGGGGCCTGCGATGGTGGAAATGGCGTAGGATGTGGTGAGACGAATCTTTCGGATCGGATCCGAGAGACCTGTCAGCAAAGCTTGACGGACCTGCTGCTTGACTGATACGTCGACGGCAGATCCGACAAAGGCGTCAAAGTACGGTGACCATCGTGCTGTGATGTACTTTCGAAGCGCAAGACCTGCCGACTGACGAATGTGAATGGGTGCGGCTGAGTCGAGTAGCAATTTGACAAGGCTCAAGCTTGCAACTCCCTGCGGATCATCTTGGGGAGATCGAAACGATTCGAGTTGCCTTTCGGCCTGTGTCCTGGTGCTCGCATCTGGAGACAGCGTTGCCTCGAGGCAGGCTGCTAGCTGCTGCTCCATGGTCTGAAGGTTGACCGATCAAATAAAGTCGAAGTGCTATCACAACGATGCTGAAAGAAGATATGGCGAGTGTGATACAGGAAGAGAGTCGAAGCGTGTTGCACCTTTGCACACCCAGAAGAGTGTTGGTCTCGTTTCTCCTTGACTGGGAGTTGGAGAAAGAAAAAGGAGCCAGCACAGCGCTCTATCGACGCGTCTCCCAAAATTTCAAGCCAGGGCTTTCTTCTTCCCCGCCCTTCTCTGCTCCGAAACCCGATATCGGCTTCGAGTTGGACTTGATTGACCAGGTGAAGGAGTTGAAGGCCGAAACAGTTGAAGGGTCGTCGATTGATGGTATTCGGATAGCTAGATACAGGCAGTGAATTCTCGGAATTTCCAATTCTCCAATCTTCTCCCAATATTCCATATGGGCCGAAACGGCCCATCTCAACTTTTTCCAACCACCGAAATCGGTGGCCAAAATGAAGGATTTTCGTCACCGATATCGGTGGTCGGCCAGCCTTAACTTGACCAACCTTGCTTCGGAACGTCCTACCTTCATTTCCACAGCTGTCATGAATCACATTTGCACGCTCGACACGGCAGAGCCCATACTTCGGACCGACATGACAGCTTTGATTCACAGATTGCAGGATAGACATGGCAAATCATGCACAAGTTGACAGCAGCGAACAAAAAGTGGTTATAGTGTCATCCGGTCATCACGCCGCCTCAAGACCAGCGAGCACAGTCGCAGGCACTTGCACTACCGCACCGTGTCGCATGCCTCCCGGCGTCAGTGCAGGATCGCAGTCCGCGTACGGAATCGTGTACAGATCCTCGGTCTGGAAGCAAGAGTAGCCTGGCCCGCCGTAGTTGTCTTCCCATAGGTAAAACTTGGCCGGGTTGAGAATGTCTCGTTGGATCGCAGGGCCTTCCCATACCACATCCACCGGCTTACCGATACGCTCCCATGTGCCAAACAGTCCTTCGGACGTCTTGTCCATCACCACTCCCGTGCCTCCAGACACGTCCGAGTACCATCGAACCATGTTGCCGTTGCCCAGGTCGGCCACCTCCTGGTCAATCACCTTGTTGCCAAAGTTGGCGCTCTCCCAACGCTGCGGGCTCGTAAAGTTGATCAGATCCGTCGTGTGCGAGTAGTACACGAACGGCCCTTCAGCTGCGCCCGTGTGGTCCGTGTCCGAGCTGGCGTACGTCTGCGACGCCCAGAACACGGCATACGCGTTGGCTCCAGCGTCCCAAGTGGCAGATGGCGCCCATACATAGCCGGCTGTAGCGTCCATCATCTGAACAAGCCTTTCTGCCGACCAGTTGACGCCGTCGCTCGATTCCCAAATGTGAATGCTTCGCGAGCCATGAGATTGAGCATCGCCCCAGTTGGTCTTGCCAATGTCCAGGTCCGTTGCCAGAATGTAGTACTGTTGTCAAGCAGGTCCAATCGAGCAAGGCTGTCAGTTGATTCTTCTTCAAAGACGTATGGTCCAAGCCCCCTTGTGCGTCGACTCACCTTGCCGTTCACCTGGTTCTGGAAGATGTATGGGTCTCTTGCACCGCCCGTGCCGAGTGTGGGAACCAGCTCGCCCTTGGATCCCGACACGGCGCTGAACGTAACTGGTGCGTCCGCGCTCGAATAGTGCAGAAATACATGAGGGACGTCACCCAAGAATGTAGCCGACAAGAATCCTGCAGCACCGGCCGCTCGTTGCAGCCCTGCCAGGCTCGAATCTGCTGCGGGAAGTGCGAGTGCACATGTGAAGCCCGCAGCTGCTAGTGCTACTGTTGCCAACGACGCAAAGCAAGGTCGCATGATGGAGTGTCTTGGTCGTGTTTGATTTGTGAGTGAGCACTGTGATGTGTCGTTGAGCTCGAGAATGTCTGAGGTACAAAAGGTTGAGCGAACATGCACCCAAAGTGGGCTCGTATTTATCCATCCGTTGCCGGTCAAAACCTTCCTATGCGTCTCACCGCCTGCTGTGTATCTTCACGTTCGACCGCCTTTGTCTACGAATGCTATCGTCTACGGAGATCTCTGTTCTCATCCTCGATCTTTTCTTGCGGAACAGAGTCGAGCGAGCATCGGTAATCTGTGCTTCGGCTTTGTTCTGCAGCTCGTGACCCTTCTGTGAGTCCAAGCGTGCGTCAAAGCGAACATCAAGACGCTTCTAGCGCGACGCAACGGCTCGGAAAACCTTTGTTTCAGCGGTGCAAAGTAATGCAGTCCTGCAGGAGATACAAGTGCAGTCAGCTTCAAAAGCGAGGACATCTCTACGGACACTGCAAAACGTCGTTTGTCAACGCAAACAGTAGTCGCAGGGGGGTCTCGCTTATCACTTTTAGCGCCGTTGCGGTCTGCAACGAGAAACCAAACGAGCCAGTTGCGGAGTTGATTCACGCATTTCCGAGACATGCAGTCAAGAGGCACAACATGGCTTCATTAATGCCGAAGCCCCAGTTTGCGGGGTAAAAATCCCGACATGAGGGTACCACGAAACCGGAAATCTCCTGGCGTCCATCTCGGGTGCGTCGGCTTTCTCTCGCTTGATGGGATCGTATGCATACAAAGCTAACGGACGAAGATCGGTGTGACATTGCCGTAGTTGCAGTGCGCATCTCGCCAGCCATGACGCCATTCTTTGTATCTGATCATGCCTCAGCGCCAAGCTCTGCGTTTGCAATCAGGGCCATGCAGCGGATACTGCCCGGTCATATGACCAAATGGTACTCACTCAACTATCCAACTGCCACGATACTGCCCTTCAAGATGGATATGCATTGAGTGGAAAGGTCAGGAACAGGCGCTAATGTAGGCGAAATGTCTTCGGCCATCTCTCGAGGAGCTCAATGGCATCTGCCGCCTTGATCATTGTTGTTGAGAGCGTGCGAGCACTTCCGAATTACAATCATTCCGTTTCTTGATCACTTCAACGCTTTTTGGCGCTCGGCTTTGTCAAGAAGCATTCATCGACATGAGTTTGCCGTGCGCAACATGGCTCACCAACTGATGCCTATTGTCCGCTCGGAGCTTGAACCAGTCTGACGTGACGCACAGTGTTGACACACTTGATCAAAGGAGCACCTTTCTGGGATCAAAAGTCATGGGTATTGAGTGGGAGACTGAGCGGAACAGTGAGCATGTCTTCGAGAAGAAGCCACGACATAGGCGAGAAAGGAGCTAAGCAGGAACGTACACGAGCAACAATCAGAACAAGAGTCAGAACAAGCAAGAAAAAGCTTCGCAAGATATGAGGAGAGAGAGCGAGAGCAAGAGCGACAACTCCGAAATTGTATCCAAGGAGAGCAGAGCGACAGATCGGACGCATCCGTGGGTAAAGACGTCTCGAGCTTGTGAGGGCAGGACGTGCAATGCAGAGACAGCTGTACGTTGATAGCTAGTCATCCTCTGAACGTCAGTCCCTGACATGCATCGGGCGGAGATCGTGAGTTCCCACTTGTTCGCGAACCGCAATATAGCCCCAATCGGTCTTTCCAGTGTAGTTGCTATCGCCTGGCAAGACGATGGGATCCATTCCATCTCTCGAGGCCAGATGAGCTTTCCTGAACGAAGCAATGTGCCAAGCGATGTTGGCGACGAAAAGCACCACAAAGGCTATCAGGATCAGCATCAGATCGCGAGCAACTCGCATCATCGTGACAGCAGGTGTCACGTTGAGGTAAGTCACCGGGTAACTCGAGAGATACGTGGGACAGAGCTGCAGCTGCAGATCGTACACTGAATCTTTGTCCGAAGGGCCGGCCAAGCAGCCACCCGTACGGACAAAGGTGCCAACGTCCATCATTGCGTCTCCTGATAGACCAATTGCAGTCAATTCCACGATGAGAACGACAAACACAAACGAGATCCCATCCCAGAAAAACGAGACTGCATACGACGGTAGTATCATCCAAGCCAGTCGCATCGGCAGGCTGCGACCATACGGCTGTTCCTTGAGCGGCTCGTTAAAGCAGGGATAAACGCGAATCGAGCCCGTTCTGCTCAAGGAAGGGGGGTAGCGATGCGCCGCCTCAGTTGGATAAACGCGAGTAGAGCCTGCATTATCCGAGTCATCTGAGTCGTCCGTAGCGATTGAGACTTCGTCCGCCACCTCAATATTGTCTTGTTCAATTGCGCTGGGTGGACGGTGAGGCTGCGCTGGTGATGCGCGCTCTTGATAAGCAGGTGGTGGTGCATCTTCTGCGAGCTGATCATCGGTCACTTCCTCGAGGATGCCTCCGCTTGGGTGATGCTCTTGGCTCCTCGTCCCTGCCACACGCTGCCTAGTGTTTGCGCGACTGTGTACAAATCCTTGAGACGGCGTTGACGTGTAGGCAGGCTCCGGCGGTTGTACCACTGTGGATTCAGGTGGCCGGAACATCGATAAGCCCAGGTAGAGCTCGTAGATCGGTGCTCCTGGTGACTCCCTCGGCTCCAAGACGACGGGTTCGTGATTGCTAGCGGCCGTTCTACGAGGATCGCGGACTCTTCGAGGTTTTCGAGATCGACGAGGAGCAGCTGCAGATTCCTTCTTGTCCTCGTAAAGATCTTGCTGTGGTGGTGCTGATACGTTTGGATCCACGTCCGCCTCTGGCGGGAACACCTTCTTCCTCGCCACCGCCAAATTGTAAGTGGCAAGAACAAACGACGGTGTCGCGAATAGGACTGCCAGGCTAGCAGCTACCACAAAGAAGATGTAATAGCTGTTCTCGAGCTTGGCTGTGTTCAAGGTGATGGTTGTAGGCGTGGCAGAAGGGGTTGGTGCCCTCGAGACGATGGTTCCAGCAACAAGGGCTGATACAGATGCGCTTGCATATTGGACGCTCAACAACGAAGGCTTGCCCGCTGTTGCGGTAGCCGTTCCAGCGCTGCTTGTGAGACCGCCAGTGACGGAATCAGTTCTGAATTCGGAGCTGCCAGTGGCAGATACCGCGCTCGAGACAGCGCTTCCAGTGGCGGATACTGCGCTGGAGTCGGCGCCAGGAGCTTGACGTTGCCGAATCTGTGCACGTGGTGGATTAGCTGCAGGAGTCTGTGCAGCCAGAGGCGAAAGATGTGCCACTGATGCTGGGGTAGCTTGAGACAACGCCGCACGACCAGCCACAGTGACGGTGGTTGCAGGAGGGATGTAAGTGTAATAATTGATGTAGTACTTAGGCACTTCGATATCTCCATACCGCAGATGAGGCGATCGGTAAGTGCTGGTCGGAGCAGGGTACGGAGTCGTTGAGTAGAGATAAAAGGCCAAGCTCTCCCTCGCATCGGAGGCGACAGAAGTGCAGGCATACCTCACGTAGGTTCCCCTGTCGTAATACTTGGGCGTACACGTTGCTTGTCCACCACCACCGCCTGCATTTGACACCAGTGGCAGGGAAGTGACTGTTGGGTCTGCGTTCCAGGCATAGATGAGGCTGGGAAAAGATTGAACATCAAAAGTTTGAGTGAAGGACGACTCTTTCTGCAGAGAAAAGTAGATGATCACCGCCGCTGAAGCAAGGAGCAGCAGGTACGAAAGGTAAAATGTGACCAGGTTGACGAGATTCTCTCGATAGTCGGTGGTCCGCATATGCTTGCCACGAACAACGTCACCTTGGTGTTCAAGCGTTGCTGGCGTCATCCCTTTGTGCACATCGGACCCTTGCTTCTTTCGTAACCACCTTGTTGGGCGTATAAATGACATGGTGCTGTTGCGTCAAGTCGACGGCTTAGCACATTCCGATTGTACAGAGTGGTGGCTGCCTGCTTTGTGTTGGTGTGACAGTTGTGTTGTAGGTGGTAGTAGAGTCTGTGCCTTGATCACAAGCAACGCTGTTTGTATGAGAGGACACACGTGGATCCTTCAAGCGATTGCCGACCTTATATATCATGCGACGAGAGCGGCTAAAGAGAGCAATACGAGGGCATCGCACATTTCGAGCTGTCTCGTTCAGAGCCAAGTGCCGGCGATGTGCACAGCATCACTGTCTGCAAAGTGCATCTCGCTTCTCTCTTTCAGCTCCTAGTCTTTCCGAGTGGACTCATTCAGGACGTAAAGGCACAAGGGCCACGTGAACGAAAACAGGACACAGCGCTACAGAATCAAGTATCAGAGTGGACCCGAATGAGCTCGCTTAGCCCGCTTCAGCATCAGCCGAATTGAGGCGTCGAGAGCTGTAGCACAGAAGCAAGAGCGAGAGCGAAAGCAAGGAGGCAGAGAGGCAGAATATGGGCAGCAGACGACAGGTGCCAAGCCAAGACATTCGACGACATTCAGGGTCTACTGCAGCAAGCACGATAACGAGAGCCTGCGGGATGACGAATACCGCGGAAATGGAGCATCCAACGCCGTCGGCGAGTCCATCCCGTTGCTGGCTCAAAGACCGTTGTTCGTTTGAATGGCTGCTTGAGCACGTGGACACAACGCAGCCAGACTTTCAAAGGCTGAGTCGATAAAGGGCTTCGGAGAAGAGCAAAATGCAGCAACACAGATACATCGGAGAAACGAGCGCTGTTTGCAGAGCACGTACAACCAAGCAGTCTGGAGCTGAAGCTAACGACGAGTCATAGCTGATCACTGGCAAGATTGCCAGCAACGATTCGCACTTTCACCGGTTGCTTGTGTGCCGATGAAAAGGGCTTCGGCACTTTGCCGCGTGCAATTGTGTGATTGCGACTTGCGACTTCTCGAGTGACTCCAATACAGTAGCAATACTTGTTTAAGCGAGTCGAGCTGCGATCAGGTGTGAGCGTGAGAACAAAGCTTTTTGCCGCGGCTAGATTGCTTGGCATTGTATCGAGCGCAAAAGTGCTTGACCATGCGTCCACGCAGACAAGACAAATTGCGGGGTCGATTCTTTGCCGGCTTTCCAAAAACCCTTTGCCGGTTCCGATGTTGCACTTTGTTACTCTCGTCCACCACCCTCCATTCCAAACCGCAATCATGTCAGATGTAAAAGGACCGTGGCCACATACAACAACGTACCAGACGAGATGGTTGGATAACGATCAGTGAGCTGCACCCGCTCCATCTCAATTCCCATCCCCGTTTTCACCTTGCTGACCAACTCCTCTCTCATCTCTTGACACGCAGATACGGCCACCTCAACAACTCTTCTTACTACCTCATCGCGGATAGCATCATCAACGCCTACCTCGTCAACCAGTGCGGCATACAACCTTTTCTTCACCCCTCCTCTTCCACCTCTTCCTCCTCACCTACCTCTTCCGCTTCGCAAGAAGCGAACGTAGCAGACATAGTCGGACTAGTCATCAGCAACTCCTGCCGATATTTCGCGTCTTGTTCTTTTCCCACGCCGCTCAAAGTCGGATTGAGGGTGGTCAAGTTGGGGAAAAGTTCGGTGACGTACCAGGTGTCGATAGGGGAGGAGGACGGGAAGAAGGAGGGAACGGTGGCGGCGCTGATTACTTCGACCCATGTGTTTGTGGATAGGACGAGTAGGAGGCCGGTTAGTATGCCGGGGCGGTTGAGGGGAGCGTTGGAGGCGGTGCTTGTAGAGGAAGCTGCACAATCCAAGTTGTGATTCTGGTCATGGAGCGATCGCACACACGCTTTACAAGCAAACAATACGAATCGATTCAAAGAGGAGCGACGAAACAAAGGCACAACTTCAAACAGACTGTTTCCGTGGGTGCAAGATGGGAAAGACGTCTTACAACCCTTGAGCGCTAACCCACTTGGCAATCTCCTCGGCCACCATCGGTTGGCTATAATGCGCCGTAATTCCATGACCCGTATCCTCAGCGATATAGCTCGTAAAATTCTTGGCTTGCGGATAGAGCATCTTGACACCACTTGGGATATCCGTACCGTTAGGACCAGCCCAACAATTGCTGCTGCAGAAGATATAATCTTTAGCCCCATTCACCACCTGCACGGGACCTCGGAAGTCAGAAGCTTCACCACCGACACCGCCGATGCTGAAGAGCGAGCCGAGGGTGACCGCCTGTTCGGTGGATCTGGCGAGGTCGAACGACGCTTCCGAGTAGTAAGGTGGGTAGAAGAAGCCCAAGATGTCGGAGGCGTTGGATCCCGTAGCGAGCCAGATATCGGGCTTGGACGAGAGACGGTTGGGGAAGACTCGATTAGCGATCGAGTAGGAGGCGGCGTGCAAGTAACCTCCCAAATTGGTGCTGTTGGTCGTGTATCCGGTTAAAACTACAGCGTCGAGAAGTTGAGGACTCTGCTTGGACACAGCTTGCGTCTGAACTGAACCGTAGGAATGTCCAACGCCCACGATCTTATCGTGCTGTTTACCACCGATTCGCGTCGTGTTTCTCATCTGTCCCAGTACACCTTCCAAGATAGCCACCTCCGTCTCAGCACGCACAACGTCAAACCCTCCACCACTCGGCGTCTCACTTTTACCCGTTCCCAACCTATCATACCTGAAAGTACTATATCCATAACTAGCAGCGTGCTTCACCACACTGTACTCGCTCGACAAGCTGTAATCCCAATAAGACGAATCAAACCCAATACCGTGAACCAAGTTCCACAGCGCACTGTCATTGCGACCGCCGCGTTTGGGTGTACAGTAATACCCATTGATCTTGAACGTGCGGTTCAGATTGAATGTTTCAGTTTTGCTCGGTCCGTGCTCGGCTGTCCAGTTGCTGGGGGCTTCGGTGAAATCGATGATCTCACGGGTGATGTAGGATTGGTTCGAGTAGGTGTTGTCGACGGAAGTGAACTTGGACAGGGTTAGGTTGACGGGGACGGAGAGTTGGATTTGTTGACAGGCGGCGTTGTCGAGGCCGTACGGTCCGGCGTTGGAGGAGGAAGAGGAGTTAAGGCTGGAGTCGTTGGGATCGAAGTCGCTCTGGCGTTCTAGACAGATGGACGCGGCAGAAACGACGCCGATCAGCGGCAGTAGGGTGAGGAAGTTTTGATGGATCAACATGATTGCGACGTTGCTTGTACACAAGGGAAACGTTCTACAGAAGCTCCGTGTGAGAGTATATATACAACTCCAACCCCAAACCCCGCCAGCACCTTTACCCTCGCTCATCTCATAAAGATCGCTCATCGAGCTTCAACCGAAAGGCGTTGCAGACGGCGTAAAAAAAAAAACCTCATCTTCATCTGAAAGCTGATCCAAGCTCAAAGGCGTCCAGGGCGTAGAAAAGCTCGTTTCCCCCACCTTGCGGTCTTTGACGGCCTTCCAAACGCCGCCAGATCATGTGAGCCTTCCAGACGTATGGCTGAAAGAATTCACCGAAAGGCTTCGATCAGGTTTCATCTCACTCATCGCGTCAAAGAAGCTCTCCGCTGATGGCTACTGAAACCCCACATCAAAGCGGGCGGCTGCACAAATCGTTTCATTTCAAACCCCGTTTTTAGCTCATCCCCTCCCCCGCACTTCCCACATCGTCATCATTTTGCGACGGAACCAAAAAGAGAAGCAACACACAAAGAAGCTTGCGCTAAGTTAACGAGTAAACGGCGTTTTCGCGGCGAATCGGCTAAACGGAAAGCGAGCCTTCTTCTTCACTACTACCTTTGACGTTGCTGCGGGAAATTTCATGCGTTGTGTGTGGTTCCTCCACTTGCATCTTGAACGGCAATCCAAATCTGCGAAAAGAACCACACCATGCCTCGCTAAGCGGATACAAGAAACACACCACAACCCCGCCAACCGCCAAGCCGCACATTGTTCAAGATCGACATCCTCGAAATCGGATCTCCAAATGTCGTAAGGAGGAGCTCGCTAACGGCTTTATGAGGGATGCGGCTATACTTAAACACCCCTCAAATCGTTCTGAGTTCCGTTCGTCATCGTTCTACCCTCACATGTAGACGGATGCGACGTGACTCCACAAACCGACTCAATATGGTGATGCACAGCTAAACAAGCTTCCAGATGAAAAATTACGACTGCGCGCACGCGCACTACAACTCGCCAACAATCTCTTCGACCTCCATTCCGTCTCCAGGCGCTTCTTTGCTGCTGTTGATCGAAGCGGCGCGGTTGCGGGTGGCTCTGGTGTTCTTGCGGCTGCCGATGGAGGGTGGGCCACCTGACCTAGTTGACTTTCCTTTGGCGCTAGACGACGTACTCGGCTCTGCTTCCGCTGTTTCGGTGGTGGCCGCGATGTCGACGCTTGCTGTCTCTGGCAGCGCTGGAGGAGCAGGTGTCGACGTCGAATTCTTCCTAGTGTTGCGCTTCTTCCTTCCAGCTTTGCTACCCGGTTTCTTGCCCAACCTGCGACGGATCACCTGCTCATTGCCGTCATCATCGATCTCAACCACTTCCTCGTACTCGTATCCATCGTCACCATCGTCTTGCTCTGCATCGCTTCGATCGCCTTTGCGGCCCGAGATGGGCGCTGTACCCTCGCGCTTCTTGATAGCCGCATCGCCTGATCCGGAAGCCGCCGCTGAAGGAGCGGTCAGAGACTCGATATCCTGCAAATCAGCCTTGATTTCGGGCGGTGGACCCGAAAGATCCACGCCGATGGCCTCTGCATACGCCTCGAGATTGACAGGGACCGAGTTCTTGAGCGCTGCATCGATGAGCTTAGGGTTGCTTTTTTCTTCCACATTGAACTTCTTTTTGATTGTAACCCTGTCGCGGCCGGGGAATAATCGAGCGATCATCTCGAAATCCGTGCCCCACTGCTGCAGCGAACGATAGAATTTGGCCGTTTCGTCTGCGGTCCACTTTCTGTTCCTACCGAGCTTGCGTGAATAGGTGGCAGCGTTGACGAAGCGGTCACCCTCTCGCTCGTCAATGACTTCCATGTTGTCACGATCGTCTTCGCCGTTACCATAGTTGGCAAACAGAGATGTCTCATCGAGCACAATTTTGCCGTCGACGATACGAGTTTGAACGGCGAAACGGTTCTCGCGGAAAGAGACTTCAGTGCCTGCGACGGAAGATTCTCGCGCCTTACGTGCACGCCTGCTGCTGGAAGAGACTTCGCCATCTACATCGGTGTCAGGTGCCGAGTCTTCCACTTCTGAGGCGTCGTCATCATCATCGTCACCGGTCTGATCTCCAACGACTTCTTCTTCGCCGTCCAGCCTCTCCTCAGCACCAGTGCTGACGGGAACCCCATTGGCAGTGCGGATGATGTTGGCAGCCGGTGCGGGGGAGGGCGATGCATGGTTGACCTTTTCACCCAACACGTGCTTGCCGAGGAGTGCCGACTTTGCAGCTGCACGTCGGTCGTGCACCAGTCTCTTGTAGACACGCTCGGCCTCGAATGTCCTAGGACCTGCACGACCTTTCTTGTATTCGACCGTGCTGATATCCGCCATGGTGACGCTGGTAGGGTCGATGCGACTGGCAGCAAGTTGTTCTCCTTCGCGATACACCTGCCTGCGATACTCTTCCTCGTCATCGGAGACTGTATGCGGCTTGCGAGAAGATGTGGTGCGGCGCTTCTTGCGACGGACGGGCTCGCCGTCATCGCCAATCTCCGAAGTGCTCTCCATGTCGCTTTCGTCTTCTGGACCAAGGGCGACACCCTCAGGGTAGGCTACTTTCCAAGCATCGAGGGCCGCGTCGTACTGTTGTCGCAGTAGCGATGCCTCTGCCTCCCATTTGGTCCTTTGAGCTGGCGCGAGATCCCGCCATTCGGCGGCCATCTCTGCAGTGAGTTCTGTGAGCGGCATGTCTGGATTTTGAGCCTGTCGCTCTGGACGCACCGAGTTGACAAAGAGTAGGTACGCTGACAACGGCCGCTTTGGTTTGCCAGAGGACAGCTCCTTGCGCTTGAGTCGGCGTTTCTGCAAGCGAGCAGCTGCTTGGATCCTGCGTTGGGTGGCACGCGCCGCCTTCTCTTCTTCGGTCTCCTGGGTGGGCGCGATGGCAGCCTGCAAACCAGGCTTGACACTTTGCGATGATGCTTGGCCCTTTGAGACGGTATCGGTCTCTTCGACCTCTCGACCTTTACCCTTCCTGGATGATGGCTTCGATGGAGGATTGGCTGCTTCGATGACGGAGGGTGTAGCTGCTCCACGTTGCGGTCGTACAGCGGACTGTGCCTGCTGCTGAGATGCGCTCTCTTTTATCGTAGCTGAGACGTTGGGCTGAGCAACGCTTGCACCTCTGGTCCGCGAGGCTCGTTGCGGGGCTTGGATAGGGTCGGGCTGGGACTGCTTGTCAATGGCTGGCAAGCTCTGGACAGTGTCACTGCTAGCGCCGCCATTTGAAATCCTAGCACT
The DNA here is from genome assembly GCA_928858565.1 of Anthracocystis walkeri. Lineage (NCBI taxonomy): Eukaryota > Fungi > Basidiomycota > Ustilaginomycetes > Ustilaginales > Ustilaginaceae > Anthracocystis > Anthracocystis walkeri. The sequence goes on from CAKMXV010000004.1 coordinate 46,542, forward strand.
GCGAGCTCCTCCGATGCTCGGGGGCGCGTCAGTACGCGTAGAGAGATCCGCTGTTTCCTCTGCGTCAGCCTGAGTGACGATGCCCTCCATCACCGGGATCAGGGATTGTGACGGCGATGGCGTGGGCACTGAGGTGGGTGGCTGTGCGAAGTGCGGAGCGGGTGTGAGTGAGGTTCTCGATCCTGGACGAGGTTTGGAGACAGAAGGTCTGCGGAAGACGGGTTTGGCTGATGGCTGACCAGCTGCAATGCTGGTGCGTGCGGTTGGTGCGGCACCTGATTTGGAAATGACGGAGGGCGAGACATTGAAGGCATAGCTTTGAGAGGTGGTTGCTGGTTGTGTGGCGGGGGATGCGAGTGCGCTAGATGAGGGGACTGGGCCTTTGCTACGGACGGATGGGGCACGCGGCTGTCGAGCTGATACTTGAGGCGCAAGTGATGGAGACGGCGGGGGTCCACTTGAGGCGCTCGGTGCCTGCTGCGTCTGCGCCGATGTCGATGAAGAGACGGCTGGTGCGGTAGCTGGTGATGCTCCTGTTGTGGACCTCCTTGGCACGATGGAAGGCTTGAAACGAGCACCACCCTTTTCGATACGCGACGACATGATAGAACGCGCCCTGGATGAGAGTCTCTTATCGAATCGATGCTCTCGAAGCGCCCTTTACCGCCGTACTGTAGCACTGTGTCTTCGGAGTATCGGATATCAGCTTGATTGGCAGGTAGGATGGGAAGGAGAGGAATGGATGGATGATGGCTGAGTCGAAAGTGTGTGATTGCAAGAGTGAAAGAGAGTCGCGTGTTTCAAGAAATTCAGGGTTTTGGCAGCTGCTGCTCTTCTGCAGTTGAGCTTTTTCTGCATAATTTCGGCTTTCGGCTTGATCCGCAACAACCGCGACAAAGCAACTTGGAAACATGTTCCCACGCTTCTTTACTAAGATCGACTCGATACAACCTCAGCCTTCGACCATACCACATGTCGAACTCACCTGCACCTTCTGCATTCGGCGCGGGCGGATCGCTCCCGATGGTACCGCCCCCATCAATACCGCCACCAGGCATGCACGCAGTGCCACCACCACAATTCGGGATGCCGATGGATCAGAGCGAATCGGACGAACCACCACCGCTTCCTGCAGACGCTGGACAGACACTCTACATCCAAAACCTCAACGAGAAAGTCAAGCTGGAAACCATGAAAGCGACACTCAACAACCTCTTCTCCAACTACGGCACTGTCCTCTCAGTCGTGTCGCATACAAATCTTCGAATGCGCGGTCAAGCTTTTGTTGCGCTTGACAATGTTCAGGCGGCAGACAAAGCGCGAAGGGAAGCCCATCTCTTCCCACTCTACGGCAAAGCAATGAAGATCAGCTTTGCCAAATCCAAGTCAGACGCAGTGTTTCTGCAGAGCAACAAAGAGCAAGGAGGCGAAGAGTCGGAACAGTTCAAACAGCACAAACAGCAAAGATTGGAACACAAAAAGATGGCAAGAAGAGGCAATGTCTTGAGGAGAAGAGAGCTGGAAAGCAAGATCAGAGCCAAACGAGCTGCTGCTGGAGAGATTGCAGAGCCAGAAAAGGCAGCAGCGAGCAAGAGGGCGCAACAGGAGATGCCCGACGAATATCTGCCGCCCAACAAGATGCTCTTCTTGCAAAACATTCCGGACGGTGTCGGCAAAGGCGAGCTGGAGAGCCTCTTTTCTGCGTATGTATTCCAAAATCTGAAAGAATCATCGATGCGTTGCTTGACCTTTACTAACGAGTTCCCGTTCTTGCTGTTTCTTCTCTGCTTGGTCACATTTGGTGTTTCGAAACAACAGATACTCGGGCTACGTCGACGTTCAAACCATTCCCGGCAAGGCCGACATCGCCTTTGTCGAGTTTTCGGACATTCCGTCGAGCGCAACTGCTCGTGGCGCACTCAATGGATACAACTTTGGTGCCGGTGACAAACTCAAAGTACGTCATGTTCAACCCTCAATCCCTTTCTTCAATCTTGCGCCATTACTGACCGGCAATTCTCTTCATCCTCACGTCATTTTCTACAGATCACTTTCGCAAGAGCATGATCGCCTGGCATGTACCTCCTGCTGTCCCAAAAGCCACACGCTCGATCCGCATTTGCACGGCGCGGATACGTGTATTACTAACTCGATCCTGTTCATTCTGTGTACTTGTAAACCGCTTGTCAATTTGACGCTCGCATACTCCATCTTCTGTGGCTTGCTATTGTCGCTGCTGTTAATGAGGAGCTCTCGAGCGCTTCACCGTGCGTCAAGTGTGCTTTCAAGACGACTTGTGAAGGTGCCTTGGATCTCTTGTGCTGAACACTGAAAAAGAAGCATAGAGCTCGCCACGAAATTCGGAACGCGGAATCTGTCCCTTGGCTGCGCTTGCAGCTGTCGAGAACGCGTTTCGAGTGTTAATCTACGCATATTTCCATCCAACACCTCCATACACTCTTTCTTCTTGCTCCATCTTCCCTCACAGCCTCAACCACAGCATCCTGCAGCAGCCATGTCGAGATTCGGCGGTCGATTTGTACCCAACATCGAGCACGAGGTGCGCCGACAGGCCACTGAGCCCATCGTGTAAGTTCTTCTTCCCTTGTCCATCGTCTCGTTCTCTCACTGACCATCCCTTCCTTTCGCAGCAAATGGCGTCAAGAATGGGTCATCCCAACAGGCACATCCGCCGACGGTAGCAGTAGCAGCTCATCCGCCAACGCATCCTCTAGCGTCGGAGTCAAGATTCTCAAATGGGTCCGCGTACCAGATGAAATCATCACTTTCTCCGAAGAGCAAGATGTGTTGGCAGAGGACCGTGTCGCCGACGACGCGGCTATCGTAGAAGCGCCGGTGCAGAGCATTCACAACGCGCCTGCTGTAGCTACGCCTGTTTCCGGATCGCTTTCGAGCGCTGGTGGTGGACTGGGAACTATTGCTCCTAAGGAACCTGCGCCCGCTCCACCAGCGGCAACAGCTAGCCAAGTCACTCCAGCATCAGCCATTCCAGCCCACGTCACACAATCGAGCTTGTCAGAACCTACATCAGCTACCAACACTACGGGCGAAAACACACCAACCGAATCCCTCGCTACCACTCCCGCCCCCTCAACTTCTGCAGCAGCACCGATCGTCAGCCAAGCACCGTCGTCTGCAGGCGAAGCCGCTGGTGACTCAAGTACGCCCTCCATCCAGCCTCAGGTCGAATCGCAGCTTCACGACCAACCCCTGCCAGGCCAGGTAACAGACAACGCAACCTTGGCAGTTCTGGCAGCCGGCGCAGAAGCCGAACAGCAACCAGCAGCGCAGGAAGAGACGCTTGTTTCCACTGATCCGAACGCGTCGGTGCCAGCGACGACGTTCGAAGACGAGACTGCTCCCTCTGCTGCTGCTGGTGGCGATGTCGAGATGAAAGATGCATAAACTTACACAGAGGACAAACTTTGCGATGGCATATTGTATTCTATTTCCGTTGTACACAATCGAAAATCTACTCTAGATTGACGGTGATGAACGTGGCCAACGACGTAGCGTGCACATCCAACACTGAGCGCAAAGAAGGGTGAAGTTGGACACCATTCACGCAATCGTAAGGCTTCTTGATTTGGCTGAAGTCGCGTTCGAAGCGGGGCTTCTTTGTCAATCCGCCCAGTTGCGAATCAAGTCCTAAGCATTCGAACTCGTTCGATCCAGCTACGACCAACCGTCCGTCAGCTGTGACACCAAACGACCGACCGTTTGAGCAGGCAATCTTGGTAATTGCGACCGAATCATCATCTCTGGGAGACGAGGAGGGAAGCGGAATAAGTGTGGGCTCGAAGACGATGTTCTCCTCCCATTCCGGTGTCTCTGAGTCTGCAAAAGGTAGAAGGCAAGAATCCTCGTTCCAACCCCACCCGTAAAGATCGCCGTCGGTCGTTAGTACTAGCGTGTGACGCGCGCCTGCTACGACGTCGGTGATGCGCGATGGGAAGCCTTGCTCGGTCGAAAAGTGCGGGACAGGCATCAAGTGTGCGATGTCGGTAGGAACCGTTGATGTTGACGCACTCGAGCCAGTGCTCGGTAGTACACCGACGACAGTCGTATGCTCGAAAGGCTGCATCGGAACAGCGCCGAATCGTGCATCGCCAAAGATCCATACTGGGTCTGCCTGTCCTTCTTCGCTCCTCTGAGCCAGCAGTACAAAGTGAGCGTTCCCCGCCGAGACCTTGTGAAACTTTGGGATTGCGCTACCTTTTGAGCCGCTTGGACTATGTCGGTGCGCCAAGAATCGCCTGGTATCCCTCAGCTTGGCCGCAGCCTCGTCTTTTCCAGTAGCAGCCTTAAACATCGTCACCGAGTCAAACAAATACACCTGCCCCTCATCACCAATTGCCAGACATCCACCTCTCCCATCGGCCGCTGCCGTCTTCCATCTGCTATTCTCTAGTGCAATACTGCTACCTTCTTCATCTTCTTCACCGTACTGTAAGAAGTAGCAGCGGCTCCGTCCGACGTCGAGAATCGCTTCGAACATGTCCTGTCCCACAAAGACCAGCTCATCATTTTGGCGCTGAGTTGCACCCCCGAGGATTATTCGACAGACTTCTTCGACGAGCTTCGCGGCTTCTCCAAGCACCTTGATTTCGCCAGTGTGATCGAGTATGACAGTCTGATACGTGCACACAGCAACTATCGATGCTGCGTCCTGCACCGTACACAGCGCTGTAGCTGAACGATTCTTCGATTCGGCGTGGATCTGGCCAAAGACGTTGCTACCGCACGCGAGGACCTTTGTCCTCTTGGACGGAACATCAGCCATCGCGATCGACGAACATGGCTCCCTTCAAGCCTCTCCGTACGTTGAGCCGACGCAAAGAGCGCAAGAATGGGCGAAGTCGTTGTATCGTTGTGGTAAGAAGCTTGAGGTGTCGAGAAGAAGCACAAAAGTGTTGGTGTGGAGGAGAAAGCGCTATAAAATTCATACGGCCGGCAAGAGCTCAGAATCGACGCGAAGAATGGAGCGCTCTACGCAACACTCTCTGACCATCGCATGGTCCACCTTCTTTTGCAACCACAACACTCTTCTATACCTCTCAAGAATGCATCCAGCGATAGTCATATTTCTCTCCGTGGTGGTCGTTCAGGCCATCGCTGCGTTGGGGAAAGAAAGGTTACAGGATATCGTAAGTCTCTCCTCCAAAATTTCTACTAGAACGATCTTTCACTAACACTCTCACCCTTCTTCATACTTACAGCTCTGGCTCGGATACACAGCAATCTTCCACCGCTCCACTCTCTCCCAACAACGTTCACTCCGTCGCGAAATCTTCAAAACCAAACAAGAACTCGCAGCAACATCGTCCCAGGACCAGTTCGCAAAATGGGCGAAACTTCGTCGTAAAGTCGACAAATCTCTGGCCGATCTCGAAAAATTCAACGGCACCCTTACGAGCTCAAAAACGACGTTCAACATGCTTTTCAAGGGTGTCATGTTTGGTTTGACGACGATCATGCCATTTTGCGTCACGAGTTGGTATTCCAAGACTCCGATCTTCTGGCTTCCTCCCGGGGAGCATAGTTGGTTCGGTCCACTGGGGTGGTTCTTGGCGCTGCCGAGGGCGCCCAAGGGCGCAGTGAGCAGTACGGTTTGGCAGATGGTCTGTTCGAGAGCGCTGATTACGGTAGTGGGGGCGTTTGGAAATTTGATACCCGGAAAGAAGGAGGTGGTGGTAAACGAGGCAAAGATCGAGGAGTTGGAGAAGGAGAAGGAGAGTGCCAAATCCAAGTCGACACCAGCAGCGGCGGGAGCAGATGGAGGAGCACGTAAACGCACAAACGCAAAAGCGGCATCCGTGTCAGAAAAGCAAGATCTCTGAAGTGTACAACTCTCAAGCATATCACACATTCAAATCCACAATACCGGCGCCAGCCATGATCCAGTCTGACAAACGATTAACTTAACTCATACAAATACAAATCAATGATGATGAACACCTCCAAATCCAGCCAAAATACTCTGAAGCAGTCGAGGCGTACACGAACCCGCGATCAACAGCCCGATCCTCAACCACTTACCCAAGATCTGCACCTCGCCTGTCTCCTCTCCACCCACAAGACGCGGCACAGTATCCGCCTCGGCACCGGCCAACTCCAACACCGCATGGAAAGCGACGAACAAAAACGTACCGCCCGAAAACGCAAGCGCCGTCCCTATACTTTTCCCATCAATACCCTGCGCTGCATCGGCACCTCCACCGTGCGCCGACGCAATATCCGCATCGAAGAACAGCGCTAGCAGACCGTAGGTAAGCACAGCACCGAGCGGCGAAGCAAGTGCAAATACAGCCACAGCTTTTCGAATCGATGTTCGCGAAAGACGCTGAGACATGAGCATAGCACACAACCCAAAGGCCGCTGGAGCCTTGTGAACCATGATAGCGACAAAGACGACCATGGTGAGCGTCTGATCGCCCGACTGTGCGCTTGCTCCCATCGCGATTCCGTCTGCTGCTGCGTGGATGAGCAAGCCAAGAATGGTCGTGAGAGCCTGGCCAAATGTGGAGTGACTTGTGCGTGTAGACGACATGGAACCTCTTCGTTTGGAAGCAGGTCGTGCGCTGACGACGCTGTTGAAGGATCCGTGGCGATGGAGCAGAGGTGCTGCGGCAGATGACGATGAAGATTCGTTCAATGGTGTGTCGCGATTGAGCGTTGTGCTACTGCTAGGCGATGCTTGCCAATCGTTGTTGCTATGTGCGGCTGCGACGCGCTTGAGATCTGCATGGTGATAACGCTCCGGATCATGATCATCGTAGTCATCGGGCAAGTCATGGTCGCTGCTGCTGGAAGTCGTCGCGTTGCTCTCAATGCGCCGATGTGGATCATTGCGAGCCGATGCATCTTGTGGGCTAGACTTGCCCACCTGCGCCTCCTCATCGGCGATATGTTGCGATCGATCGAAGATGGTGAACGAGGCTCTACTGCTGGCCTTGTGAAGCGTATTTGGCGTCGCTGCTGGATCTGGGCGATGGTGGAAGGACTTGGAAAGGCGGTGCGCTTCGAGACGCGGACGTGCAGGAGGGGCTGCGTAGTCGTGATGCTGTGATGAGCCGTTGTGCGTCTTGTCGCTAGCGTGATCGTGCGTCGAGCTCGCTGATGAGGAGGTGAGCTGGTCGATCATGTACATGAGAAGTATACCAAAGAGGATGCTGCTTCCGAGACGATGTTCGGCATCGGATTCTGTAAAGGCATTGTGGCCGTGTTCATCCGGGCCATGTTCGTGCTCGTGCTTGTGGTCATGCGATGGCTCTTCGGATCGCTTTGTGATAAAAGACCACGCCCAAGGCTCTTCTGTGGACTGTGTGTCTGTTGACTGTGCCTTGAGCGGCGGCGCGACGGGCTTAAAGGCAGCCGAGGGGCGCAGCACGTTTGCGTAGACGCTAGCCAGCGCATGTGGTGGTTCAGGGGTGACGTTGGAGAAGAGCGCGCTCGATCCTTCTGGAATAACGACTGTCACGGCAGCTCCAACAAGGAGACCGGCTCCAAAGACCTCGAGAACGCGCATCATGCGATGCGATAACGGCAGCGAGAGTGGCGCAAGACCGCACACGAGCGTTCCCACGCCCATGCCGCTGACGAGCAGGAGAAAGGCAATGAAGCCCGACATGTTGAGATAGCGAGCTCAGTGCTGAGGCACGCTTGTCGAGTAGAGGAGGATTCGATGATTATGGGGAAGACATCGAGGTATAGAAGCGAGAACCTTTGTGTAAGGCGTTGATATTGAGATGGAACCCGAGGAGATGATGACGGTGGTGGTGGTGTAATGGACTGACTCAGCCACGTGAAGATAGATACCTTGTAGGTAGGGACTGAGCTGCAAGAGCGGTAGCAGCCGAAACATTTGGCAATCAAGCAGGAATGTTGGAGTGCATCAGCCCCACCGCTGACTCTCTTGGCCAACTTTCGCTCTCTCTGCCTGCTGAGCAACGTTTCGGCTTCCATTCGGTGGGACCGCCTTTAGAAATCAGCCAAGTCTATCAGCGCTGTCATCAGCAAACAACTGCAACCTCACCGGTTATCGCGGTGCATCCAAACCTAACATTGGGTCGCGGGGAAAAGTCGGTCATGTCATCAACGATCAGCAAAGTCCTGTGATCTCTCCTTTTTCGATTTTTTTTCTGGTTCGACCGCAGAGCAATTTTTGCTGTTTTTGCTTCAGAAGAAATTTTTGAGTTTTGCTTCGGTGCTCTTCCTCATAAAGCAGACTTGCACGTCAGTCTCCCCTTCTGCCCTTCTCTTCCACCCAGCTACTCAACCTGGCTCACAAATATACCCCTCCTCCTACTTAGCACTATACCTTTTTTGTTTTCATCGCATAATCACCTTCCCTTCTCCTTCCCCCCCCCACACACAATGTCGAAACGTCCCTCGTCCCCCTCATTAGAGGGCAAGACGGCCACCTCCTCAGCTCCATCCCATCTCAACCGCATCAAGGACGCCGACGGCGACGATGACATGGGCGAGTTCGAGGACCAGTTCGAAGACGAGTTCGACGAGGAAGACACCGACGCTGTTCTTGCTGCTCGCGACCCGCAAGACTCGGATGACGACGACGACGATGCCGAAACCATGGAAGTCGACGGTGTCAAGGTTGACGGCAAGATTCAGCGTCCCGAAGACGACGAGGCAGACGCTGCTCAACCCGAAGCCCAAGTATTTATTCCAGGTGTAAGCAAGCTCGAAGACGGTCAGACACTCGAAGCCGATCAGAGCGCGTACGAGATGCTTCACCGCCTCAACGTCACATGGCCCTGTCTCTCGTTCGACCACCTCAAAGACCACCTCGGCAACGACAGGCAGAGCTACCCGCACACATCCTACATGGTCGCAGGTACTCAAGCCGACACCGCCTCCCGCAACGAGATTCTCGTCATGAAGGCAAGTCACCTTCATAAGACTCAGAACGACGATGGTAAGTTTTTTATCTGTCCCACCAAAAGGGTTTTTTTTGCGCACAGCAGTTTCGCAATGATGCCTTGAGGCATTTGGCTGTATGAGCTTGCATCCTGCTCCCGTGGAGCTGGGAAGCGCGCTCGATGCCGACAACATCTCAGCTACCTTTTTTATTATTACTTCTGAGCCAAACTGCTGCTGCTGCTTTTTTCCTTTTGGGGGTTTCGTGTACTTTCCACTCCGAAGTGAAGTACAAAGCATGCTAACTCGACGACCTTTATTGTGTTAATGCAGGCGACTCTGACGACGAAGACGACGACGAAAACGATCTCGACGATGATGCTATCCTCGAGTACAAGTCTATTCCCGTCCACGGCGGGATTAACCGTGTTCGTGCCGCACCCACCTCGACACCCGTGTCCGATCTCGAACCGTGTCTTGACCCTTATCCCGTTGCTGCATGGTCCGAAGTCGGAGATGTCAAGATTTTCGACGTCCGACCACTGCTCAACTCGCTCGACCGACCTGGAACCAGCTACGACTCGCGCAAAGTCAACACCCCGATGTTCACCGTCAAAGCGCACAACGGAGTCGAGGGGTACGCTATGGACTGGGCAGGTGTGGTCAACGGTGGATCTTCGGCTGGTGGTAAAGCGTCTTCTCTCCGATTGCTTACTGGTGATATCCACTCCAAGATCTTCTTGACCACAGCGAACAACGCAGGGTTTACGACCAACCCAACACCGTTCACCTCGCATACGTCTTCCGTGGAAGACCTGCAGTGGTCACCCAAAGAACCCACGGTCTTCGCCTCGTGTTCCGCCGACCGCTCGATCCGAGTCTGGGACGTTCGCGTTAAAAACCGACGCAGCGTCATCTCGGTCGACAACGCTCACGCTCAAGACGTCAACGTCATCTCTTGGAACCGAGGCACTGACTACCTGCTTGTTTCAGGTGGTGACGAAGGATCGTTGAAAGTGTGGGATTTGAGACACTTCAAGCCCAACTCCTCCGCTGCTCCTTCACCAGTAGCCCACTTTGACTGGCACAAGGCTCCCATTTCGTCGGTCGAATGGCATCCCACCGAAGATTCGATCTTCGCTGCTTCCGGTAGAGACGATCAGGTTACGCTTTGGGATTTGTCGGTCGAACAGGATGACGATGAGCAAGTGGCTGAAGCTGGGTTGAAGGATGTTCCCAGTCAGCTGTTGTTCTGTCACCATGGATTGACGGATTGCAAGGAGTTGCATTGGCATCCTCAGGTGCCGGGAATGTTGGCGACAACGGCGTTGGATGGGTTTAATATTTTCAAGACCATCAGTGTTTGATGTGTTAATGATCAAGCTGTATTTGTACCCTTCTCTTTGACGAGTGTGGCTTTGGTCTGACGAACTGTTTGAGCTTCATGTTGAACATCACACGGCAATCTCTGACACAAGTTCACACGGCAATCTTCACATGAAAAAATCTGTTTTCAATTCACCTCCCCATCAACTCGAATCCGGCCACTCTCTCAACTCAATCAACGTATCCGGCCCGCCAAATGCCAAAATCGGCAAATGCGGGTGGAAAGCCATACTTCCCATCGCAGGTGTAAAGCCCGACGGTGCGATCTCGGTCGCAGGCGGAAGCAACGTATGCAACGGATTCGTCGGGTTGAGATGCGGACCGTGATGCGTCCCACTTCCACCACTTCCGCTGGCACCACCGAATCCACTGACACCAGCACCGCCGTTGCTGCCAAAGTTGGTCGAGTGTGGGGACAAGATTCCGCTGCCACCCATTCCTCCACTGCTGTGATGGTGGTGATGGAGAGTTTCGTGATGGAAGTGATGGTGATTGTGGTGTGCACCGGAGTTGACTGCTTCGGGAGGATAGAGCAGTGTGCTGTTGCCCAGATGCTGGGTGGATCCCATGGGTGCAAAGTTGCGGACGATCGGCTTGCCTAGAGTCGAGAGCGTTTCGAGGTGCGTAAGCAGCACCGTCTGCGGCGAAGCGGTTGGTCGCAAAGGCTTGGGCGCCGAACTGGCTGCAAAGAGCGGAATGCGCTCGTGAACCGCCATGCACGACAGCTTGCCTCCCAGCTTGCCACCCAAGCTCAGCTTTGCAATCGACGATCGAACACGCATATCCCACAATCGTACTTCTCCATCCACGCTGGCCGTGACAAGCTCTCGCGAGCCGCGTTTCTGCAAGTGCACGTTCTGAACCCACGTCTGGTGCTCTTCCCACAATCGCACCAGGCTCGCCTCGGGTGGGTTTCGTCGATCGTACACACCAACGGTACCGTCTCCGAATCCAGCTACAAAGAGGTGACCAAAGTCGGACTCGGAAGAGATCGACGTCACGCAACTGGAAGCTCGAGTCGGAATATCGACCACACAGAGTTCGCGGTGAGCATCCCAAACACGAATGACTCGACTGTCGCCACCCGCGAGCAAGTGTCCGGATCCTTGCAGCCAATCGACAACCAAGCCGCTAGGTCGCTTGCTCCTCACCAGGTCCGGAAGAGCTTGGAAACTCGAGGCAAGCTCGGGACCACGGAATCCCGCCGTTTGCGCAGGCGAATCGTAGTGTCTGTAGATGCGCACGTTGCCCTCTGCCGAGCCAACCAGTAGCATCGCATCGCTGTCCTCGTTTATGAACAGCGCAGAAGTGATATTGGTCCTTGCCGGGTTTCCATTGGCGAATCGACTGAGTAGACGCTTCTCTTCCCAGTCCCATACAGCAATTGTGTCCTGATCACTGGCTGTCACGAGATGATTCTCGTACTGGTGGAACAGCATTAGGTGTGGAACCGCGCCATTGCGAATATAGCCGCCATGTTCTGACCAAGCAGACTGAGCGGCGGTGTCGGCGATCTCAAGAGCATGTTCCGTGAGACGGCTGTTGCGCTGCTTCTTCCAGTGCTGCACATTGTACTTGATACTGCCTGGCTCTTCGCTTTCAGCTTGCTTCATCTGTGGCTCAATGTAGTATTCGCTACACCATGCAAACAGTCGACTCTTGAGCGGTAGCGTCTCTCGGAGTTCGTTGCTTGCACCAGCTGATCCGATGGAGCCCGAAGGCGTGCTGACGCCGCTGCTGCCAGGAGTGGGGACAAAGCCCCATCGATTGGCGCGGCTCACAGCCGGGGAGGAAGCAGGGGTGTTTTGCGAAGACCCATCGGCGCTGCCTGTAAAGCGAGAGCGGAAGCGGTACATGTCCATAGCAATGAGACATGCGAGTGCATCGCCCACCTTGACGTGGTCGTCGACAGCCACGTGTGGGTCGCTGTCGAACTCGTCCCCATAGAGACGCCGCTGTTCGTGCGCACTGCTGCCACCATGCTCGATGCTGCTGTCATGAGCACTGCCGTTTCCATTGGAATACTGCTGCCCTTGTGCGAAACTGCTGGTGCTTCCCGACATCTTTCTGCGATCCGCTCGACCGTTGATGTATGACAAGCTCTCGGCACTCTGCGAGCGGTTGCCCAATCTAGCCGAGGCATTCAGTGGTGACGAGGGCAGCGACAGGGCCGATGTCGCTTCCTGCGAAGGAGTTGTCGCGTCTCCCTTGGAGAGGTAGGGTGAGCTGTACTGGGCTGCGGCTGCCTTGGTGCCTGGACTGCGACGTGGTGCTAGCACGGCAGGACCGGGCGGTGGGATGCCAGATGGTCCCGCCTCGCCGAACAGAGGACGACCAAGGCTGTCGTGATCTGATCCGACAGGTGATGCTGGTCGCGAGTAGCCGAGCGTGGCCAGCGTCTTTACTGCTTGAGCCAACGTCGAGCTTCGTTTCGGTGCTGTGTGAGACTGTGCGCGCACAATTTGACCGGGACGAGCAGGGCCAGACCCACCAGTGCCGAATCCAGACGGAGGCACATAAGCTCCGTTCATCGCCGCAATCTGAGAAGTCGACATCTCATCGGTCGACCCTGGCGTCGTTCCAGTTGAGCGGGGTGTCAGCGGGAAGTACCCCTCCGCAGCAGCGTCCGTGCTGGTAGGTGTTGTGAATCGCGAACTCGTGTCTGCTGCGCCAATGCCTCGCATCACACTCTCTCCAGCGCCAGACACGTCGCTTTCGAGCAAAAGGGCAATGATAAAGTCGACAACTGTGCACGCCAGGTTGGCCACCTCGGGATTCGAGTCGACACTGAGGTCAAGCAGTGCGACAAAGATGGTCGTGAACGCAGGAATATTGGCAATATCTTCCTCCTCGATCTCTTCTTCAATCAAAAGCTTGGACGCGAGACGAGCAAGCAGCGCCTCCTCATTGGCAAGGGCACCTGGCGATGGCGCCGAGACGCTGGTGCTAGACATGCCTCGACCCAGAGATGTGATCGATGCCCGGCGATCCTGACCACCAGACGATTGTGCTGCCTTGCCGCGAGCAGTTGAAGACTTCTGGTCCTGCTGCGATGGTGGATTGCGCAGACTACCTTCTCTGGAATAGTAGAGGTAGGCAGCAAGAACAAAGAAGCCCTTGTACTCTGCAACGACTGGGCTGAGTGCGATGACCAGCTCTTTGCGCACCAGTGGGCTGCAGTCACCCTTGGTGGTGAGCAAGGCAATGGCGATGCCGATCTCGAGACCTCGTTGCTTGGCTGGTGGCAGACCTGTTGCTGCGCCCGTACCTGGACAAAAGCGGCGAGACGAAGCAGGGCGGCCGCCGTTGGCACCATTTGAGACGGGCACTGGCTCGCCCGTTGCGTACGAGACGACGTCGACTTGGTCCTGGCTGGATCCGCTTGCACCAAGCAAAGTGCCGAGAGCATGGAGGACAGCAGCTCGAACCTCGGGCGAGACGTCTCCCAGCATGCAGCAGAGCTTTCCATGCGCATCGAGCGAAATAGCCCGCGCCTTGCCCGCTTCGTTGTCGTCCCACAGCTGAGCCAGACAGAGTGCACTCCACTGACGCAGCAGGAAGTCATCGTCCTCCAGATGCTCGAGGCAAGAGTGCATCACATCGGTTTCGAGACATGCCGCTTGACCAGCGGGGAAGTCCTGGCAGAAGACAGCGAGAATGAAGGCGCACATCGCCTGGTGCTCCGAGACGTTGGGAATGGGGATCGACGGACCATTCGCACCAGCATTTTGGCCGACATTGTTGTTTTGGAAGGGACTGAGCACGCCGGCAAAGTAAATGAAGCCGTTGTCGCGCAACAGATCATTCTGGCAGCTGCGATCAACCGCAAGGATTCGTGCCCAAATGTAGATGAGCACGGGTTTGAGATCGGCAGCGGGACTTTGCAGAAGCTTGAGCACGTAAGGGAAGATACCGATGCTGAGCGCCATGTTGACCGCCCATGGGCCGAGGTCGAGGAATTGACTAAGCAAGATGAGAGCGCGTAGACGATGCGCTTGAGAGAGCAAGACTTGTAGGACGATGGGCAGCTGGTCAGGCGGTTCGCGTACCGGGCTCGCGTCTCCATCATCGTCGAACGCTTCTGGATCAGCGCCGGTCGCCGCCGAAGATAGACCAGCTGAGGGATTGCCATGCGGAGTGATTGCAGCGTTAACACGGCGTCTCCTGCCCTTTCGACTGACGCCGCCCTGCTGCAGCCAGACCTCGAACGCTTTGAGTTGTTCGCTGAAGAATGTGCTGTGGCGGTATTCGAACGATGCGAGGTGCGGTGGAACCGGTGGGCCACCTTCGGCAGCTTCAGCCTGCGCACGTTCCTTTGCGAGCAGCGTCGGCAGCTGAGCGAGGCATTGATCCACGGCTAGATCCCAACTGTCCCAGAGCGGGTGATTGTGTGTCGGCGGAAGCTTGGGGTGGCTCATGGGTGTGCAGTGGTAGAAGCGCATGATGCGCTCCGCTAGCAGAAAGTTGCGAAGAAGCGCGGCTACCATGAGATCATCACGGAAAAGACGGCGGAAGATGGTGCGTGGCAAGACGGTCCATGCGATGGTGTCGGTGATGGCTGTAAAGATCCAGTTGAGTTCGCCGAGAGGCGTCCTTCGGTCCTGCAGGCGGCCTGGAATGTTCATGACCATGTCCACATTGAGTTTGGATGGCAGTGGGTTTTGAAGCACGAACCAGCGCAAAGAGATTTCGATGGGCGAAGTTAGACAGCATGTGAAAAGATCGGCAGGTAGGTCGGGATTCATAGGAAGCACTTCGTCGGGACCGCACGCTGCAAGGTGAATCGACTCTCGCAGTGGGAAGTGCGGTTCTTCCGTCGACGACGATTGACCATTCGCTTTCTTTGCTGAAGATGATGCATCGTTGTTTGGCTTGGTGCGATCGCGGTCACCTGAGCGATTGTGTCCTTCCCTGTCTCTATTCGAGCGTGTTGCTTCCTCTTCGGCTTTCCTCTCCTGCAGACGTTTGAAGTTGACCACGACGTTTCCAGCGGAGCTAGCGTCCCACACAAAGATGCATGGACTTCCTAGCCATGTGAGCAGGTCGTAGAGCGTAACGGGAATGTACTGGGTGTAAGCCTTATTGAAGACCCAAATCTCTCCGCCTGGCGTTGGCTTGGGTACACCATATCCATTGTAGTAGAAGAGCACACGCTCGTCCTTGGCTGCTCTTCGCAAGGTAGTGCAGAAGCGACGCGTTTCTTCAACAACAGGGTCGAGGTACTGCTTGTAGCGCGTCTTTGTGCTGAGCGTCTCGAATTGGGCTTGCAGATTGCGACCGATGGCTGGCAGCGCTTTGGATACCTCGAGCGAGCTGGGATCCATCCAACAAATGAGCTTAGAGCATGGGTTGGTCTTGGAGACATCGGGAGGGTCGACACCAATGTTGAGACACATGACGAGAGCGGCGGTGACGGTTCGGAGTCGCTCGCGCATTCGCCAGTCTGGGAGATCCCGTTCGTCTCTTGGTTTGGGATTGCCGTGGGTGATGTGACGCTTGAGTCCCCAGTGGAAGAAGGAATGTTGGAGCATCCATTCGTTGACGTCTTCGACCAGGAGCGCACCATGACGTCTGCCGCTTGCAGTGGAGGCATCGTCTTCATCTTCAGGCTCTGTCACGAGCTGCTGAGAATCAAGGTCTTCTTCCAACGTCGACTGTGTATTCTGCAAGGATCCATTGCTGCGAACGAGGGTTTCTGAATCCGTCATTTGTGGGAAAGCATGCTGCTGGTATTGACGCTTCTGAGACGAGCGAGAAGAGGAAGGAGTGCGACCGCTGGAGTCTACCATGTATGGATGAGGCGCTGGTGAAGAGGTAGAGGCAGGTCGGCGAGTCTCGGGTTGCTCAAAGTGAGCAGCAAGGTGAGCCATGTTAACGACTAGATCCGTGATGATCTATCGACATCCACGTAGCAGTTCTGAAAGGGCTGGCGAAACAAGCAAGGTCGTAGGACGACGAAGAGACGATGATAGGTGTCGCCTGACCTTGTCGCCGAGTGTCGAAGAGATGATGCAGTGTCGCCAAGACTCGAACACAGACACCAAATGACGGTCTAGGACCTCAAAAGTCAAATGGGTGCTGCGTGTTGATCGCCTTGGTCGTTGATGGAGTGAGAAGGAGGAGGAAGGGTCTCGTGAAGCGATGCCGTCACCCTCTAAACGAGCGGAGACCCAAAACCCAGAACGGGTCCGAGCGTGGCTTTTGTTTTTACGATTCCGCGCTGCGCTGACTCTGCAAAAAATGAAAAATTGAGCTTGAGCGCGTGGTCACGCCAGCTGCGCAATCTTTTTTTTTTCGAGGTGTGAGATCGTTCATCCGAGCTTCCTCATGGTCTGGCCGCAATAACGTCTCCATGCATCTTGCGCTCAGTCAACAACACAGTCGAGGGAAGATTTGATAGCATGATTCCCGTGATGCAGGGTGACAAATGTTACGAGTGTATACGAAGGGGAGGTTTGAATTCAAGACAATCTAGCGATGTGTCTGTATTGGAAAGGAAACCTTTGCAGAGAAGACACCGGCACGCACTCAAGCTGTCCTTGATTGTTCCAGCAACTAGCAACTCCTGAGCAAAATGCAAATTGGAGAGGCTGCACCGTGGTGTCGAGATGGTGTTGGCAGGGATCTTCGACGTTAGATGGGTGCCTCAAAGATATCGGGCGGATCGCTGTTCGTAATCGCGATCCATCGAAGGTCCCACTGCCTTGGGCCGAACCAGGTTGGCCGAAGCGGACTCTCTAATACCATAGCGTAACGATGCCATGCAGCCGCGGGGTTGAAGGCATATTTAATCTTCTTGGCGGCAGTGGCGGCAACAGCAGCGACTCGTGGCATGTCAAATCCCTTGCGCATCAGGGGGCGTTGTAGGAATGACAGGAGTCGTGAGAGACAGGGTCCAGAATTTACGCTTTGGAGATCGTCGCGTGCAGTAACTAGACGCCAAAGAACGCTTCCCCCTGGCTTGGTTTTGATAGATGGGAATCTGTTGTCACATACAGTACGACCGGCTTCCCGATGTCTCGTGGCAACCTCGGCAATGGTGACCTCGAAACAAGACGGTGTGTCTGGACTCTCTTGGTCGTGAGAAGGGTCGTGCCTGTGGGCCCGTTGTCTGCAGGCCCCTTCAAGGCTCGTGAAGGCTCAAGTTCGGCAAGCGCATCATTTGCTATATCCGCTCCTGCATCTCACATTGTCTGAGTATCGGACCGCCAATGTGGCATAGAACTGACCTGTTCGATCCGTCGACGCACCGAGCAAAGACCGGAAATGTCTTCAAGTGCCCCGATTGGACAAGGTGATTTCGATATTCGAATCACTTGTTGGAGGCAAACGCCGGATAGACATGCCCGCTTCGATCGTCTGAAAGAAGTGGCGCGGCTGGAGGTGTCACCGAACCTTGCCTAGAGCCGAAGAAAAAAGCGAGTTGCCAGCTCTGGCTCGCTGTTCGTGGTCCAGATCTCCCGACTCGCTCCCGAACACGAACGCCATTGGCCCACTTTTCTTTTCTTTTGTCCTCTTCCTTATCATCGAAGCCGGGGCAGATCCTCTGGAAGAACAGTCATGGCCGCACAGCACCACGCATCGGAGACGTGTCTTGACCTTGACTGACAGGCTGTTACGAAGCTAGCGCGTGACAGTCAAGCTGGTTGCAAAAGAGTAAAGCTTGAGCTTGAGCTTTGATCTTTGCAGATTCGATTTGAACTTAATCTGGCTTGCGGGCTAGAGTAGTAGGCCGCGCGCCTGATGGGTCTTGAAATTTTTAAGGTTTTCGATTTACACTTTTTTTCAGTTAGGTTGACCACAGGCGACTAAAAACGCGCTGACCAGGTTGACCCCATGCCCGTGGCAATCCAGGGCTGAAAATGGCAATGTTCCAAATCGCCGTAGGGGTCAACCTGACCAGCGCGTTCGTGGGCGAATAGGGTCAACCTAACTGATAAAAAGTGTAAAAAAAATTGTATGCGATGTCGAGAGGCTTGAATTGAAAAAGAGAGGAGGGCGTAAATTCAAATTTGAGGGCTCTTGTCCCAAAGACCCTGTCCGCGTGAACAGAGTGATTTCTGACTGCGAGTTTGAAGCCTTTCAGCCTGAGAGAGAGATGAGCCGGGTGGCGGGCGGTTAGCTGTCGACTGTAATTTACTGTAGTCTCGTGTGTGAGTGGCGTGGAAAAGCGAAGCTCGACACCGTCTAGAACCGTGACAATCACCTCTCCCCGTCGACTTGGTCGCCGCTCGTTGACTTGTCAACAACTGCCCTCTTCCATTGCAACTCATCACCTCACACAACTTCTCTCTTGACCGCCGACGATTCCCTACACCCATCACCTTAAATCACTAGCCACCCTGGCGCTTGCTTTGCCAAATCTCCACCCTTCTGCATCAACTCCCGGAACCATCACCTCTCGTTTTCTGTCCAGCACTCGTTGGACCTTGTATATGCATCCTTCGGTCGATCCGACACATTTTGTCTACATCGCTTCTTCTTGTTAAAGCTTCGCTCGCACTTTTGCTGTGTGTGGCGCTCCGCGAACGACTCAGCTCTACGTTTCGAGACGGGTCTTTGTTCTGCTAGCCTCGATCGTCTTGGACCTCTGCTTCCTTCTTCTGCCGCCCCTGCAACCGCTCTACTACCAAGAGCTACATTCAGACGTGCTTTGACTAGTGTAGAGCCGTCTTTCATCTCCTCGAATGTCTTGGAGCTTTTCATAGCTCTTGCCTCGATTCTATCTGTATCCCGGTGTTTTAGCTGACCGATCGATACGAGACCCGACTTGCTTATTGCATCGTCAAGTCTCCACCTCAACCCTCAAATTACCTTTTTAAGTCGTAACCATGCAGATCACTCTGTATGCCTCTTCTCCCGACGCTGCCGACGACAAGTCCTCTGATGTGACTGCTCAGCCCGTCGGCAAACCTTCCGCCTCGCTTTCTTTGGAACCCTCCGTATCGGCAGGACCGAAGTTCTCGCCCGCAGACGATCATGTCGACACCCACATGACCATCGACGTAGAGGAGACCAACCGAAGATTCGCCTCAGCCTCTCCCAACTCCGCTGCGCTCAAGCGTCTTGCGGCTGATTCAGACTCGGGCTCCAACACCGATGGCACCACATCGCTGCCATCGACCGAGCCTTCCACCACTCCTGACGAAGCTGGAAGCAGCAGCGGTGGATCTGGCTCTGGTCGCGGCGGTCGCAAGAGCAGCAAACGCACACGCATCGGATCAGCCGAGCCTTCTTCTCAGGCCCGTGTCCGTCACGCGCAGGTGCCTCACCCGCTCGGCATCAAGCCACTTGGCAATGCGTTCCTCTCGGATCGCAACGATCGCTCCTCTTCTCTCGGCTTGTTTGCCCGCTTCGAAGATGATTTTCTCCTCAGCTTCCTCTCCACTTTTGCGGACGATCCCGCCACGCTCGTCAAGCTCGAGTCCGTCAGCCACGGCTTTTACACTTTCATCAACGCCACCAACTCGATTTGGCGAGAGGCTTTCTTGCTCAGCTTCAACGGCAAGATGCAGAGGTGGTGCGGAAGCTGGAAGCGTACCTTCATCTGGCATTACAACACAGATCGTGCCGTCTTTGATGAAAAGACTAAGGAATCCCTCGATGGCGCCCACTTTGCCATTCTCGATCCACCTGCTCCACGCATCCAATCGCCCTACATCTTCTCGGACACACTCTACCACCCTTTCCGTCTCGCCATGGCCCCGCTCGATCACCTCGTCGCGCCGGCATGTCGTGTCTACAACGCAATCACAAAGATTGATCTCGCCGAGCCAGGCTCGATAGCAAACTTCAAGGAAAAGTACGCCTACGCAAACAAGCCTGCCATCGTTCAAAATGCCATGCCACCCAAGGACTGGCCATGCCGCGAATGGTCGCTCGACAAGCTGGCACAGCGATGGCCAAATCGCTTCTTCCAGTGCGAGGCCGTGCGGTCTCGGCTTCCGTCCTATTTCAGCTACTCGAGGGGCATGCAACACCTGCAAGAGCAGACCTGGCAGCGCTTGGTCGAGCAAGAAGCTGAGACTCAAAGCGCCGCTCAACCGCAATCCTCTTCCGTCACCACATCAGATGCCGCTCACACTCCATCAGATGAGTGTGGTCCTCGCGACCTGTCCGCATTGCCACTCCTCGACACACCATACACTATCTCGCGTGTCGGGCCCCACCTCTTCTCAGCTGCGGCCGACGACGGCGACTCGACTTTTGATCCATATGCAGTTCCGGACGAGTCTCCTTTCTACTTGTTCGATGCTTCCTACGCTGACGACCCGCATGCGTCGCTCGAATGGCGAGTGCCCAAGTTCTTCCAGCAGATTTCCACCACAGCTGCAGATGCCGCCTCGCAGTACGACATGTCGGCTGTGCGATCGGATCTCTTTTCGCTGCTAGGGCTCTTGCGACCTGATCATCGGTGGATCATTGCTGGACCCGCCCGTAGCGGCAGTGGCTGGCACAAGGATCCTAACGGCACCTCGGCCTGGAACGCCGTCCTGAACGGACGCAAAGCTTGGATGATGCTTCCTCCTCACGTCACCCCACCAGGTGTGTACGTCAGCGATGACGAGGCTGAGGTGACAGCTCCTCTCAGCATCGCCGAGTGGTTGCTTGACTTTGCCGAAGAGACGCGTCGACTGTACGGCCCCGAAGCTGCTCGACCCGAAGACCGTCTGCTGGTCGAAGGCGTCTGTGAGGAAGGCGAAGTGCTTTACGTTCCCAGCGGATGGTGGCATCTCGTCATCAACCTCGAAGAGTCGGTTGCGCTGACGCAAAACTTTGTGTCTCCAGCCGAGCTCGGCATCGTTCTGGACTTTATGAAGAACAAATCGGATCAGCTGTCCGGGTTCAAGCGTAGTCAGCAGGTGCAAGGTGGTAGCAGTTCGACAGATGCTGGCGCTGTTACATTAGCGCCGGGACGACAGGCTGCCTCGATTTCCTCCTCTGCAGCTATCGCACCGAACTCGACTACGGTCGAAGACGACGAGGAAGAGTGTGACGGTGCAGGATTCAACATGTTTGAACTGTTCTGCGATCGTCTGGAGCGATTTGATCGCGAGCTGCTCGAGAGCAGTCTGAAGCAAGTTGAGCAGTCTGAGGAGACACGTCGTGCTACCTGTGCTCTGCTTCGACGTTCTGCTCCCGTACCGGCCAAGACGAGGAAGGCGAATGCGGGTCCGAGCTGGTGGGAGAAGCTCAAGCAGACAAACAATGCCACCGCCACTCCCTCTACCACTGCTGAATCCGCAACTGGCACACCAGATCAAGTAGCAACGTCGACGGCAGGTGGATTCTCTTTCTCGAACCACCTCGAGTCGTCAGAGCTCGAGCTCGAGGACGTGCCTTGGTAGTCTCCAACATCGCAAACCCAGTCTTCTGTGCGTAACCTTCGCACTTGTATTAATTTTCTTGACTCTCAGGACCCGCTTTCGGAGCTGTACACAATAACTACATACACATCTTTTGCAACACGAATCGAATGCAGTTCCGCAATCCCCGCACTTTGCGATCCGACTGAACTCTGAGAACATTCGTCCAAACACCACATCCACCCAACTCTTTCGCTGACGACTCCCATCCACCCGTCACTCTCCGAAAAGCAACTCCAAATTGGCCAACGTTTCGCTTTTTCCCTTTGCCCCTTCCTCTTCTCCATCCTGTTTCAACGCGTGTCTGATCAGCATATCTTTGCGTTTTTGAATCACCAGGATTCGATTCTCTATTGAATCTTTGACCAAGTATCTGAAAACGCTAACTGGTTTTCTTTGACCTAACCTGTGAATTCTATCAATCGCTTGGTTTTCGATCGAGCTGTTCCACCAGAAATCGAGTAGCCAGATTTTGTTCGCTGCGGTCAAGTTGAGGCCTACTCCTCCGGCTTTGAGTGAAATTAGGAATAGTAGCGTTTCGTTCGAAGAAGTTGGAGATTGAAATTCGATGAGGAGTTTTTCGCGGATCTTCTGTGGGGTGGAGCCGTCGAGTCGTAAAAATCGAAATCGGTAGCGGGTAAGGATAGGTTCGATCAAGTCCAGGAAAGAGGTGAATTGGGAGAAGATGACGCCTTTGAATGGTCCTTCGTTGGAGCGGATGGTGTTGAGGTGAGTGAGGAGGGCGGTTACTTTTGTTGATGATCGGAGGTTGTTTCTGACATAAATGGTCGAAGGTAAAGTGGAAAGGGAAAGGTGAGGTTTGGTGTCGGCGACAGTGGGTGAAACAGCACCGCTGTTGGGAGGTGTAGAGGGCCGCGTGCGGATAGCTTCGATCAAATCGGTCTCGTCTACCGGTCCAACTCGACATGTCGGACAGGCACTCTCTTCGCCTTTGTCTTTGCACTGTCGCAAGTAGTCGACTAGACACGCCTTGCAGGCGCTGTGCATGCAGCGTGGAAGATAGCATGGCGAGATTTGAGGATCTTCGAAACAGATCGGACATTCTGTTTCGCCATCACCGTCGCCGTTACCATGCATCTCGCGGACCAACCTGTCAACGGTAGCTTTCGAGTAATTCGCCGTCGCATCTTTGCCATCGTCACCTTCGGCAGAGGACTGAAACTGAGCCACCAAATCGCGCAAATCTTCCGTCCCCGGCGTGCCATCATCTTCCGCATCCAACCCTAACTCTGCCGCTTCCACATCATCCTCATCATCCACCACCTTACCCTCTCCATTCTCCACCTTCTTCCGCTTCTGATTAGCCTTCACCACCAGCGCCGGATGACACACCGCCTGCCTCAACCGCATCAGCACGCTGAAAATCACCGAAAAGTTCCTCGTCACCGTGCCATTCGCCTTCATCGTCGCAAACTGCAAATACGCCCTCCTATAAACATTTTCATAAATCCTCCTCTCCAGATCCGTAAACTCCAACTCCCTCACCTCCACCGTTTTCGGAGGCAGCTCCACAATCGGTTTACCATCTTTATCCTTCATCCTCTTCTCTCTTCGCAACAGCACCGATTCTAGGATGACCTGAACCACATCGAGAGCTTTGGTGGATTTCGCTTGGAACGGTTTGCACACGAAACTGTTGAAAAAGCTAAAATCACCCCAAGGTTCGACGCGGAGGAATTTGAGTAAGCTGAATAGATCCGTGAGACGATTGATGATGGGTGTACCTGTCAGTGCCCATCGACGGCGGGAGACGAGATCGCAGCAGGCACGGGCGTTCATTGTGGAGCGGTTTTTGATGTTGTGCGCTTCGTCGAGGATGACTCGAAGCCAATCGATGCAGTAGAGTGGTGCTGTGCTGGATAGGTGACGGTTGGAGGCTCCACCGCCATCTAGGAAGCGGCGGTACTCGGTGACGAGCGTACCGTATGAAGTGATGACTACGTCGACTTTGCCTGACTCGAGCTGCGCGAGGAGGTCGCCTTTGGTGTCCGCGTAGTACAGCACAGGTGTCAGCGAACCGGGTGCAGATGCCCGAATAAGCTCGTCGCGCCACTGACCGATCAAGCTCATCGGCGCCACGACCAGAGATGCTTTGCCTTTGGACACGGACGCC
Organism: Anthracocystis walkeri; assembly: GCA_928858565.1. Classification (NCBI taxonomy): domain Eukaryota; kingdom Fungi; phylum Basidiomycota; class Ustilaginomycetes; order Ustilaginales; family Ustilaginaceae; genus Anthracocystis; species Anthracocystis walkeri. The sequence goes on from CAKMXV010000004.1 coordinate 70,326, forward strand.
TTGAGCAACGCTTTGCGCTGATCGACGCTCGAAGTGGAAGCAGCAAACGCAGAGGCCAGTGACGTCTGTTTAGCTGAGCTTTTGCGCTTTGTCAACCCATCATCAGCCATGTCCATCGCGTCGTCCTCGCCTTCACTTTCTTCTCCCGGATCCGACGTACGATTGGCATGTAGCAAACTCGCAACCATGATGGTCTTGCCCAAACCCATCTCATCAGCCAAGATACCGCCACGGGAGCCTTTGCTAGCTCGCTGAAAGTCGAGGCTCAGATCGCCGGTGTAAGGGTTGAAATAAAACATACGTGTTGGGCTGAGAACCAGACGCTCATTGGCTTCAGGGTTGTCATAGTCGAGTGGGAACTCGTACTCTTCCCACAAGGGATGGAGCGACAAGTTCCGCTCTCCGGTGTTACCGTTCTGCTGCTGCGTTGAGGAGTTCTGATCCTGGCCCGACGACGGGCCAGGTGCCCGCTCCATGTTTTTCATCCACCCCAATGCTTGCTTCTGGTAAGGTCGCAGTGTGAGAAGGAACGATTCTGGAGGATCGACTTCGGGTAGATGTGCGTCGTTGGCTTGCGCTTTGCGGTAGACCTCATCGAGCTGATTGAGGTTCAGCTCCGTACCGTCATTTTCTTCCGCATCCGCGTCACCATCTGTCTGCTGCTTTGCTTTTTGCAATTGATCCGCGATTCCGTCTTCCTCTGCGCCATTGGTGTCATTGTCAATGTCGATCGCGGTCGATGCAGCACCGCCACCCGCAGGAGGAAGCACTGCTTTGTTCTCCTCGGACGACACTGCATCGCCTCCGCCTTGCTTGGCAGCATTCGCAATGTCGCCACCGTACTGATCCAGCATAGCGTCGCTCGAGAAGTCATCGCTAGCTTTATGCGATTTCAGAATCGAGTTGCTGAGACTAGGTTTGAGATCACATACGCGAAACATGCGCAGCAGACTGATCTTTCGTTCTCGAAGCGTCTTTTCGAGGTCGGACTCGGCGGTCTCTGGCCGCAAGCCGTCATTCTGTTCTTCATGCTCCCGATTCCCCAGCAGAGTCAAGAAGAACGCGTCAAACTTGATGTATGCTTTTACTTGCAGGATGATATCGCACCCGACAGTGAGAGACGAAGGACAGTCTACCACAGCGCCCTCAAACTCGGCAATACCAGTATCGATAAGCTTGGACATCCAAGTAGCCACCTCGAGAGGCAAACGACCGACCTCGAAGCCACGCATGTTACTGAAGCGAACGATAAAGTCTTCTTTTTCTTTCGACTTTTGCTTGCTACCGAAAAAGTTGCTGGGCCCAGCTGATGCACCGCCAAAGTTGAGCGTCATCTGTTTGCCCTTTTTGACTCCACCATTGGTGAGCCTGGATGTCGATTTGTTTGCCTCAGGAGCGAGTTGCTTCTTCCTTGGACGAAAGATGCGGACACCGTCGCCTGGCTTGACATAGGATGAGCCTTTGGAGAGCGACCAGGCGGACAGCACAAAGGTGCCGAGATAGCGGCGGTCGAAAGCATCGTGACGGAGGCGTGGATCTGGAGTTGGTGAGCGACGACGCGGTGGCGAGCTCTTGATTTGCGTGTTGGAGGCTGGCGACGGTGACGATTTCTTAACTCGTTTGACAGAGCCATTTGAAGCGTGCTCCGCTCCGTCAAGCTGGGGAGATCGTTTACGAGGAGGATGGATGGGAGACGAGGGTTGGTTGGATGCTTCTGCACTAGGCAGGAACTCTTCGTCGTCGCTGTTGGCTTTGACACGCGCCGGCGCCTTGACTTCATGATGAGCTTGTGTGGAAAAGAAATCATCTCCTTCGTCTGCCTCCACGTCTTCCTCCTTCGCCCAGTCGGCAATATCTTCATCCTCGTTGGCCAAGAACAGAGGTTTTGCCTTCTGCACAGCTGCTCGACGAGGTTGTTGTCGCCGTGCGGGAGATTCCGCAGCGGTTGTCGATCCTACGATGCTGAAGTCGTCTGAATCCTCTTCCCCCTGCGGCTCGCTTCGGCCTGCTTTCTCATCGCTGAGTCCTGTTTCGGCATCGTCATTACTTGTGCTGGGTCTTGTTGGTGAAGCAGCATCAGCGTCATTGGCCTGAAATGCTCTCTTGACGGGCGAAGACGGAGTCGCCGAAGGTGAGGAAGCAAAGAAGTCGCGAGATGGCTGAGACTGCGGATCCGCACTCGACTGCGAGGTCATGGCTGCTTCGGCTTCCTTCCGAAAGACTACAGCTGGACTCGTCCCGCAGCGTAGTGGCGGTGAGAGTATCAAGCTTGGTGGTGCTTCCGATGCAGTTGCTATGTCGTTGCTCAATGAGGCATTCGGCCGTGCCGAGAATGTGAGAAGGATGATTCAGGTCGTGCGAAGATTCCGCCACCTGGACTGAGCTACAGCATCCAACACTCGGTGCGGAACTCAGCAAATTCGAAGGTGTTGCTTTCCGCTGCTGACAAAATGACCACGCGAAGCGCGTAAATGACTGAGCACGCGGCATTGGCAAAGACATCTAATCGAGATAGGGTCAGGGCCCGATTAGTCCGACTAGCGCAAGTTCGAGTTGGTTGGTGCGCGCTTTTTTCCTTGTGAGACACGAGAAGAAATTTGGTCAATCAGCAACTTTTGCGCACGTTTTCCAGGCCAAAGCGCTGTCGAAGACCGCTCAACTGTGAGAATCCTTTCACACACTCTTACCTCCCTTCCTCCTCAACATCATCTCCTCAACCCACATCCCACCCCACATCCCACCCCACATCAACTCACCCCACAATGGCAGGCGGAAACTTCGAACTCGTAGCCCTCGGCAACCCCCTCCTCGACATGCAGATCCGCAACGGTGAAGCCATGCTCGAAAAGTACAACCTCAAGCCCAACGACGCCGTCCTCGCCGACGAGAAGCAACTCGCCATCTACAAGGACATTGTCGACAACTACGAAGTCACCTACGTCGCAGGTGGTGCTGCTCAGAACGCTGCTCGCTGCGCTCAGTACGTGCTGCCCGCTAACTCGACTGCTTACCTCGGATGCGTTGGTAAGGACGACCTTGCCAAGCAGTTGCAGGCAGCCAACGACAAGGAAGGACTCAAGTCAATTTACCAGTTTAGCGATGATCAGCCTACCGGATCGTGTGCTGTTGTTATCACGGGACATAACCGCTCGCTGTGCACCAACTTGGGTGCTGCTGAGAAGTTCTCCAAGTCGCACTTGGAGACCGAGGAGGCACAGAAGGTCATCAAGAACGCTAAGATCTTCTACCTCGGTGGATTCTTCTTGACCCACGGTGTCGAGTCGGCCCTCGTTCTTGCTGAGGAGGCCAAGGAGCGTGATGTTTCCTTCACGATGAACCTTTCGGCCCCTTTCATTCCTCAGTTCTTCACTGCTCAGGTTGACCAGGTTGTGCCTTACGCCGATGTGATTTTCGGTAACGAGACCGAGGCCGAGGCTTGGGCTGAGGCGCACAAGGTCGAGTCCAAGGACCTCAAGACTATCGCTCAGGCTATCGCTGACTTCGAAGCTAAGACTACCAAGGCTCAGAAGCGTACCGTCATCATCACCCAGGGTTCGCAGCCTACCATCGTCGCTAAGCGCGGTGAGAAGGAGCAGTTTGTCCACGAGACGCCCAAGATCAACCCTGCCGACATTGTTGACACTAACGGCGCTGGCGATGCTTTTGCCGGTGGTGTTATTGGCGCTCTTGTGTTGGGCAAGAGCGTGGACGAGGCTATCGATGTCGGTCACAAGCTTGGTGGCATGTGCATCGGTCAGGTTGGTCCTATTCTCAAGTTCCCCATGGAAAACGTTCTTTAGATGGGTTTTTTACGTCATACACTTGCATTCAACATAGCGAACATTGTCTCTGTCTCTCTCTCATTTCTCTTTGTCTCGTCAAAATCGCATCTCGGGTGCTCAACATACCCCTTCTCCGTTTCCCTTACCCATATGTCTTCTCGGTGCACCATTGGACGCCTGTAATACATCGAATACATTTGCTGTCAATTGACCTCGTTCTGTGCTCGAAAGTAAATGCTACACGAGACGGTGATTGGTGTTTTAAGCTGCAAATACAAACGAGAATCAAACATTAAGATGTTATGCTCCGCGATACGCGATCGTCCTACTCGATCATCCCTCGACGGCCATCACTGGACAACCAATCAACGTCTCCTTGAGCCACGAGTATGATACTTAATGATCAACGACCTCGCTCTGTGCTCGAAAGCCGACGCTATACAAAATGCTACATTGAGCGATGTTCTTCGGATGTATGGCCGCAGTAGGCCATCGAGTGAGATGGTTGAGTATCATTGAGTGTTTTCTTCTCTGTCGCAATGAGTCACTCGATCGCCTATTGCGACCATATATGCGACGACCACCACTCTAGGACCAGCCAACTTCTTCTTTAGGCCTCACATATGATTCTTGCTGTTCACCTACCTTGCTCTGTGCTCAAAAGCAAATGCTACTCGAGACGGCAATCGATGCTCCAACCTTCAAGTACAAACAAGAATGGTTGTGACAGAAAGAAAAATGCTCGGCGATACGCGATCATTCGGCATGGCATCTATCGGCAGGAGATTGCGCAAGTCAGCTCGCGGCGTCAGAGACGGCGGCGATGACACTGAGGAGAACGAGGATGAGAGCCTGAGCGACTTTGTCGAGGAGATTGTGGATCGCGTAGACAAGGCGTTGGAAGGATGGGCTGGCAAGATTCTTGATGAAGTTACCATCATGGGTCAGGTGCGTCCACACCCGTGCAACGCTGTGGTACCTGCCGAACTTGCTCTGGATCAGGACAGACTCGTGCAAGAATTGTCGAAGCGCATGGAAGAGGCGTTGGATGTTCACCTTGCTTCCTCTTTCTCGCTTCTCACTCCATCAACTACTGCGACCGTACATCCGACGACCACAACTCAGCAACCAGTCAACGTCTTCTCAGGCCACATGTCCAACACTTGCTGCTCATCGACCTCCCTTTGTCCCAAACACGCAAACACACACCCAACGCTGCACTGAACGCTAGTTAATGTCCGAAACTACAAATACAAACGATGATCGTTACGATAACAAAATACTCGGGGATACGTGCCCTCCAACAGCAACCACTCAACAACCAGTCAACTTGTTCTTAGGCCACTTGTATGGGTAGATCGTGTGGTTCGGGTTAAAGTAAAGATCCGGGTGATTCTGGATGTACTGCGCCGTAGGATGGTCAGGAGGGTCGCACGAAATTCGATCCGTCTGACCGTCGAGCTGGTAGACACGAACGTAATCGACCGACATGACAGCAGGGAACTCGACGCCTCCTGCACCAAAGTTGACGTGCTGGAATGTAGGTGACATGCCCAAGTTCATGATGATCGACATGGGCTCGACCGAGATGATGCGCTGACCGATGTCCATCACCGGGTCAGCAGCCATCGCCTTTCCGTTGACAGACCATGTCGGCTGGCCGGCAATGTACCACGTGACCGAACCGCCTCCGTTCTCGTTCCAATCAGGGTGATACTCGACACCATAGGTAACGTAGGCGTTGCTGCTGTCGACGAAACCACTGTCCGGAATCTGGGTCAGTGCCGACACAGCCTCTTGATACACATTACCTTTGTACGGGTTGACCCTGGTGATGGTTGAGTTGTACACTTGCGAACCTGTTGCATTATTCCACTCGTAGTCCAGATCAAAAGGGGCAATCTGGTACGACTGCGATGCATAGCCATGCGACACTCCTTGACGATTTTGAATCTGCGCTTCCAAGATATCCAACTCGGGCGAAGAACGAGCGACGTTGACGTTGGGGCCAGGGTGATCCTCTCCAGGACACGTGCACGACGGCGATCGCATCCCTGAAAGCAGCGAGATCTGGCCATTCACCGCAAACGTGCCCTGCGACTGGATAGCGCCTTCAGGACCACTACCGTTCACGAACGTCTGTCCCTTTAATATACCGGTGTCGCACGAAGAGTAGCTGTAAGGCCAGAAACCGTCGGTTGAGCCTTGATATCCTGGACGCCCCAAGTTCCCCATCAACCACGCCGCCGGCCAGTACCCTGACGTAGACGGGGACCCGGGCATGCGGATGGAGAATTCGATGTATCCGCCTTGGAAGCAAAACTTGTTCCAGGACTGGAGCATACCCGATTGGAAATTGAGATTGTGGGTCTCCTTCTGGGTCATTGTGATGGTGAGAGCGCCGCCGGTAGTGTTGACAGCCTGGGGAGAGTAGTATTCATAGTCACCTGTAGAACCGTAGTAGAGGTCTACAGCTTCCCAGAAGGGGTCGTCGCCGGGGTTGAAAGTGCGGCCTTCCAGCTCGAACTCGTCGGAAAAGACAAGATGGTACGCATTGCCGTCAGCAGGGGAAGTACGCTTGAGTGCAGACTGCGGAGTGTCTTTGTCGATGAGGCTGAAGAGGGGAAGATCGGGCACCTGACCTGACCCGTTGGTGCCACCAAGATTGAATCCGTTTCCGTATTGATTATTGTTCTTTTCATAGTGCGAGATGATTGGGTATCCGGCAAAGAGAGCGACGAGACCGACGCCGAGAACGAAGAGGGTAAAGACGTTGGCAATCCCGCGCCAAGAGATTGCGTGTGAACGACTCTCCTTCTTCCAGTCGTGCATGTCATCGTCGTCCTCGGGACCATTGAAAAGGGGCTCGTTGGGTTGACCGGTGGCGTACTTGAAACCAGCTGCTGATTGAGACGAGGTGGAAGTGTTGGCTCGTGAGCTCGCGACGGTGGGTCGCATGCCCTGCTGGGCTGGGCGTGGCTGATAGCCGACGTTAGGTAAGAGGCGACGCTGCTGAGACGAGCCGCTTTCACCACTGGAAAAAGAAACAGACATGTTGTGCGACTGTTCCGAGGGTAAAGCGCGAGGGCCTGGCCGATTCGCTGCTGTCGACGGAGGAGAATATGAGACCTGCTTGTAGGAAGGCAAGGCTTGCTGTTGTGCTTGCAGCTGCGGCTGGGATGGCGCCTGCGCGCCTGGAACGCTCTGGTAGGTACCAGCTTGTCGACTCATTGGCCGCAGTGAGGAGTTGTTGGGCGAAGCTGAAGGTAGAGCAGAAGCTTAGGTATGAGAGAAGGAGAAGGGACACGGTCGTCACGGCTGGTGTTTTGACTGTTCGACAAGTCTCGTAGAACAAGTCAGCGTCGGAGTCAAGTCGACGATAGGAACAAACCAGCAAAGCCTACGAAGCTGCTTCGAGTGCTACAGCCAGCTATTGGACAATGAAGGTCGGAGAGGAAATGGTGGAGATGAAGGTAATGAAGACACGGACAAACAATGAGAGAAGGAGCGATACCAAAAGAGGCTCAGTGAAAGGAGGGGGGCAGCGGGTACACAATCATACACCGGTCTTAGAGAGACTTGAAACATCCAGGTGAGGGACAGGCAGGAGAGCAGAAGGCCAAGAGATGAAGGAAGAGCGGAGCGAAGTCAGGCGAAGCGCAGGAGATAGACGACTGGCTAACTTAACGGGACGATGGCGACCCATGTCAGTCCGACGGGTCACGTTTCGGTCTACCTGGCTACAGTACGCAAGGGCGAGAAACACGGGAACGTCGACCGGATTCGTGGAACTGGAACAAGCTGCAGGCGGAGTGCATTTAGCTTCGGACCCTTTGGTTGCGTGACCATTGTTCTGATGGGCGAGGATGAAACACTACACTGTCGGGATTGCGAGAACTGCCGAGTGGTAAGCCAAGTCGCACAAGCTGAAAGGCAAGGTGAGGCGAGACGAAGCAATTCCGCATACCATCACACCGGCTTGTGCAAAAAAAAGGGTCGGCGGAGATCAGACGATGCAATGCGATGCGCTGCGAGGCGAGATTTTCAAAGACGACGCGCATAGAGAGGGAGTGAGAGAGGGAGAGTGCGATATAGCTCAACACAACGGGATAAACGTGGCTTGCCACTGCGAGCAAGGAAGAGCGGTGGCTTGGATGGCTAAAAGTGTACTGTAAAGCCGAAATGGCTGAGAATGAGAGAGAATGAGAGAGAGAGCTCCGCGGCAGAGGAACAACATACAGTGAGACATGTATGTCCATTGACCCTCCTCGGCAAAGAGAAAAGACCAAGCCTTTTTAAGGGGTGAGGAAAGCCAAAGAAGCCCCTTGATCAAGGTTGTGACGGACCTTGAAAGTCGATGGCTCTATGGAATGGCTCTTCCATCGATACAAAAAAAAATCCAGGTTCGGCAAGTCTTGAAAAGAATATGACAGCTCGTGTGGCTCTCTCTTGGTTCTGTGTTCCTACGTCTGGTGCAGGGTGCACAGAATAAGCTCAGAATTTGACCCTTCTCCCCAGACTGCTGCTGTGCAGAGCAGAGACTGTGACGGCGCGCGTCTAAGGTTAAGCGACGCGACTCTGATTTGAACCTGAGGCAAAGCCGAGTCAGGCGGCGGGAAGCGACCGTAGGTTGGACCGCATTTCATTTGGCTTCAAAGAGCAGTGACAAAGTGCATGCGCTTGGACGATCTTGCAGGCTGCAGTGTGGAAATTACTTTTTTTTTTTTTTGGTGCGCGTCAGCAGCCACAACCGCTGCGCGCTTTCCGAAGGAAACAAAAGCGCTCAGGTCCAGCCGACGACCGACGAAATCGTTCGATTTATGCCAATCGGGTCCCGATTACCAGCACCACCTACTTGTCGGCCTTCTCCGAGAAATCTTGAAGTTGTAGCAAGACCCTGAAGTTTTTCGTTCCCGGTGTAACTCTGCATAGAGTTCATCCTCGAGCAAACCATTGCACCATCGAATTTGTCCATTGTGTTCTAGACAATCGTAAGAGCAAAAGTTTGATGTTCCAAGAGCAAAGAGTCATGGTCGAAACGAACCACGGTGCTTTTATCGAGACTTGTGTTTAGCCGAGGTCGAGAGGACAGAGTCGTGTGTGCCTGTGTGCCTGTGTGCCTGTGTGCCTGTGTGCCTGTTGTATTCGGATCGGATTCAGCCGTGGTCGTCGCTTGGTTTCGGTGAATTTGCCATGCTGCTGCTGATTGATGTTTGACACTCCTTGGCTCTTTTTCCGCTCTTCTTCTTCTTCTTCTCGATCCTTGAAATTGAGGAAACTTCTTGTCTTCTCACCACCACTATCTCTGGCTACCAACACCCTTTTGCTGGATCTACCGCAATGACCGCCGCACAAGTCGAAACCTCGCTCCCTGGCTACGCCCAAAGCACCACTACCGTCGATACCGTCCCCTCGTACCAATCCGCTAGCACTACCGCACCCTTTCCTGCGCAGTTCCCATGCTCGCTCACCGTCAAGAACCTCGATCGCAAGCGTGACTCGATCCTTCTCGTCGACAGCAACGCAGACGATCGCGTCGTCTTTGAATTCGTTCAGCTCGAGTACAACCGCAACTCGGACCTCGACGACTCGCTCTACAACAACCTTGTTCGTGACGCTGCAGAGATCTTTGCTTCGCCCGTCAAGCTTGTTGTAGCTGCACAGAACAAGGCTCCCTTTGCTGTTCGAAAGCACGTCGCTTCCTCCACGTACGAGGTCATCGAGACCGAGCAGGATGGCAGCTTTGGTAAAGTTACCAAGATCCAGACTAAGGGTCTGTTCAAGAGCAAGTACCACCTCGAGAGGCCTGCTGCTACCGCTGCTGTCGCCGAGGCATCGCCAAACGGATCGTCGTCTAGCACTCCTCACTCGGACGATGTTTACATCAAGGGCTCCCTCAAAAGTCTCAATGTTGCTCTCCGCCGCAACGCCGATGGTCAAAAGTCAACCCTCGTCGAGCTGATCAAGGGTGTCCACGCTACTCTCGCTCACTTTGACGCTTCCATTGCTTCCCTTCCTTCCACCTTCTCTGTCCCTTACCTTGTCGCAACTCTCTTCGCCGCCATCGACGCCCACCGCGAGCACTACCTCACCTTCACCACCGACGAAAAGCTCGACGAGCTCCAAGCCAAGGTCCGTCCTTCCACCTGGGACAGCCTCTTCTTGCAAGCAGGTCAGACGAGCAAGAAGCAAAAGGAGTTTTCGCAGCAACTTGAGACGGAGCGTCAGAGGGAGTACAACGAGGCTGTTCACAACAAGAACGCCTTTCCCGAGGGATTCTATCCTGCGCGTAACGCGTCTGCTTCTAGGTCGAGGTCGCGCGCGCGTGGTACGTCGGCGGATAACTCGAGGACTGCTAGCCCCGCTCCGGCTCAGAAGGTGTTGCCGAAGGTCGATGATGCGTCGGAGGTGGATGCGGAGGAGACCAGGGGTCGTCGTTGAGTGATAGCTTTGGGGAACGGATAGAGTCATAGATTCCTTTTGCTGAATTTTGTTTGTATATCCTTGAGTCACGGCCTAATACCATTTCGCTTCAACAGCCTTGTCCTTGACTGTATGTCTGCATGTGAGTCGAGCTTGAAATGGAGCGAAAAATTGGAATGAGATCACGTCGTCACGTATCATAGGCGACCATCTCTGCAGCTGAAGGTACCTTACAGTCAGGCACCACACCAGCTTCGCAGTCCGGCATCCGACGCCGAAACCGGCTCAAACGGAGCAACGCATTCATGCGGTCCGACGGCGAGCGTCAAGCGCAGCGGGCGTGTGAACCTTTGATATGAAAGGTGGGGGGTTGACCTACAGTGAAATATGCATGCTGGCTGGCAGATTTCCTTCCACGAAATGAAAGCATGCGTCTTTCGGTCCCACAGCTGGCCCCCTAAAACTCTCTTATCAGAAATGATGTACCCACCAACGGTTGACTCTCACTGTGCCTGATCAAAGTCCAGCCGTGGCTGAGATTCTCCTCTGACAACGGTTGGCGTTTAAGGTATAAAGAGCAAGAGTGTTTTGCTTGGAGGCCCCCACTTGTTGCTCTTTCTCGTCTTTGTTTTTTTCGTTCACCATCGTCTGGAACGGTCTTGAAACGCACACGATGAAGATCATCAACTCCCTCGGTGCTAGCTTGGCTTTCTCATTTGCCTTCGTTTCGGCTGGACCGATCTCTGCAAACCCAGTCCAAGGTGGTTGGATTCGACACGTTGCTGTTTGCAGTAAGTTTCCCGCCCTCTCTTCCTTACCAACTTGATCCTTTTCTAACCGCTTTCTTCTTCTTCGACAGCCCTCCCGCAAAAGACCGACCCAAAATCCCTCGGCAACGCTGCTAGAGGAATAGCTTTCACCGCCTGCTCCGATTCACCCGCAGGACAGAATCTCGCTTCGGTAGCGATCACGGTCGATTCGGGTTTCACGGAGCAACTGTACGCTGCTGGTCCGTTGGATCCGTACTGGTTGAAGATGGTAAGTTTCCCCGCCACTCCCCATCTTGATGATTCTAAGGTAGAACTAGAGCTGATGATTTGTATGTCGTGTTCGGGGGGAAAAACAAGTATCTTAACCCGCGGCTGCCCGGGTTTGCAGCGGATTGCTGGAAAGCTCCGACGGTTGGGTGTGCTAAGCCTCCTGCTGCGCCGGTGGCGAAGCCCGCTACACCCGCACAAGTAGCGGTACCTGCGGTGGCACCGCCAGCGCCTCCAGCACCCAAGATGGTGCCCGTGAAACAGAACGCTCCTCCGACCGATGCTCAGCTTGTGCCGTTGATGCGTCGTTCGCGTGGTGCTGAAGATGTGCTGCTGTAGATGCTTGCTTTGCGCGAATTTTTGTTGCAGTCATTGGTATGGTGTTAGTGTGAATGCTATGAATTTTACGTTGTTCTCCTGTCTTTGTGTTTGGTGTAAGAGATTCATGCGTTTGTGATCGCGAATGCTCAAGAAGGGTGGATCTGGATCTTGACGTCTCAAGCACACATCACACCTACGAACTAAGTAAAGAGAGAACATAAACATTCACAACCGGAATCGGCAAAATGTAAACCACGGGTCCATGGTGCGCAGCTCCAGGCGATCTTTTCGTAGCACGATATCAGAGCCATTCACCTTTGGCGAAGCAATCTTGGTCATGGATTTCCTCCAACTTATGGCACTTGACCTTGGGGTTGCACCTGGTTTGCTCCTTGACGCTTTGCCTTACGTCCTATTGATTACCATCAGCGAGTCGGAAGGAGAACGTCAGCTCTTTCTTCCCTTCTCTCTCTTTTGCTGAAGATAAAATTGTGTACATACCTGAGCAACCTGGTCCAAGTTCGACATGTGGTCGTTGACGTATTTCTCACATTCCACGTTGTTGTCTTGACAGTAGGCCCAGTAAGTGGTGTAGAATAAAGCATCGTAAGCCCAGCCCAGAATGGCCCAGCCGGCCTTATCTTGGAAGCAGGTTGAGAGCTGTAAGTTTCCTTTGTAGGGAATACTGGTGAAGTTATCCGCTGATCGGCAGGTGTGGTCTCGAAAGGCTGTGTTCATCCAATAGTTGACATTTGAGGATCAGCGTGTGCGCGTGCAAGTTTAGGAGGGAGGGAAAGGGCGGAATTAAAACGATACTCACTGCAGACAAATCTTGGATTGGCAGGTCTGCCAGAATTCTCGTTGGGGTCGTAGTCACGCGTCTCGGTAGTGACCTTGGTTTCGGCTTGGACGACGGAAGGGATGGTTGCGCCGATGAGCAACAGGGTGGCGAGGGTAAGAGGGTTTTTGATCAACATGGTGCTAAATAGGAGAAGAGGTTTGTTCGGAGAAGAAAGGAGAGGAATGATGGACGAGAAAGAGAAGTCCTGCAAAAGATGTACCGCTTTAAGTAGTAGGCCGTGCTGGGCTCGAGCAACAAGTTGCTCTTCTCAGCTTGATCAATACGCTTCGTAGTGGACACAACTTCATAAGGAGCCCACAGACATCCATACGATCCCACTTCTGCTGACGGCACTCTGCTCGTGTTGCATGTGGCTTGCTTGGCTTGCACGATCTCTCTCCCCCCCCTCTTCTCCTCACCTCTGAGGATTAAGCCTGACAAGTCAGGACGCGGCAGGTGTATAGCAGATGGTTCTCAGAGCCGAATTGAGAGGCGCCTCGACTTTGCATGTGAACCCCTATCGGGGCGGCGGTAATGAAGATTGGCTGGCCGTTGGTGTGGGACAAAGTGGGTGGACCCACTTGGCAACGACAAGCCATATGAATCTCCCCACCGGTGGACAGCAAAGCCAAACACCAAAACGGTGGGGCTCCCCAGCGGCGTCGAATGAAACCAACCAGCAGTGCGAAACATACAAAACCCCTTCTCTGCCCTCGAATCACCCCTCTTCACCCAACCACCATCTACTTCCTCCTCGAGAAAAATCATGAAGCCCTTCACCCCCCTCCTCCTGCTCTCGGCGACCAGCGCCTTCTTCTCCACCCTCGTCGTCGGTGCCACCGCCAGCACCGATCCCATAACCTACGAAAGCCTCTGTGGCCCTTCCAGAGTCTACCACCCCAGCATCTGGTTCCACCTCTGCCTCGTCTCCGAAGACGGAAAACCAGTTTCTTTGGATGGCGATGCCAAGCCGTTCGCTTGGTACCCGTCGGAGAGTAACCCCTCTGGTAAGATCGATCTCTCTCTCTCTCGTCCTTTCCCTTCCACCCATTTTTTTTTTTCAGAAAACTGAACAACATACTGCTTTTTTTGGGTGTGACACGACAGTCTTCGCGATAACTTTCCCCAAACATTATGCGGCGGTTTCGTTCTCAACCGACCATCAGATGGTTCACATTGGTTTGCACGAAGTTGGATGTTGGCAATATCGTTTTGGGAACAAGTTAAATGATGATCCGAAATCTACCGAGTATGATCAATATAGCTGTAGGAAGGATATCAGTCCTTTTGTTATTCCTAAGGCGGCTTAGATTAGTGGGCAAAGGTTAGTCGCTTGTTCTGGCTTGCTAGCTGGTTGTAGCTACACACGCATGTTTAGTTTTTCGCAATCTATGAGGTACCTCAAACAGCAAGCATTGAAAAGACGAGGATGAAGAAGAAAAAAGTAATTCGTGAAGTGACTGCGATCAAATGGCACGAGAGAAATGTTGATGTCAAGCTACACCAGTTTTTCACCGACGTCGTACTCCGTCGGCGGCTATCTGAAACCAGCCCTGCATTTACTTCTCAAAGCAATGACGATCCATATCGTCCAAATCATAGCACTTGAAAGTCGGCGAGCAGTTACTGTGATCGACTTGAGCGTTTCCTTCCAATTCCTGCGCAAACAAAAAAAACAATCTCAAGAGAACAACGTCAGTATCTCCCCCACTTATCAATCCCAGGTTGCAATGCGCAGAAAACTTACCTCAGCAACTCGTGCCTTATCTTCGATCATTAAACGCATCCATCTATTGCATTGACCACCTTCGTCGTTAGCAGGACAAGCGACTTTGAAAGTGTAAATGTAGTTATGTTTATCAAGTTTTCTAAACCAACGGGTGAAAGCGTTGTGTTCGAAACAGGTGGAGAGTTGGATACCGTAGACGTAGTTGATCGAGGTGTAGGTTGAAGCTTTTTTGCACGAGTGCGACTTTACCGCTGTTGAAGGAAAAAATTGGAAGAGGGGGAGAGATTAGTACGAGAGGGAGAGAGAGAAGGGAAGGGAGGAAGGAAGAAAAGCTTACTGCATGCAAAACGAGGTCTATCAGGGGCCTGATTGCCGTCGTCGGCGACTACGGAAGCGGCAAAGAGGAGTAGGGGAAGGAGGGTGAGGGAGTTGGTGAAGCGCATGATGTTTTCTAGAGACGAATGATTTGAGAGTGTAGACGTACGAAGCTAAACAGATCGACGGACGCAGCAGTGAGCGGTCTTTAAGTACCTTCTAGGTCTGAAGTCCGAGCAGCACGGTTCAGGAGGATGAGGTTGGAGTGCCGCCTTATTAGATACTGAACCCCGCCACGCTCTTTCGGCACGATGTGGGTCCGGATTGCCGCTGATGTGCATGCTGTAGGGCCACACCTCAGGCGAGATGTGCGTCAACCTGACTTGAACTGCAGCAAAGTAAGCCTACACAACGCTTCATCTCCGCCGGTTGTCAGTCATCAATTTCTCCTCAGTGCCCCGTCTCATCTTTGACTTTACCAACTGCATCACATGATCTTGCGCATTTGAACCGCCCTGTTTCATCCGATTCGCAATCCTGTGCTGCATGTTGCTCCTATGTAAATCACACCTGACTTTTTTTTTCGTCCTGTTTGGCGGTGACAGCTTCCTGTGCAACCAAAATTTGGCGGAGTGAGGCGCGTTCACACATGTCGTCCCGAATACTTTTTCTCTACTCTCTTTTGCAATTGCTTTCGCAATTGCCCTAACTCAAGTTTGCGATCTCATTTTCGGTGTTCAAAAGCATCGACTCAAGTCCGTGACTGCAGCAACTCAACCTCGCGATTCATTTGCGCTCAGGGCAAGCAAGCTCCGCAAGCAGGCACACATGCAAAGTGCCGGTCTCTACCTACTGTAGAGGTCAGATGCTGAAGATTCAATCCGCACTATCTCAATCTGTTTGTCCGTCAAATGGCTTCAAGACGCAAACAGATAGCATTCCTTTTGTGGCATATACAGCATCGCTAGCTTCAGGGCGATGGTGGTCAGGAAGCAAGGCGTACCCACGCAAACGAGATGCACTGGTCGTGAACTTGAGTTGATGTAGTCGCGAGTTTGAGCTACTGCTTTCAGGTCACCGAGGTATAAAGTCGCGAACTTGAGTTAGTGCTAAAACAATTGCAAAAGAGACTATCTCCTTCCTTGAGTTCACGCAATCAGACGTTGAGAAAGGGAATGAGAAAAGAGTGTGTGAAAATTGGCAAAGACCGACGAGTTGGCCATACAAGAGACAATGGGAGAGTGAAGGGAAGTGAATAGGTGCGACCTTTTTTTTTCGCGGTGAGCTTCTGCCGAGTTTGACAGAGCGCTCGCTGCGAAAGGAAGAAAGATCGACGGCGCAAGAGAGAACGAACGAGGTAGAAGAACCAAGCAGAGGACCGAGTTTTCTACTTGTCGTCCTTCTGGTCATCCTTCTTATCCTCGCCATCATCATCCTTCTCATCCTCCTTAGGATAACACTTCTCATCCACATCCTTGACATCATAACACTGGATCGCAGCATTACAGTGCGAGTGGCTGTCCATGTTGATCGTGTCCGTCAGCATCTCTCTTACGTCACGAGCGGTCAATTCCGCCCTGTTGGTGGGATCCACCTGGCAACCGCTGTAAGCTTCCGGCCTAGTACCGCCGGCGGCGGCGGCACTGGTGTTGACAGCTACGTAGAAAGTGTTAATAAATTGACCTTTTCCTCTACCAAAGGGCATGATTCGATGCCAGTAAGAGGTGAACCAACCATCACGATGACAAGTGGTGAGGCTGAGGGAAGGATCGTAGTGAAGTTTGGTGTATTTGACGGGGGAATGGCAGGTGGTCGATCTCATGACTGGTTTCAGCGCCAAGAAGGGATAGAGAGTTTAGTATAAGAATGAAAGAAAGGGAATAAAAAAAAAGGGGGGTGGAAAAACGTACCACAAGCAAAACGAGCATCCTTAGGCTGTTTAGAGTCGGAATTGGTGTCGATACCGGCTGAAACGCTGAGTGCCAGAAGGGCCGAGAGGAGGGCAAAGGTGGAGAGGAACTTGAACATGACCATGATGACGACTGGGGGAAGGAAGGATAGGGAGTGTGTAGTAAAAAGAGTGAGGATGAATGAATGAAGGGGGGAAGCCTGAACCTTCCGAGATCGAGGGGGGCTTTTATATCTCATTCCCACCCTCACAGCTGTACACTCACAAACGCTTTGCGCTCCCTTGAAGTTGCTCATTATCGGTTGCTCTTCAACGCACCGAGCTCAGGGGTCACAATAGCCGTGCATCCATCTCATCAAAGCCACCATGCATTGGTATACAGTATTACTGTGCAACACGACAGCACCCCACCCTACTGACTCAGTATCGTCAAGCCGATACACGCAGCCAACGACACCCCTGGGTGCCATACCCACACCGCATCACAGCCCACGTCGGGTTGCGCGCACATACAGAACCCCGAATCGACAAAAAACACCGACACCGCCCAGCCTCTCAAAGCACAACACAATGCCATCCCGTATCCCACTCTCACCCTCTCACCCTCGATGTTCCTGCACCACTTCCTCTCAACCATCACACGAATCACATCCCACTCGAGCACAATGAAGTAGATCTGAATCTTTATGACTTTCACTTGAATCAAAGGACACTACGAACAAACACATCTAGCCTCTACGAACACGCTACGAAAGGTAACCATTCGCCTTCAACCAATCCTCAACATCCTTGGCATCCCTCTCAACCCACCTGGCTTTAGCCCTGACGGCATCGAGACCCTGGCTGAGACCCATGCTGAACTTGGCCGTGTCCTTGTCCTTGAAGAACTGCTCGACATCCTGCGCATCCTTCTCAGAGCTGAAGGCGTTGAACGAGTACTCGATGAGTCTGCCGAGCGAAAAGTTGCCAGCGAAACGCTGCAACAAGGTCTCCCAACGAGCCTTGGTAGCATCCCACATGATTCGTCGTCCCTTGGGGTTGCTGCTGAGCGCCATAAAGAAGTACATGAAGTCTTGCTCCTTGACCTCGCCGCTACCGAAGAGGAATTCGACGGTGCGTTCGAGCAACTTGGGGTCCGAGGGAGCACCGAGAGCAAACATGGCGGCGATCTTGTGTGTGGGCGTCACGGGCTTGCGGTAGATAGCGAGAACAGACTCGTACTCCTTGTCACCACCGTGCTCGACAGCACGACTGAAGACCGTGCGGAGCAAGTCAGGGTGGATCTGGCTCTCATCACCCGTGGCAACGTACTGATCGAAGCGCTTCTTGATCTCGGACAAGGTCCACTCGTCCTCGCCGCTGGCAGCAGCAGAGATGACAACAGCACGCAGCTGCTTGAGGTCGGGCGAATCATTAGCGCCAAATTCAAAGCCGAACTTCTTGGCGCTGGGGCCAAAGATGTCAGCGCGCAACTTCTTGATGGCGGACTGCACCTTGGGGTCCTGCTCCCACCAGGCGCTGGCGAGGTTGCCAATGTTGAGACTGGAAGCCCAGTTGACGAGGTAGGTGGGGTCGTTGCGCAGAGCCTTGAGCAGTGAGAGACCGCCCGAGGTCTTGCCGTAACCGGCCGAGGCAAGCGTAAAAGCGTCGGTGACAAGACCGACACGGTCCTCGAGCGAGAAGGCCGAGTTGGGCTTGCCAGCTTCCTCACCGAGCTTGGCGAGACGCTCAGGCGAGTAGGCGACACGGTAGACACCGATGGTCTCGGCGTTGAGCTTGTAGGTGGCATCCTTGACGTTGGCGAGAGGGATCTTGACCTCACGCTCGCTGTTGAGGAAAGCATCGCGGTCGACCGAGACCTTGCCGTCGGCACCGACGGTCTTGAGCATGAGAGGCACGTACCAGAGAGTCTCGTCCTCCTCTGGAGTAGGATCACCGGTGGAAAGGAAACGGTTCTGCTTGATGCGCAAGCCATCTGCCTCTTCAGTGACGGTAAGGACGGGGAAACCCTGCTTCAAGATCCAGTTGGCCATGATGGAAGCAATGTCGCGACCGGAAGCCTCGCTGATACCGTCCCAGAGGTCCTTGGTGACAGCGTTGGCGTAGAGGTGCTTCTTGAGGTAGATCGAGACACCTTTGAGGAAGACGTCCTCGCCGATCATGTTGGAAAGCATGCGAAGGACACTGGCACCCTTGGAATAGGAGATGGCGTCAAAGACCTGGTTGATGGCATCTTCGACGTTCTCACCCTTGAGAGGCACCTCGATGGGATGACTGGATCGTTTGCCGTCGAGGTCGAGGGCTCGGCCGAGATGAATGTTGATGAACTCGGAGGCCGACTCCCATTCAGGGAAGCATCGGTCGAGAATAACAACCTCGCCCATGAGAGTAGCGAAAGCCTCGTTGAGCCAGAGGTTGTCCCACCAGTCGAGGGTGGCAATGTTACCGAACCACTGATGAGCGACTTCGTGCGACTGGACACCGGCGGTTCGCTTCTGACCCTGAAGACCCGACTTTTCTTCATCGTAGAGGTAGACGGCGGTTCGACCGGTGATGAGACCCCAGTTCTCCATGGCACCAGCGTCGAAATCGGAGGCGACAAGCGTGTCGAGCTTGGGCAAAGGGTAAGCGACATCGAAGACGCGCTCGTACTCGGGCAAGACCTTGACCTTGACGTCGAGAGCGTACTGAGCCTGGTGAATGTACTCGGGAGTGGTGTACACCTTCATAGGGATGACCTTGCCGGTAAGAGGGCTGGTGTAGCTGCTCTCGAGGCTGACAAAGGGACCGTTGGCCCATGCGACAAGGTAGGTCGAGACCTTGGGAGTGGTGGCAAACTCGGTGAGAGTCCAGTCGTTGGAGGCAGTAGACGAGACCTCGGTTTTGCCTTCGGTCTTGCCCTCAGTCTTTCCAGCAGCGAGAGAAGCCTGGTCAAGACCGAGCTCGGAGGCACGAAGAAGCTTGTCCTGCTCAACCTGGGAGATGTCCTTGGAGCTGACGACGTTCATGTTGGCGAGGGCAGTGGTATCCTTGCGGTGGATCATGCGGAAAGTGTAGGTGGCCTTGAGGTTGGGCTCGTCCCAGGTGGGCATGGCACGTCGAGCGGCGGTAGGCTCGAACTGGGTGAGAGCGTAGTAGCCCTTCTTGCCCTCGTGCTCCCAGGTGGAACGGTAGTAGCCCATCATGCTGTTGTCAATGTCGCTGGCAAAGGCAACGACGAGCTGTGCCTTGGAGACCTTGGGGAGGGCGTTGGGAAGCTTGGCGGTGGCACGCTCATGCTTGGTGTCGATGTCGAGGGCAACGATGCTCTTGTTGTCGGTCTTGAGCGCCTGGCTAAGCACAAGCGACTTGCTGAGATGAAGCTTGGCGGCGGCGTTGAAGACGATGGAGTCGGTATCCTCGAGAACATCCAAATCGATGGTGGCGGTTCCGGAGAAAGTGAGGGCCTCGAGGTCAGACTTGAGGGTGATGTCGTAGTGGGTGGGAACCACGTTGCGAGGCAAGCGGAACCACTTGGAAGCATCGGAAGCGTCGGTCATGGCGGAAGAGACGGGAGCGAAAGCAGGGTCTGCGAGGGTACAGGTGGCGTGGTTCCGAATGAAAGAGGAGCAAGCAGCTGATCGAAGAGACTGCCAGACGGTAAGATTGGAGGCCAAGGGAAAGAGGATGGCGAGAATCGCAGCCAAGAGAGAGAATGCGAGAATGAGGTGAGCCTTTGTGAAAAAGAGCGAAACGAGAGACCGCATCCCTCGGTGGCGGAAAGACGAATGTCAAATGTGCAGACAGCTCGAGGAAGGGAGTGCCGATGAAGAGAGCTTGACAGGGTTAAGATTGCCAAGGCAGATGGTGGAATGAATGCATACCTTTGTGAGTCTAGTCTGGAGAGAGGGGCGTAAATGCGTGGAGCTGCTGTGAAGCAATGAACCGGCAGTCTTGGACGGGGCGAAGCGGAGAGTACGTGAAGCGGTACGCGGAGCGGAATAGGCTCGAACGGCGGATAGAGAAACGAGCGAGGACGCTTTCATCTGCAAGCCGGTTGGTGGTGGGGGAGGACAAAGCAACAGAACCACAGCAAGCAAAGCAAGGCAATGAATGCAAAGTGGAGCCAACGTCAGCGCTTTGACACAAACACACACTCGCCCCACAAGAGCAGCCAGGTGAATTTGCAGGCCGAGCAACCGGACAGAGAGTCAACTTACGCACGAACCGAAATTTAGGAAACGAGAAAGACGCGATCGACCGGAAATCAAGATGGCTCCTGCGCACACCCTTTTCCACTTGTATGCTTGTCTAGAGGGGGAGAACAGCGATTTCCACACAGTGGGTCGTGGTTTATGCGATGAAGGCGGTGATGGTGATGGTGATGGTGAGAAGGATAGATGCTTGGCTTGCTCACACAACACTTATTGACGACGCTGACGACGCTTTTAGGGTTGACGAGGCGGAACACAGCAATCCGGTGCAAAGCGCCACGAAGGTTGCTGCTGCGAGGTTGGCCATCTGGCAGACGACACTCGTGCAGTGGACCCACGGAAAAAGCAAAGAAAAACAGAAGCAGGTGAGCCACCTGTCAAAAATTGGGAAAAACAGAAAAGAAGAAAAGAAAAGGAAAAAAAAGAAAAAAAAGGCTGAGTCGTGCACACAACCGTGCGCCCCCGCTGTCGCAGGAATTGCTCAGTCCCTGCTCGGCTCTCCAACCTCGTGACTTCTCTGCTGCGCCACCTCCATGGTGTTGGTTCTGACTTGTGCCGGTGCGGCGCGTCTTTCTGCTCGGCAGCGACGTCAAGCTTCTCTCTGCATTGCGCTCTTTGTTGCAAAGATCAGCCGGTCAATACTGTAGCTCGACCTTATTGGTGTCGTTGCTCTTCAGTTTCTCTCTTGGATAGCGTCTGAGCTTGATTGTGATCTTCGTTGGGCCGAGAAACACGGCAAGAATTGGCAGGCATTGAGCTCCCCTCGCTGTGCCTGCATGCAGCAGAAGCGCAAGATTGACTTCGGCGCAGGGTCGCCCGATCCAATCCCCAAAGCTAAAGAATTCGGCTGTACAAATCGTTGGTCACCGGTCTCCAACGGCAGAGCCTCGTCCGGTACGTCCTTGAACCACACCTGCTCAGCCTCCTCGATC
Organism: Anthracocystis walkeri; assembly: GCA_928858565.1. Classification (NCBI taxonomy): domain Eukaryota; kingdom Fungi; phylum Basidiomycota; class Ustilaginomycetes; order Ustilaginales; family Ustilaginaceae; genus Anthracocystis; species Anthracocystis walkeri. The sequence goes on from CAKMXV010000004.1 coordinate 91,808, forward strand.
ACCGTTGTTCTGCCTCGCATGATCTTAAGGTGCAACTCAAGCTTCTCGTTGCCACCTCTCAATGCCGTCAAGAGCCTCAATCATCCTCACTGTATTGCGCTCAAGCAAACAAACAGCATCCACAAGCCACCTCTGTGAATCAAAATGCAAATGAATTGTAGATAAGAATCAAGTGAATGTTCCGCACTCGCACCCAGACTGAATGCGAGGCAATCAACGAAATGACGGTAATAGACAGATGTGTATGTTGCGAGAGAATGCAAGGAGAGTCGGCGGGTGAGGGAGAGAGAGCGTCTATGATCGTCATCGAGTGTCTGGTTCTAGAATTCCGCGAGGTCTTTTGACGGCACCTCAGTTGCCAAAGTAGCCGGGAGGTGGTGCTTGTTGGTGCATATGCAAGTTGGCTGAGCTGCTCATCGCCGACATCTCGCCATGAACGCCGCTGCCAACCCCATTGCCGCGATGCGCCTTTCGCACACGCAGCTGGCGTGCTGGCCATCCAGCGTATACGGCGCCTGCCTCGGCAATCTCACCCGATGCCACCAGCGTGTGTTCGAGCAGCATCGAGCGAGGCTCCATCTGAGCTCCGGAAAGCAAACGACTTCCCGAGCGCATCGCACACCCATCGCCAATGCGCAGCTTGTTCAAGCTGAATCGACCTCGCGAGTTAATATGCGCCACCACCGAACAGTCGTCGATGCTCACACGATCGCCCATCGAAACCAACTCGGGTTCGGTCAGCTGCAGCGATGGCTTGCCACCGGCCCAGATCGCACAGTCCTTTCCGATCTTGGCACCCAGCGCTCGAAGATACCATACCGCAAACGCTGTTCCCGAGATGTTTCCGTAAATGTGACCACCAAAGCCACGTCCCAGAAGCTTTTGCAACGTGAGATGGAGCTGCCAGCGCTGGCAGTAAGACGACTTGTCCCAATCGTAGCGACCCTCGCGACGACGTCCGATCACGGCCCACTTGGTAGCAATCGTCCACATGAACGCAAGCAGAGCTTGGGTGGTCAGGATCACCACGAACAGAATCGCAATCATGCCGTAGATCAGACCAGGTCGCCACCAGTGGTCCTCGAACAGGAACCCAATCGATGAGTACTCAAAGTGCTTGCGCAGCAAGTTGAGAATCAGCACCGTGCCTACGGCGGCAGTTGCCCAGTATGCCGAAGAGAAGATGGACATGCCCACGTTGATGATCACCAGCATGAGATAGGGGAACACAAAGAAGTTGGCCTGTCGCTTGTAGAATGCGCGTCCGAACGGTGTGATCGTCTCCATGTCGCCGTCGCTGGCAAGAGCCTCGCTCTTCTCGGGGACCGCTTTACCGAAGCTGACGGCTTCACCGTGCTTGGAGCCCATCCAGACACTTCCTTCCTCATAATGACCGTTACGACGAGCGAGCGCGCCAGAGCCCATGACGCACTGCTTGCCAATGATGGTACCAGGCAGCAGCACGACACGATCCGCAATCATGGCGCCTCGTCCGACACGTACACGCGCCCAACCGATGCTGTCCGAGGTAAACACTTCCGAACGCGAGCCGAATACAACGTCGTCGCCGATCTCGAGCAGTTCCGGGTCGGGACAGTAGATGCTCGAACCGGGCCAGTAGACACGCTTGCCCACGCGAGCACCCATGGCACGGAAAATGACCGAAGTCATTTCGTAGTGAGTACCCAAGATGGCGAGAGCACGACGCACACGAGGCTGAGACAGAAGCTGCTGGTTCATCCATCGTCGGAAGAGCGCATACTGTGTCGCATTGCGCATCGAGCCTTCCTTGTTGAGACCAAGCAGGCGCTTGACAAAAATACCGAGGGCGAGGTTGATGAGCGGCGGCATACCATTACGCACAATACGAGCGACGTAATGCCAGCCGATACGACGGGGATAGGCGAACCAAGCAATGACACCTTTGACACTGTCGTGATGGTCGAATGCGAAGGGCTGCGACAAGAGCATGAAGAGCGAGGCGAACCATGGCACGTAGCAGGCGAAACGAACGAGGAAGATGATGGGCCAGCCAATGAGCACCATCAGGGCCCAATGAGGCTGAGGAGCGTTGTTTCGGTTGTAAGCAGCGTATGCATCCGACGAGGGCTCTTCGTGCGACGACGATTGAGGACCCCAGACGGTACCGTCGGCTAGCCTGGCACCGGGCGAGATTTGCGTAAACGTGTTGACCACACAGTCGCGACCAATAATGATAGGCTCGAGTCTGAAGTAACCATCGCGCTCGACGCAGAATCCTCGAACGAGACACTTGTCGATGCGTGCACCGTCGTGGATGGTGATGAGATCGTGCTCGGCAATTTTTGCGAATTGATCGATCTTGACGTCGGATCCGATGGACATTCCGAGAAGGCGGTAATAGGTCTTTTGCAGACCAGGTGTCATGGCGAAGAGACCCTTACCGGCAGTCTTGAGCGACTGGTTGACGATCCACCATCGAAGGTGGTAGTTGCACCACATGGGATACTTGCCGGGGCGGTAACGACCGATGACGATCCACTTGAATGCGATGGCGGTGATGGGACAGATGATACGACTGGTGAGCCTGGCTACGAGGATGGATGCGAGCAGGGCACCAACTCGCTCCCAGAAGATGTCGCGAATGTAGAAAGCGGAGAAGGCGAGACCGTGCAGAATGACGGTCCAAGTCCATGCAGCCTTGAAGGGGTAGAAGAAGAGGAAGGGGATGGCCTGGATGAAGAGGACCCAAGGATGCGTCTGGCTGCGTGGTTGGTAGCCGTGACTCTGGAATGCGATGTCTTCTTCCTCGTCGTAGCGGTGAGCTGCGTACGATGCTCCGAGAGCACCCTTGTCGTCATAGCCATCGTAGAAGTCATCTTCGTCCTCCTCCTCGTCGCCTTGCTCGTCATCGACCAAGTCAGCAATGCCAGCAATAGTCGAGTTGTTGAAAAGAGTGGCTACTTCGAGCGACACGCCGGTCTCCTTGCGGATGAGATGCACGAGTCGACCGAGCAACAAACTGTTTCCTCCCAAGAGGAAGAAGTCGGACTCGGCTGTGATGGAACCAGCTTCGGTGTCGAGCAGGCGAGCGATGATGTCACGAACGATCAATGCGGTGCGAGTCATGCTCGAAGCGTTCTGTCTTCGTACCTCGGCCTCCATGGTGTCAAAGTCGATCTGTCCGCCGTTCTTGGCGAGAGGCTGTCGGAAGACGTGGAGAGGGTTGGGCACGACGTAGCCGTGAAGAACTTGTGCCAGTGCTCGGTCGATATCGGCGGCATCGTAGTCGGCATCCTCTTCGACTTGAATAAACGCTTCTGGTGCACCATCGCGGCGCTGACGGACGGCAGCCTCGATGATGCCTGGGATGCGGTAGCAGGCACGCTCAACGGCTCGGACATCGACAGTGACGAGGTTGCATGGAATTGGCTCGGAGAGAGGTACCTCTTTGCCTGGTGCTTTGGCTTCAAAGTGACGCTGCAGAGGCGGCACGTCGTCCGAGAGCGGACCAATTCCGAGACGTGTGCCGAGCTTGATACGGAGCGGCTTTCCTGCCTGGTTCTTGGGAAGATCGTCCATGTAGACAGCTGCAAAGGGCCATTTGGAGGGATGCAAATGAGATCGGAGCATGTTGTGAAGTTCGGCGAGACCGACTCGAGGTTGGTTGGGGACGGGCACAATGACAACACCAATGGTCTCTTGCAGGACATCGTGCTCGATGGAGAAAGCAAGACACTGCTTGACGCGATCCGAACAAGCTTGTGTGATGGCCTCTTCGACTTCAAAGGGTGAAACGACTTCACCACCCTTGTTGATAATTTCCTTTGATCGACCAGTAATGTAGAGGTATCCGTCGGCATCCATGTGACCCATGTCACCCGAATCGAACCAGCCTTCGCTAGAGAAGGAGGAAGTGTCAAGAGGGTCGAAGGGGTCAGCGGATGTTTCGTAGCCTGAGAAGGTAGGCAGACCACGAACCGAAACGGCACCAGTCTGACCGACGGGCAATTCGCGCTCTTTGTCGAATGGATCACGGATGGAGAGATCGGGACCACAAGCGACACCGGAACATCCGGGACGATCGAGTTGGTAGTTGGTAGGAGGCGAGGCGATGGGCATGCATTCTGTCATACCGTACGATGGCAGCACAGCGCATCCGGCGAAAGTCTCTTTGAGCTGTACGGCAAGCGAGGGCAAGAGACCACCTGCGGCGTTGGCGATCATCTTGATGCTGGTCTCCTTGGCGGCGTCGACGCCTTCGGGCTTGGAAGCGAGAATGGCGTGGTGCATGGTAGGTGCAGCATAGTACCAAGTTGCTCCGAGCTGCTTTGCGAGTGGCCACCAGGCGTTGGCGTCGAAACCAGCACACATGATGGCACTTCCTGCCGAGAAAACGGGGGACCACAAGTTTCGAACGATACCACCGACGTGGAAGAGGGGCATCATGTTCATGTTGACACTCTCTGGACGGAGATCCCACGAATAGACGACACAGCAAGTACCAACGATGAGATGACGAAGCGAGTAGGGTACGACCTTTTTCTTGCCCGATGTTCCGGAGGTGTGAAGGACGAGACTCTGGTGTTCAAGCCCGTGGGGTGCTGAAGGACGACGACCTGCGGTGGATGCAACGCCATTCTCGCCGAGCAGCGCCATGTCGAAAAGACCAGCAGGACCAGAAGTGCGAGGCTCGACAAAGATGATCTCCATGTTGTCTTGGTCACGGAGGGTGTGCAAGCCCAAACGCTCGATGGCGTCTCTTGTGGTGACGACGGCTCGCGCACGAAGACGGATGGCATCGTCACGCAATTCGCCGGCGGTACAGCTTGCATTGACGGGAGCACAGGTGTGATATGCGGCGACAGAGAGAAGTGCAAGCGCGTTCTCGGGACCTGTTGGCAACGCCATCATGACGCGGTCGTTGGGACCGAGAGGAGTTCCGCGCGAGGAGCATGGTAGGATAAAGTTGGAGACAAACTGTTTGATATGGCGATGCTCTAGCGGTGGTCTGGACAGATCGGGCGACCAGAGTGCTGGATTGGATGTGGATGGAAGACAGTCGATGAGCGTCGAGATTCTGCCATTGTCGGTGACGTGTTCTGCGATGTGATCACCGAGCGATTTAGTTTTTGGCCTGTTGGGGAGGCTATATAGGAAGCCGAGAGGGAAGTCGGCGCTCATGCTGGGCCAGCCCTAGCGAAGAGTGCGCGCTTGTGTGTGAGAGGAGGGAGACTGGAAGCTGCGCGATTTCGAGTCGATGCGGTCGATGCTATGCTGAGCTCAATTGCTGACGCGCAAGTGTCGGTGGTGTAGACAGACGGATGATCCGATACGACGGCTGCAATGGTGAATTAGTGTTGCATTTGTCTGTTGATGTTTGCGCTTCTCGAAGAATGACCGATACGTAAGCTTGGTGTGTGTTGTGTCGCACAATTTGTAAGTCCGATCGCTGGCGTTGGACCTAAAATTGAGCTTCTCGAATGCGACAAATGAAGAACCAATGTATCGTGACGATGATACGGTGCGCTCGAGAGATGATGAAGGGTGAGGGATGAAGAAGCAAAGCGTGAAGGATGAGGATGATGGTTCAGAGGGACACAAGCGACGGAGAGTGAGAGTGAGAGAAAGGGCAACTGAAACTGTGTGTGTGTGTCTCGTTTGGATCGTCTGCGACAGGGGCCGGCCGTGTGTGTCTCTGGCATGTGGGTCACCAGGAAAGCGCGCTGCGCTGCCTCTCTCTTTTTTTGAGAAATCACAATTTAATCCAGACCGAGACACAGAGCGCTGTCAAAAAGGAGGACAGCAACGGCAGCACACAGCTCTGATGGAGTGCCGATGATCGTGGAGGAGTTTCAATCAAAAATTCCACACACAGCGCGGTGGTGCATCCACACTGATCAAGTGCCTAAATAATCAATGATCTTCGGCTCTTGCGAAAGCACAGCACAGCACAGCACAACACACAACACAGTCGACGTGAGCAGGGCGCACGCAACCTACTCACGCGAACACAAAAAAAAACCCTCGGCAACCGACTCCCACCGCCGAAGCTAAGTGTGCTGAGCATCTGCTTCTGCTTCTGCTCCTGATCCTGCTGGCAACGAAGTTAAGAAGAATTCATCGACTGCGAAACCAGTCAATACCATTTCTCAACTAGACTGGAGTCACTTATAGACAAAGGAGAGATGAATCATCGGGATGACTTTGTCTTTTTGTATGCAGATGTGCTTTGTGAAATGAAGGAAAAGGGAGCAAGCTTAGTTAACTATGGCAGGGAAACAGCGGTGCCATGCAAGACGTCAGCCAGCCAGCTCGACAACTCCGAGCCTGGTCGAACATGTCGGCATGGAAAGTTTGTGTGCCGTGCAGCTATGACAACAGCTTCGTAATTTTCCTCTGGTCGGCAATGCTTTTTCTTGTTTTTTGCTCCTCCTGCTGGTGTGCAGTTGCTTGCTGGCTGGCTGGCTGTCCCCCCTTCTTGATCGACATGCTGTCAGGGCGCTTGAGTCTGCCTGCGTTTGGCACGGAGATTTGTTCAGCTGCCGACTGTGTTTGCGCTTATCATCATGTGAGCTCCATGTGGATCACGAAAAGCAGCACGAACGTGGCTGGAGCAATGCAAATGCGTGGATCGGCAACCAAAGGCATGTCACTGTCTTGCTCGTCCACATGGACGTGACGATACGCTTGAATTCGGTGTCCAGCGATGCTAGGCTCGAGGACCAATAGGCGGTCAGCAAAGAGGGCAGTCAAGTGCAAGCCATTTCGCCACACCGCCGAGCTGTCACCTGCCCACGGGAAGATTGTGCATCTTCGCATTGCAGCAGACGGCGTCTTCTTGGCATCAACAGTCATGGACTTTGATCACCGTCAAGTGCCGTTGCCGACGTGGCCGATCGACGCTCGCCCAACGCAAGGTATCGCTTCGGCAGGTTCCAATCGGGGTCTTCCCGGTTCTCGGTGCCAGTGTAATGATACACCGTTATCTCAGCAGCCAGGCTAACATTGTCAAGATCGAAGCGAGAAACGAAGAATGCCAATTGCATTCCACACGGAGCAAAGACGGAGTCAGCCATGGTCGCACCTCGTACCTCGCAACTCGGAACGCTTTTCCCTTTTGGCAAAGCCGCCGGCACAGACCCTCAATTATGCTCAACCGACGAGGGGATCGCGGCGACTTTATCAAGCCCTACTTCTACCAATAGACAAAACCAGATCCAAGAGGACGATCACGAGCCGCCATGACTGACTTAGCCGAGACGATCGGCGCAAGACAGCTCGAATGCAAGCCAAGATCACACGAATCGCGTGGTCTCCCTTCGGAGGTGCAGAAAATCGAACGATCCGGTGCAGTATTTGCGGCCTAACACATTTCTTTCGGGCTTCTTGTCTCGCACGACTTTGCGCCCGGACCTTGCGAAGGCTTCGAGATCCCTGCCTCGGAACACTGCCGCTGTTAGAGATATTGAGCTAAAAGGCCCTTTCGCTGATGTCTACTCACGACATCTCCGATGCGCATGAGCACTCGAGGAGGTGTGACGCTCAGTAGATGAGGCGTGTCCGCACGAGAGGAGAGGTACAATAAGTTATCTCTTGACTCGTCTTGAGGAGAGTGGGGCAATCTCGATCCGACTCGGCCTGGTGCTCCAGTCGACGCTCGCTTCTGTCGGGCGAACAGAGCCAAGTTGGAATTGACCGATGTCAGCTTCACACCGCAACTTTCGCAGTGTGTCGCGACCAACGGGTATTGCGGATCGAGAAGACAACCTTTGCGAACCCCACACATCCCCCCTCATCCAATGTGTGGGGAAGACCAACGCCGACTGCTGAGCATCCGCTGTCTTCTGGTCGACGGAGGTCTTCGGTCGCCGACCAAGCCTGGATGCCCTACAGGCGGGTCTACGAAAAAAGCGAGGCCATGAATTCAAGACCGGTAAGAAGGAACGAGATCTGTTCCGGACCTGTCGGGAATCCTCGGTTGAATTCACAGCGAGCTCGATTTTGATTTTCAAACGCCATTTCTGCGATTCAAATCTGGGGAGAGAAAGCGAAAAGAGCAAATTCAACCAATCAACACCAAATTTGCGTCACCAGCTTCGGTGCTCTTTTGTGGAGCTGCGAGGTGCTGCTGTGCTTTCAAAGAGGGTGTGACCGGTCATTGCAATTACCTTGTCAGGCCGGTCCAACGTGTTTCGGCTTCCCCGCTGCAATTTTTCCCCTCGTCGTGCGTCACAGGTGACTCTCCGCTTTGGTCGAAAGGTGAGTCTGGAAGAAGCGACCGGTTCAGCTGGCCGGCTCGAGGACCGTCTCTCCATATCACAAGCTGAGTATCCTACTTATCTTTTTCCTTCTCCTCATTCATCGCCATCCTACCTGCCAATCCCTTCCACTCCATCAAGAGCATCAAGAACCCTCGAGACATCCAAGACTGTCACCGGATCGCTTTCTCACTCGCTCGTCCGCAGTCCTTGTACCAACAGCGGCTGCTCCCTATGACACTCCTCGGCTTGGGTCGCTCGCAAGCTCGCTCGTCTGCTTCACGAATCGCTCTATCTGCTTCCACCGCTAGCAAGCCCATCGCTTCCCTCACCATGTCACGCTACAACTCCACCTCCACCAAGAGCGGTGGTATCGGCAACGGTCCCATGTACGAAGGTCAGAGCGCCATGCCTCACCTTCCCGTCCCTCCTCTCGAGCAGACGCTGAAAAAGTACCTCCGCAGCACCGTCCCTCACCAGACCAAGGAGTCGCTCGCCAAGACCGAACAGGCCGTCGAATCCGCTCTCTCCGGTGCCGACTCCAAGCTCGTCCACACGCTCCAGCAGCGTCTTGAAGACCGAGCCACCAAGGAGGGCCGCGAGAGCTGGCTCAGCGAATGGTGGAACGATGCCGCTTACATGGCTTACCGTGACCCCGTCGTCCCCTACGTCAGCTACTTTTACGCTCACAAGGACGACAGGACTCGCCGCACCGGTCCCAAGCGTGCCGCTGGTCTACTCAAGGCTTTCCTCGCTTTCCGTCGACTCCTCGAGACCGAGCAGCTGGCTCCCGAAAAGGGCAAGGCTGGTCCTCTCTGCATGAGGTCGTACAAGTGGATGTTCAACTCGAACCGTATCCCCGAGAAGCCCTCCGACACGGCTGTCAAGTACGACTGGCAGGCTAACAACCACCTCGTTGTGCTCCGAAACGGTCATTTTTACGAGTTTGACCTCGTCCACAACGGCCAGGAGCTCAGCGAGGCCGAGATCGAATCGCAGCTGCAAAAGATTCTCTCCGACTCGGCTTCGAGCAAGCCCGCCCCGCAGCCCATCGGTGCTCTCTCGTCCAACAACCGTGACAAGTGGACCGACTCGCGCAAGGCGCTTGCCTCGATCCCTGGCAACCAGGAGGCCTTGGAGCGCATCGACAGCTCCGTCATCGTCGTCTGCCTCGACGAGACGGCCCCCCACAGCATTGAATCGACCGCTTGGGGTCTGTGGTGCGGTGACGGCAAGAACCGATTCTACGACAAGCAGCAGATCATCACTTTTGCCAACGGCAAGTCTGGCTTCATGGGCGAGCACTCGATGATGGACGGTACTCCCACTCTGCGTCTCAACGATTTCGCTTTGCAAGCCTTGCAAGCGGGCAAGATCGATCTGGGTAGCTCGAACCGCACCGATCTTCCGGCTCCCAAGCAGATTCAGTTCAAGACGGACAAGACCGTCGAAGCTCAGATCGAGGAGAGCATCAAGGACTTTAACGAGCTCATGGGACGTCATGATCTGTCGATCCTCGACTTCCAGGGATACGGCAAGGGAGCGATTAAGAAGTTCAAGTGCTCTCCCGATGCTTGGGTTCAGATGGTGATCCAGCTTGCTTACTTCAAGATGTACGGCAAGCCTTGCCCCACCTACGAATCGGCTCAAACGCGAAAGTTCAAATGGGGACGTACCGAAACCATCCGTTCCGCCAGTATCGAATCTAAAGCTTTCTGCGAGGCCATGGAGTCGCACTCTGCCACCGACGCCGAGCGATACGAGAAGTTCCAAGCGGCAGTCAAGCAGCACCTTGCCTACGCTACCGCCGCTGCGGACGGTCAAGGTGTCGACCGACATCTCTTTGGTCTCAAGAAATTGCTCAAGGAAGGCGAGAAGCTGCCTGCGATCTACGAAGACCCAGCGTACGCTATCAGTTCGACGTGGAAGTTGTCCACTTCGCAGATCTCGTCCGAAGTCTTTGCATGCTGGGGTTTCGGTGAGGTGACTCCGGAAGGCTTTGGTTGTGCTTATGCGATCAAGGAGAATGCGTTGACTTTTACCGTCACTTCGTTGAAGTTGGGTGCGGCGGATTTGCGACACTACATCAACGAGGCTGCTGTCGAGTTGAGGGATTTGCATTTGAGGTTGCAGAGCGAGGCGCCTAAGAGCAAGGCTTGATTCGAAGATGGCTGTTACTCCTTTTGTATATGAACAACAGCGCTTTTTTTGCAAACAATAATAGATGGTTTATGAATGACGGTGTGCTTTTTGACGAGTTGAGGGAGGATGATTTGTATTGCTAGATGGGGTTAATAATGCATGTTGGACTGGAGTACATGAGTTGGCCGAAGTAGGAAGTCAGAGTCTTGCGAGACTGTGTGATGCCACACGTGAATCGTACGACGAAGCGTCTGAGGCGGACATAGTCAATGAGGGAGTGTGAAGCTGAAGAGAGAAAAGTATGCCACCACAAGAGCGTAGGTGGTGAGCTCGAAAGTTGGAGACGCCTTTCGTATAGTTTCTTGTTTCAAGACCTCGAGGACCTCGACGAGCTACTGCTCGGCGTAGACGTCTGTTCGGCATGTTCATGTCTGTCACAGGGAGAGGGAAAACCATTGGACAAAGAGCCTTACACGTTTGCGAGCCTGAGGCCTCGAGTCTGCATGTATCGCTTCATAAGCACCTTCACTTGGAATATCGGTTTCAACTTGGTGTAGGTCGGCGCAGGTTGCGCATTTTTGGGTTGCTTTTTCCGCTATCAATTTTTAGGTGTTCTTTCTTTCTCATGTGGAGTCCGATTTTAAGGGTTCAACCAAAGGTTCTTCTCAAGTTTCTTTCAGACGACCATGACACTGCGACAAGTGAGCTGCACAGCATGACCTCCGCCTGAGGACTTATACCTTTCGAAACGATACTTTGGAGCTAGCGCGAAGCAGCTCGAACGGACGACAACATGCTGCGGTGCCTGGTGCGAGCAGCGTCCGGCTCGACGGCAGGGATATACAAAAAGGCATTGGCCGCATCAATACCTAAACCACCACGTCCAACGATACGCACATTGACTTCATCAACAGCACTACGAAACACCCAATCCACACCAGACACAACCATAGATGTATCAGAGCCACAACCTTCAACAAGCAATGCAGCATCACAACCCTCGACCTTCGTTCCCCGCCCCCGCTTCGAACTCCCCACAACCACCCCATCCTGGTACGCCGGCCACATGGCGCGCGCCATCCGCTCCATGCCTTACCTACTCGCCCGTTACCCACCACCCCTAGTCATCGAAGCACGCGATGCCCGCTTACCACTTACCTCCATCAACCCCGTATTCGAAAAGCTGCTCAAAAAAGCACCCACTGCCAATGACGGCCTAGACCAACTCCCCACACCATCCTCTAAAACCGGAGCCGATGCATCAACATGGCGTAGTCGTCGGTTGATCGTCTACCTGAAACGCGATCTCATCGATCCTGCCGTAGAGCGATCTATACTTTCCGCTATGCGCGCCCGCGATCCGCACCAGAATATACTATTCATCGACACACGAGTCGACTCGGATGTTAAGAAAGTGCTTCACTGGGTGACGACTCAAGCCCGTAAGATTTCGGCGGATGAATCAGTCAACTCGCCACCGAAAGCGTTGACGGAAAAGCAAGAGAGGAGAGCGAAGAAGGGACTCTCGGGAGCGTTCAGACACACACCTACACCGGAGGAAGGGGTGAGGTTGTTGATCTTGGGTATGCCGAATGTGGGGAAGAGCAGTTTGTTGAATGCGCTGAGGAGGGTGGGGACGGGCAAGGGGAAGGCTGCTAGTACTGCGCCTCATCCAGGGCATACTAGGAAGCTGACGGGTACGGTTAGGATCAGTAGAGCTGGTCCGTCGAAGCCTGAAAGTGAGGTGGAGAGTGGAGGTGGGGGAAGGAGGAGTAAAGCGGCCAAGGAGAGGGAGGAGAAAGAAGAAGAGGGTGGTGGAAGTTTTATGATTTCGCCTAGCGAAGAGGCAGAAGTTTCGACAGAGGAGAAGAAGAACAAGGATCCGCCGATCTACGTCTACGATACACCCGGGGTAATGGTACCGTTTCTCGGCCATGGTGCTGCCGGCGCTGAAAGAGGGATCAAACTCGCCATCACCGCTGGCATCAAGGATTCGCTATTCGACGTTCAACTGCTTGCCGATTACCTACTTTTCCGTCTCAACCTTCGCCCTTCTCCTTCTCCACCTTCCACCTCTTCCACCTCTCCACCCGCGAACGACACACTACCGAGCTACATCCAAAACCTACCCCTATCGATCCCAACCTACCTCTCCACCTGCGACGATCCTGGCGGACGAACCAATTCGATTTCAGAACTTCTCTGGCACGTCGCTGGTAAAGCACCCGGTTCACTTCGCAAGGGCAATGTGAGGGATTTGGACGCAGCCGCTCATTTCATGTTGCAGCATTGGAGATTGGGAAAGTTGGACCCTAATACGGAGCTTGATTTGAACACTACGGATCCGAAAGAGATCGAAAGGAAAGTGGCAGAGTTCTTCGATAGCGCCGGTGAGATGGGCGTGGGTGAAGAGAGGAGGGTGAGAGGGAATGCGGAGGAAGGAAAAGAGAGGGTGACGGTGGTGGATAGAAGTAAAACGCAAGTGAAAAAGAAACAGAGGGCCGAAGAGGTGCTAGCGAGGAAGCGAAAGTTGATGAGTAAAGGTATCGCTGTGGGTGGGAAGAGTAAGGGTAGGAGAGCTGCCTCTGGTCCGGGTGGTAAGAAGAGGAGGAAGTAAAAACGATCGACATGTTGGCAATGACCACAGCTTGCGCAGCATACAACGAACCCCACTTCACAGCACACACAAAAGTCCGTCTCAAACACAAGAGCTCAAACTTTCTTCATCATGTCCTGTACAACATCGCATCTGTTCTATCAATCGCATCAAATGATAACGTGTTTACAGTAGTAGCGACGCATATGTAGTACAGATGCGTTTTCCGAGCTTAAATTTTAATCTGATGGTAGTACTCATTTTGATCGTGATCTCAGCTGTCTGTGGATGAATTCGGGCCGAACCTTGCATTGCGTGAATGTGAGATGCTATGGTACATGCGGAGATGAGCGGAATCAATGTCGGAAGCAGGATGGTCCAGCTACAGGGATCGTATCAAAGAAGCCAAAGCCACCAGGGTCATCATCGATGATGGCGTCGAGACGCAGTTCAGGATCGATATTGTCAGCGGTCTTGAGCATTGCTGGCGTAGCAGATACAGTTGGCGATGCCGAAAGACCTTCGTCGCTATCATCAACTGCGCCATCGCCATCAGAGACAGCAGCCTCCTCCACCACTTCCACCACCTCCACCTCCTCTTGCTGCATACCTCTGACATCCTTGCCCTTGTACACCCCCTTTCCGACCAACTCTCGCTCTGCTTCCTCCCTCGTGATCATCCTTGATCGTGACAAGACCCTTTGGTCACCATCCTTCCGCTTCTTCCCTCGCTTCATCGACGTTTTGGCCTGTCGCTCCAGTTCCGCTCGCAATAGACTGTTTTCGACTTGAGATGCTGCAAGCGCTGCTTCTGTCTGTGCGTGCACGTGAGCAATCGAGTGACTGAGCTTCCGAGCTTCACGTTGTTGATGGCAAAACCCACAGGACAGACGAATTTTCAAGTAGAGAAAATGGATGGATGGTGGTTGATTGAAGCTAAGTGACTGTGCTGACGAAGCGGACCTTTATCTCGGCCTGAGACGAAGCTAACTCCGTTCGGCCGAGTTAAACTCCGTATCCCGGCTTGCCCGGCGTCAGGCGCCCGAACAGAACCAGGCTCCGTCCTCGGAGACGCTAAGTACATGCAATGCTACTAAACAGAGGAATAGGGAATGCGATACTGCTGCTGCTAATACGATGAAACGATGCTTGTGCGAAGCAATTTGCTGTAGCCTCGGTGCTACTTGCTGCTGATAGGCTGGAGCGGGTAGGCTGATGATACGATAGTGCTGCGGGTTGCTGATGATAGAGTTATACCGAGTGCGAGTGAGGTGGAAGCAGGAACGGAATGATATTCCGGTTCCAGCAGATGTCGACAAACCGCTCGCTTGTATGAGACTTGTGGCCGTCGATGATGAGCAAGCGATACTCTGATCGCGACAACAGCCTTGTCTCAGGCTCGAAGATGGTTTCGAGCCATTCCAGACCAAGAGCGTGAGTCGTCTAGCCGTTGTCAGTCTTGGCAAAACGCCAAGAAGCCGGTACGCCTTCCAAACGCCGCTGTTCTCCGACTGTATGAACACGGCCTTTGGTGATGATGAGCGGCGATAGGACCTGACCACCGCTTCCGATGCATTCAATCGCCGTTGCCGACTCACGTGTACCTGGCTGTGCCTTGAACCGAGCTGCTGGCTCACCGGAAGGCACGACGATTCGCTCGCTTCCAGCCTGACCGAACATGAAGCCAGTTTCGTCCATATTGAAGACGTCTGTGGACGCCAAGTGGTACTCGCGCATGATCTCGGCTAGCCGACTGAACCAGTCTCGGACGACAGTCTCCGTGGCTCCGGAAAGGCGTGCATTGTCGAGGCAGCGTGACCAATGAGAGTGAATTGCAGGGTGTCGGAGGAGGAACGCCTGCAGCCAAGCATGGCTGACTTCGGGTTCCTGGCTACGCTGAGGGTCTGACCGGATGATGTTGTTGGCATGTTCACGGAGAAGCGCGGGTGTCAGAGCAAAGCCGCTGTAGGCACGACGCTGGATGAACTCGAGAAGACCGGCCTCTTCCGTTGGCGTAAGGCGCTGCTGGTCAGTCTGGGCATTGACTTTGGGCTGACGGCCTCGTCTGCGGTGGCGCAAGGTCGCTTCTGAGATGTCGTTTCCTGCTGCAGCTCGTCGGATGCTGTCGTGGTGTCTGTTGTCGAGCTCCCAAGATGCTTGCTGCAGCCGAGCTTCACGGGCGTCACGATCAGCAGCCGACGCCGCTCGGGAGGTCACAGAGCGCTTCGAGAAAGGGTGTTGTCGCATCAGCATATGCAGGAATGCAGTAAAAGAAGATTCGATTGCAGATATGAGCAGGCTTGGCAGTGGATGCAGTGGTGACGGCGACTTCCAGAAAGTTGGATGGTGGGTCTCATGCAGGGTTCAGACAACACGGACGCGATCATGCAGCTCACTGACATCAGATTTGGTGGGACTCGGGTAATTACAAAACGTGTCGGTACTACACATGCGTCGGGACTACTGTAAACACGTTAATATTTTCTCCGAATCAAAGTCTTCTTCTACATGGGAAAAAACGACCCGCTCACTTCTTTCCCTTATACTCGGTGGGACCAAGCATAAACTCCGGACGAACAATCTTCTTAAACTCTTCCTCGGTCATCAAACCCAACGCCACGGTAGCATCGATCAACTTGGTACCTTCCTTGTGCGCCTTCTTAGCCGCAGCCGCAACATTGTCGTAACCCAAATGAGAGTTCAAAATGGTAGCCAGCATCAGACTCTCGTTGAGGATCTTGTTGATGGTATCGCGGTTCGCCTCGATACCGACCACGCAGTTCTTGGTGAACGAACGAGCGCCGTCCGCCAACAGACGGATCGACTGGAGCAAGTTCTTGACGAGAACAGGTTTGAACACGTTGAGTTCAAACTGGCCGTACGAACCGGCGACGGAGATGGTGGTGTTGTTGCCCATGACTTGGGCGGCGACCATGGTCAGAGCCTCGCACTGGGTAGGGTTGACTTTACCAGGCATGATCGACGAACCTGGTTCGTTTTCCGGCAGACTCAGTTCTCCGAGACCACAACGAGGACCAGAACCGAGATAACGAATGTCGTTTGCGATCTTCATAAACGACACGGCGACCGTGTTGAGAGCACCGCTGGCTTCAACGATAGCATCGTGAGCAGCGAGAGCTTCAAACTTGTTTTCGGCAGTTTGGAAAGCAAGACCCGTGATGTTGGAGATCTCAGCAGCTACCTTTTTATCGAAACCGATGTAAGTGTTAAGACCGGTTCCCACGGCAGTACCGCCCTGGGCGAGCTGCGAAAGACGAGGGATAACCGCTTTAACTCGCTCGATACCGTTCTCGACCTGCTTGACGTAACCCGAAAATTCTTGGCCAAGAGTCAGAGGAGTAGCATCCTGCAAGTGGGTACGACCGATCTTGATGATATCGTCAAACTCGGCGCGCTTGGCGTCGAGAGCAGCCTTGAGCTCTTCGAGAGCAGGGAGGAGCGACTTGGTGATCTGGGTGACCGAAGCGACATGCATAGCGGTGGGGAAAGTGTCGTTGGACGACTGGCTCATGTTGACGTGGTCGTTGGGGTGGACGGGGTTCTTGCTACCCAATTCACCGCCGAGGATCTCGATGGCGCGGTTGCTGATGACCTCGTTGACGTTCATGTTGGTCTGGGTGCCCGAACCGGTCTGGAAAACGACGAGGGGGAAATGGCTGTGGAGCTTGCCGGCGATCACCTCGTCAGCAGCCTGGCAAATAGCGTCGGCGACCTTGGGGTCGAGACCGAACGACTTGTTGACGGTAGCAGCGGCCTTCTTGAGGACACCAAAAGCTTCGATGAGAGGTTCGGGCATGCGCTCCTGAGGTCCACCGATGTCAAAGTTCTGGAGGGATCGCTGGGTCTGAGCACCCCAGTAGCGGTCGGCGGGGACCTGGAGGGGACCAAAGGTGTCCTTTTCGGAACGGAACTTGCCCTGCGACATGATGAATGCGGACGAGGCGAATCCTCGGGCGACGGCGGGGGTGGCAGAGGCGATGGCGAGACGGGGAGCGACTCGAGCAGATCCCTACAAAAAGTAGCGAAGGCAAAGGTGAAGAAAGTGGTAGAATCAAGTGTCAGTGACTGCGACGTGACTTTGGTAGTGATGGTGACAACGACAGCAGATGCAAGCTTGTCCCCAAGAAAGAAAGAACAAGGGACAGCAATGCATTGTCATTCTAGGCGAACGGGCCAACCCTCCTTCTCGCTCCCTCGCCCTTGCTTGCCTTGCTATGTACATTCCGGGCCGTTTGTCATGCAACCCCGCATCTTTCCGACGGCAGCGATCTACTCCAAGTTTCTCGCAGCTAAAGCCGTTTCTTTCCCCACACTTTTCCATTGATTGAAGAGTTAGCAATGCTACGCAGCTTGAGCATAGAAAAGCGGCTGCAGTGGAGCTCGCTTGAGCCGAGTGGACTGCCGCCGCCTTGACCAACAGAGTGCGCGTGTGCCGAGATCGGGTGTGCCGTCGTCGATCCAGCTGCTGCTGCGAGAAAAATCAATTTCCACTCCCTTTTTTTGTCCCTACGGCGCAGAGCGATGATTTTCTTCGCAAGCCCCATGTTCCACCCTTCCTGCTTGCCATTGCTGACATTGTTTGTTCCACAGTGATGCGGTGGGGGATGATTGTTTACTTACCCTGAGGGATCGAAGAGCGACAGATCGAGCAACCATTTTCGAACGAAGTGTACGAGTGCTTTGACGAGCTGTGAGGATCGTAAAAGGCGGCGGGCGGATGGAGGATGAGGTGATGAAAGGAGAAGCAGAGAGGAAAGAGCGAGATGGAAAGATGCGTGTGCGAGAAAGGCAAATAGGGCGAATCGGAACAACCGTGCAGCCTTTCTCGCACATTTCACACACACAACCCCCCACCAAAATAGACTCGTGCAGTCTTCCAACACACTCTGTGCGCCCAACCTTCCTTTCTCACTCTCCGGAACATCTTGTCGCCGGACCATCACCGAGTGTGAATCCTTCTCGATTTTGATAGCATCGCAGGCTCGTCTTCGAGAAACAACAGCTTCGTCAATCACATTCGATCTCGAGTGCATCTCACTCTTCACCCTGACCTCTGTTTGATGGATGACAGCCCACATCTTATCTTATAAAGATCCCTCGCGGCAACGACCCGTCCAAACCTTGAAGGCTCTTTGCTCTCGTCACACATCACAAAAAACGGAAGCTCGCCGAACCAAAAAATCTCATTTGATCCGTGACTTCCCGACCACGCTGAAAGAAAACCGCCCGAGCTCACGCCGAACCTTTTTTTAAACCCGAAAAACCTCCACAGCCCGAAACCGTCGATCGGATTTTTACGAAAAATTCAATTTGTGAGATCGTCGACAGCTATCAACCAGTACAAAAAATCCACTGGTATACACCTTCATGAGAAGCCAAACCACTTGCTCCATTTGCCCGCACTTTCATCGTTGCGATGCTGCGTGTCGTCCAGAGAGACTGCTCGACCAAAGACGTCTTCCAGACCTGTGGGGTTTTGTGGCTCCCAAAAGCGCTGTGGACCGAGCTGGAAATCGTTGTACTTTGAAGATTGACCGCTGCTGGC
Organism: Anthracocystis walkeri; assembly: GCA_928858565.1. Taxonomy (NCBI): domain Eukaryota; kingdom Fungi; phylum Basidiomycota; class Ustilaginomycetes; order Ustilaginales; family Ustilaginaceae; genus Anthracocystis; species Anthracocystis walkeri. Next base: position 110,352 of record CAKMXV010000004.1, read on the forward strand.
AGTTGGTGCAGAGGTCGAAGCAAAGCTCGGCTGCTTCGAAGGTCCATTCACAGGCCAGTTGCAAGACCACGTAGAGGTAGGCGGCGCAGGAACGCGTGCAGAGTCTTCGTCCCAGTCGTCTTCCGAAGAATGAGACGCTCGGCGGGCCACATAATTTGCGGCATCTTCCATCACTGCATCGCCATCAGCGTCGCGCTCTGGGTGAGGGCGGAAGATTGGCTCCTCTTCATCTTGCCGTTGATCGAATGCAAAAGATGGTCGCGCAGCTCTGTCATCCAAACTGAGACTCGTCAGCAGTGCGTCGCTTGCCGCATGCAGCGTCCTAGAGCGCGGCTCGCTTGCGTTGATAGGCCGTGACACTAGCTGCAATGGAGCTGGCGGTCGAACTCGAAGCTGTGAGGCGGCGAATGCAGTCAGGCCGACTTCGCTGATCAGCACTGATAGTGCGGTTAGCTGCAGAAGCTCGACTCGACTCTTTCCTGTCAAAGCTTCCATCCACTCGAATGCATCCGCAATGACATTTGGTAAGGAAGCTACCAAAACCGTCACGAGCCACACCATCGAACGTAGCGCTCCAATCACGTTCTGTGCGGTACGCCACAGATTCAATCCTTTCACCTCGACTCGAAGCTGACGTGCTCGTGCGCGTTCGATCGAGCGCTTGAGCGGATCCATCCTTCCACTTTTCACGATGAGCTTCGGCAGCAAAAACAGTATCAAAGCTTCAAGCGCGGGTATGAACAAAGAGATCGACTCTGTTCTGAATCCATCCGCTGCTCTTTCCGCTGCCGAGGCCACGTCATGTGGCCGGAGAGCCGTCGCCAAGTAAATAGCCCAAAGACTGGTGTTGACGACCACAAAGATGACCATAGCCCAGGTCGATCCATCGTCTGGATTGATGATGTTGCCCAGAAAGCCTTTGATGCTTCTCCAAGTGGAGTGCGAGGGTATATTCGAGGTCTGAGCTGTCTGTTCCGACTTGGCGGCCGGGTCTGACGACAATCCGTTCATAGAATCAGCAAGTCCGGTCAGAGACGCCTTCTTCTTGAGGTCGAGCCACTTGCCCAGGCTCCAGCTGCGCGCAAACTGATCGCGCTCCGTGATCCTTTCCTCGACCTTGGGTGCGCAGTCCGAGCAGACTGGCGGGTATCGTGAAGCTATCGAGGCTTGATATTCAGGTAAAAGCTGCAACTTCTGCTGGTATTTTGGGTCGTCTTCGCTGGGCAGGTAGTCTGCGAGCATGTTGAGGGTCAGAACCTGGTTGGTCTGGCATGTGTGACAAAACTTGAAGGCAGCTTGGCCGGTGGTGCCTAGTTGTGAACTGTGTGCGCGGTGATTGGGAGAAGGTACGACAGAACCTCTGCCTGACTTCGGATTCTGAGGACGTGTATGACGCACAAGTTGACTACGGTCACGATTCCAAGCTTCGTCCCACATGGGTCGGGTGTATTGCTCGACAGGTGTTCCATCTTGTTCGGCAACATTTTGGCAATGACAGCTCGAGCAAAACCAGTTGGTTGGGGTGCCGGTGGAGATGGTTGAGGTGCTCGAGGAGGTGGCCAAGTTGGGTTGCTGGAGCGTTGTATGGCTGTTAAGATCATTCTGAAGTGCGTCTTGCTGCTTGTAAGGTGGAAGAATGATGCTGGTGGTGCGACAAAAGAAGCATTCGCGCTGTGGGTAGCCGGATGCACCCCTGCCGGTCCAGGGTAGCAATTTCCACATGGAAGCCGACCGCTATGCCTAGCTGACTATAGCTGTGCACGCATGTCCTCCGCGCTGTGATGATGGTGGTTAGATCCGTGGACAGCAACGAGGATGGAGATGGTTGTGCCAATCAGAGTTGGTTGCTTTTCAATCAGTCACGCTGTTTTTGATTTTCAGGGTCCAATTCCGGTTCTGCTGCGCCTTTTCTTTTTCTTTTTCTTTTTTTTTTTTTTTTTTTTTTTTTGCTGCTGAGAAACAATTTTTCGCTTTCTTCCTCCACTTCGCACAAGTTCTTCTTGTTCCTTTTCTTCCTCGCCACCAACCTCCAAGAGCTATACGGTCCTTTCACTAGCCACCGATGAAGGCCGTCCTCCGATCTAGCCAGCTTCGGCTTCCAGCAGCGAAGCTGCCGGCAAGAGATGCAGCACACCTTGCACCAGTTCGAAATGTCTCGTCCAGCTCTTCCACCAGCTCCTCCAGGGCAGCTGCTCTAGCAAAAGCAGCCGAAGCCTCTGCAACAGCCTCCGAACGATTCACTGCAGGAGGTGCACCTCTCATGGGTAACTCTTATCTCTCACGACAGGACGCCAACAAGCTCGACTCGACACATCGCATCCTCTCTGATCACGACGAAGCAAACGCACACCTAAACCTCAGCTCGTCTCAAGCACGTCGCTCCCAAGCAGCTCGCTTCGGTTCCAGTCGACACACCACCTATGCTTCGCCACTGATTTCAGAACAACAGTCCAGCCGAGCTGCAGGAGAACATGACGAAGACGACGAACAGCTCGCTCTAGCATACGCATCACCCACGGGCACATCGACTTCCTCAATCTACTTGCCAGAGTACGTCGCCTGGGCCATCTCGCAGCTCATCGCTGCCGCCAACGATCCCAAGCTTCTCCGTGCCGACCACCTGAAGCTCGCACACTTGACCGATCCGCAGGAACACATGGCAGAAGCCGCGCATATCCCACCAAAACGTTCGTCTCTACTCCATCTAGCGACGGTCTCGCCACATCGATACGCTGCCATTCTCGCGGTCCTTGCTGAGGTGCGTCAGAGGCTGTCTACGTCTTCTCTAGCGCATTCGGACTTGGATGGAGCGCTGCCTCGATGGACACCTGATACAGTGCTCGATTTCGACTGTGCAGCCGGCGAAGGTCTTTGGGCAGCAGCACAGGTGTTTAGACAAGACGAGTCGGATCCACGCAGCTCTACCTCTGTGCAGCGGTATCATGGGTACGATCGTCGACCGAACTTGCTCAAGAGCGGTAAGAAGGTTGCGCAGAGTTCGGCGTCCAACATCTCCCCCGCTGACCCGGCGAAGCCTCAAAGGGAGGTGAAGCTCAAAGACCAAGGTGAAGAAATCGAATTCGACGGTGTGACATATTACGAGCAGGAGTCTGAAGACGTTGAAGAAGTCGAAGAGTCCGACCAGCCAGCGATAGAATACTTTACAGGTCCCAAATCCGCCATGGCCTCCGTCACGAAAACTTTCCAATCCGTACCACTCGCCAAAGACCTCGCTTCCGTCGGCGCAGGCGGCCGCTCTCTCGCACTCTCCGCATTCGCACTCAGCCTCATGACCAACGACAGTAACCGTGTCGAAGCAGTACAAGCCATGTGGGACTCTGGCGCAGAAGTGATCGTGATCATCGACCAAGCTACACCCCGAGGGTTCGCCAGCGTCGCCTCCGCCCGAGCTCAACTTCTGCAACTAGGCAAGGCGGATGGCGGGTCAGGAGCACACGTCGTCGCACCGTGTTCGCACGACAAACCGTGTCCGTTGCTGCATCCGTTTGCGATCAGTTCGTCTGTCGCTGCAGCGCTAGGTGCTAGGTCGGATACGGGTAACGGAGCCAAGTCGAAGGATGTTTGTGGGTTCACGGCGAGGTATCATACGCCCGGGTTTTTGAGGCGCACAAAGCATTCGGATAGGGGCGAGGAGAATGTTGGGTATAGTTATGTCGTTGTTAGGCGTGGAGTTAGGCCGAGTTTTGAAGAGGAGGTGAAGCGGAGGATGGCGCTGGAAGGTAGGGTGAGCAATGAAGAGGAGAGGAGGGTGATGCTGGACGAGTTGTCTGTAGAAGCGGGGAGCACTAAAACGGGGATTTTGGATCTGTTGAGGGGTGCGAAGAAGCTGGAGGGGGAGAGGAGGATGTTGCAAGAGGTGGATGCGACGGAAGCGATTGCTGAAGGTGGAGAGGTGGGTGTAGATCAGGCAGGGGGAGAGATGTCGGACGAACAAGCGATAGACGAGTTGTTGAAGCTTCTTCCCGATGCCGTCAAGGCAGAGTTCGAAGCGGGATCCAACGAGCAGATGACGGCTGAACAGTTGGACTCGATCATGGCTACCATCCGCTTTTCTGCCCCCTCCTCATCACCTTCCACCTCTCCCTCCTCCTTCACCAGCTCCTCGACCACTTCCGACGATGCCACCATCACCATCCCCACCCCAACACCCCGATCCGACCTCGCCATGCGACTCGAATCCTACACGTGGCCAAGACTCATCAAACCCCCGCTTAAAAAAGGAGGGCATGTAACGCTCGACGCCTGCTGTTCCTCGGGCAACATTGAACGTTTCACCATCAGCAAGTCGTCGGGTAAGCAGGCCTATCAGGATGCAAGAAAGGCCAAATGGGGAGATCTGTTCCCTCATCCATCGAGGAGTAGGAGGGTGGTCAAGGTGATGAATCCGGTTTTTGCGGTGGAGATGCAGGCTGCAGCTGAAGAAGTGGGTGAGGCGGAGGTGGAAGGGGATGGGCAAGTGGATATACTGTCCAGGTTAACTCTACGAGCTCCTAGTAAGCTCACCTCCACCGGATCTGGTAAAATCAAACTCGTCGGCGACTACACCGAAGACGAATCAGACTCGATCCTCGCCGAACTATTCTCCGACTTTCCCGAGGTCCCCCTCACCGCAGATTCCGAAGATATCGACTCAACCAAACATTCGCACATCGACAAAGGTCAAGCCTCCTACCAGTTGATCTCGCCCAACCTGATCACACCTACCAAAAAACAAACCAAAAAAATCGCCATCAACTACAGTCAAAAATGGAACAACTCTCCTACCACTACAAAGGTCAAACATAATCCACCCAGAAAAGCAGAGGAGGAGGAGGAGGGGGGAGGAGGCTTCGAAAGCAGTCTGGACAAGGTCAAGGTTCAACGTAGGTCGTCTAGGAAAAAGAGTAGGGGCGATTGGGATGCTGAGTTGTTCGGTTAAGATCACGCACATTTCTTCACAATAGAACTTGAAGGAAACGAGATATGACGGTATATTGATATTCAAAAAAAAAACGAAGTGCAAGAGGAAAGAAAACAACAGAGCGCTTGGAAGTGAGCGCTGCAGAAATGTGAATGACGAGAGGAGACACGGGCCGGAGCGGGCGGCCTGAAGCAGGAAGCCAGAAGCAGTACTGCCGATGCTTCCCACTTGCGTGTCGCGTGCAGCTGTCTCATCCGACGGTGGTAGTTGCCGAAACGCGGGCAGCTTCAGCCGACGGCGAAGCGGAAGGCGACACGCTCGCATTCGATCTGGGAAGTGGTGAGGCCCTCAAACTGTTCGGTGTGCTGCCTGGGCTGAGTCGCTTAGCCGCACCATTCGAAGTGATGTTCGCTGGTGCAGATAGCAAGCTTCCCAAACCACTCGCAGGAGCCTTGGTGCCATTACCATTCTTGCCGTTGCTAACGTTGCTGAGCGACAGACTGGCAAGGTCGGTTTCGAGTGTGGCATCCGAAGTCTGGCTGCTGTTGCGCGACATCTTGCTGGGAGATTCAGCCATGAGACCCGATCTGGCAGCAGCGACAGGGTTTGCTGGAAGACCAGCGATGCCGCTCAGCGTGTCGACACCGGCCAGGACACGGTTGGCGGGAGAAGGACCACCGTTGGCAGCATCGAACAGCGCTGCTGCGACTGGTTTGGGTGGAAGATTCGGGTTCGAACCGCTCTGCTGGCGTCGATGTCCAAATGTACGGCCAAAGGAAGGAGTGTCCGCGTGTCCTCGCAAAGCTTTGGCTGGGCTGTCGGGCGTAGAAGGAAGCGCAAGCTCGGCGGGCTGCTTTGTAGGGCTACCTAGGATAGCAGCACCGCCATTGGAGCGAGAGCGTTGTCGGTTGGAGACGCTAGAGATGATAGCACTAGCGTCATCCCGATCGTAAGGCTTGATCTTTGCGGGGACGCCGTTATCGTTGATGAGTTGGTGCGGGGGAGACATGATGGTGCGGAGGTAGGCCTTCTTGGCGGTTGCGGGATCGGCAAAGATGATAAGAGCGGTGGTATCGTCGACCCACTTGATCTTGTAGCCGCCATTATCGTCTTCGTAGGCTGCAAAGACTTGCTGCAAGTCCCTGGTCTTGAGCTGTGGAGGGAAGCCGGAGAGTTGAAGGATGCGGGTCACCAAGGGTGACAAGAGGGGCAATGCAGATGCGACCGACATGGTTAAAAATGGAGACAAATGTACTGAAGATCGGTGGTATGAGCGCTAGTCGTGAAGTCAGCAGTGAGTAAGAGCTGACAGGACAGAAAGGTGGAGAGAAAGGGAGATGCAGAAAAGTGATAGCGGTGCGTTGAATGTATTACAGAAGTTGCAGAGACTGATGCGGAAGTGTTATTGAATGTACCCGACACTCGAGTACCGGAAAGTAAAAAGTAAAAGCTGAGGGCTTGATGGCAGAGTTAAGGTGGCGTTGAAAAAAGTGCTTGAGGGAGTCGAAACTGAAAAGTGTGTTTGAAACGAGACAGAAAAGAAAGGATAGTGACGGAAAGAGTTGAGAAGAAGCCAAAGTGATGGGAAGAAGGGAAGAAGGATGGATGAATGCAGAGAGAGACAGAGAGGGATAGGATTGAGGGAGTGAAGGAGAGATGATGGAAGTGAGAGAGGAGATGAAAGGTGACGATAATGACCATGATCAAGTGTCGCCCGCCTTGCTGGTATTAGAAAGCTGCTCAGCTGCTCAGCTACGCAACTGCGCACGCTGCAAAAGCGCGCCGACACGGCAGCAACCACGGCAGCCGCAGCGTGGAAAAGGCGCGCGCGCGCCATATGGCGGGATGGCGGGAGAGCGGGAGACCTGCATCAAAAATGACTGACTTTTTGCGCCAGCATATTTCGGGCCGTGCGTGCTTTTTTTTTTTTTTTTTTTTTTTTTTTTTTGGTTTGAATTTTGCTCCAACAAACAAATCTGCAGCACAGCGCAGAGAAATGCTGAAAAATCCAAACCCTTTTCTCCTTCAACGCGGCGCGTACAGTGGGTTCTGCTTTGCCAACATGACTGCCTCGACCGCGGCTCTGGCTCGACAAGAGCAACAAAGGTCAAAGGTGTATGCTTTCGAAAGTATCGCTCTAGACAGTGTGTTCTAACCAAACTAGCCACCATCAGTCGGCGTAGGAAAGAGGCCAGTGCATCCATTCTGCCTGTGGCCGTTGGCGTGGGCTGTGATTATGCGATGCGACTAAAGGGTGGGCGTGGCAGCAACGACCTAACATTTTCAGAAAAAATCGCGCCTCAGGGTCCACGTCTCGGACGTCCAAAAAAGTGTTGTTCTCAAGAGACCTTCCTTCTCGCCACGACGCCTTCGCCTTCCAACATCACTCGACTGCTTGCGCTGTACACAAGCGCCGATGCAGTCGAACACCCGCGAAAACCAGCATGGCAGTACCTCGCAAATGAACGACGGCTCCATAAGAGTAACAGACCCACCCATCTACGGCAACTTTCAGCGATACTATCACATTCGCAACCCAGTCAACTCCGCCGCAGATCATGATACCTCAGAAGGCCCGCATCCAGCGCTAGCAGTGGACAGCCGTGTCTCTGCTATACTGAGGTACCTTCGACAGCACTTCGCGAATGAAAAGCCTAGCGAGGACGTTAGAGTGCTTGATGTAGGATGCAATTCTGGAAAGGTTACGATCGAGGTCGCCCAGACCCTGCCGAAGCTTTTGAATGACGGACGGGAATCTGGTGTGACAGAAAGAGGAGTCGAGATACTTGGTGTGGATATCGATCCTTCGCTGATCAAGCAAGCTAGAGCGGCGGCTGATGTTGCTCGTTCGCGATGTCGACCGGGGCATCTTAAAGATGCAGTCGGAGAGATGTCGGATACGAAACGTGATTCGCTACCTGCCGATTCGGTCTACTTCCCATCAGTCTTCCCTTCGCTTTACGGCCCCATCCTGGCTTCCAACAGCGTAGGTTCGACCGCAACAGAAAGAGACACCCATCAACCAGACCACCTCTCACCACCAAACCTCACCTTTCTCAGCGCCAACTTTGTCCAACCTCACCCCGCGGCGCACACGCTCCTCGATACCCGCTTTCACCTCACCCTCGCCCTCTCCATAACCAAGTGGATCCACATCCAATTCGGCGATGCTGGACTACTAAAATTCTTCGCCCGTATCGCCCTAACCCTCCTTCCCGGAGGTCTGTTATTCCTCGAACGTCAAGAATGGATCAGCTACCACTCGGCTAAGAATCTCGATCCCACGATAAAGGGCAAGATCAAGAAATTGAAGCTAAGACCGGGGGGAGACTTTGATTGGTGGTTAGAGAAGCTTGGGTTGAGGTTGGAGGGTGAGGTGGGACAAGGGAGAGGGATGGGGTTTGAGAGGCCGTTACAGGTGTTCAGGAGGGTAGAGGGGGAAGATGAGCGGTTGCTGGAGTACTGGGCGAGGACGCCGTTGGACGAGTTGGAGATGGTGCCGTGGGTAGCGAGGTCAGCTTCTTCGGTGACGGTCCGAGCTCCCGTGACTGACTAGAGAAATGCAAATGTGACATGCGATCGCGAGCGTGTGTTGCAGGAAGAATTGCGTGATCCACAGTGTGTGCTGGCAACCATCGCCGACTAGCTCGATGCTGTGAAATCTTATCTGATTAGCACCACGCCTACTCTTCTTCAGACGGAATACGCGGCCCCAGCACACCGCCGTACAAGGCAAACCCACACTCCAGTCTACATCGATCGAAATGCACCTCGCTGGCGTCAGGTTTAGAAGTGCTCTCTCTGCATGAGCTTCAAAGTGGTTCGTGCGTACGTGACTCGAAGGATTCCAAGTTCTTGGCGACGTTCCACTTAATCCACTCAGAGAGAGGCGGATGAGCAGTCTAAACACCTCTCGCAAAGCTTCGAACCTCAGCCGTGCAGCACCCCATGCATCGAGGTGCAGCAGCAACTGCCGACTCGAAAATTTCTCTAATCTGATTAGATCCATTCAAACCCTCGGCTAACGCAAAATCCCCTCGTACGCATTGCAGCGCTACCAAAAGCTTTGAGGCTAAGCTGATTTCTATCCCGACTTACAGCAGGGAACCAGACCCGAAACCTTCTTCGCTAGCGCATAACGCATACCAAGTGGCTTCAAAACCACAAGTGGCTGCCAGTCCTTCCGTTTTATCCCGTTTCGCCCCTGCGCGTCGCGTACGCCCACACTCCTCGAAGCACGCCAGTTTTCATTTTTTTTGTGTCCCTTAGCCCCTGAGCGGCAGGCAACTCTGCTGTGCTGATGAGGATCTGCAGCAGAAAATCGAAATTTTAATTTTTCTAGAAAAAGATTTCATAAGGCACAAGGCAAAGCAAAGCAAAAAGCGAAGCGGCGTCGAGAGCTCGATTGCGGATTTTGCAGAGTGAACCCTGTTTTTTTTTTGAGGAAGAGGTTCGAGGTGTTTTGCGTAGGGTTTGGGTTATCTTTGCTACCACGACACACGCCTACTTCTTGTGGTACTGCTTCCTCTCCCGTAGCAACTGAAGAGCAGAAAGACGTCCACAAGGAGTGCAAACACGCTCTCTCAGAGCCCGTAACACACGCGTGCGCGACCTTAGCCACACAAATCTGTTACTTAAAGAGAGGGGACGACGATCTTTCATCGTACCTTCCCTCTTGTCCCAACTCCTCCTATCATCACCACCGCACCCTTTCGACATCGTACTTCCACTTACCACCACCACTACTTCTTTCGCACTGCTTGGCCGTTTTTTTTTAAACATGACCTGTCCATTCGCCAAGTTTGCGAGCATGCTCCCCCCTCTCAACGCTAACACCACCAGCGCCAAGATCGCTGACTTTCACCCGCACCCTCACCATCATCACCAGCCGACTTCTTCACCCTCCTTCACCGCAACAACACTATCAGAAGCTCTCAAACACGGCACAGCCACCTCCCACCGAGCCGTCGAAAGATCCCTCGGCGTCTCTTTACTTCTCCAAACTTCTTATTCCACCGAACTGCATTTTTCGCGCCTCGACTATGTGCGTTTTCAAATTATGCTTCTGTGCATCTACGTTGCGCTTGAATCCTCGCTCGTTCGTTACAGGGTGGAGTTGGAGCCGTTGTTTGAGGCAGGATTGATGGGGGGGTTGGCGAGGGGTGGGGTTTTGTGGGATGATGTGGGGGAGCATTTGGGCGTTGTTGAGTTGGATTTGGGGGTGGGGTTGGGGGATTTGGTGGAGGGGTTGAGGGAGGAGTGGGTTGACGAGGGGGTGGAGAGAGAGAAACTCCAACGCCTTGTAGAAGAAGGTTTACCGCTAGCAGCAAGTCTTTCGCACGAAGTAGCGTTGACAGCGGACCACCTGGCACTCCTATCACCCGCACAAGTCAACGCAACCCTGACCTACGTCTCCCGCCTCCAAACCTGCACACCTGCACACCTACTAGCCCACGCATACACCCGTTACCTAGGAGACCTCAGCGGTGGTCAACACATTGTTCGTAAAGTATCCAAACGGTTTCCCTGCGGTGACGGCAAAGGTTTCGAGTTTTACCATTTCCACGGCACGGATCTCAAGGCGAAGTTTAAGAACGCCATGGAGAGGTGTAACGTTACCGATAGGGAGGAGGTCGTAAAGGAGGCGAATAAGGCGTTTGATCTGAATACGGGCCTGTTTGAAAGTTTGCTACCTGAAGAGCTGAGGATGCGCGCCGAGGAGCAGGTGGTTATAGCGACAAAGGGAATCACACACGAGAGGTGGAATGCGCAATCGTTGGTCGTGGGGGCATTCATCGCCCTATCGCTGGTATACGTCTTCAACCTCGTATCCAGCAGCAGGCAGGTTGTTGTTCATCTTTGACTAAAAGCGTTGTATACCACGTGTATTGTACATTTCGAATAAAAATACATTGTTCAAACCCTCCCCACCGAACGCTTTTTCGAACCTATCCGGCGAGGAGAGTGGGGAGGAGGTGTCAAGCTCATCTTGCTGATGGCTTCTGCGGTAGTGTCGATTTTGCTACTGCCACGTCGGCTGCTCTGAGAGTTGGTAAGGTCGCCAAAAGGGCTCTTCAGGTTCGCATCAAGAATCAGCCTCGATGGCTGAGAAGAGCTCACCTTGTACGCCGCTTAGACGCTCTTGGAGGGGCGGGTAGTGAACGTGGGCCCAATCCGTCTACAGCTTCCCCTGACATCCTGGGCGTATCTGGCTGCGACCTCTCGTCAACCCGACTGTTTCCCACCTTGCCTTCCACCTTCGCACACCTTTCCGTTGCCGGCGCGGCCAAATCCCACGCCGACATGGAACTCCTCAACCGCGGCGTAGTCGTCAACAAATCCATCGACGCCCCTCTGGTCGTCGCAAACGTCTGACTGGCAGCCGCTCGCAACGAAGGCCTGCGTACACCATTCGTCGCTGCTGCCCAATCCAAACTGCCACGTCGTCCCGACGCCTCGATCTGACGCAACCAGTCACAGCTACGACCCGTCGGATCGGCGGCACGAAGCTTGTCGAACGTATCGATGATTTGCTTGGGTGGGAGGATGCGTTCGCTTGGCAGACAGGGGGAGGACGTTTCCTCTCCGCCTTTGCTCGCAGAAGGTCGAAGGTTCATCGCAGCCAGCTTGTCGGCGATGCTGTCGTCAGCATCATTTCTACGCTTCTCCTCTTCCATCGCATCAGCCCGGCTGTCGTCCGCTCCACCGCTGCTCGGCGTCCCATTCCCAACAAGCGTCGAGTCCGACTGGTCCACCTCCGACACACCCGCCTCCCGCGCCTCTTCGACAAGCTCGTAACTAAAGTCGCAGTCAGCAATTTGAATCCCACCAGACTCCTGCGTTTGATCTGCAATACCAGCATCCTCCGGCGTCGCGGCAAACACAGTCCTAATGCTCTGGCGAGAAGATGACCTCTCGCGTAAAGAAGCAAACGTGTTCTTGGTGATGCTTAGCAGCGATGTTGATCTCGACATGCCTTTGCCCTTTGACTGAGAGGCAGGTTGCTGTGACACCGCTTTGCTTCCAATCAAGGTAGTCTCGCTTTCTTGTGCCGCGGGGGGCAACGCAAAGCTGACACTCTCGGCACGACGAGCAGTCGAGCTCGTATTTCCTTCCTTGGTGTTTGCCCTACTCTTTGTCAACGACCGCAACGATTTGAATCCAGAAAGCCCTTTCGTAGCCTTGCTTTTGTCGCTGCAGTCGGCCTGAATGATGACACTCGAATCGCCTCGATCAATTTGCAATCCCAAGCCTGCTAGTGTGTCGCTGGCGGTGGCACTTTGATCGACTGCAGTAAAAGTATCCCTCCAAGCCAAGATCCGCGCCGAGCCAAACTTCATCAAGGAGCCAGATCGGCGGTGTCTCGAAGCTGGCTGAGCATTATCCGATGTGGGCTTGACACCCTCCTGGAGTGCGTCGACTTGAGGTCCGATCGAAGCCTGAGCAGGAAGGATGGCGCTCCCTTCGATGCTGGTAGCAAGTTGCTGAGCGAACGACAGTGTCTGACTACCAGAAGCCAGAAGCTGACCACCCGATACACTATTGCGACGTTGATCCGAGAGACGACTCGACGAGAGAGACGAGGAAGCCGTAGAGATGGAGCGCTTGTGCTTGCATTGTTGTTGTGTGCTCTTCCCATCCTTGATTCCAAACATATGCGTTGCAGCCGAAGAAAACGCATCCGCTGTACTCGGACGACGTCTACGAGGCTCGTTGAAGGTAATGTGCTCGCCAAGTCCAGCACTCATCGCCAATGGCTTGTCCTCAAAGACAGACCCACCTGCGCGATCAAACGTCTTGTCCTGCATCTGTCGTGAAGCACTCAAAGCAAAGCAAAGACTCGCAGTGGAGGAATGGCGTTGGCGAGTCGCTTTGGGAGTGACATCTTGAGCAGCCGAATCGACATAAGTATCTGTGCTTGGAAAGACCGGACTAGCTTGCAGGATGGTTGGCGTGCGAAAGCCAGGCAAATTGCTGAGTGAAGGACGTGTCGGTCCTCTGCTGTGTTGCTTCATCATTGGAGACGATGTCATCGCTGCTTCGTTATGCATCTTGATCGTCAGCGACAGCGCATCCAACCAGCTGCTGTAGGAGCTCGCTGAAGTGGCATGAATGGGGATGTTTTCGTGGACGGCACTGAAGGTAGCTGAATGAGGTGTACGAGGAGAAGGAGCGCCGCTGGAAGCGATGTCGGTAGAAGCCCTTGCATCGATGCTCGAGATTATGCTCGAAGTTGCGGAGCCAGAGTGGGTTGCTAGATTATGGCTGATACGCAGACTGCCGTTGGAGGATGACGAGAGTTTAGCATATAGCCTTCGGGAGCCAAAGCCAAATTTGGACCACGACTTGGTGGGATTAGTCGCAAGATCACCGGTGTCGGTGTTGGCCGAGATCTGCGAAAGCTCGTTGGGGTTGAGAGGACGTGATTGAATGCTCATGCGGCTGACGGATGCCATGGAAGGACGTGATTCTAGCTCCAACGAGTCTTGTCGCGATATAGACTCGGCCTGAAGTCGGTTGAGACTCATTGCTGATTTGGGACGGAAAAGTCGACTGGACTTGGTGGTCTCCGGAAGAGTGTGGCTGAGTACGAGCTCATATGCGTGCTCCGAAGTCGCTGTTGAAGGCTGGACGCAGGCAAATCTGTGAACGTCGATTACAGCGCATGTATCTTCCGGGTCGATCATGGCAGCTGTACGATCGGTGTATACGAGCAGCTTTCCATCTTCGAGGCTGCACCATCGCTCTGACCAGGCAGTGCCGTTGCTAGTCTGAGGAGCATCGGAGAGGATAGCGTGGTTGAGGATGAGATGACCTTCGTAACAAGGCAGACGCCTCTCGACCGTGGGGGGCGACATTGCGACGAGGTGGCTGGAGAGCTGTTTTTGAAAGAAGAAGCTGAGGGAAGCGTTGCTGAATGCAGAGCAGAAATGCTGCTTCAGAGTCTATGCGACTCTACGAAGATGATGGTTGGGCGGACTAATGCATGCTGATGGCGAACAACATGGACGGTTGTGAATGGCTGGTAGTCGTCGATACGAGAGTTGTTAGTGGTAATCAAAAGACGTTGCATAGCCATGGATGGGGTCGTGCGAGACGGTGAAATCCGAACGTGGTTTGTCTGTTGCAACCAGAAAGGACGGAATACGTCAACCGATTCCTTTCAAAGTGTCACGAAAACAACGCCCACATGAAAGCAAATGAACCACATTTCTTCTGCCCGTCACACTTCTCTATAATCACACTGCAGTCCCGCGTTCCTCTCTTTCTCTCCCTCTGCACAGTTCCCACCCATCCTCGGAAAAGAAAACACTCTCTCTCGCCTAAAAAAGTGATGGTCTCGCTTAAGAGTCGGCGCTGGTCTGGCGCATGAAAAAAAAACTCAAGTCGCGTCCGCGTCATGTGGGTTTGCTTCCTCTGTCACACAAAGCTGAGTCAAAAAAAAAAAACACTGACAGCACCAACAAACAAATCTCCTCCTTCAAGCCACAAACAAACACACACTAAACACACTTCCTGCCGAAACCGAATTTCATTTTGCCTCTTCTTTCGCTCATATTCTCCACTTGGCGAGCTGGTTCATATCCGCACAAAGGGCTGCTGTGAAGTGCCAATTTGCTTGCGCCGAGAAGGAGTACCTTTTTCCCACGCCACCGCAAAGTAGATGAGTTGAGCAGTGAGGGTCAGAAATGAGTTCACGTGGGGATGGCGACTCCCACTGCTCATTTTTCAACCTTGGTCGATCTCCGAATCGTCCATCCCGAGCAATCCTTTTCTCCGCTCTGCTTTTTCCGACCCATGTGTTTCCCACAAGTCCGATCGCAGGTTCTAGACTCTCCCTCTCTCGCTGTCTCCCTCATGCAACCGCAACACCATGTGCCTTACTACAATCCAACCCGTCGATCTTCTTCGCAAACCCTTGGCACGTCTTGGGGTCCAAATTGCTAACATCCGGCAACACATCAACTTTTTTATACCCTTCGATGGTGTTTTGAACGCTCAGCTCGGCAGAAACGATTCCACCAGCTGCGTTGATGAAGCCCGCTGCGATCAAAGCTTTGGTCCAGGGGGAGAGGTCGTCGATCAGTGAATCGTGTTGATGTTTACGTAGGTCTAGGAGCGCTGCTTCGAGTTGGGCGATTCGTTCGTGCGTGTCGATGTTGTCTTGAACCAGACGGTCTTGGATCGGTCGTGAGGGGGTGTGCGGGGCGGGGTGAGGTATGAAGGGTCGTGAAGAAGGTACAGTTTGAGATCGAGTTAGTTTTGAAGGGTATACCGGTGTGTGTTGGATGTCATCGTCAAAATCGCCAATCCGGATACTAGGTGTACGGCTGATTGCGCTATGGAAACTTTCAGCATCTTCCTCTTTATGCGCCACAGCCGCCTCCGCTGCTTCTTTGAGCAAGTCCGCCTCTCCTCTCTTTACCAACCTTCTTCCCACCTGAACCACATCCGAACTGTGCGTCTTGGCAGCAGCATTAGCCTTGGCCACAGCCTTTCGAAGCTCCACGATCCGCGCTTGCTTCTGTCGACGTATCGCCATGGGTATAGCTGAACTGACAATATACCCTCCCGTTCCGACCGTGGTCAGACCAGCTCCTATACCCGTGATCCACTTCTCTCGTCTTCCGAATCGTTTGTGTTCCGCTGTCGCCGATTGCACCTTTTCATCCAGCTGGCTGTAGGCGCTTTCGAACGACCGGACCGAATCATCGAGTGAAACTTCCAGTGCGGAAGGTACCATGATGGGAACGGCTAGAGTGCAGCTTGCTAGTGCTAGGTAGATGATGAGTAGTGTGAGTGCTTGCTTCATTGTTTTTTTTTCCAAGTAGGTGCTGTGAGTTGACGAGATGTTTTCGCGGATGGATGCTGTCAAAAGGTCGACTAGATATACGCTTCGAACAATCGCCCACACTCGGTGCCTGTATCGCAGTATTCTTCGGACTTCCATCTAGACACTTGCTTCAGCATATCCCTATGCAACCCTTATCGGATCGACAACCTCTTCTCTCACCAAACCCACCATGTGCAGCAAAGAACGCACACCATTGTCCCTTTTCTCTGTCAACCGCGGTCGATCACCCACACAACTTCATCTAACCCTTCTCCCTCAGGCGCCTCGCACTTGCACATCCTTATCTTTTCTTCACATCTTTGCCGTGTATGCCGTGTATAAGTCCGATAACCGTTTCCCCACTCACATGTCACGCAATGCGGTCGGCAATCGTCGCTTCACATCGGCTTTCAGCACGGCGTAAACGGACCCCATAGTCTCAACTAGCCGGTCGATAGGAAACTTACCCGCTCTAACCCCACCGAGGGCATAGATACGAACACGCTGCTCAACAAATTGCCTCATGATCTGCTTCAAATCCTATTTTTCTGCTCCGAGATGAGTATGTGCTTAGATACGATTACGCCTTGATCAATTGCTTTGATACGACAAGTGTTCGATAAGACATTCCCGAACTCATGCCTTTTTTCCTCCTCATCACAACTACTTCCTCGCAATCTCCTCCAACTTACCATCGGCAAAATCCAAAATCAACCCGACCACCTTCTTCCTTCTTTCTATCATCTCCTTCCTCTTGACCAGGCTCTGTTGTGCCATCGACTTTCTAATCCTCCCCCTGTTGATTCCTGCTAACCGTACTGCTTGAGCTAGTTCAAAGACGTGGGATGAACTCTCCTCTTGCTTGTGCGCTTTCCCGACCGCCCCAGGCGGTAGTCCAACGGCTCTGTTGTACTCCTTTTGAACATACGACACCGACCTCCTGACCAGATCATGAAGAACCTTATCCGACTTCATTCCCGCATCGAGTGCTTCCTGTAGCATCTCCTGAGCAGCAAGATACCTTCGTAACCTCATCAGGGAGTGGAAACGCGTAGCGACGGACCGACTGTCTTTGCCCACCGGTCTGTCGATCAGCGAGAAATTCCTACGTCCACTCTGTGCAGCCTCGATAATGTTGGCAATCGTATCGTCGATCTCGTACCGCTCGGTCAACTCTTTGAGTTCCGCACGTGCAGCATCGGTGTACCCAGAACGCATATAGGCTCGGATCAACGCTGTATGGATACGCAGCGTCGGCTCGAGACCAGTCACTTCGCGGGCGTTACGTTTCAGCTGCTGCGCTTCCGAAAGCTTCCCTACAGCACAAAGGCCCTCGATCAGCGGTGCGATATGCATCATGTTTGGTTGGACTCCGTGTTCGAGCATAGAGTGGTAGACTTGCTGCGCTGATTCGTAATCCCGTCGGACCACAGCGTAGACACGAATGCGCATAGCGTAGGCTGCAGGTGAGAGTGGGCGAGATAGTTCTTCGATCAGCGCCGGGTTGGATAGAGTAGATGTGGAGTGTGAAGAGATGCCTGTGAAGAGCGACGACATGTCTTGCATGAGCCATTGCCGGAGTTCGTCTTTCGAAGCCGATCCGCTGTCATTGAGAGACTTCGATTGCTTAGCTTTCGTTTTGCTGGGGACGACATCAGCATCACGCGAAAGGTCCGTTGAATGCTGCGAAGCCAAAACCACTCGCTCAGATGCACCAAGATGCTGCAGTAGATCCGACAACGATCCAAGCCGTTGCTTGCGCTTCGTCTGATGCCAAGCTTCGGGCAACAGACGTCGAAGAACCCGGATAGATTCAAGCGCATCCTGATCGATCGTCGAAAAGATCAACCGGGCCAGCCCACGTAGCACTTGCTGATCGATCTCGTGCCCATTCTGCAACAGATGCACCACAATACGTCTAGCAGCATCCGGCGAACCAATGGCAGAAGCACACTCCAACAAAATCCGATAGTGAGTCGTCGTAGCTGTGATCTCGATCTTCGGCGATGAAGACAACTTGAAATCCAAAGAGGGTGCACTTTTCCTTTCAGCACTACCGAAGTATGGCAACCCCAGCACCTCCGTTGCGAACGACATGGCACGCACTGGATGACCTGCGTTAAGATAGGCGTTCATCACGTGCGTTGAAGCTTGCTGCAGCACACCTGCATCTTGGTCAGCCGCCGCAGCGACAGCAAGCCGATAAAACCCGAGCGCTTCCTTCCAACGTCCAAGACGACCGAACATCTGCGTCATCACAGCATACGTCTGCGCATTCGGTTGCGGACTAGGACCGTTAATGATCGAAACTCCGACATCATCCGCCGAACCTCCCTTCACGCCAAGCTCTATCGAAGGGATCCGGAAAATACGCAACACCATCAGCGCACCATCCACATCCAGCTCTTTCGAGAGCAGTAGCAGCAACTGATTGACCACATTCAACGTCGGACTTTGTACGATCTTTGCATCTCGTCTCAGCATCGTCGCTAGTGTCGGTCTGAAGCTCTGGAAACCTCGTAAGATCGTGAGCCAAGCTTTGGCGTCAATCTCGTGTCCGTGCTTAGGCATTGCTTCGAGCACCTGATTGAGTTGGGAGACGTCTTGTCGACGGACGTGTGTTCGAAGCAAAAGGTCGAAGGTCTTGCGTGGAGCAGAGACGCCCGCTTCGGCGAATAGATCCCAATACCGGGTAAGATCGACGTCCTTCGATTGCGCCACAAGAGCTCGGAGACGGAGGTGAAGCAGCTCTGCGTCCGCTTTATCGCCATGATGCGACTGAGCGACCTGACAGATCTTGAGCACTGCATCGTATCGTCTTGCTATCCCTGCACGCGCTGCCAGAGCATGAAAACATGCCATGGGCAGAATACCGATTTGAGTCTGTACATAGTCGAAAAAGGGCACGAGCCGATCCATCGAATCTTCAGCATCCAACTTGACATAGGTCTCTGCAACCTTCCCAGCCAAATACAGAGCCACATCACGATCTTCAGCGCGACGCAGCGGATGTTGCGCATTCGACCAGATTCGCTCTCTCGCCTGCCGCAACGTCTCGAGCAGCAGATCGGCGCAATCAGGATCACCCCGACTGTTGGAGATGTCGTCTAAGCTATCTAGTATGAGAGAGAGTTCATGTGTGAGCGGGTAGTCGTCCGGCACATTGAGAGACCACTGCGATTCGGGAAGCCATGCAGCAGAAGCCTTGATTTCGTCTTCGTAGAGTGCTGGTGCGTCTTCTGGGAGATTTCGCCGTCTTAAGGGCACGCTGTAGCGATTGAAGTCCATCTCTCGTCTCCATTGTGTGCTGGGGAACTTCCTGCGCCAGTCGGATGAGGTGGAAGGGCTTCGGCCTGTGTCTGTGTGGCGGGTATGGGGTCGGGTCGGTTGCTCTTCTGGTTGTTCGATATTGCGCTCGCTTGTCCAGATGTTGGATTGGGTTGATGTCGGGAGGCTGTGGTCGTCGTTGTAAGCGTCGTCGAGTGTAGGAACGGTGGCTGCTCGGGAGGAGTAGCTGCGAGGCGAAGCTGGGTCACGAGCGATTGATGTCGGTGCTAGGGTTGCGAGCGTTTTCCCATATAGACGTGGCTTTGAGCTCCCTGGGTATGCCTTTGGCTGTAAGCATGAGGAGGAGGAAGAGGAAGCCCTGCTCGTCGTCTGGTTCGTGCTCGGTCCTGAGTGCGAAAACTCGATGACCGGGCACAGGAACGACGGCGGAAGAGCTTCATGCACCCTCGACAGCTCTGCACCACCTGCTAGCACCCTTCTGCCAGCCTTTGCGGCCACCCTCGACCCGGCGAGCATCGCGGTCCCGGCTACCGCTCACTGGTGTGAGAAGCCATGCAGCTTTTGCGGGTGGTGGTCGAGACCTCTGCAGCTGGCCGATTAGAAAGGAGCCAGCCTTCGACGTGATGCTATGCGCATGAGCAGCAGTATGTCCTGGTGTGTCGAGTCGGTGGGAAGAAGTGGTGATGGTGTCGAGTGTATGAAGGACGAGATGGATGAGGTAAGGTTTCAAACGAGAAATATTTGAGAAGCTTCGGAAGATTTACAAAGTCGCGTGCACCCCTCTTTTTTTCAAGCACTTTCTCGGCTTTGCAGCAAGCAGCACACAGTCTCTCGTATCAAGGTGTTCAGACATGGACTCTGTCGAACGCTTCTCACAACATTGTCACTGTCTACGGTCCGTGGGTGCCTGCAACGACCAAATCAAGCTAAGGACACTGCCTTGGGTTACCAACCCTGGTTTCGAATTGAAGTCTAGTTTACAATGGTAGTGGAAGCGAGATGCTACTGATGCTGAGAATGGAGCTGCTGCTCATGACTGGATGATACTTCGTCATGGCATGCGGTGTGAAGGCAATGAAAGATGGATCACTACTGAAGAAGATTCTTATGCCCGAGCACTTCCCCGCTTCGCCGAAGTCGAGTTAGGCATCGTCACTTTACGATAGTTGAGACGCTTGGCAAAAGCACCCTTTCCGATACGGATCACCGAGTTTCTCTTCTTGCCCGGTAATGGTGCTGGCTGATATTCACCCTCCTGACCCGCCAACGGTCTATACCCTGTTACAGGCTTGGTCAAAAGACGACCTCGCGGCTTGTTCTCACCCAAACTAGCCATCTTTGCCTCGTCGAAGCGTCTCGGACCTTCGACAGCAACCGTCGCCTTCAACCGCAACAGGTGCTCCTGAGCCATACGGACAAGCTTCTCTCTCGCCTCCATGCCTCCGTACTGCACCACCTTTGTGATGTTTTTGCGTGTGAAGGGGTTGAATCGTCTATCCCGCTCCATGGTGGAGATATTAAACTGTCGTCCGGTCAAGATGTCGTCTCCTCCGCGTTTAGCGATTCGGTCGTAGACTTCTTTGGCCAGCGTACGTGCTGTCATCTGCATACGCAAGTCGAATGGGTTATCCACCAGCTCTAGGATGGCTCGAGGTGCATGGTCGCCCTGTCGGTTGCCGTGAAGATGAATTCGTGTGTAGCCACCAGGACGGTTGGCGTATCGTTGTGCGAGCTCCTGCAGCTTTGGCAGAGTCTCCTGTTGTGAGAAGAGGTATCCTCTTGCGCCGTATCCTGCTTGTACTGTACCTCGTTTGCCGAGTGTGATGATCTTTTCCGCTTCGCGAGCGGCTTCCTTAGCTTTGGCTACGGTGGTGGAGATGCGTTCATGTTGGATGAGAGATGAGACGAGGTTTCGCAGCAGGTGGTTGCGATGCGACGATGTTCTCGACAGCTTTCGGAATGCGAGACCTTTCATCTTGCCTGAAAGTCAGTTGTGTGTGAGGAAAGGTGCTGATGGTGATTGTGTCGACGACGATGATGATGAGCAATTTCTTCTTGCACTTTGAGATGTCAGTTGTCTGTCTGAGTCTTCTCTCTTCTCGCACAAAAAATATTCTCGGTCGAGTGAACGAAGGCGCGGATTTCAACGGAACGCTGCTCTTCTTGCTTGGAAATCAAAAGGCAGCAAGAAGACTCGATCAAATCCACGCACAACGCAAATCGGGTCACTTCCCCCGATCCAGCTCACCTTCCGTGCTCGCGGCTGCTTGCTGAGCGAATATTCCAAAATTTATGGATCTCATCGCCATCATCATCACCGTGCACACTTCTCACTCTTCTAACCTCTTCCACCACCTCCGTCACAACACCACACACCGTCAAACACATACACAACTATCACAATGGTTGCCGCTCTCCGATCCGCTGCTGCCTCGCTCGTCCGAGCTCGTGCTCCTTTGGCCATCGCTCGCCAGGCTGCTCCCGTTGCCCGCGCTGCTGTTGTCGCCCCCCGCTTCGCACCCGTCCGCTTCTACGCCGCTTCGGCAGGTCTCTCCAAGTCCGACATTGAGAGCAGGATCGTTGATGTGCTCAAGACTTTTGAGAAGGTCGACCCCAGCAAGGTGCGTTTCTTTTTTTTCGGATCCCTCCACCAGCATTTCGCAGTTTCGCCTGCGAGTGGACATTGCAGACATTCGCAAAGATCATAGCAGAGACGACTCGGTCACGAGGAAGAATACAGCTGCACAGATCTCCAATTGCCCGACTGCAGTATCAGGTATAGAATGTGGAAAGTACTGACGATTTTCCCCCTTGCTTTGTTCGCCAACAGGTCTCGGCCTCTTCGTCGTTCACCTCCGACCTCGGTTTGGATTCGCTCGACGCCGTCGAGGTCGTCATGGCCATCGAGGAGGAGTTCACCATCGAGATCCCCGACGAGGAGGCTGACAACATCACCACCGTTCAGCAAGCGATCGACTACATCGCCAAGACTCCCGAGGCTGTGTAAATCCCTCTCTCTCTCTCTCTCTCTCTCTCTCTTTCTCTCTCTCTCTCTCGACTATAAGAATCATTCGCACTCAGTCGGCGATCTGACGAATACATCATCCAGCACGAATGCTTCGAGCTTGTAACACCAGGATCGCTTCTTGTGCAAATTCAAATACATCTCAGCCTCTCAAAGTTGTGATTGTCGCTCATGTCTTTTTACGCACAACGATATCTGCTCTACACAAAGGCACAAAGGGAAGGGGTGATGTTGCTAAAGGTTGTCAAATTGCTCATCAAAAGCCAAAGCTGCCAAAGTCAAACTCTTGTGCTCCTTGCTGACTATTGCTAGCAGCAGCACTCTTGAAGATGCTGATACCCTGCTTCTTGGGCTCGGGTGCAGTGTCCGCCTTGCTACTGACTTCCTTTGCATGTCCGTTTGCAGCGTTCAGAATCGAAGGCTCTGCTGTGAGAGAAGTCTGCTTTGGCTCTGCAGTGGACGTCTTGTGCGTTTCTGCTGATTGTGAGTTGATCGCGTCAGATGCATCCACTTTTGTGTCCGGTCGAGCAGCGCCTCCTTGAGCAGACACCGCCGCACCGATATCGAGATCGTTGATGATACTCGACCTGCGTCGCAGCAAGCTGCTACGGCGTAGAAGCATTCTTGGACTGCTGGGAGGTGAGATTGTGCTTTGGGACGTGCGTCGGCGGAGAGACGTGGGGCTCTTCGGAGCCTCTTCACCTTCGTGCGAATTCGTATCGCTGAGACGAAGCTCGTTAAAGGAATCAGTGCTTTCAGCCAATACCGTCTCGTCCACTCTTGAGAGTGTCTCGAGATCGTGCTTCGACACACGGTGGAACTGTGTAGACGCGCTTGACACCGATGGCGGCTCGAACTGCCAGTTTCGCAACAGGCTCAGCCCGATCGAATGGAAGCCCATACGGCACAATGCTCTGTTGGTGTTGAGCACAAAGTCAAACACCTTCTTCTCCGGGATATCGTACAGCCCCTTGATCGTCTGCAGCGACTTGGTCCGCAGTTGCTGGAACAAAAGTGCAAGAGCGGGATCGCTGTAGCTGTCATTTCCGCACGTCACGCTCGAGCCGAGCAAGCTGGCTACGTCCTCGTCAGCGATCAAATCTCGCAGCGGAGTGACAATGATGCGCACCGCCAGATCTCGACGCTTGAGCATCCAGAAGGCCCAGCTGCCCATCCAGCGATCGCCTCGCTCAAATGCGAGCGGAAGCACACGGGTCTTCAATAGCTCTGTGAACACAGGTCCGTCGTCACGACCCTCTTGAATCCTGGCTAGAGCAATTGCCAGCGGCAGATCGTCCAAGTTTCGCACGCAGACGTTGATGGCATCCCGAAGACTTTCGCCAAGCATAAAGAAAGATGCAGCAAAATCGTAGCGTCGCTGACTGAGAAGCGCAAATGCATTCTTCTGCGCTGCCGTCTTCCAGCGCTCCTCGTCGAAATCGTGAGACAAGAATTGCAACATCTTCTTCTGCTCCGGATGCCAGACCGCTTGCCGCCATAGACCCTGTACAACTTTACGCTTGCCCAGAGCAAAGTAGAGCAGCGAGCATTTGACAGGATCGCGGTCTTCGCCGGACATGAATTGCGCCCTTGCCACGGCTTCTGCCCGCGCTCGCACTGCCGAGGGATTCTGGAGCCACGCAAAGATACCGGTCGATCGAGCTGCAGGCCAGTCGAATTTGTTTCGATAAGACGCCTCAATGGAAGCGAGGAGCGTCTGTTGGCTGATGCTGTGGAACGCCCACAAAAAGTCTCGGTATCCAAGTCCGACATCAGACGCCGCTTCTGTTCGGTTCAGCATCTGGCGAAGCGCAAGCATATAGCGCAGACCAGATGGATCCAGGCTCCTGTGCTCTCGAACTGCCTCGCCGATGGTTCTGATGAGATTGACCAGCGCACCAAGGTCTGACGAAGAGAGATGCGGTGGGTGAACGTCCTTCAGCCGGCTGACAAGATCGTCGATCTTGTCGCTTGAGAAGATGTCCACATCGTCCGTCTCTTCAGTCTGATTGGGCTCGTCGTCAAAGATGCTGCCGTGAAAGCTCTTGTGCAATGGCGCTGTTGATCTTGACACCCCATTGTCTGTTGAAGATTGGGCTTCAAGCACGGCGTCGAGAGGGACTTCCTCGAATGACCATGTTTCGCCGACGTCTTGAGCACTGCAAGCAAGGACAGCCTTGCGCAAATTGATGATGATCGCTCTTGCCAGGCCCATCTTGTTCCAGACAGCACATTGCAGCAAAAAGGTGGGGTGATACTGCACCACCGGTCCACCGACTTCGCCAACAAGCTCGGCTAGATGCGTTTTCTTGCTGCTTGTCGCATCTTGCAAGCTGGGCTGGACCCAAGGACCAAACACATACAGGACAGAGCCGGAAGCAATCACAAGCTCCTCTGAGCTCAACCAGCAAGCAGCTCGGACTGAGCTTGGCGTGCAAGTTTGGAGATCGAGACGAACGAGTAGTTGCCACTGCGGTCCTGACTGTGCATCCTTGCCGTCGAAAGGGGAGGATCGCCCAGGAGCGATGATGTCGATGTGGTGCTCGAAACCAACCGCTAGCACGCTGCTTGACAGTGGCGAAGGGGACCAATCTAATGCGACAATAGATTCGCCCGCTTCAAAAGGTTGTCTATGCTCCTCGCCCGAGCTGAATGAGGTCCTTTTGGAATCAAAGACCACCAAGGTATCCATGTCCTGGTCATTGCGCATGACAAGCGCGACCAGACCGTCAGCGCTGCAGCGCACTAGACGTGGTGTTCCTGTCGACTCGCGGAACGTGGCAGCAATAGCCCAGCGTAGGTTGCCGGTGGAATCTTGCGTCGCTTGTCTTACTTCGACGCGACCAGATTCGTCGATGGAGACGAGGCGGAGATCGTTGTCAGCCTTACCTGATGCGCTGACTGAAGTGCTGGCTGAGATCAGGTGAAGAGCTGAACTTGCGTCAGACCATAATGAAGATGTTTGGCGGTGCGTCAAACGCAGTTCCTCTGTCCCTTGCAAGGACCATGAATGAACTTGACCAGTCACAGTCACCGCAATAAGGACATCATCGCCGCTGAATGAGCTGAAGGCGAGGTGCTTGACATCTGCATCGCATTCAAAACTCGCCGAGGATCCGTCCGACGGTCTGTGGATCTCTCCGGATCGATCGCTCGTCATGAGAGCCGCGAAGGATCCGTCTACCGATATTGCTGAGAGTGAAGAAGATCGCATGGAGACTAGACACTGCAAATGTCCTTCGGGCTTGGTTGAGGAGGTGTCCAAAGTCCAAGCTATCGACCCTTTGGCCGAAGAGCTGAGTAGCGTGTTGCCATCGGCGGACCTTTGTAGAGATTCGATCCTGCCTGTGTGTCGCCGCAAGCGTCTTGCAGAGGTGCCATTGGTGGGTAGTGGCCCGCAAGGATGACGGCTGTCCGCCTCGATTCCCAAGCCTCGACCATCAAAGAAAGCTGCTGGGTTGATGGCATATGCTGCCGACACGCCGCCATCGAACTGGACATGCAGGACCATCATGGGAACAGAGCTGCTGGCATCTGGAGCTACGTACATAGGGAGAGCCTTGACTGCAGTGATGGTCTCAACCTTCTGAGGTAGGTCGAAGGGGAAACGCAGCACCGTCAATGCCTGTAAGAGGGTAGGCGGTCGCCGATCGATGTTGGCGACGGCTGTGACGCTGGCGAAACCGTCTTGACCAAAGGAGACGAACATATCTGATGTCTCGTTGAGGAGTTGCTCGAGTCGGCGCAATCGAGTACGCTTGAGATCCATATCGAGCTCGAGTTGGTGTGAATTGAGCTCGCTGGAGCTACCGACACCTAACTCGACCATCTGAATTTCTCTTTGCAAGATGCCGATGTTTGTACGGAGTGCAGCGCAGACCGTATGCGCATCGAGATAGAAAGCAGAAGGAACCTCGGAGGCGATCTCTGAGCGAGGAGCTTGGACGCTGCACCAAAGTCGAAGTTGTGTCGGCTCATCGATGACGGGCGCCCAGATGCGGCCGACTCCATCTGAAGCGTAGGTGATCAAGACATCAGCTTGGCTGTTCTGCTCTGGTGGTTGCCTCCAAGTGAAGCTTGTGACGGGACGTGCATGATAAAGGCGCTGTTGTAGGACGGGTGTTTTGGTCGATCTGGGCTGATACTGCCACAAAAGGACATGCTGACCGCCCTGGGCAACGGCTGCGATGGTGGTAGCGTCCGGTGAGAATCGAGCAATGCTGATGGCGGCTGGGGTCGACTTGGTCCAGAAACGTTTCCATATTGGTACATCGGAACTATCGAGTCTCCATAGGGCGAGGCTGGCGGTTGTTCCGGTGAGCAGCTGACCGTTGACGATGTCCAAAGCAGTGATGACGCCTTCGTTGACGGTGAGTGTCGAGTGAACCTTCCACCTTCGTGATGGGCTGGATGAATTGGTCGGTGCATGCCATACGGCGATCCGGTGATCCATGGCAGCGGCGACAAAGATGAGATCGTGCTGAGCAGAGAGGCCGACCGCGATGGAAGAGATGCATCTGTCCGTGTTCTGAGACCCCGAGAAAGCATCCCAGAACGGTAGAGCCTGGTCGAAGCGCTGATCGCGTGAAAGGATGCATACCTGGTCGAAGCTCGCCTGGACGGTGAGGCCGTCTCTGGGATCCCTGCCTGCGAGATAAGTTATGATATCATGTTGTGTGCGGTGGCGATCTGCAGCATGTCGTGAGCTTTCCGGCCGTGAGTCATGAAGGTCGACCGTGCCAAGCACAACCTGAGAAGGTCGCGGACAGGTCGCCAGAGGCTGTATGGAAGTCATTGCAGCGGACATTCCGAATGAATGACAAGATCAGATGCCGAAAGCAGCAGCTCCTCGTCAGTTGGTTCGAGAAGTAAAGTGGCTTGCAGTTCTACCTCATGATCGAAGTCGCAGCTAGCCAGTACCGCTTGCTGGCTGTAGACGGAAGGGCCGAATTGCTGAGCTTGGTCGCTGGACGCCTTGATTGACTTTGTCGCAACAGCGTCAGCAGATCACCTTGATTCGGGTCAGAGCGGAATACTGACTGGTGCTGTTGGGTTATTGCTGTTGGTGTGTGTGGGTGTTGGAGTCGGGTCATCCGTCAAGAGTCGGGATGGAGAACCGTGCGAGCGAGAGGAGCTTCAGTCGGAATTCGGCGTGTTGGTTTCCAGTCTCGCTCTTGAGTCTAACACTTTGGAATCGAGCTCCGCCCTCAGCTGTCAAAGGGCATCCCGAAAGCGCAGGTCGCAGTGAGTCGCGTGTGTCGAAATTTAGAGTTGTGACGGCAAAAGAGGGTCCAGAAAAGAGCAAGGCAGCAGCGCAGCAGCACGAGAAGCTCGGACCGCCACTTTTGCGCTAATCTTCTGAAAGCTGAGCCAAAGTCAACTCCTTGTCACCGACCTTCTACTTTGCGCCATTCCCTTAGTTATACCTTACGACTCAGGCTTCCAATTGCCTCTTCCCTTTCCACAGTCTCATCTCATCCGCACGACTGCAACAAGCGCCCCCAACAGCCGCGCTCCTCATCTCCGAGTCGACTCTTCAGCCACCACTCTGCAACTGAAGAGCCTTGACAAAGTACGCCCGTGCGCCGCCCACTTCATCTCATCACCAGCTGAGTTCGCATGCAAGTGGGTCTGCGCAGCAATCCCTTTCATTCGCCATCCTTTTCAAGCGCTTAAATCATCGTGAATCTCACTTCTTCCGACATCACCACGATCTGCTCTTACAGTAGCTAGTCTCCCGTGATCCTTATCTCAGGCTGCGCATACACCTCACTATCCCTCTTTCTTCGACGGCGCATCTCTAGTCAGCACCAGCTGTGACGCTCGAGATGACGACGCAAGCACCTCCGCGCCTTTATCGCGCCGATGTCGTCCACCTCAAGCACGGCAAGGACGACGACCACAAGGTCGGCATGGTCTCCAGATGCTACCTCGACGACATCGATGCTGATCCCAAAACATTCGCCAAGAAGGGCCTCGATCGACAGCTCAAGCAGGGCGAATACGGTGTGCTCTGGTATCCCTGCGGAGAGAGGCAGATCATTTCGGTCAACGAACTCGAGCTCATCGATCGAGTGTTTGCTGTAGGCTCTACTTGCAAGCGCGCGCTTGGAGACGCCAGCTCGGGCGTCGTCACAGCTACTACCAACACACTCAAGCTGCAGCACCTCTTCAGCAGGGAAGAGATCGCAGACTCAGTGCCAGCTGATGATGTCGTCAAGGGCAACTACCTCAACCACGGAGACCTCGTCATTGCCAACGACTGGATTGGAGAGATCGACGGTGTCGTCGAGGAAGCACTGGTGGGCAACCCAGACAATGACAGACTTGTGCGCGTCTGCGAGATGGGCGGACGTCTTCTCCTCGGAAGGATCCCCAAGGAGCATATGGGCGAAAACGAAATCGGCATCAACCTGGTTCAGCTCGGCATTCGAGAGGCATCCATCGTCGATATCAAGCAGACGGTCCTCTACATCAATTGGCTGGCTATCAACCAGAAGCTCAGTCCGGAGGAGCAAGCCAAACGGCCCAAACCTCCAGCGCTCTGGACCGATTACAGCAAGCTCACTCTGGTCAAGGCATTCGCAGAACGCGGCCACGAGATCGGAGACCGAGTCGTGTTCCGAACACAGGAGCTCAAAGACAAGTACGGAGCCAAAACCACCTACCACGGACGCCAACGTCACCCTGTCGATGTCATGCTCACCGTCGGAACCAAGACGACGCTCGACGTGCTCTGGCAGGACGGCTCTCGCACCAAGGAGCAAGCCAGCGATATGATCCCCCACCCTCACCTCGATGAGCACGAGTCTTGGCCAGGCGACTGGATTTACTGGAAGTCGGACGAGCACGGCAGCGTGCCCCGTATTGTTCAAAGCATGAATCCGCTCGAGCGCACCGCCGAACTTCGCAAGCCTCTCTCTGAACCTGCCGAGATCGAACTAGTCCCCTCGCTCGAGATTGACGTTCAAGGAGCAGACCACAGCGTTTTCAGCCTGCACCGAGGAGACTCGGTCTTGATCTCGGATCGTCCTACCGGCTGGGCCGGGCCTTTCCTCACCACCGTCGGCGACCCACGCCCTGACTATGACGATATCAAGATGCACAACGAGCTCATGAATGCCGAAATGACCATCGTCGGCTTGGGAGGGGCGTCCAAGAGCAAGATGCCCAAATCTGGCTCGGACGCCACCGAGATTGATTGGTATGGTACTGTCGAGGACCTCCTTCTCGATGGCACTTGTCTGGTTCGATTGCCGTGCGGCAAACATGTCGTTGAGAAGCTGGACAAGCTGCAGATCCTCTCCGATTCGAGTTTCGGCATGCACGAACATGCCATGTTGGATGACGATGATCCGAACGACCCTTGGGATATGGACCCCGACGATGAGTACGATGATGACATGATGGACGACGACTACGACGACGAGGATGAAGATGCCATGTGGGTCGATCAGGACGGGCAGGTGGTGAATGGCACCAATGATTGGGAGGACATGTCGGATGCTGCACCCGAGGTGGCCGAGATTCACATTGACGAGCCTGAGCCCAAGCCTGAGCCCGAGCCGGCTAAGAAGGAGGCTGCCAAGGTCGAGGTGGATGCACCTTCGGCAGTGGCCGATAAGAAGGAGACTGCGGAGACGGCTCAAAAAGCCATGGAAGCCATCGTCCCCTCTGACGACCCCGCTAGCTCCGAAGAGCCCTCTGCGCCCACCGAGTTGGCCACGGCAAGCAGCGACAGCAACTGGAACCAGTTCGCCGTCCTCGAGTCTGCGCCCACCTCGCACGCGTTCTACTCGAAACCACTCGCGACCCAGCCTGGAGCTGTCTTCTTCAAGCGTCTTCAAAAGGAGATGAAGGTGCTCCAGTCTTCGCTTCCCGAGACCATCCTAGTTCGAGCCTATGAAGACCGATCGGATCTGCTCCGAGTTCTCATCATTGGCTCGGAAGGAACACCCTACGAAAACGCTCCCTTCCTACTCGACTTCCAGTTGACGTCCGATTTCCCCAACAACCCACCCGTTGCGCACTTCCACTCGTGGACCAACGGTCACGGTCGTGTTTCGCCTAACCTGTACGAGGACGGTAAAGTGTGTCTATCGGTCCTGGGCACCTGGTCTGGTGTAGCTGAGGAGAACTGGACGCCGAACAAGAGTTCTTTACTTCAAGTGTTTGTTTCGATTCAAGCGCTGGTGCTTGTTCGAGAGCCATACTTCACCGAACCGGCCTACGAGAAGTTGAAGGGCAAAGAGGAAAGCAAGGTGAATTCGAGGATGTACAACGAAAAGGCATACATCCTGTCGCGAGGATTCGTGAAACGCGCACTGGAGAATAAACCGGAGGGCTTTGAGAGGGAGTTGGAGTTGTTCTACTTTGAATCGGGCAACCTCAAGAAGGTGGTCGAGAGGGCGGAGGGGTTGTTGGCAAGTGTGGGGAGTGGTAGTGTGGCGCAGGGAGGGGAGAAGGTGGAGGCGGAGGAGGGAGCTGTGCAAGGCTTGACAAAGGGCGGTGGGATCATGCTGGGTCGGTCTTTGAAGACGTTGAGAGCGATGCTGGATGCGAGGGTGGAAAGAACGTAAGCGGGTAATCGTGTAGTTGCTGGTTGAATGCAGGCCGTTCACATCGACTTTTTCGACGTCCTTTTTTGGTCCGGTTTGAGGTTGTGACCACTCATTCCTGCAGGCTTTCGACAGACCGATCATGAGAAAAGACGTTTTTTGTGACAAAAGGCGATGAAAGAAACACATGAAACAGAGAGAAGGATGAACAAGAGGAGAGGAAGCGCGTTTGACTAGAGTGTCGAGAGACGGGCCGAAGTGTGGCCGTAGAGGGGGGGAGGGGGAGAGAGAAGTGGACTTCGTTTTCTGAGCATGGGGCGGGGTCAGGTTTTACCTTCCAACCAGGCAACTGGACCGGAGGACGGATCAGATGGATCGTACCAAAATGAGACAAGTTCGTTCAGAACTCGCCGTCAACCTTGGTTCACCATTGTTGAGCGGGAAGAAATCCACCATTATACCTTTTCCCCTCCCCCCGCTTCCTCTCCATCGAAATCATCCACCAATTCCCAACCCAACCCAGACCTCTCTCCTCGAAAAAACGCAAATCAAAGAATCACACAATTATTCTTCTTCTTCGACTTGACCGGCGCAGGAGCCAAGACGCTCCTAATCGCCTCATCGAAAACCCCCTTCAAACCTTTCTGAGTCAACGCCGAACACTCCAAATACTTTGTGGCGTGGATATCCCTCGCCATCTGGTTGCCCTGAGCATACGTGATGGGTTGCATCCTCCTATCCCTCAACTTTGCGATGGTCTCTGGATCTTCCCTCAAATCCAACTTGGTCCCCACCAGGATGGTGGGGATGTTGGGAGCGTGATGCGAAATCTCGGGCCACCACTTGGTTCGTACGTTTTCGAACGAAGGAGGTGAAACGAGAGAGAAACAGATCAAGAAAACGTCGGTCTGTGGGTACGACAATGGTCGAAGTCGATCGTAATCTTCCTGACCTGCTGTATCCCACAATCCGAGACTGACGGGTTTCCCGTCGACCATGACGTTTGCAGAGTAGTTGTCGAATACTGTTGGAATGTACTCTCCCTGAAAAAACACACGAAGATTAGAAACAAGTCAGTGGAAGGGGAACGAGAAAAAAGAGCGATCGAGGAGGTGTGAGGCTGGGAACTCACTGGGAAAGCATTGGTTGTATATGAGATGAGCAAACACGTCTTTCCGACGGCACCGTCACCTACGACTACACACTTGATCGTCTGCATTTTTTTTTGTTGGATGTCCAAAGGGGCGGTTGGCTGTATTCGGTTTCTAGCTTTGTGAAGGATGATAGGAACAGCTTTCGAGAGGCTTTTTTCCGCGTGCTGAGATTTGCTACTGCTGCTGTTGTGCTTCCTTGCGCGCGCTTAAAGATATGCTCTGTGCTGGTGTTGCGGAAAAACGATCGCTACGAAAACGCGCTCGAGAGACCTTATCAAAGTTGCGCGTTACGTCAAGAACTTTGACTTGCTCCAACGTCTGCTGAAAGAGAGATGGGAGTCGTAGAAGCGGATGTGATGCGCAATGCAAAAGTTTATTGAAAGAAAGCACGTTGGCGCGATAAGCCCGGAAAGAATGCTGATCCTGAAGGAAGAAGAACGAAATCTGAAAACCTTGATAGCACGTGGGGGTGTGTACGGGGCAAACAGCGTCGAGCGCGGCGAAGAAGGATGTCCCTAAAAGGCCAAAAGCAGGGCTACGAAACGTGTCGGATAACAAGCAGCGATCTGTGACCAACGCGATCGTAAAAAGGTGAGGAGGAGGAAGGGTGGTGGTGAGAAGGTGGTAGTACAAATTGTAAAAAAGTGACAGATTGAAAAGGGCGGGTAGCGCGTGTGTGTGCGACCAATCTCTCACCAAAGCGGGGGGCAGCAGCGCGAGGCAGAGAGAGAGCACGGTAAAAGGGGCAACACAGTCACAGAGAGGGAGAGCAAAAAAAAAAGTGCAAAATGAACAGGCAGGCGCGTGTGTCTGTCTCTCTGTGTGATTTCTCAGTGGTGGCGTGTGTGTGTGGGTGTGGTGCGAGTGTGCGTGTGTGACTTGCAAGTGCTCGTGCGTTCAAAGGCGCGCGCGTGTGTGCACACCGAACGAATGGACTGCCAACCCAAGCCCGGTTTCACTCTGCCGCGCACGAGGCACCACAACAAAAGACCCAAGTTGCATGCAGCCTTCTTCTCTCTCTCTCTCTTTCTCTTTTTCTCTCTCTCCATCTTTCACGACCAGCAAGCTCAAAAGATACGTGTGAAGTTCTGATGAAAAGCAGCAGCAGCAGCGAAAAAAAAGGCGGTGCTGTCGGACGAAGGGTGTTGGGTCAAAGCGTTATCGGCCCCTCGGGCGTCTCGGACCAAAAAAGTCTATAACTCGCCGGTGCGTGAGTTTCTCGAACTGCTGGTGATCTTTGGCTGGAGAAAAAAGCGGTAACCTGGGGAGGCGTGCTAAATCTCGCAGATCGGGAGAGAACGACGTGGAGACCAATGCGTCGGATCGCGAAATGAATCATTCTTTCTTCCACACTTCGCACGGCTTTTTTCTCCAGCTTCGACCTTTATTCTTGTTTACATTACCGATATCCCTTTCATCCAGCTACATCACCGTCCTTCGTCTACCGAAAGCTGGGCAGATACCATCATGAGTAGCAACAACAACATCCGTTCCGAGCAGCAGGCGCAGCAACTTCAAACCCAAATCGATCAAATCGAAACTCAAGAAGCCTCTCTCATCTTCACCCAATTCACAAACGATACCGCTTTCCAACTCGGTAGTCTCATCCGTTCCCACTTCTTGACGCAATTCGACCCGGCAAAGGATGGCATTGTCATCTCCATCTCTCTGTTTTCCGGTCACACCTTATTCACCTGTGCAGTGGGTAGCCCGAACAAGCTCGCTCCGGATAACCACGACTGGGTACGACGCAAAAGCAACACCGTTGAGCGGTTCGGTCACGCCAGCTACCTTGTGGGTCGACAGAGGCTGTTGAAGGGGAAAGGGTTGGATGGGTTGGGTGAGGATTTCGCTGCGCATGGTGGTGGGTTCCCGATCCGTGTGCAAGGGTTGACGGCTGGTCCGGTAGGGGTGATTGTTGTTTCCGGTTTGAAGCAGGAGGATGATCATCAGTTGATCGTGGACAGCCTTGAGAAGTTGCTTGGCAAGTGATATCCTTCC
Source organism: Anthracocystis walkeri (assembly GCA_928858565.1). Lineage (NCBI taxonomy): Eukaryota > Fungi > Basidiomycota > Ustilaginomycetes > Ustilaginales > Ustilaginaceae > Anthracocystis > Anthracocystis walkeri. Next base: position 144,133 of record CAKMXV010000004.1, read on the forward strand.
ACCGTTGTTTCTTCTCATCTGCATTTCTCTAGCATTATTAACCTCCCCCATCACTTGTCATCAGCATCATCATCGCATTCTCAGGTTTTTCAATCCAACTCATTGATTCACACACACAAATCCAACCTGTTGAAAAAGCAGAGGAATTTGGAATCAAGACAAAATCGACCCCCAGAATGAGGGCTTTTGGGATTGCATCGCACAACAAGTGGGAAGTGCGTGTGAATGAGGAAAAGTGCAAAGGTTGTGTGTGTATGTGCGAGAGAAAAAGAGGTTTTGCTGATTGTACACGAATCCTGCCTTTTTCGACTTTTATAAAAACGCTGACGATGCCTGCCTTTTTTTGGGGAGTGTCGGTGATGGATGTGGAAAGGTGATGAAGAGCAGAAGAAATGCATCGCAAGACAAAAAAAGTCGAGAGAGACAGAACACAAAGGAGGGGATGACCGGAATGGATTGTGGAAAAACTACCGAAAACGCTTTGCTTTTTTTTTGGTTTCGACAACGACGAGAGTAAAAAACGCATCAACATCTGACCGCATGTAACACTTTGCCTACGTGCTAGCAGCAATCACTCAAAAAGGTGGCGTTCCGACCCAATGAGGCTTGCATACCGAGCTGACGAGGAAGATCAAAGACTTGCTTAAAAGATGTGTTCGAATGACAGATGCGCCGCCCCGAGTTGCAAAAATCATCAAGCAAATGCGTTTATCGGAGTCGTCGGGCCTCACGCTCCGACTCGAGGAGCGCAAGAATGTCGTCAGCCTTGACGGGGCCCTTGACGTTGCGGATGATCGATCGGCGCGTCTCGTCCATGAATTCGACGCGGACCTGGATGATACCACCGCGCGAGCCGGTGCGGCCGAGGACCTTGATAACCTGTTGTTGTTTCAAATGTGGAAGAAAAAGAGTGTGAGTGAGACTGTTGCAGATTTGGAAAGCGGAGAGACAGCGGGAATCGAGTCCATCTTTGTAGCAGTAGCAGAGGTGGAAGTCGTAGCAGAAGCAGCATGTGGTGTCGAAGACGGGTAGACAAGTGGTGGATGTAGAGGCGCGGTGATGTTGATCGAGATCATTGTTGGATGTAGCGTTGCAAGAGAACATTGACCCAACATGACAATCGCATGTGATCATGATAGCGCCGTCTCCAACGAAAGGTCACACTTTCCTGTGTCATACACGTAGACATCCCGTCGAGCCTTTGACTGCAGCAGATAATGCTGCACGAATGACGAATGGCATCCTCGATCATGGCACCTCTGGTTACGAAGCAGCGCGGTCGATGTCACGTCCGCGAGCCGTTGGGAGACAGAGGCGATGAACGATGAGCTGGCGGTGACTGCGCTGTCCGTATCAGCTGTTGACTGCTGGTCGACGTTTATCAATGTCCAACTTTACTACTGCACTGCCAGAACTTGACATTGCTTCCATCAAGAGCAAAGAATGGCGGTGTCGGTGGATCGCGCATCGCGACGCACTTCGACGAAACCGTCGACAAAGTGTATACGTTGACGGTAGGATAGCATGACCACATCATCCTGCTCCAAGCTGACCCATTTTCTCCATGCACGTTTCTTCCTTATGATCGTCGCGTGATGTTCTGCCTGTTGAACGATCGTTTCTGTGTGCGGGTGCGATTGCTGATAGTACGTCGAATGCTGCTTTAACTGTTGGATATGTCGATATAATCATGCTGCCTGTTGCTGCTGCTGCTTCTGTCGATTCTGCTAACTGCCTGTCGATAATTGCTGATGATGGGACTCGAATCGTACTGCTCGTGCGTGTCCTCGGTGGGTGATGCTTACACGAGCGAGCTTGACAGGGACCTTGGTGGACTCCATATTGACGATAGTATAGGCGATGTGCTTAGAAGGTAGGAAGGGTGAAGGGATGGATTCGATGGCGAAGACACCGCCTCGATTCTCTCCGCCCTTGCCTCTCACGCTGCTGTCTGCTCACACGCCGCCTTCGTTGCGTGGGACTGGCTGTGGTCTGCCGCGCGGTGCTTTGCAAAATATGCAATTTCGCTGCCTCAGCTCAGAGGTGCAGACAAATTTCGTGTCGCCTTGCGCGCTCGGTTCCGAGCAGAATTGACCTCGGCCGAGCTTTTTTGTAAACATTTATTTCTGAAAGGTTGTGATTAAACTTTAACATATCAAAAAAATTCGCCCGCGTTGGCTGGTCGCCTGTCAACGCAGCTCTCACCTGGCAGCACAGCACGACGCAGCACAGCACAGACTGTTCAATCTTCGCACCCATTTTTGGCAGCGAACGGCTCGATTGCCTACGGACCCGCCTTTGTGTGGAGCAGCTACAAAGACCTCGAGCCTTGCTGCGTGGTCTTCCTCTCAGGCCTGAGCAGCAGGCACAAGCTTCCGCGGAGCCAGCAATGATGATCCCTGCACATCGTTGATCTTCTTCCCAGATTTCCCCAGACTGAGCCTTGCAACGAGCGACCGCCGGTTCGGTACAGCTGCTTTTGTCGAACCTCCAGCTCGACCTGTCCTTTCGGTGTGTGCAACCGTCTCAGCAGTTGTATCAGCTTCCATCTGAATCGGAACGTTGTTGACCGTTGCCTGACCGCCCGGTTGCAGCTGTCCCGACACGCGCCGACCAAAACTACGTCTCCTCGGCGGAATCACCGGTAGTCCACCATTCAACGGCGTTCTACACCTCTCCAAACCATTACTCAATGCGAACCTACCCTCCGCTTGATCCGCATTTTGCATCGGTGGCACCACTGTCCCAGCACCCAAATTCAAAAATTGTTGTCGCTTAATAGCCTCCAACCACGCTTTAGCCTGCTGCTCCCGTTCGGCGATCATAAGCTGACGTCCGGGAGCAACGTCGAACGCCGGTGCGGTGAGGTTGCCGTGAGCATCGGTGTTGAAAGTGTACGATGGGGCGTGTGGAGATTTGAGTACTACTCCGGGAATCTTTTCGGTAGGCAGCTGAGGGGTTGGAGGGGTGACCATTACTTGTACTTCTCCGAACCATTGTAGGGGTAGCGGAGAGGGACAGCTTACGGCTCGCTGTTGTAGGTGAGGTTGAGCGCTGGTCGGCGGTGTGTTTCGGCCATAGCCACAGCCAGAAACGACCCGGTTGGAAATCTCGTCTAGCGAAGGCGGTCTTCGAGGAGCAGAACCGTGACCGAGTCGAACAGCCGAGGTGCGACGAGGTGGGATGGCTACGTTTCGTCCTAACCGTTGCAGCATGTGCAAGCTGGCTCGTCGTCGGGCTTCGGACGAATCGCTTCCTCCGCTGGAGGAATTGGAGGAAGTGGTGACGATGCTCGACTCGCTCTCGTCGCTGGAAGAGTCGTCTTCGAGACGGAGGCGGACGGGGAGGACTATGGTGTGTCCTTCGTCGTCTGATGAGCGGCGGGACGTGTAGGATGTATACCCGACACGATCGTGGTGATCTTCGTCGAGGTCCGCGGTCCAAAATACATCTGAAGCCCTAACAGGTCTACTACTGGACTTGCCAACACTGCCCGTCATGACCATCTGCGTGCGGTCATGCCGATTGAGCACCGGCCGTACAATGTCGTCTGACACCTCTTGTGGTTCATCCTGCAACCGTCGTTTGGACCAATACCAGTTACCGTTCGCGTCAAAGGCTCCAAACGCTGTGCCGGGAGTATCATCTTCACCATGCAGCGACGCATGCCGGTTTGGAGGAGGCGACGATTCGGGCGTCGAGATCGAATCGCTACTCTCCCCACTGGTACTATCGGCTTCGCCATCATCGTCGTCCTCTTCTTCCCCTTCCTTGTCCTCGCCCGAGTTGCTGTCGCTGTCGAACCACTCCGATAGATCCGAACAGAGGGTATGTCCACGCTGCTGCTTCTGCTTGATGTTGACGTTCATCGTTTTGACTTGAGTTGCCGACATCTTGCTGTTTTTTTTTGCCTTACCACGTCGGTATTACCTTAGGCTTGTTCTTGATTAGAGGAAAGGAGCGTAGTTATAAGTTCTGGGGACCGGCCCTAGACTTGTCGGTAGGTTGCAAGGAGGAGTAAGGACAGAAGCGCCAGGCTTCACTCAGACGAGGAACGGGAGGGGAAACGGGACAACAAGAACCTCGGGAAGGGGGTAAACGAGACGATCGAGACAATCAGAAGTCTTAAAAACGTTCGTTGCTTTTGTACAAACTTGGAAATCCCGATAGGCTCCCACCGCTCGGCATTCTGAGCCTTAGCTCCTTTAACCGAACGCATCTGCAGCGTTGGGCTTGTGGGAGGGTATGAAATTTTGGTGGTGCCAAATCCTGCCTTCGAATGAAGGTGTTACAGCCGCAGGTAAAAGGCGGGCCGGAGGAAGGGCGAATACAAGATGTAGATTGTGGTTGATCCTGATAGTTTTTGCGCCACTGTGCAGCTACATATTGGATTGTCGGTTGGGGTCCTGTTTCTTCATCATCAGAAGATACAGCCCCCTCACGATACCGTAGGCTTTCACTGACGCCCTTCAGATCAACTCCAACTCCAACCCCCTTGGAGCTTTTTCATCTGACGTCGTCGCTTGCCTTCCATCGCTCTCAGCTGTGCGAGACGGGGGAGGTGGAAGACCTGTCGAGCTGCGTCACATCTATCGTCACTGCACGCAGGATCAGAATTGAACAAGGCTTCGGCGTTACCTCATAAGACAGAGAGAAGGGTCCGCAGTTACTTCGAGACGCAATGAAAGGGATACCTCAATTTTCCCGAGGTTTTGTACTGCGCGCTGTTTGACGCGGGGACTTTTTCAACTCCAGCTGCATACTCCTAGAAATTGGACCCTGACTTTGCACTCGTCGATTTTGATCGACTGACCTTGATAGAAGGGTTCGAGCGACAGTTTATCATGCAGCCACTCGGGAAGCGTCAGCTGACCAACTTTGACATCCTTCCGCAGAGCAAAGCGGTAGCGCTCATCCATTTTGAAAAACGGCAGCGATATGCTCCTGCCTCACAACCTTCCAGCAAGAATTCTGTAATAAATTGATCAAGATGCAAAAGAGAGAGATAGAGGAAAATACAAACGGATATCGGCAAAAACAAAGGTCGTAGGAGGACGTCTAGCTAGAAGATGTAAGCGAGCACGGCTCGAACGTTGAGATAAGCCCAACGATCAAAGATCCGCAGACGCACCATTCGCCTTCTCCGCAGCCGCAATCCTAGCCGCCACCGCCGAATCCGCCTTCGGTCGTCCATCCGCCTTGACACTCAAACTCCTCGTCGGCGTAGCCGCACCAGGAGGGGTGGTAGCCGGCTTATCATCCACCTCGCCCGCCTCCTTCTGCTTCATCATTTCCGATTCGGAAATCATATGGCTCTTTGGATGAGGTGGCACGTAGTTCTTCTGCATCGCCAACTGTTCTTCCAACAATCCAGCCGAAGCAGCGATGAATCCAAGGAAGGGAGGCGAAGGATTGAGTGGTCGAGAGCAGAATTCAGGGTGGGCTTGCATACCGACAAAGTACGGGTGGTGACGGAGTTCGGCGATCTGCATTCGTTCGCCTTTCTCATCCCGACCGACGAATTTGAGCTCGTCGACTCCCGAAAAGACTTCTTCGGCGGTGGTGGACGAAGAACCGAGTCGAGGCGATGTGAAAGGTGGAGAGGCGGCAGGGATGTCGGAAGGGATCTTTTGTGGTGTCGCTTTCGCCGATGGGTTGGCAGCTGCACTTTCGATACGCTCGACGTATTCAGGGTTGACTTCGTATCGGTGACGGTGACGCTCCCAGACCACAGGTTGACCGCCGTAGAGCTGACGGATCTTGCTCCATTCGTCGGTACCCTTTTGGAAGATCGATGGACGCAAACCGAGACGCATGGTACCTCCGAGATGAGTCTTGCTAATCTCGGGCATGTAGATGATAACAGGGTCCTTGCAGTGAGCGTCAAGTTCGGCAGAGCCGGCAGTCTCGATACCGAGCACGTTGCGCACGTACTCGATAACGGCAATCTGGAAACCGAGACAGATACCGAGGTAAGGCACCTTCTTCTCTCTCGCCCATCGTGCAGCGCTGATCATACCCTCGGTACCACGAGTACCGAATCCACCAGGCACAAGGATACCCTTCGCCGAGCAAAGTGCCTGCCAAGCCTGATGATACTTGACCGGGTTTTCGCTCTCAGCCACAGGTTCGAGATCGCTCGACTCGACCCATTTGAGCTCGAGCTTACGGTGGCATCGCAAGGCAGCGTGCTCGAGAGACTTGACGACCGACATGTACGAATCGTGCAGCGAAGTGTATTTCCCAACCAACACAATCTCGACCTTGTCGATCATGCGGTCATGACCGACAGTGAGGTCGCGCCATCGGGTTCGGAGCTGGTTGCCTTGCTCCTTCATGGGACGTGGAATGCTTCCCTTGACATCGAGACCGAGACGCTTCTGGAAGAAGCGAACCATGCCTTGCTCCTCGAGCAAGAGGGGAACGTGGTAGGTGGAAGAAACATCGTGGACAGCCATAACCTGCTCGGGGCCGACGTGGCAGAACATGGAGAGCTTGTTGATGACGGCGCGTTCGAGAGGGACGGGGCAACGGGCGGCAATCATGTCGGGCACGAGACCAAGACCACGCAGGTCGCGGATAGCAGCCTGGGTGGGCTTGGTCTTTTGCTCGCCACCAATGACGGGAACAAGACTGACGTGGATCAAGGCAAAATTCTCGTGGCCAACGCGGAACTGGAACTGACGCATGGCCTCGACGAAGGGAGCCGACTCGATGTCACCGACAGTACCACCGAGTTCGATGATGCAAACTTCGGGGGACTCGCCGCTACCGTCAACAGGTCGCTGGGCAACACGCTCGATCCAGTCCTGAATCGCGTTGGTGAGGTGAGGAACGATCTGAACCGTCTTGCCGAGGTAGTCGCCCTTTCGCTCCTTCTCGATGACTTCACGGTAGATCTTGCCGGTGGTGATGTTGTTGTCGCGGCTGAGAGTGACGTCGAGGTATCGCTCGTAGTTTCCGAGATCGAGATCGGCCTCTCCTCCATCGTCGAGGACGTAGACCTCACCGTGCTCGGTGGGGGACATGGTACCGGCATCGATGTTCATGTAAGGGTCGACCTTGATGGCGGTGACACGAAGACCGAGGGTCTTGAGCAAAAGACCGGTGGACGAGGCGATAACGCCCTTGCCGATACCGGAGATGACACCTCCGCTGACCACGATGTACTTCATCTTGTCGTTGTTGTTGAAGGAGAAGTGGCTGCCTGTGAATGCTACTGGGTGAAAACTGCGACGACCTCGAATCGCAGTGTCCTTGAGTGCAAAGCTGTAGTGTGGTGCTACCTTGCCGATGAGATTTCCAGGATTATAAGGTACAAAGATGAAGAAGCGACAGGAGATTCGGATAAGGTAGGAGGTAGCAAGACGTCAAGATGAATCTCGAACGACTCGGCAAAGGTATGCTTGTCGGACCAAAAAAGTTCTGACTTCGTATCGAACGCCAACTTTTTTTTTTTTTTTTTTTTTTTTTATGGAAAGAGCCCTGACCGAAAGGAATTTTTTTCCGGCTGCGCTTTTTGAGAATTTTATAAATTTTGAACCGTGCTCCAGTGCCGTGGCTGTCAAAGACGTAACATGAACAACCTCGTGCTGATTCCACTCAACGCGTCGCGCCAAACCGCTCGGAAGTCGAGACTCGGCTGCTGCTGGAATTCTGAGCCATGAGCAGACCCTGAATTTGGCAGCCAAGCTGGAAAGTGGAGCTGCTGCGCGGAAATTTCAATCCTGAATCGCAACTGAGGCTCAGTCAATTCTCAAAGAGTGTTGGAGTCGAGAGCAGAAAGAGCAACACTTCCGATCCTCTTGATCTGTCGCTAGACACATCGAATTGCGGAAGCGCTTTTCATCGTCATTCCATCTCCCTCTTCTCATCAGATCATCCTCTCCGTCCACCATGCCGAGCTCGACAAGACGTCGTCGAGTAGACGGCAGCGAAGAAGAGACCCAAGACGTAGCTCCACCTTCGCAGCGACGAACCCAACTCTCACGCTCCACCAACGGCGCTGCTGCTGCTGCTGCTGCTGCTGCTGCTGCTGCTTCCTCCTCATCAGCAGCCGGTCCGAGTGGGTCTCGCAATGCCGCCTCCGCATCGTCATCAGCAGCAAATACATCTAACAATGTCGACCTTGACGCCGAACTCCGACCCCAACCGCTGGGTCGAGATCACGTCCCCAACGTCCGCAGCCTAATGGCCGAACTCAAAGCGCAAGACCAGAGCATCCACAAATGCATCGAGCTCCTCAACGAAACCGCCGAACAGCTCGCCGAAGCCTTTCGAGCTCACGACGAATGTCAAGAGCTCGACCAAGCCGATCTTGACTTGCGCGAATTGATCGATGCGCAGGCGGAAAAAGCTATCCGTCGAAAAGTTCTGGAAGAGATCGCGCAAGACTTGCATACTGGTGTACAACTTGTAAGTTTACCCCCTCCTATCCTCCCTCTTCACTCCTCCTCCCTTCACCAGTGACTGAAATTTCTTCTCCGTTGATGAAACAGGACGACCCAGCAAAGCGATACAAAGAAGACGTATCGACCCATCTCGATGCTTATACCAAACAAACATCGCGCAAAAAATACGCAAAGAATGCCGACTACCACAACTTCAAAAACACAGTTTGGGTCGCCAAAAACGACGGTGCGATGCCACCAGTGACAGATCTAATCCCAGCAGAACCAGGCGACGAAGATGCATCGGAGGATGAAGATATCCAAACCGGTGGTGTGGTTCAGAACTTCCGCTGTCCGTTGACGACGAATATCATGGAAGACCCGCTATCGAAGTACGTCCCCATTTTCCCCCCACGTTGAGCTTCGATTGGCTTGATTGCTGACATGTTTTTTTGTCTTCTGGTGTCGATTCAAAACAGCACAAACTGCACCCACTCCTACTCACGAAGCGCCATCACAGAGTACGTAGCTGCAGGCAACCACCGGTGCCCCGCAAGCTCCTGCATGGCCAATGTCAGCATGAGATCGCTCAAACAGGATCCGGCGCTGGTCAAGAAGGTGGCCGCTTTCAAGAGGAGAGAGGAGGAAAGGTTGATTGCTAGACGTCAAACTTCGACTGTTTTGTATTGAGTTTTTTCACAAAATGATCACACTCGCTCAATTTCTGAAAACATAAAAACGATTGCATCGGTAGCACGTGTTCTTCTACGCAATAGCACTCATCACCAACTGACAAGCCGCCTCCGACTCAGCTCTGACCGACAACTCCATCGTCACACCCTGCCCTGCAGCAAACGTCATCCTACACCTCGTCAACGCCTTAACCGGTTTACCCGGACTAGCTACGGCACCGGACAAATTCAACGTATGAACCGACGTCGACGACGGCGATTCCGTACCGCCCAACGGCATCATACCCAACAGCTCGATCAACGTATCACAAGCCGTCTTGAGACCATCGAGCGCTGTCAGCGCAAACGTCTCCGTAGCAGCCGGTGACGACGCCATCTTGTCCCACTCTTCCCCGAAATTGGCGTACACCGGCTTGATGTAATCCGCAACCCCCAACTCGAGCTCTTCGGTCTGATACTCGTCGTCGTAGCCTTCTTCCTCCGGTTCGCCGGACGACGGGTCGACTTCCTTCGAAACGAAGCGCAGAGTGTTGGAGAGCGTAGCCTGCGCATAATCGGTTGCACCGCCTTCACGAGTAAACGAAACATAGACCGATCCACTGGGACTTTGCGCAGATAGCGCCGGCACTGTGACGATGAAATCTTCTCGCAGACCTGCTTCCGCAGCTCCACCGACGACCACCGCGATGTTTTCGAGCACTGTATCTGGCAACGTGTTGGTGACGTTGTACTGAATAACGACGTGTTCGGCAAAGACATGCTTGACCGCACTGACCACATACTCGGTCTCCGACTCGGTAAGCTCCACCGGCTTCGGCGAGCTCTTGAGCACAGGACCGTAGTCGGCAAACTGCGGCACCTCTGCCAGCTGCTTAGCATACAGCGTGTCGGAATCAACGGACGAAGCCGCCTTGGACGTCGAAGCGCCATTGTTGGAAGCATTGTGCACGCTCTGCGAGCTGTCGGCAGCCATAGCCACGCTGGCGGTGGCTTCGCTCTTGGCTCGGAGTGCCTCCTGTCGTGCCTCTTCGCGCGTGACACGAGGGATCTTGGTAATGTCAAAGCCACTCGTGGACGAAGAGGGATCCGAAACGTACGACTGAAGTGCCGACTCGAGCGCAGTAAGCTTGTAGCTTGACTCGTCGTTAACGACCTTGGCGGCCAGTCTCGACTCGCGAAGTACACGCAGGTACATGGCGGCACGATCACGCACCTCGTCATCGACATCGTCGAGGCATCTTTCAAGCAAGACCTTGATGCGCGCGTTGAGCGACTTGTCGGCAATACCGAACTTGGCGAGCGAGCTGACGGCTGCAGCACGAACGATAGCGTTCTCGAGAATGACACGGTTGTAAATGTATCGGATGTACTTGTGAGGCTGAGGCATCTTGGGACCTTCGACGCCGAGAAGGTGAAGGATGCGCACGCTGAGCTTGGTGAATTCGCAGTCCTCGATAAACTCGCAGAGGTGAGCGAGCGCCGTCTCTTTGCATTCGCCGATGAACTTGATCATATCGAAAATAGCCTCGACGACGGCACGCTTGTACTCGAAACCACCCTCGTCGCGCAACACACCAGCAAGGAAGCTAAGCATGACGGTCTGCTTGGAGGGGAACTTGAGGCAGAGACTGCGGATGGCGTCGACGACAATCACCTTGAACTCGTCGCTGATCTCGGACATGAATCCGCTGATCTGCTTCATGAGACGGTCGACGGAAGCCTCGTTACCGGTCTTGAGCAGCGTGGTGATGGCGTAGGTGGCGATGCTCCTGTTGGTGTCGGTGATGAGGTTCTCCATATCGACGTTGCACGTTTGAACGGCAGCAGGCTGTGTCTGAGCCAGCTTGGCGAGCGTTCGGATGGCAGCGAACTTGAGGGACGACTTGGGCGAAGAGAGGAAGAGCTGAAGCACAGCGATGGGCCGGTAGAGATCCTGAGTCGAGACGCCCTTCATCTCGCAAATGACACGGGCGGCTTCGTAGTTGACCATGTCGCTCTTGTGACGCAGCCAGCCCTCGAGGAGCTCCATCATGGGTGCGCGAAGGTTGGGATCTTCCTCGGCCACTTTTGCAGCATATCGGACGAGCATGCAGATGGCGTAAGGGCTGCGGAGGACGCTACCCTGACCGCTGGAAGCACCTCCGCGACCGCCGCCGAGCTGCTGGACGAGCTTGGTGACAGCCATACGATCGCCTTGTCGGATAAGGTAGAGGAGACCGAGGGCGTGGTACTGAGTGATGTAGCTGCTGCTTGCAACGGCCTGGTAGGTGTTCTGCGCTTGGGACTGGGAAGAGCCAAAGCCGAGGTAGCTGCCGGCTCCAGCAAAGCCGCTAGAGAAGCCTGCACCGGACGAGCTCTTAGAGTTGATGGCCTCCTGTGCTTCATTGCCCCACCTGCGCACGACATCTCTAGCGGCGATCTGGAGCTGGTAAGCAGAGACGAGGGCTGCGGAGCTGATGGAGGTGTTTTTGTCGACAATGGCGGATTTGAAGAAACGCTCGAGACCTTGGACCATGGAAGGGTCTACGACACGGCTGAGACCACGGATGGCGTTGGGACGGTAGATGACCTCTACATTGGGCTGCACATCCTTCATGATGGAGGCGGTGACCATGATGACATCGTCGGAGAAAGGACAGAGCTCCTTGATGGCGAGGTAGACCATCTGACGGAGGGCGGGATCCTTGTGTTGGAATAGCTTGGTAGCGCCAAAGAAGAGGGTGGTGGCTTCCTGACGGCTGAAGGACTCGCCCATGTACAAGAGGTAGATGACTTTGGTGAGGAGGATGCGGCATTTTCGTGGACTGATGGGTGTTTCGTTGAAAACACGAGCTTCTTGGATGACGGAGGTCTTGTCCTGGTAGAAGCCGGTGGCCCCGACCTCTTCATCCTTCTTGAACGACATGGTGGGTCAGCTGGCAGCAGAGTATTGCCAGTGAGCTGCAGCGCTGTCGTCGTTGAAAGGAAGAAGGAATGATGTTTCGCAAGAGGCGAATTGGTGAGGACGAGGGAGTGTTGGTTGTAGATATGTCGATCGAAACGCGAAGCTGAATGTCTGGATCGAGCGTTGTGTTGGCTGCGAATGTGTGTGTGTGTCTCTCTCCGGCTGCCTGTTGTGTCAAACTGCAAAGCTTCCAGCTCGACACCTTCGCGAAATTGACCGCTCTGGCGCTGTGACGCGGGACCGTCACTGTCAAAATTGGTCGGTGCGCTGGCCTTGTTGCTCGAGACTGAGATGCAGCCTCGATTTGTGATCGGGTCCGTGTTGGCGATTTCAAGCATGACACATGCGTATGTAAGCAAAATTACTGGCTGTGGAATCAATGCGGTCTAACAGTGCTCACCACATCTTGGATCTAGACGACTTCCCACGCCCGATGTCGAATCTTGTATCAGCAAGGAGCTGTTCTGGACCCTCGACGATGCTGTGATAGGAGGCAGAGATGACGACCAGAGTCGCTTAGACGGAAAGCCCTGCACAGAGGTCGAGGCAGCAGAGAGGCACAACCGACGTCGACGGTAGCAAATCACGTCAGATGAGCCGAAAAAGAGGCAATTCGGGCATTTGACTGTTGCGTGAGATGCAGCCAAACTGGCCTCACCGCGGATCTCTGCAGCCGTGTCGCTCTCTCTTTCTCTCTCTCTCTCTCTCTCTCTCTTCACCCACGTTCAAGCAACCCGTTAAAACCTGCAAGCCCATGCAGTCCAGTGCTGTGAAAAGCAGCTCTGTCTCTGTCAACTCGCAGCTCCATGGATCTCTTCCGGCTTTTAGACGATTGGGCATCTGCCAAACAGAACTGCCCCCTCCGACTCAGAAGATAGCCCACGCTGTAGACTCGATCCCACAGAGAGCGGTGGGCACCATCTCTTGATAAGGCGTTCTCTGTGACGCTCCCACGATCCGAATCCAACAGGTGGGTCGATCCAGCAGCACACACCTATCTCTGCTTTGAAGCGTTAGGAATGGCTTCTCTTCTCGCTTCTCGAAGTGTTTGTGGATTGGATGGAAAAAGAAGGAGGCTTGAGTAGAAATGCACAACCGAAGCTGTGCCGATGTGCCCTCTTTGCTCAAAGATGAGTTATCAACCCGATTTCGGAACCACCACCAAAAAAGAAAAGCCAGGAGAAAAAAAAAAAGAGACTTTTGCAGCCGAAGGACCCGCGGTTGGGCAGCGAAGCTGTTGTGAAGCATGAGCTGTGCCATATGAAAGCGCATCTCTGTCCAAGGTCGCTCTAGCCCACACCACATCCACCCTCGCTTCCTCTTTGACCCTTTTTCGTATTCGTCATCTCGACTCCATCTGAGCATTCTTTTCATCGAGCCTACTGCAGCTACTATCCAATCGTTCTTCTCGCACCGCAACAATACGCCTTCCCTCGCTGCTGCAGCAACCAAGTCGGCACTCCCACACGACTCGATCCCTCTTTCTCTATCCCTGGCTGGCGGAAAAGGTTCATCCGTATCAGCCCGCAGATTGTCGATTCTTCCCGTCAACTGCACCTCTTGTCTGCCGCCCGAGCCATCCGCTCTGTCCTCTGCACCATCATCGTCTTTTTTCCACCAACACCTCTCAACGCACCGGCAACTTTACACACCTGCCTCTGATCACCACATCGACATTCTCTTACCACGCAGCCTGGCATTGAGCCGAAAGAATGCCCTTCGAGGAGAGTCCCAACTCCTTCCTCTTTGGACTCAACCAGTTCACTTCCCCACCCGCAGACTCCCACAACGACAGCGGAAACAACTCGCGCTCCGACAGCATGCTCGCCAACCTCGACGCTTTTGCCGTCTCGGACGACGTAGCTGGCGGTTCTGCTCACAACGATGCAAACGGTGGTCAGGCTCCCAATTTCGCTGACCAGCTGGCTCTCTGGACCAATGCCAATTTCAGTTTCGACGGTCCTACAGGTCACGCCTTGCTAGGCGATGAGGAGAAGGAGAAGGAAGAGGCCGAGCACACTCGTCGACGGGAAGATGAGAACCGTCGTAATCAGGAGGAGGAGCGAGAGAGGCTCGCTAGGAATGCGGCTGCTAGCTCTCGCGGTAGTCATGCGCTGAGGGGTAAAGCGCGCGAAGTCGACTCGAATGCTCAAGGCTCGGCTCAACCGTATCCGCCTACGTCGCAGCCGCACACGCCATCCGCGCATCCATCGCAGCACTCTCAGCAACAGCAGCAGCAGCAATCGCATCCTTCTTACTTCCCAGGTGCGCCCAACTTCAACGCATCGGTTCGACCATCGCCAGCTACCAACCCACCTGCTCCGGGCGTCGGTGGGCCATTCCAGCTCTTCAACGGCTTCCCTCATCTTGGTGGCCCTGCTGTGCATTCTGGACAGCAGCCATCTGCCCAGCCTGGCTTCGGCGGCAATGGCCCCCTCGACATGACTTCTGCGCTGGCTCTGCAGCATCTCTTGGCCAGCAACCCGCTTGCTCTGGCTAGTTTGAGCCAGCTTGCCGGGTTGACCAACCCGCAGTTGCAGTCGCACCTTGCTGGTATTGTGAATGCGGGCGCTGGATTGGGTGGGTTCAATCCGGCTCAGCAGGGGTCTGCGCCGCAGCAGCAGGAGCAGCAGGGTCATGCTACGGGTGCTTCGCCTTGGCTGGCCGCTCAGTCGTTGGCAGCTTCTCGCAATGGAAGCGTCAGTGGGCCGTCGCCTCAGAATGTGAACTGGGGCGGACCACAGCTTGTGGCTGCCTCGCCGGCTCAGATTCCCCAATCTGGTGCCAATGGTTTGGTTAATGGTACAGGCGCGCAGTCTGGCTCTAGCGGCAACGCCGGCAGCTCCAACGATGCGTCGAGGAGCGACGAGGCTGGTACGTCTGCCTCTGGTTCGGGCTCTGCACCTTCCAAGAAAAAGCGCACTAGCACCTCGGAGGGCAAGAAACCTCAAATCGATGACGCCGACGACTCTGACGAAATCCTTGGCCGTCTCGAAGACATCGAACGACGTTACGAGATCCCACCGCTCAAGCTCATCGACACGGGGAACCCGGAAGCAGACGCCGAAGCCAACCGTCTCGCGATCGAAGAGGACAAACGTCGACGAAACACTGCTGCCTCCGCCCGGTTTAGGATCAAGAAGAAGCAGAGGGAAGCAGCGCTCGAGCAGGCTGCGAAGGAGCTGCAGCAGCGATTGGCGGATTTGGAGGCTGAGAATGCACGCCTGCGCACCGAAAACGGTTGGTTGAAGAGCCTTATCACTGTGAGACCGGATCAGGCTATGCCTGGAGGGTTGGATCAGAGTGCGGTTCCGAACCCCTTTTCGGGAATGGGTCAGGTGCAAGGGTCGGGTAGTTCGACGCCCGTGCCGACGGAGAGGGAGGTAAGGGATACGCCGGAGAGGCAGAGTGGGTTGTTTCCGAGAGGTGTAGGGACTGGCGGTGGTGGGGAGGAAGGGGGATCAAAGGGTAAAGGTAAGGATGGGAAGGGTGCAGGGGCGAATGGGAACGGGGCGCTGTTGAAGAGGGATAGGGAGGAGTAGGAACCCTTTGACAAGGTTCGATTGACAGCGGATTCTGGTGCATGCTTGAAAAAAAGGGGCTCCAACAGCTTGATCCAAATCTCGACGCATGCTTGGGCACCGCTTTGAAGTGCTTTCTTTTATGTATTCTCCAATCGGCTCCCTCCAACATGGGCCGTGCTATACCCCCCCTTTTCCTTCTTTCCCCTTTGTCTCAATGCAATCGTTCCATGCGTCCAGGTCACTTTCTCACTCCGATCTGCAAAAAAAGTGTACTATTTTCGGATGCCAGCTAAACAATAATCAAATCATCTCTACAACAAGCGCAATAGAGCAGTTCGTCGTTGGCGAACGAATGTTGTCTGCCGGCGGTTTTGAGTGTGATGTCTGTGGTGGGTGCGAGAGGGGTAGTGGTTGTCGAGTTTGAAGGTGTGTGACCTTTGCTTGACAACGTTACGGAGCGGGTTGGTGGTTCGGCGGTGGTGGTGGAGGGGGAGGGAGAAGGGAGTGATATGCGAGCAGCTAGCATTTGGAGTGATTCTCGACGACGATGACGTTGTGCAGGGGGTAGGGGTAGTTCGGATGGTGGGAGGGTTCGGATGCCGCGACGGGTCGGGGTGGTCGAGGAAGCGGTTGAGGTGGCGGATGGTGAAGGTGAAGCAAGGTCGATCGTCGGATCCTCACGCTCGGCTAGCGGGGAGAGCGAAGGAACATGCGAACTCGTCGCACTCCTCCGATGACTCCTTGCCGCCACTTCGCCATTCTTCAACGACCCCACCCGCACCATCTCCTCCAACTCCATAACCCTCCTCATCGCACGATGAGCCTTCTCCGTCTCCTCAAACACCCCAGCCTCCAACTTCCGAATCATACTCCTCAACGTACTCTTCTCCAACTCATGCGTCTGAACCACATCGTCCAAATGCTCCTTGCTAAAGATCGACTCGTTGTCCACTTTCAACCCCGCACCTTGCTGCTCGCCACCAACCTTGCTAAGCGCTGCTGAAGATTCCTGCTTTTGCGCTTTGACTAGCTCCAACTCGGATCGTAGAGCTTCCACTTGCAGTTCTTGCTCGCCGCGTGATTTGGCGGTTTCGGAACGCAGAGCTTCGAGCTGCGACCGCAGATCAGCGTTCTCTTTTTTGGCCGCTTCTGAAGAGGATTTGGCGGTGAGGTGCTTTTTCTTCAGCAATGCGATTTCGGAGGTGAGCTTTTCGAGACGTGACGCCGTGGATACCTTCTCTTCCGCGTTCGACTCAAGGGTCGACTTGGCTGCAGAAAGCTCTGATTTGAGGGTTTCGAGTTCAGCACGTAGGTTGGACACCTCGGACTGAGCTGTTTCGGATCGAGCGCGTTCTGTTGTCAGCCTCTGTTCATGCTCGCTGCGTAATGTGTCGAGATCTTTAGCCTTGACATCCAGCGCGGTGGCATGCTCGCTTTGGAGAGCTTTGATCCGCTTCTCGCGCAGCGCTAGATCGGTTTGCGTGTTGGCGAAATCTTTCTGCAGCTGCTCGAGCTCCTCCGCTTTACCTTGAAGTGCGGAAGCGTGGTCGGCTTGAATCTTCTTGAGTTGTTCATCGCGCGAAGCAAGATCGCTTCGTATATTCTTGACCTCGGTTTGCAGCTGTTCGAGCTCCTTCGTCTTATTCTGCAGCGCAGAAGCGTGGTCACTCTGAAGCGTCTTGAGTTGTTCATCGCGCGCAGCGAGGTCGGCTTGGAGGCTCTTGAGTTGCTTGTCGCGCGAGGCAAGATCGCCATCTCGTGCAGACAGGTCCTTGTCACGCGCCGTGAGTTCAGCCTTCAACTGATCGAGCTGCTTCTTCACCGCCTCCACCTCGCCCGAACGCTCCTTGAGATCCTTCTGAGCGCTGCTCAAACTCGTACGAACAGAGTCGAGGTCTTCAAGACGCTTGCCCAGCTGCGTTTCCTTCTCCCTGATCTCGGCACGAGCTTGCTCCAACCCTTTGCTGAGGTCGACCATTTCGGCTGTATGAACTGCCATTTGCTGATCGCGCTCCTTCTTCACCTTGTCGAGCGAAGATTTGAGTGCAGCGAGCTCCTTCTCGCTTGCCTTTGCTGCGGTGCTATGGTCTTGGGTGGCTTTGGTCAGCTTAGACTGCGCCTCGTCGATTGCCGTACGGTGTGCAGATAGGGCAGACTCGTGCTCCTTGCGCAGCGTCGCGAGCTCGTCGCTCAATTTAGCGCGTTCAGCAGCGAAAGAGTCCGAAGCGGCCTTGTGCTCCTTTGCAGCTTTTGCGAGGACAGACGCGTGTTCCGCTTTGGCCTTCTCGTATGCAGCTTTGAGCTCTTCCACTTGTTTTGCCGAGGCTTGCTTGACTGCAGCATGCTCGCTCTTGACAGCCTCGTGCTGCGCTCGGAGCTCTTGAAGCTGTTTTGAAGCAGTTTGCGCTGCATCGGCGTGCTGGGCTTTGGCCTTGTCGTGCTCCGCTTGCAGAGCTTCGAGCTTGCCATTAGCGGCTTTGAGGGAAACCTGATGCTCTTCAGCCGCCTTGGCTGTTGACTTGGCGTGCTCTTCTCTGGCTTTCTTGTACTCGGCCTCGAGGTCTGATAGCTTCTTAGAGGCGGCGGAGCTTGACTTTGCATGCTCGGTCTTTGCCTTTTCGTGCTCTGATTTGGCTTTGACCAGCTCTGCTTTGAGACCATCGAGTTCTTTCGAAGCGTCGGCTGTCGATTTGGCATGCTGCGCTTTGGCCTTCTCGTGCTCTGACTGAAGAGCTTGGAGCTTCTCAGCAGCGAGCTTAGCAGCAGCCTTGTGCTCTTCGACCGTCTTTGCGAGCACCTTCGCATGCTCGGCTTTGACGTCTTCCAATTGCTTGGATGCAGCCTCGACAGCCGATCCATGCTCCGCATTGACCTTAGCAAGATCATCGGCGTGTTCAGCTTTGGCCTTCTCGAGCTCCGCTTGCGCGGCCGAGAGCTCCTCGGCAGCAGCCTTGGCTGCAGTCTCGTGCTCCTCAGTCGCCTGAGCGAGAGCCTCAGCATGCTCGGTCTTGGCCTTTTCGTGCTCTGCCTTGAGCGCCTCGAGCTGCTTCGTTGCAGACGTGACGGCAGCTTTGTGCTTCAAACTGGCATCTCGCGACGATTTTTGAGCTGCAGCCAGATCCTTTTCGAGAGATTTTAGCTTCTCAGCCTGCTCCTCGACTTGCTTCTGCAGCACGTCAGATTCTTCCTGCTTGGCAGCAAGATCCTCGTCCCGTGCGGCGGCTTGCTCGGTGAGCTTTCTGACCTCTTCTCTCGCCGTCTGGAGCTTGGCCTCGAGGTCCGCAATCTGAGCGCGAGCTACCTCAAACTCCTTCGACTGCGCCAAAGATGCCTTCTGGTGCTCGTCGTGCTTAGCGACGAGAGCCTTGTGGCGCTCTTCGGCGTCTTGCCACTTCTGCTTGACGTCGTCGTGGGTCGATTGCAACTGCTTGAGTTTCTCGGACAGCCTGCCCGCTTCTGCTCGTGCCTGCTCGTGATCTTTCGAGGTCCTTTCGACAAGCGCGAGCTGCTTCTTGAGCTCGGACTGCACAGCGTCGTGATCCTTCGCCTTTTGCTCGTGTTGCTTTGAAAGGTCTGCATATGCAGCGGTGATCTCTTTGAGCTTTCCTTCCAGCTCAGAGTGTTGCTTCTTGGCCGTCTCGAGCTGCTTTGCGAGTTGCTCTGCTTTCGATTTGTGCTGATCGGCTTCCGAGCTCTTGCCCTCGAGTTGCTTGCCTCTGGCCTGGAGCTCGGTTTGAAGCTCCTTGACACGGGTCTGAGCAGCAGCGACATCTTCCGTCATCTTTGACAGTTTGGCATCTGAATCCTTGAGCTTGACTGAGAGCGCTTCGATCTCTTTCGCCTGCGCTTCGGCTGAAGATTTGCTTGCTTTCGCCTCGGTCCGTGAAGCCTCGAGCTCTTTTCCTTTGGCCTGCAGATCACCTTGAAGTTGCGTAATCTGCGACTTGGCAGTGGCGGCTTCATCAGTAAACTTAGTGAGTTTGGCATCCCCATCGGCAATCGTGGTCTCGAGCGCCTTGATCTGTGCTGCTTTCTCCTCTGCAGATTTGCTGTGAGCCTGTGCTTCGGTCCGAGACGCCTCGAGATCCTTCGTCTGAGCTTGCAGCTTGCTCTGAAGCTCATCGTAGCGAGATTTAGCGACTGCCGCCTCATCCGCAGCCTTGGCCAGACTGGCCTCGGAGCTCGAAAGATTGGCCTCGAGAGCATGAATGTCTTTGGCTCGGGTCTCCGCAGAAGCTTTGTGCGTTTGCGCATCGGATTTGGACGTTTCGAGCTCTTTCTGAAGCTTGGCCTTTTCCTGAGCAAGCTGGCCGGCCGACTTTTCGAGACTGCTGTGCTTGTCTTGCCAGTCGGCGATTGTCGCCTCGTGAGCTTGGATCGTTTGCTTGCTTTGCGAGAGCTCCTTGTCCTTCTTTTCGGAAGCTGAGCGATGCTGCTCAGACTGCTTGACGGCATCGCTATGCTCCTTCCTAGCTTTCTCCAAGTCAGCCGTCAAGGTTGCAACCTGGTCGTCGGAAGCCTGCTTCGCCTGGCGGAGATCTGCAATTGTCTTGTCAAGCGTCACCTTGTCGCTCTCGAGCTTCTTGGAGCCATCCTCAGCTTTGGCAAGTGCTGCCTTCGTCTCCTTGAGCTCCGTACTGATCTTTGAAGCTTCGCTTTTCGCAACCTCTAGATCCTTGAGGCGATCAGCGACGGTCAATTCTGCTTGCTTGTGATCAGACTTGACCTTCTGGAGCTCAGATGAGAGTGACTTGACCCGCTTGTCCAGATCTTCACCTCGCTGCGTGGCCGTGACCAGCTTTGTCTGAGTCTGTTTGGCTGTCTCTTCGGACTGCTTGTGGGCTTTGACCTCGGCGTCAAGCTTGGTCTGCAAGCTATTGATTGCTTCTTGCACCTTTTCTGTCTCGCTTTTGGAGGAAGCAAGCTGCGAAGTCAGGTCGGCTATTTGCTTTTCATGCTCGGTGTTTGTGCTGCTGGCCTCCTTCAGCCTCTGATGGGCCTGCTGCAACTCCTTCTGAGCTTGATCGTGCTTGGAGGTGACAGCAGCGAGCTCCTTCGAAGTCGCCTCGCTACCGGTCTTGTGAGTGCTGATCTCTGAGCGCAACGAAGATAGATCCTCGAGTGCCATGGAGTTGGCGCTTTCGAGCTCCTTATGCTTGGCAAGCCACTCCTTCTCCTTGGTCTGGAAGGACACAATTTGCTTCTTTGACGCTTCGAGCTCTTCCTTGACTTTGGCGGCTGACGAATTGAGGGTCTTGTGATCGCTCTGAGCTTTGGTGACTTGATCGTTGAGGTCCTTGATCTTGTTTTTCGTCTCGGTGCGCTCCTTCTCAGCGGAGCTCAGCTGCGCCTTGACGCTTTCCAGCTCTTTGGTGATCTTCTGTGCTTCAGACGTGGCTTTGGCAAGATCTTGTTCGGTCGATTTTTGCTGCTCCTTGGCGGCAGAGATGTGACCGTCGCGCTCACCAAGTTGTGTCTCGAGCGCCTTCACTTTGCCTTGCGACTCCTTGAGCGAAGCAGAGAGGTCCTGCACCTCCTTAGCAGACTTGCTACCTTGCGATTTGGCGTCTTCTAGCAGCTTGGATGCCGCCTCACTGTCGGTCTTGGCTTTATCCTCCAGCTGTTGCACCTTGCTCCTGAGGTCCAAGATCTCCAGTGCCCTCTCCTTGTCGGACTTCTGTGAAGTGTTCAAGGCGTCGGCTTTGGCTTTCTCGAGATTCGCCTTTTCCTTTGTGAGCGATTCGACCTGCTTGTTGGCGTCGGAGAGAGAGCTTGCGAGCTGCTCCTTCTCCTTCTGGACCGTTAAGAGCTGCTTCTCGGCAGAATCGGCGCGGTCCTTGACACTCGCAGCGAGCTTGTCGCTCTTGGCAAGCGACTCAAGATGTTCTTCGGCTTTCTTGGACAAAGCTTGAGCTTCGGCTTGCGCCTTCTTGTGCTTGTCTTGGAGCTCTGCGTGTTGTGATGCAAGTTCGGAGTTCTTGGCCGTGGCTTCTTGCAGGGTAGAATTGGTCTTTGCCTCGCGTTCTGTTGATTCGGCCAGCTTGGTCTCCAGCGCGGTGAGGGCTGATTTTGATGTCTTTGCCTCCTGCTCCAGGTCCTTGATCTGCTTTGCCAGCCTTTCGCTGTCCGTAGAAGAGCTCTTGAGACTTTTGTCCTTCGTATCCAAGTCAGCTTGCAGCTTCGCGATCTTCTCCGTGGCTTCGGTCACCTGCTTGTTTAGCGCTTCGATTTGATTGGCTTTGCTTGGATCGGACAGCTTCTTTTCGAGGTCTTGAATGGTGGTCTGGTGCGTACTGAGCTCTTTACGTAGGTCCTCTGCTTGCTTCTTCTGCTCATCTGCATCCCGCTGCAGCTTGGCCTTGTCCTCTTGGAGCTGTTTCGCACTCTTGGTTTTCAATGCGATCTTGGCTTCAGCATCCTTGACTTTGCCTTCGGCTTCTTTGAGCTTCGCAGTGGCGTCTTTTGCTTCCGTCGACGCTTTCTCGCTTGCCTTGCGAAGGTCTGACAGTTGAGTCTCAAGTAGTGACGAACGATCCTCGGCCTTTTTGTGATCGGATTCGAGGCGGGTAAGTCGATCCTTGAGCGTCTTGCTCTCGTCGTCACCCTTCTTCTGCGTAGCTTCCAGATCAGAGACCTTGACTTTCGATGCCTTGGCTTCCTTCTCTACAGCCTGCAGAAGATCTCGCTGCTTCTGAAGCTCCTTTTCGAGTTCTGCTGCTTTTGACCTTTGCTGATCGAGGTCGCTTTCGAGCTTTTCGGTTGCTGCCTTTATTGACTTTTGGGAAGTTTCGGCTGCAGATTGCGCTTCTTCCTTGTGCTGATTGAGCTGAGCTTCGAGCGATGAGGTCTGCTCGGTCGCCTTCTTGAGATCCTTTTGTGTGCTTTCGAGTTGGGAGGTGAGGGTTGTGACTTTGCGTTGAGCTTCTTGCAGCTCTGCGCTGTCATTGGCGGCCTCTTTGCCCTCGTCAGCCTTTTCGTCTTTCGAGTCTGCCGCAGTTGCCGTGCCATTCTCGGTTGTTGAAGCTGCCTCGTCGGGTGTTGAGGTGCCCTCTGCTTCTGTCGATGTGGCAGTGCCGGCTTCCTTGTCGGCGCCATTGCTAGCACTTGCTTCTGCCTCTGCCTCTGCCACAGCAGCCGCCTTCTTCTGAGCTTGATGCTTTTTCAATTTGGCTCTGGCTCGTGCTGCCTTTGCAGCTCGTTCGGCTGCCTCTGCGTCGGCCATGTTGGTTGATTCGCCCTAGCTAACTCCGCGTAGCAAGCTTTCTTCCTTGAGATGAACAGGTCGATCCGATGTTCAGAAGGTGCGTGCCATTGATGATATGCAAGAACGGAGCAAGAAGAGTCGTGACGAGGATGCAGTGATGAGCAAAGAGTGATGGTTGAGGTGAATGAACCCCCTTTGCGAAGAAAGTCGGAGTCGGTGGTGGCCGGTGCGTTTCGCTTCCCGCCTTGTCAAGTGTGTCTTTGGCGCTTTGTGGATTTTCCGACGCAGACCTTCGCGCCACGTAACTCAAACTGACACGCGCTGGGAGTGAAGAAATCGACGCTGTGACTCTCACTCCTCTCAGATCCTCTTCAAATTTGCTCGCCGCCCACGCTGACGATCACGGAAGGGCTTCAGATTATGAGCTCGTCGTCATCACCTAATGAAGCTTCCTATCTCATAGATTGTGGTCCCATCGATGCTGCGAAAGGGCATTCTTTGAAAGCAAAAGATTGTAGATCTAAGCGCGGCTGTGTTGCGAGAAAGTGTTGCTCTAAGCTGAAACTGGTGAGGCGACTTCGATGTGAGAGTTGGCATTGTCAGCCGATGCTTGTTGAGCCTCGTGCTGCTCCTTTTGAAGCGCTCGAAGCCTTCTCGACTCGGCCGCCTGTGCTTTGCGTGCCGCCTCTCGCTCCTCTTCCTCGAGCCTCTGTTTCTCAGCTTTGAGTCGTTCTTCGCGATGGTTGAGAACTCGCTGTATCTGTCGACTTCTTCTGCGCGCGACGAGATCATGAATACGCTCATCCAGTCTGTCGTAGAGCAATTGCTCCAGCGCTTGCGCCTGTTTCGAAGCCAGTCGATGCTGCTTGCGAAGTCGATTAAGGAACGCAAGGATGTCGCTGGGCTTTTGGTCGTTGAGCTGCAGTGGAGCAAGGCCCCCCAGGTCTTTCAAAGAAGACTCGCTGCGGACCTGTTGTGCCGCTGCGAGCTGTCGCGTCTTGGAATAACGTGCTTTGTAGACTTGCCATGCCGTGTCAATCAATCGAGCTTCCGCAGCCTTGTTCTCCAGAGCTTTAGAGAGGATTGAGCGGATCCAACGCAGCTCGCCAATGCTCTTGCGCTCAGACGCGAGCGACATGAAGGACTCTAGCATCGTAACAGTGATTGCGAAGGATGGCAGCTCAAGGACGGGCATAAAGTCGGCATCCATCGCTCGACCAGGCGCGACGGAGACGCGCAGATGTTCCGGACGAAGTTGGATTGAGGCAGCTTCATCGGTAAGATCTTCGACAGCAGTGTTTTCTTGAGCATCAGTAGATACTGCTGGCTGCTCCGACCGCTGGATCTCGATACCCAGGTTGCGGGCTGTCACACGCAAAAGCTCGTCGGATCTGTCCAAGGCTTCAGAGAGGAGACTCTTGGCAAAGAGAACGTATGCACCTTTGGTTCTGCGCTGCATTTCAGCAGCACGCAGTCCACCGTCTTGCATATCGGCAAGCGCCGACTCGGTGGACTCTTTGGCAAGGGTGGCGACGTTGCTGGTGCTGGCTTCGGTCTTGAGAGCGACGGGAGATCGAAGTGGATCCACTTCGCTGCAGCAATGGCGCAGCAGTACCTCAAAGGTCTTTGTGTTGGGAGAAACCCTTTGAGGACTAGAGTAGGCAAACACTTCGGGTACAGTGAAGTCGTCGGCGTTGTTGCCTTGCTGGGAGACCTCTGCGTCACGGTTGCGCATGCTGCTGAAGATGTCCTTCCAGTTGGTGGAGAAGAGACCTTCTGCTGACGCTGCATCATGTGCGTTGGCAGTGTTGAGCGGGAGTGGCTTGGCCAGCGTCTCGAAAGCTACAATCATCTCTGGTACGGTTGCTTGCTCGCCGAGGGTCATGAGGATGGTGTTGAGGGTATGCACAGTGGGTGCGATGCCGTGCTGTTGCTTCTGTGCTGCATCGGCAGAGTCGGGAGCGTTGAGATTGATGCCGTAGGCCTGCTGCATGAGCAAGTGGAGACCTTCGATGTGTCCAGCGAGCCTCAGCGATCTGGCTGCAAAGTCGAGTGTGATGTAATTTGGCGTGACGGCGTGATCCTTCATGTCCTTGAGCAAGGCCATGGTGCGCAGAGCAGCGAGGATGGCAGCAGCTCGTGCTGTGGGAGCCAAGACCTGACCAAACCTGGCCAATCCTGCGGCGGCGGATCTGGCGGATTTCTCCTTTTCGAGCTGCTTTCTCTTTCCGGAATAGCTGATGAGCTTGGAAGCTTCGCTCTTTTGGACTCTCTCGATCTGCTCGGTGGCATGTCGGCTGAGTCCGATCATGAGCTCTCGATAGGTGTACTGATTTGGGTGAAGACCCTTTGAGAGTGGGTTGGGTGAGGTACCGGTGATCTCGTCCCAAATCGACGACATTGGCCCAATGTGGCCTCCTGAAGCAAGACGAGAGAGGACGTGGTTGTAGTCGGCGAGGCTGGGGAGAGGCTCGAGGGCAGAGCTGGTGGTGGGCACGATGGAAGAGTAGAGCCTCATGTCGCGAAAGATGATGTGAACGCGGCGCATGTATTCGCGGACGGGGTGGTGAACATCAAAGATCTTGCCCGAGTGTGGAGAGCTGTGTGGTTCCACGAGGATGATCTTGGAGGGACTGTTGCCGGTGGCGAGCAAGGCTTGACGCTGCTGCATGATTTGTTTACGCTTGCCCTCAGCACGAGAAAGGTTTCTTGTCCTTGCAACAGCAGGGTCGATGGCACGTAGAAGGTGTT
This sequence comes from Anthracocystis walkeri, assembly GCA_928858565.1. Lineage (NCBI taxonomy): Eukaryota > Fungi > Basidiomycota > Ustilaginomycetes > Ustilaginales > Ustilaginaceae > Anthracocystis > Anthracocystis walkeri. The sequence goes on from CAKMXV010000004.1 coordinate 169,638, forward strand.
GCAAGTTGCTTGGCTCGAGCTGCGTGAGGAGTGAGGAGGAGGAGGCGGTAGACGAGGAACCTGCTGCGAGATGGGCATCGTTGAACTCTTTCAAGTCCATGTAGGCCTTCCAGACACGATTTGCGGCAGGATCGCGTGAAGTGCTGTAAATTTCTGCGATGAGCTTCTTGACGAGAGGATGCCTTGCTCGTGGAGATGTAGGTGGTCTTTGAGACCAGGGAAGGTGATCCGGGAAGAAGAATGACCAGCTCTCGTGACGGTGTTCATTCGCGTCCCTAGCATCTTTGGGTCGCGGTTTGGAGATGCTAGATGCAGAAGTGGAAGTCTGTGCTTCAGCGTTCGGAAGTGTGGTCGAGATGCATCGTTGGAGAGCTCTAGTGGCAGGCACGAGATGCCGCCGACTATAGCAACGCAGGACCATATTGACTGGACTGCCTTGTCGGTTATGCTACAGTAGTCAGCTCTTGTCGAAATCCAGCTGCCGGTGCAAGGTGCCGTCCTAGGAGTGATGCGAAGTCGAGACGGAGAGCAAAGCACGTTATTACAGAGAGAGTTGCTGGAGATGGTGTTGGCAAGATGTGTGTGAGAACCAAGCGAAAGGAAGATTTGGAAGAAATCAGATACACAAAATCAGCCGTGCGAGACAATTTTGCCGCGGCAAGAGCGAGTCGAGAAGAATGAAAAGGTCGCACGATCCGCTTCCGCAACAGGAACAAAGGGTCCTTTCCTTGCGCTTTTTCCCTCTCCTTTTTGCAGCCCGTTTTTTTGACTGCTTTTTTTTTCTCTCCTTTCTTTTTTTTTCCCCTTGTCACAGAGGAGCAAGAAGACTGTGCAGGTCAGGTATGGTATTCACTACTTTCGTCGTTTGTTGACTGTCAAAGCTCACAATCCAAGCTTGCAACGGCAACAGTCGTGTACTGCAATGCTCTTGCTGCGAGCGGCTGTTCCGCATCGACGACTCAGCCTCGCATTGCTTTTACCGATTGCCGGTCGGATGATTTCGCCCGAGCGTGTGACTGTGCGTCCGAAGCTTGAAAAAGGAAAATTAAGCTTTTCTTTCATCGTGCATTTCAGGGCAGCCCGTATCGCGGTCTGCTGCGCCAAATTTACCCACAGCTTGGCTTGGCGAGAAAAGGAAGAACTGGAAGAAGAGAAAAAAGTCAGAGAGGAGGCGTAGCGAGGAAGAAGAAGCAGGGGAAAAAAAAGGTTGTGGGTGAGAAAGAGAAGGCTGAGGAGATTGGCAAATTGAAAGCGACCCGCACACTGCGCTCCGCAACCGCAAAAACGCTTTTTTCAAATTTTTACTGTCTCAAGAGCGGAAGAAGAAGAATCAGAACAAGAAGATCTTGATTTGAGATGCTGTCCAAAGACTCGACTCGACTCGACTCGACTCTCACACTTTGCATCAAAGATCTCATCACCCTCTATCAACCTCATCCACGTCCTTTGTTCTCAACCTTTCGCCAAAGAGCTGCATCGCTTCGCTGTCGTCAGCTCGTTCCTCTCCCGCTTTCGTCACCGTCCTTCTTTACTCTCCTCAATCGACCTGACCCTTCCTGACATCGATTTCAAGAGACTTCAGCCTCCTCATCCTTTGCATCTGATCCATCCTTTCGCTTTCCAGCCTCTCCTGAAAAGCATCGCTTCTTGCTTCTCGGCAAATATCACTGTTCTACCGCAGTCGTAAAAAACTCTCCTCCGCTTCGTCAACCACCAACTGACGTCCAGAGTCGCAGCTCTCCCTCTTTCCCACCCTCTGTCGACCCCATTTTAGCAATAGCAGTGGAAGCGAGGCTTCGGTGTGCCCTTCCATCTGCTTTCCTCATAACCAACCACTCGCGCCATCATGACCGCTACCCTCTTCCAGGCCTCCCAGGACGGCAACGTCGAGCTCGTCAGCTCCCTCCTCGAAGAGCCTTCCCTCGACATTGATGCCCGCGATGAGACCGGTCTCACCGCTCTCCACTACGCTGTCCGAGGTAACCACGTCGATGTCGTCTCGCAATTGCTCGCAAAGGGCGCCAACGCAGTAGAGGTAGCTCAGGACGCTACCCTCAAGCACAACCCAGATCTCGCTTCGGTCATCGACAACGCCTTGCAGCACACCCAGTCCGCCAGCTTCCAGGCCGCTCCTGTCGTCGACTCGCACGGAGGCAAGCAGCTCCCAGACGGTACCATCAGCTACGTGCAGCCTCCCGCTTTCCCGGGACACTCGTCCATGGACCCATCCATGCACCAGCAGCATGCTCTTCATCACCCCATGTCGCAGCCCATGTGCCACTTCCAGCCTCAGCACTCCTTCTTCGACCCCTCGCACAACCCAGAGCACCGCGCTCACGCACACAAGGACAGCTCCTCCGGAAGCCTTCCTCCCCCCGAAGTCGCCAAGATGATTCCTTGCCGCTTCTTCCCCAACTGCCGATACGGCGACAAGTGCATGTTTGCCCACCCCGTCGCCATGCCAGCATCAGCGTCCAACGCCGGCCCCGTCTCGCCAGGTCAAGCTCCCATGTTCTACCAGTCTCCCGCATATGGCTACCCTGCCTACGGCCCACCGCAGCACTTTTACTCGATGGCTCCTCCCATGCCTATCCAGTACACCCACGCTGGCGTTCCCATGCCTGTTCACATGCCGCCTCCGCCGCACATGGCTCCTGCACCCCACGGTGCCGAGCAGGGCGACGCTTACGCCAACCACTTCAACGCTCAGTCTCGTCAAGCATTCGAGTCGAATCAGGTTGCCGAGGGCGAGCAGCTTGAATCGGCCAACAACGACAGCCAGCAGCAGCAGGAGGCCGCCGCTGACAACTCCTCCTCGGTCGCCCCCGCCGAGTCCAACGCAGACGAGGCCGCTGCCTCTGCTGAGACAACAGCCACTGAACAAGCGCCAGCAAGCTCGTCAGCAGCAGCACCAAGCTCGACCAACACCACCTCCTTCAGCGCTTTCATGGCCCACCACGCTACTCCCTTCCAGCCTGCACCAGGCGCACAGAATGGCGCGTCCGTTGGTGCCGACGGCAACATGTTGAACGGCTCCCAGACTTTCTCTCGTGGTGCCAAGCCTGCCCGTCGAGGTGGTGCGTCCATGGGCGGCAGCTTTGGCTCGCGTGCCGATTTCAACAAGCGTTCCACCGAGCGTCCTGCCTGCCACTTCTTTGCTCGCTCTGCTTGCAAGCACGGCGAGGACTGCCGCTTCCCTCACATCCTTCCCGATGGCACCGACATGCGTGGTCCCAACGCCGGCCGCTCTAGCCATTCGATCGAGGCTGCCCGTGCCATCAATCGCGCACTTGCTGCCAAGAGTGCTCGAGGATCGGCCAACGGTAACAACGCTGCACAGTCGTCGCAAGGCGCCAACGCAGCCGCCAACAACGACAACAGCAGCCTTCCTGCTGTCCCCACCAATGTGACGGTGTCGACATCGCCTGCTTCCGCCCAGACCACCATCACCTCGACTGACGCGGACGAGGCTGCCAAATCTTCCTCGACGACGACAGACAAGCCAGCTTCGCGTGAGGAGGTTGCTGAGCAGAAGCCTGCTGCCAACGTCAACCTTCCATCTTCGGCCGCCTCGACTGGCGCCGCCAAGAAGGAGCAGAGCAACGGCGCCAAACCTGCAAACACGGGTGCTGCTGCTTCCTCGTCTGCACCAAAAGCTGCTCACTCGAACGCTGGCGCTGCGGCCAAGACCGAGTCCAAGGTCGACAACGCAGCCAATGGCAAGCGTGCTGCTCCTGCCGCCGCCGCCGCCAAGTCGGATGATGCCAAGCCTGCCGCCGCTTCTGCCGCCAACGGCAATGGTGACCGTGTCCCCGCTTCGATCCCTTCCAAGCCCGTTGTGAACGGCAACGCTGGCAATGGCGCTGTCAACCGACAGAACGGTGCCAAGCCGCAGCCCAACGGCGTTCAGGGTGGAAAGGGCCAGCAGCAGCAGAACGGAGCTCGTCCTCGCCCTAACCAGAACGGCAATGGCCGCCCCAACGGACAGAACGGTGCTTTCCAGAAGAAGCCTGCCACTCAGCAGCGTCTGCCCAGCGCCGATGACTTCCCCGCTCTTTCCAACGGTCAGGGTTCCTCGGCGCCTTCGTCGTCGTCTGCCACACCCGCTTTCAGCGCCAACGGTGTGGCCAAGGCCAACTTCTCTGCTATCCTTTCTGCGCCTGCACCTCCCAAGAAGCAGCCTGAGCCCGTCAAGCAGACCGAGGCCGCTGCAGCTGAGGACAAGGCTGAGGCCAAGGAGTCGAGCACTTCCACCAACGAGGCTGAGACCAAGTCGAGCGCCGCTACCGCCGCTAAGGCGACATCCTCGAGTGCAAACGGTACGGCTGCTCCGATGCTCGACTTTGCTGCGGTTGTTCAGTCGAACCCTGTCGCTGTCTAAGCGTACCACTCAAAGGGCCCGCTTCTCATCGCTCTAGCCTCAATTTGAGGCTCCCCAAAAGGTCGTACGCATGGATCCATCGCCATGGATAATAACGTCCACCATTTCTCACCTGGCTCGATCGTATCCGGCCAGTCTTGCATCTTTCTCCCTCTCCATCCCTCCCTTTGTCACCCTCCCTGTCTCTCTTTCCTGCTTCATGATAGATCTCCTTTTTTCTTTTTTCCTTTGGCCCACTCATACTCGCATTCGTGTCTTTTTCTATCCACACCATTTTTAGCTTTCGCCTTTTCTCGACTATCTCTCCTTTCTATCTCTTCCGGTCGGGTTTCACACTCAAACAACACAACAAGATTCGTCCACATGGTTCCGGTTTTCTCTGTATACACCCGCCCCTTGTACGCTTGCCCTTGATTTTCTGCAAATATCATGCGTCAACCCCATATATGCAAGTAAGCGTGTGAGCTCGTTTTGAGTAGCTGTTCAGCTGCAGTATTGTAGTAAGCTTGCGACGTCTAAGTCTCACTCTAGTCTGTGTGAAGTGTCGAAAGCAAAGCAAGTGTGGGGTAAATGTGAAGATGGATCGACAAGGCATGACATGGCACATGGAATTTCAGACAGCGCGGCTTTGGGTCGCCGCGCCGCTTCCATTACGTCAATTTTCCCGAAATTCAGTAAAGCGGAAACGTTGCTCTGCTGTTCTGCAAAAACAAACACGGTTTTTGGGCGTGTCGCAAGCGACGTAAGAGTTTAGCTCGCCTTTGCTCGGTGTGTTTCAATCCGAGAAATGGGGTCTTCAGGAGGGGGGCAAGAGAGCTTTCTGTCGGTTGATTGCTTTCCTGTCAGCAGCTGATGCAAGAACGTGGGCTTGACATTTGTGTCACACCGGCAATGACTTACATCGAGACCACCATCTGTGAGAGGTCTTCGAGACGGCTCGTTGCTCTCTCTCTCTGTGTGTGTGTATATGGAAAAGGAGCGAGAGGACAAAGTGTATAAGGCGGAAAGCAAATCTAAGATGTCTTGGCAGGAGTCGGCTGTGTTGCGAGTCGAGTCAAATTGTATATGCAGTAAGTAACTGTAGGCTGCTGCATGGGATTCCTCTCTGTTTTGGCGAGTAAAGAGACTGCTCTGCTGCCGTGTTGCTTTTTTCGAGACAAAATTCCATTATGCCACACTCGTCATCGACTCCATTCTTCCGCTTCCTCGCTTTCGCTCTTTCCTTTCTCGCCATCTCTATCTATCTTCCGACCGCATCACTGCCTCCTAGACGACATCGTCAACGCCGACCTGGTACACAGCTTCGAGGGGCGTCTTCATCTCAGCCAAGTGAAAGTCGACGACGAATCTGCCCAGCCAACTTTGCATCTCCTTTCATTAGGCATTCAGGGCGTGGCTGTGGGTCAATTCGGAATCTTAATCCCGGCCTTGTGGGGTTGATATGGCCTGCGTTGCCAGCAACATCGACTCGTGCATACCGACCATGTCGTCTGAAGCTGGCAGCTCATCCGCCGAACGGCCATCTGGTCTCGCTCCTGCTCTCAACCTCGATGCGCCTACAGGCCAAGCCAAGACCACAACAATAGACGACAACAGCGATTCCACAGCGACGCAGCACTCATCAACGTCTGCAACAGCTGCACCTTCCAAAGACGATGCCGGTGTCCAGCGCAAACCAGCAGAACTTCATAGCAGGCCAACCAGCATCATGGCGCCTTCGGTCCAGTTTGACGAGCAGAATCTCCAAGCTACACCGTCAGCTCAGAGGAGAGGAGACAATGCTTCCCTGTTATCATCGCCAGCTTCCGTCTCCCACCTCTTGACAGGATCTCCTGCCGCCGGTAACAAGTCATTGATGCAGCAAAGGAAAGAGGCGAGCTCAAGCCAGTCAAGGCATGCAGGTCATCACCATCTGCGTGGAAGTCAGAGCCACCAAAGGATATCAAGTCGTGCTTCGGCCGCAGGCAGCTCTTCCAACGTGGCAGGAGGTAGTCGTCATGCGACAGGATCTAGAAGAAGTAGAGCAAATCCCGCTATCGTCACTGTTCCAGTGTGGGCGCGTGACGAGTCTCCCAGCCCGCCGCACTCGCCGCTCGCCAGTCCGCAAGCTCACAGCATTCCAAGGTCATTGCGCGATATGGATTCTCTCAATCTGCCAGCTGCAGAGGTGCGTACGGAAGACCGAAGCGATCGAGGACCCTCTTCAGAAAACAGATCGGATGCACAGCAGGATGATGGCCAGGTTCTCGGAAAGACCGGCCTGGCTTTTGATCGCGCAGTCTCTCCGGAAGCGGTCGAAGAGGCAGAGGCGCAAGAAGCTCAAAGCATGTCGCCTGATCGTTGGTGGACTTTTACGCTTCCACAAAAGTATCGCTCGCGGCTGCACGAGCATCATCTACGCATGGCTTTCCAACGTGAACGACAGCAGACCGAGTCGCAAGAGAACATCACCTCGAGCAAGAAGGCGAATCGCAGCAGCCGAAAAGATGGTCAAGGGACAAAGAAGCAGCAGCAGCAGCGTCAAAACTCGAAGGATTCCAGCTCGGACTCATCGCGTTCGGACGCAAGCAGTGACGGCGATGGCAGCGACATCGAGATGCAGGAACGCACGAGTAGAGAGCGTGGCGAGCCGCATCACGGTTATGGATTTGGTGCAGGTGTATGGAACGGTATGGCTGCAGGATTGGGTGCGAGTGGGTTGCTGCTCAACAACAAGCAGCAGGGCACATCACCGTCGGCCAAAGCTACGACGTCTCCAAAAGCGATTGGAAATGGCGATGGTGATCAATGGCGTCAAGCATCACCTTCGCCAGATGGCACTTCCACCACGCGCGCCGACGACCGCGATCTCGAAAAGCAGCACAAGCAAGACCAAGAACCAGAATACCCGACCATGTCCTTCAAGGCCCGTGTGGAGCATCCGGACATCTTTACGGTTCATCAGCCAGCTACGCCTGGTTGGGCATCACCTTGGAAGCCCGAAGAGCGGGGTCATGGCGGGTTGAACGCTGGAGGCTATTTCCCACGCACCGATTCGGGACGAACGATCAACTCGAAAGACGGACGTAGAAGTGCATGGTACGAGGCGTGGAAGAACTTTTTGATCCACAATCCTTTCGTGCCTTTGCTTTTCCGTACGATCAATATTGCGTTCACGTCGGCAACGCTGGCTGTAGCGATCAAATTGTTGGTGGTGCTTCGTAAGGAAGGCGCCACTGATGCGGTTGGCGCTTCTCCACTGGTTGCGATCATCTTTGCTCCGCTCAGTCTGCTGCATGTCGGATTCCAAATTTGGCTCGAGTACTTTGGACGACCGATTGGGTTGTGGACGGTGCAGTCTAAGTTGTCGTATACGGTCGTCGAGCTGGTCTTCATCTGCCTATGGTCGTCCGAGTTGTCCTTGACCTTTGACAACTACTTCACGTCGACACTCATCTGCGTCAACTATGGCAGTCCGTATGTAGGACCCCGCGAACCGCCGGCAAACCAAATCAGTCCACTGAGAAACCCGAGTCGCAAGCCTTTCATTTGCAGGCTGCAAGGATCGTTGATCGGGTTGGTGTTTGTGAGTCTGTTGGCGTATCTGATCGTTCTTACTGTGTCGTTGTTTAGGATTTTCGTTCGCGTTACTGGCGGTAGTCGAAGGTGAGAAGGGTCGCGCGTGTCGCTTCGCATCGACTCGTTATACTCTAGTTTTGTTTTGTTTTCAAGTTACAGTATACCAGCATCCAAAATGTCTTGCATTCTTTTTAGTCTTTGCAATGGTTCATTCGTCTTCATCGTGCGCCAGCAGAGTGTGTGTAAAGTTGGGCCTAGGATGTGGGATTGAAATTTGAACTTTGAAGCTTGTTTCTGGACCGACCTTGAACCGAATGCTTGCTCGTTCTTGCGCTGCTGTGAGAGAATCGGCATTGCGACTGAGCAGTCCATCAAGGGCCGGAGAAGCACTTTTCCAGTTCCAACTCAGCAGTCTGGCAACAGCGGCAGTTCCCACGGTGCAAGATGGATGAGCAATCCTTCTGATTGAGTGGATGATGACTGTTCATAACACGCGCTGATTTTCTCGCTCGCTGATCAACCCACCTTTTTTTTTTTTTTTTTTTTTCCCAAGTCGACTTCCGTTCATCAGTGAAGGGCGTAGCCGAATGCGCATCTCTTGCCTTAAATGTCTGTTAGCCATAGCCGAATGAAGGCTGAGATGAGATGCGGCAAGAGCCATGAAGTGTCGGAAACCCCACGAGCAGAGCTTATTTTTCGTGAAAGCTTTCGGTCAGTTGTCACGGCGTCTCCGCAAGTGATTAGCGATGTGTTGTCGGAAAAAAAAAGCTGTCAGAAGTCTAATCACACGAAGTAAGACGCGGATCGCGCTGAGTCTGTTCCTCTCTCTCTCTCCTTGTCCCGCTCTCTGAGTTCGCTGCGGATCACGACTCGGATTTGTCCGACTGCGGAATCAGTGATCTTTGTCACACATCGGTCGGAAGAACACATGAAGGAGGAGCGTTGTGCGGATCGACCTATCTTCCTTCCCACATGCGATATCTGGCACATCTCACGAACAGAGGCCTCCCGCAACACCATCTCAAGCAACGTTGCGCCGACGCCTGATCTCGAACCCACTCTACAAGCTGAAAGTCCTGCGGTAAGGATGGAGGACAAAGACAGCAATCGAGCGGAGGAGAGCTCTGTTCAAGGCATGACACCTGCCAGCAATGCAGGCTTGCCTTGCCGACCCGAGGGCGTTGCTGAGCCGCACTCTCATGACACGATGAGCCAGCATGGTGCCGCAGTTGCATTGCAGGGAAGAGGACGTGGTAGAGGCGGTGGTGGTCGCAGCAATTATCGCGCAGCATACAATCAAGGCCGGGGTGGCTACGATAACAGCGGAACCTCGTCGTACGGATATTCGCAGCATCGTCAGCCGCATTCCAACAGGCAATTTAGCTGGGACCCAGCGCAGGAAGAGCGTCAGCAGTACGTTCCTCAGCAACAACGGGCTGGTCGTGGCCGAGGTGGATATGGTTACGGGCAGCAGAATGCGGGGAGAAGACCTTACCGCGCTTCGGGACGACATCGAGGTTTTAACTCTCGCCCTAGACGTTTCAATTACGATCAGCAGGAGGAGGTCAGCCAGGACATGACTGGTACGAGTCAAGCTCCAGAGCAATTTGCGGGATACACTGGTCAGGCAGCTGAAATTGAGATGACCACCACCTTGCCTCAACACGAAGTTGAGGTTCCCGCTGGCCAGCAGCATGATATGGTGCACACTCTTGTCCACATTCCAAACGAGTCTGTCACCAGCGTCGAGCCGATCGTTCAGCCTACACCTGTGCTCGAACCGCGCAGTCCCGAACGAAACGATACCACCTCGTCCTTTCAGCGACCTGACCAAACCCCATCGCTAGTGTCCGACACCACCACCGAAGCAACCCCATCTGCAACCGAGCGGCACGACACGTCAGTAACGACTCACAACACTGACCTTTCGAGCCCAACCCGCCCCGGCAACTGGCAAGATCTCCCCTTCCACAACATTGGCAACCTCGTCCACCCTAGTCACGCCCCCGAGATGGTCTACGCTTGGTATCCCTACGCGGTCATGCCTGGAGACAGGGCGCACACCTCTCCTCCTCCACCTCCTCCGCCTCTACAAAGCCCACTGGACATGACTTCTCCACCTCCACCTGCGATGCTCCCGCAACAACAGCCTCCTCTTCCCTACCTCCCACCACCCCACTTCTACTTTACCCACGACCACGCGTTTTTGGCGCTCTGCCATCCGCTTCCCTTGATGCCATACCCGATGTTTCCTATTCCTTACCTACGGTATTGGGGACCGGAGAGGGTTGGTGCTAATCCCAACTTTTACGATGTTCCGATGGTGAGTACTCACGACGTGAAGGTTGGCCGAAGAAACACGCGAGCTGATCAACCCACGCCACTCCTTTATTCAAACACAGTTCGCCTCAGATGTATAATCTTTCACTTCCCCCGCAAAACAAACTTCCCTTCAAAAGCATGTTCTAAAAATTACAATGTAGCTTCCGCACCTCAAACAAAATCAAACTGCATCGGATACTTTTCTCCAACCTTCCCCCTCGCCCTCACATCCGGCGCACCCGGCTCTCCTCCCCTCTCCCCCACCACTGCGGGTACCTTCTCCCCCGCTGCCGCACTGGGAAAGCTTCCAAAACTCTCCGGATGAGCCATACCCGGTTTCTCATCCCAAAACCATCGATGCTTCAACGCATCCTCCGCACTCAGCCTCTGCTTGGGATCCCACTGCAGCAGTTGAAACAGCAGATCCAGCGTTGCTTCGGATAACCTGGTGGGTGAGAATGCGGCTTGCAGGTTTGCTTTGCGCTGTTGTTGTTCGGTTTGGATTTCGGAGGGTGTGGATGAGGTCGGGCGATGGTGTTGTGGAAGACCTTGCCAGAGCAACACGTCTGGCCAGTTGGTTGTGTTGTATTTGCCCAGGACTTTTTCTATTCGACGTAACTGATCCGCTTCGTCAGTTCCTTGAAACAGACCCACACCGGAGGGGGAGAGAAGTTCGCCCATGATGCACCCCACGCTCCACATGTCGATTTTTTCGTCGTACGTCGGCAGTTCCAACGGTTCGCTGGATTGTTTGGAGTCAAGTTGGTAGAGCTTACTCCGACCGATAGCCGTTCCTTGTTGATTGGAGCGCTTCTCGCGTGCTTGCGAAACGTGGTTCAGCAACAACAGTTCGGGAGCTCTATACCACAGCGTTACAACCAGATCCGTCATCCCCCCATCCACCCCTCCCATCCTATCCTCCTCAACCGAATGACCGACCTTCCTCGCCAACCCAAAATCCGCAACCTTCAACACACCCTTGTTATCCATCAACAAATTCCCACACTTCAAATCTCGATGAACCACCCATTCCCCATGCAAACCTTCTACACCTCTCAACAACTGATACATGATCGTTTTCACCTCACTCATCGCAAATTTTTTACGTGTCAACAGACCCTTCAAATCGTGCTCCATAAACTCCATGACCAAGAAAATCGAATCCAGAGTTTTACCCACACACACCTCGTGCAGCTTCACGATGTTGGGTAGGCAGTGGGCTTGAAAGAGCGTATGGATTTCGCGAAGAGAGGTGATGGGGAATCCGCAATCGAGGTGGGAGGAAGAGGGTTGAAGTTTGAGTTTTTTAACGGCTACGACGGTCGGTGGGGAAGAAGGAGGTGGGTCGCGAGGTCGTGCACGAAAAACGATTCCATAGGTGCCTTCTTGGATGTGGTTTAGACGTTCGTAGGTGTAGATCGAGCGAGAGGAGGTGATGGGAGGGTGGGCGGAGCGGCGGAGTGCTGACCAGAGTGGTGCTGGTGGTGCTCGCCGAGGTGGTGGTCGCGGGGGTGGTGGTTGTGCTTCTTCTGGTGTCGATGCTCGCCGTTGATCTCCTTGCGGTGCTTCTTGTGATTCTTCTGCTGCTTGCGAAGAGGCTCGCTGGTGACCTTCTTGCGCTGCTTCGTGCGCTTCCCCTCCTTCTTGCGAAGAGGCTCGCAATTGACCATTGATCGATCGAGTAGCAGGCGAAGCTGCTTCTTGTGCTCCCCTTCGAAGCTTCCGCCGCTTAACCTCCGGCTGCGTTTCATCCAGTTGCCGCTGCTTCCCGCTCCGAGCTTCAACCAACCGCTGTCGAAGAGCCGCTTCTCTCGCTACCTCGGCTGCGGACGAGGCTTCATCGGCGGGGAGCTCTGTCATGACGTCCGTATTTCAGACTGCCGCACTGTCGATAGGATGCCATGCAGAAAAAAAAGGAGGTTGGGGGGTTGCGGAAGGAACGAGTGTGGTGATGGTGGAGGAGAAGGAGCAGTGTTGCAAAAGTGTTGGACCCTGAACGGCGCTCTGGACAGCCGGGGAAAAAATCCAAAAATTTGTGCGGTTGGAGGATCTTACATTGAGAAAATTTTGGTCGGCGTAGACATCATCCGGTTCTAACCTTGTATCACCTCTAGCCTCAATCTCAACGTTGACACTTCACCTTTGATCACAGTACCAGCACAGACCTTTGTATGTAGCATGTATAGATGGAATATGGACTGCATTCAAACAACCAACGACCTCCTCGCCTCACCCAACGTCTTCGCCACCACCTTACCCAACCTCCTCCTCGCCGCCCCAAACGACGAATGCAGAGCAGCCGATTCGATCACCCCCACCAACGCCTGTCTCGTCTCTCTATCCAAACTACGATATTTGACACCCGCATCCTCTTTGCTCCTCTTCTTTCCAATCGGCTGCGAAAGAACAGTGAGAAAAGCGCTATACCCCAACCAATGGATGTAGTGCGGCTGCACTTTACAGCTCACTTTCCACTTTGCTCCTCGAACATTCCTTTTCCTCGAAGATTCGAGTTTGATCTTTGCGCTCGCAGCTCGAGACCCTACGTATCGGGATGTGAACCGTACTAAGCGCTGTATCGCACTCCATAGAAACTCTGCTTGGAAGATCACTTTGAACCGTCTTAGTTCTCCCAAGTACGCAGCGAATTTAACCGCTGCCACGAGGAAACTTGAGTAGATGTTACCATATACGCGCTTGTCGCCGTTCAGCGCCGTATCGGTGAACAGCACGTGACAGCGAGATTTCACCGACTGAACAAGCTTCTCGACGAGCGCTGAACCGGGTCGTCTCGAGTACTCTACCGTCAGCGTATCGCGTATATCCAACCCGTTGTAGCGAGATAGGTCTGTAGCGACGCCAAGAGAGCGAGTGTGGATCGTCAACCCGCACCAGGGGAATTCTTCGTCGTAGATCCGAGCGATCAGCGGTCCGTGTGTCGAATTGGAATCCAACAGATCAAAGTTAGCTAGAGTCTTTTCAGGACTTATAAAGCATCCGTACTCCCTATGACCCGCCCGCATCACCTTGTAAAACCGTTTCGCCGTAGACTTGCTCGTCGTGACCAGTAAAAAATCATCCGTATACCTCATCAACAAGCTCCTCTTCCCTTCAAGACTGCTGAGAAATGGATCACTAGCCTCCATATCAGCATAAAAGAAACTGCACAGCAACGTCGACAAACTGCTACCCTGTGGAATCCCCACTTTTTGCCGATAGAACTCTCTACCTATCTTGACCAGGTTTTCCGTCACGTGCTGACGCAACAGCTTGAGCAAGACAGAAGTCGACTCGTAACGGTACGCGACGCTGTCTACGAACACCACGTCGTGTAGGGCTGCAGAGAGGGTGGAGGCGAGGTCGAAAAAGTTGATGTGATCGCTGTCGGGTCTAGCGAGGCGTACGAATTCTCGTTTGACGTGCGAGGTGGACGAAGGCATGATTTTGGAGAATCGATGGATGCGATAGCCGTCAGAGGAGGAGGTGGTGGAGAGGATGCGCGAGATGATGGACAGGAGTTTCGACTGATCGATGGAATCGAAGGCGCAGCGTACGTCGAGTTTTACAAAGTAGAGTTTCTTGTTGGCAGGAAGGTGCTGTTTGAAAGTCTTGAGTCGGGTGTAGATTTCGTTGGGACCAAACACTGAGCTCGAAAGCATATCCAACTCTCCACCTCTTCCATTGTCCTGACCGTCGCTCAACAGTCTCGCCTTTTCATACGTCAACACGTGAAACACCGACTGCAAGATATAATTGATCGACTGACCCAACATCGCCGACTCCTTCTGTCTCGCCGACGCAACCGCTTTACTTTTCACCTTTCCCTTCCCCTGCTGCTGCTGCTGCGACTGCTGCTCCGTATGAACCTGCTTCGTACTCCTCCTCCTCAAATTCACGATCGGCCTCACACCCGTCTCCTTGGGCAACAATCGAACATGCGAATATCCCAACTTCCGCGAACTCATCATCCCCAACGCTTCGGCTCGCGTCAACGGTTCGAAAATCGTCTCCTTCAACTGTCCCAGCACTGGTTTGGAGAGAACGTGCCAATCGTCTTGTCTGAAGTACAAAACTTTGTTTCTGTACGCTGCTGTTTCGGTGATGTAGAAAGTAGTTCGGAGTAGAGGGATAACAAGACCGTCAAAGAGCCAGTAAAGCAGTTCGAGGACGAGCTGCTTGCGCGATTCCGATTCTTGCCGTGTCAAGCGGCGAGCACGACGCACTGCGCGGGTGGGTAGAGCCCAGTCGACATCGGTGAAGCGGAAGGATTGCGAGATTTGGTGCAGGTTGAACGTTTCGTATCGTCGGAGTCGGACGAAATCGGCGATGGTGGAGAGGATGAGGTTTTGATTGTGTAGGGAACCGAAGATGTCCCGTGGTAGCAGAGATTTGAGGGCGAGGGTGACAAAGTGGACGACTTGGCCTGTAGTGGGCACCGCATAGTTCGTGTATCGAGGTTTGCGAGGTGCTAGCGCTGGCAGTTCGAACTTGGCTGGAGCTTTCCCTGCCGTGTTCTGGTCGACGTTCGTCTGCGTTGACGTTCCCAACACTCTACGGCCTCCCTCTTGTGGAGCGGGTTTTACAGCAACATCGCAGCTCAACCCAGGCTGCAGCGTCTCGACCTCCGCCAAATCCAACACAATCTGCTGCCTCTCCTCCGCCGTCAACCTCCCCTTTGGCACTCTGGAAGGACAGCATCGATCCAACAACGCCCTATAGTTGCATCTATCATGTCTCGCCACAATCTTCGCCAACACCGGCAACACCCCCCTAACCGCCTTCGGCGTCCTCTTCGCTCCCAACGCCTTGATCTCAACCTCTCTCACCGTATAATCTCTAAACGGTTGTGTGGTGGTATCGAAATCGCGAGCGCCAGTGAAGACGTTGTGCAGCCCAAATTGACGTGGGAAAATGTATTTGGCTAGATGGCGAGTTCGACGTTCGTGAAAGCGGATTTGGGAGTCGGAGAGGTCTTGTTTGGTGTTGATGGATTTGCTGCGGGAAGAGGAGGAGGAGGAGGAGCTTGGAAGTGCCTTGTCGAGCTCCTTCTTGCTAGATGAGCGAGGTAGGACGTGTACGCTGGGGAGACCGACTTCGACTCGACCGGATTTGTTGCGGGAACAACGTGCGTAGAACATTCGGCTTCGGACGAGGACGATTTCGGAGGGTTTGCGGTCGAGTTTGCTGCCAGCTGCTGGGCGACTGCGTGTGGGATCCAGATCGGGTGCTGAGGTGGCGGAGCGTACGCTGATTCGCGAATCGACTCGTTCGAATGTTCTTGACCTCTTTGTTGGGGCTGAGGCATCTGCTAGTGCCGGAATGGGAGTGTTCTGCTGAACCGATTGCCCATTCGCCACCGCTTCTCCGTGCTTGCGCTTGAGACTTGCAGCGTTTGCGTGGATACCAGCATCGACCTTGGCAGTCGAGCGCTCGCTAAGCGCCGTGCCAGTCAACTGCACAAAGCACCCATTCCTCAGCAGCGGTACAAAGATGCTCGTGTTCACCAACAGCCACACAAAACGCTCCGACCCAATGCGCTCGCACAGATAATGCCACTCCTTCTCGAGCACAAGCGCTGTGACCATCGAATTCGGGTATAGATTGATCAGACCAGGTCTACCCGTCGAAGTGACACGAAACGACTCCAACCGATCATCCGGTCGACGATAGCCCTTCAGCAACACGTTGTTCGACGCATCGTACTTGGCTCTCCCCACACAACTTGTGGCGGCGACGGCAGAAGCATTCGCCAAGATCTGCAACTGCGCTTCCTGTACTGCTTCGTAGATGGTTGTGCACGGACCTGTTTGACTTGCTATGTGGGCGGGTGAGATATCGTTGAAGCCGACTTGGGTGCGGTTGAGACGCTGCCATTGCTCCTCGGAGAGTTTGGTGGCTGCCTTGGAGGTGGAGGTAGAGGCTTCGATTCCCAAGTGCTCGCGGACGAAGGTCAAGAGCGGCACGACGTTGGTGAAGTGTCGCTGGAGTACACAAGATCGGGTGTCGACGCTGCTGGTCGACTTGGGTGGCTGCAGCATCTCAGCTCGGCATGGTGTTGTGGTGGAGGAAGGAAGAGTTGGAAGTGGACCCTGAAGAGTCCAAGTCGAAGGCACAGAGACCAACACGAGCGAAATTTCGAAGATCCGCGTTTCACTTTACAGGACGCGCGCATCACAGAAAGCGGATCGTTTCATATGACACCGCTCTCAAATCACAGGTGGGATCGAAGTTGATGTCAGAAATAGTCTTTGGGTGCAAGGGTATCAAGCCGAACACACGCTGATGTGCTCTATTCACTCATGTACATCTTGCAAGAGCCTCCTTCAACCCCTTCACACCCTCCGTCTTCTCCAACCGCAGTCCAAAATCCTGCCCAGCATGCTCCGACGCCTTCAACTTCTTCAACAAGTCCGAAATAGCGCTTGACTCCTCCGCCGCCTCACCCTCATCACCATCCGAAGTCGTCTTTGCTCCACCCGCCCTCGACAGCAGCGGTCCGAGTGTCAACTTTGACTCCGCTTCCTCTTTTACCGCATGGATCTGATCCCAGAGCTGCGAAATATCACGAGGACTTTGAGAACTCTTGAGGTAGATAATGTAGAAAGCATCGAATCCTCCAGCGCCCGGGATGCTTCCTCCGACCACACCGGGTACCTCGTCGCTGATCTTCTTGATCAAGCTGCCGATCTCGGGAGGTTCGATGGGGACACCGGCGCGTTGACCGAGCTCGCGCATGCCAGCACGAATGGATCGAAGGCTGTTGCGCACGTCGATGAGAGCTTGGAGCACTGTGCGTGGTGTAACGCGAAGGTCGACGGTGGATGCGTCTGTTTCGGCATTGTGCTGGTCGTCGGTGTCTTGCGGCAAAGTTTTGAGTGCAGCATCCCATTCGACGGAGCACTGTGTTGCTGCCGAGTCTGCAACTTGCTCGTAAACGGTAGCATCAGAAGCATGCAAAAGTCGCAATCGCAACAGGTTGTCGGCGAGGCCTTGGTTGGAAGCAGCGATGACGTTGTAGAGCTGCTTGGCCCATTCCGGCTTGTCCTTCCTCCACGCTAGCACTTTGGATACCAAGCTTGGAGTGTTCGAGCCGGCATCTACGTCTGCAAGAAGCAGATCAAGGCTAGGCGGCAATTGTAGAGGCGCAGGCTTGGGGACCTGATGGCTGTTCGAGACAGCAAGCCCTTCTGTGGCCGTAGATTGCGATTCGCCAGTCGCGGAAAGCGGAGAAGCCACCCAGAGCGGGTTGTATGGGTCCAAGACAGGCAGCAACTCAATCCTCGCCGACAGCCTTGCCTCCTGCTGCTCTTTGGTCTCCTCACCTTCAGTGAAGACCTTTTCGCCTTCGTCAAGACACGCCTGCAGCACTTTTGGTTCGAAGCGTCGATACAATTGACTTCCCCAAATGGCAGCGCTGACGTCGAATCCGGATCCGATCTTGCCTTGTGCCGCGCAGTGTGCGAGTTGTGCAAGATTGTGTATCAAAGCCAAGTCTTCTGTTGCCAGCGAGCCGGGACCGTTTGGAATGACGGCTTGCAGATGAAGGAGGAAGCAAGCAACGAGTGAGGTGGTCATGGCTGCACTCGAACCGAGACCTGTCTTGTGCACGTCGCCGATACGGCATTTCGGTGGCGAGAATGGAGGGAGACTGGTGAGCTGATCCACTGTCGGTGCTGTGCCTTCCGGTAGGTTGAGCGTCTCTCGTTGCGAATAGAAGTCGTTGTCTGCTGCGACGGTGATCTCGATACCTTTTGGTCCTGTACGTTGGAACAGAGCTTCAAGCTCATCAGAGCCGTTGAGTTCAGCTGCGAGTCTCAGAGTGTAGGCGAGGGCGAGAGAGACGAAAGGGTTACGGCCTGCTTTCTCGCGCGACTCGGAGGTCTGCTTGATGATCCAATGTTGCTTGGGATCGTCATCCTTGGATGGTGTTGCCGGCACAGCGGAAGCCTTGTAGACCCAGACCGCATCGACGAACTGAGGTGAGCGCACAGTGATAGTGCAAGCTGATGGACCGTTTTGGTGCTGTGATGTTTCCGACTGCGCATGACAGTAGAATCGTGACGAGGTGGAGACGACGAGGCCCGGATAAGCTGGGTCAAGGACGAGGTAACCGCCAGCTACGAGCACCTTGCCTGGCGCAGAGACGACGGTCTCTCGAGTGCTTTGTTGGCTCATCTTGAGACAGCTGGACCGATGTCGTTGGTCGATGGAGAAAGTAGGCAAGGTCGGATGGTGGGGAAGAAGGACGAGGATCTCGTGATTCCCGAAAGTAACACTTCGCAACGTCACGTGGCGCGAAAATCCACAAATGTGTGAGCACTTGAGCTAACATCTTGTATCGAATTTCCCACGTGGGGCGAAGCTTTCGCCGCCATCCAGACGACGTATCATCGCTCAAGGCTGTCGACAGTGGATCAGACCAGCACGCTTGAGGCTAGGGGGCTGAGCAATGAGATTAACAGAGCCAGAAAAAGTCCCCGTGGTCGTACCTGAACATTCAACTCCGCCTCGTCTACGCAATTGCAAGCGAGCTTCTCGACCTAGAGACATGTTGACGAAAGTCATAGCAGCTGATGTCTCGTTGCCCAGTCTCAATGTTGCGCTTCGGCCTCTGAGGCCAACCAAGTCATGGAAGGTTTCATTGTTTCAGATGCAAGTGACATAGCAGTTGTGCAGCTGAACATGTTTCAGAGCTTGTTGAGTGTCGCGGCTGCAAGGCGGAATGTTAGCATCCGCTATGACCTCGTGGGAATAAAGCTCAAAAGTGCAAAGCTGAATTGTTCCCACGGATCATAGGTCGATCTTGGTTGACCGAACGACTAAGCGGGGAATTGAGAGAGAGGTGATTGGCAGCAACCATGTCGCATGACGATCATGAATGCTTTTTGCACTTGTCACTCCGACGGTGAAATTTGACTTTTTCTGGACCTCGCTTCAGCAGGTGATGCTACGCTTGCCAAGCGACAAAAGCTCACTGAACCGTAGCACAGCGATGCTCGAGGTCTGGACTGATTCAAAGAATGCCTATGATGCGGTCAACTCGGTCGTCATGGGTTCGCTTCGACCTCCTGTGTGCGTGTGTGCGTGTGTGTCAAAAGGCTCGTCTTCTTGGACAAACAATGGTCAACGGGAGCCGCACGTCACGCGATAGGACTGGTCAGGAGTGTTTGTTCCGGAGGAAACTTTATCCCGAGCAATGCATGAGTTTCAGAGTCAGACACGCGGACATGTGTGCACATCGAATGACGTAGAGTGAGGACCGCCAAAGTTTGCCCCGCAACGATATTCTTTGCATCGAAGATTGAGGAACAAACAACGAACCCAAGGCTAGGTACAAGGTTTGCTCATCTGTAAATTAAGAGTTGGGTATATCTGCGGGCATAGGAGCTACAGCGAGAAGAGTTGGACCTCGACCCCAGATTGTGAAGAATTCGGCAAGACACCCATCAACGTCAATGATCTCATCTATCGAGCCTAAAGGATAAGCGCAGCAAGCTAGCGTGGCTCGTCGTTGTGAGCCGAGAGTTGGCAGTGTTATGGAGCCGAAGATCGGATGCTTCACCAGGCGAGGGAAGGATGAGGAACATGATTCGAGGCGGAGAAAAGACTTGCCGATGGGCTGCCAGATCGGAGCGTCTTTGCCGATCGAAGAGCCAGAAAGACGTCTGAGAGACAGAACGGGGCACCGCACGCAGCAGCATGAAGAACGACGTTTTGAAATTCAAAAACAAATTTATCGTGTGGCTTTGGGTCGGGAGCCGCTCAAATTAGCCGACCGCTGCTCATCTGCTGCAAAGCTGCATTTCACGCGAGCAACCAAATTGGCGCTGTCCAACAGCACCACCTTAGCCATATCGTACAGACTACATCCGCTCTCTGAAAAACTCGATTCATGCTGTGTGCTGCTAGCACCGCTAGACGCTGGCCTTGAAGTCCATTTACTTCTTAGAGCTCGGCTTGGAAATGGCAAAAGGTTTGAGTTTGGTTGCTTTGAAATAGCAAGCATGAATTGGGCCTAGTCGGCTGGTGGTAACCTCGACTTGTTCTCGTCCGCGGGTCCTCTGAGACAGCGGAGCCGGTGCTCGACCTTCCCCGCATCCAATTTTGATGTGTACTTCCTACTTGTTCCGATATCAAAGAGACATCTTCTCAGATTGGAGCCGCGGAAGAAGCACTCGAAAGCAGGCGCAAAAGAGTCTTTTGTCGTGGTTGTGGTGTGCCTTGCGGTCGTCAAAGTAGAGACTGACAAGCGGTTCAAATTCGCCGAAGAAGCTTGCGTCGGTCGATCTCACCGCGACAGTTAGTCGCCCTTCTCTCCTGAGCGATGACCTTCGATGATACCCCCACACAGTAACATTGACAATGGATACCCAAAAAATGGCTCACTGAACCGTTGATCTCTCTCTGTGCCGGTAAGACGATCATGGGAACGGCATCGGAGTACAGCCACATGTGCCCTTGGTCATCTTTCCCTTTTGTTCACTGCTTGATTGCAAGAGAATGAACTGGTCACACTTCGCCTAGTCAAACAAGCTCCGACTCTTTGAGCTGTTTCTTTTGGATCAGAAAGGCGAAATTTTGGTTGCGCCCAATCGCCGTCCTGTTGTTTTATGTCGCTCTTTGAAATTGGTCGAATGCGTGTGTGAATTGTGTCCTTCAGCGAGTTATTGGTGACATCTTCAAGAGGCGTCTTTACAACCTGATTGCTCACAGTGATTGATTTGATGCTAAGCTAGTATGGCTGATGAGTACAAGAGATGTCTCATTAGTGAGTCGTACGCTGTCGTCAAGCATGACTTCACAAGTCGGACGATCCGGGTGTCTGGTTTGGGTGCGGCAAAAGCCAAATTTCCACCTCAGCCGAGCAGTCAGAGTGACAGTGTCACACAGCGTCAAAGCAGTCCAATTTAGGGACAGCTTGGCTTTTTTAAATAAAATTAATTTTAATTTTCTCCTTGACCCTGGCCGGCTGGATGAGCTGTTCCGCACCCGGAGCTGCACTCTTCGCTTTTCTGCAGTCACATTTGGCCTTGCTCGCTTTGGTCTCTCTTTGTTGTCACTTTCCTCTTCACCATTCACCATTCACCATCCCCTCATCCTTCATCAATCCCATCTCCTTTCTGCAGCCTCATCTCCCTCCGTCACCATCGTCAATCGTCGAGCGCAGCCCACAGTGCGGGTAACGCTGCTGCTCAAATCCGCTCTACACCTGTAACGACACTCGACTCGATCTCAACCCATCATCCATCTTCAGCATAGCCGTCTGCTACACGAGAGCTCTTCTTCCATCCGGCAGAGATCGGTTTCATCTGCATATCACCATCTTCTATTGTCTACACTGCACCTCCGCCAGGCGACCATTCAGAATCGACACGCCTGCCAGCTGCAACTTCTCAATCGATGCGGACAGCGCTATATTTCGTAACAGCGCCATTCGTACTCCAGCTTTGACTTATCGGCGCTTTCATCTACCGCTATCAAGGTATCCTATGTCCTCGGTGCTACTTCCTGACCGACTCGAACGATAACTCCGACTTGCCTCCCACACATCAAGCAAAGCATGAGCGTTGCGGTTCAGCTGCCTCCCAATAACGACCATCGCATCCATCACATCATGTCTACTCCCTCGACATCAGCCGCAGCACTTTCGTCTGCTCCTTCTGCATCGGCGTCTACATCCGCAGAAGCCATGACACAGTCCACTGACTTGGCGGGCAAGGCTTCCGACCTTCCTCCCATGCCCGTTCCATATGAAGGTGGGTGCATCCTCGAACCGTGTTCTTCAGTTCGCGTGGCGTAGCTTACCGTCCGAAAACTTCCCTCTGCCCTGCCTCTTCGCAAACAGACTTTCAATTCTCACTCGATCTGCCAGCTGAGCTCGATCTCAACGACCTCCAATTTCTCAGTTCAGTCGATCGCAAGGGTGGCCCATCGAACCCCATGACACCAGGTCTCACCTCGCACTTTATGGCATCAACACCGCAGGCCATGTCATTTGGTCACGACGATATACACATGGCGAGCAGAAGCAACAGTCGCAGAGGAAGTCTCTCCAAGGGAAGCAGGCCAGCATCCCCCAGAATCGGCTCTTCCCGCTTCTCAGAATCTGCATTGCGCCCACCTCCGCCACCCGACTTTGAACCTTCAGGACCCAACATGTTCGACGTCGATGCCTTTGCGAGCGGCACTCTATCGCCTTTTGGTATTGGCACACCGGGCACTGGCGACAAACCTGCACAAAGCAGCTCTCTTTTCGATGCAAAGGAGAAGAATCTCTTGGTCAACTTCTTGGAAGGCTTCGAATGGGACTTTGATCCCAGCTTACCTGAAGGTATGCCCAGCTTCTCGGCCGCCGCAGCAGAACGATCAGCAGCTGCTGCAGAGGCAATGGGCTTCCCAGCAGATCTTGGCTCTTCAGCAGCAAGTCGAGACCCCATGCTCCACGAAGGGCCTGCCATGTCAGCAGCAGCACGAAGACTGCAGAGTCGAGGCGGCAATGCAGCATCATCCGCCTCCACTTCCGGATCAGCAACCGCTTCATCGCAAAGTCCACACGACACTTCTTCGACTGCTACATCACCCCACGGCTCCACCCGCGGCACTCAGCCGCGACGATCGCACAGCAATAACAAGTCGCGTTCCTTCCACCGTGAAGCAGATCTCGTCAACACGGCTTTTGGCGGCGGCTTGTCCGAATGGTCTACGGCTGGAGGCGCATCCCAACAAGCGCCGCCGCAAACATATCCACCACAACACGCAGTCCACGACAACTCTGCGACAGGCAGCAAACGTCACGCAGGACACTTTGGTGGTGGAGATGCGGACGAGCAGACCCAGGCCGCGCTTGCCCTTGGATCGCTGACGGGTATGCATGCAGAGATGTTCCGCATGAGTGCCGGTCTGGATATGGCGCAAAGCAACGATCCTGACAGCAACCTCAGCAACAACAAGAAGCAGGCTCCAGCAGCACAAGCACCTCGAACGCCCGCCAAGTCTGCATCAGCTACCAAACAGAGCGCATCCGGCAAGAAGCTCAAGACGGAGCACGAGGACGAAGATGACCGCTTCAGTCAAGCGGATGGCAGTGCAAGCAAGAGGGAGTTGCTCACAGAGTCGGAGAAGCGTCAGAATCACATCTTGTCGGAACAGAGGCGAAGGAACTACATCCGAGAAGGATTCAAAGATCTCGTCGTGCTGCTGGACGATGGGCGAAACTTTGGAGCACGTGCATTGGGTCTTTCTTCCGGATTTGGTACAGGTGTAGAGGACGAAGGTTTGGACGATCGATCTGATATTGATGATGTTGTTGATGTGTTGGCTGTCGGTCGAAAGAAGCCGCCCAAGAAAGCCAAGAAGGCTGGTCCCGATGGTGTACGACAGCGCGGTAAAGGCAGAGGTAGAGGAGGCAGTGCGGGAGGAGGTGCTGGGTCTAAAAGTGCTGTACTGTTTCAAGCGGTTGATCTGATCAGGTGGTTGGATGGCAAGAGTAAAGAGTTGACGCAGCAGTGTGAGGCGTTGGAGCAGTTGGCGGGGATTCAGGATCCCGAGTCGATTGTGGCTGCGAATCGGCCGGCTAGTGCTAAGGCTGGTTAGAGAGCGCTTTGTTTTTGCGTTCGGGCTCGAATGGTATTGTAATACTACATGAAAAGCTGTATTGAAACGTTTGTGTTGAGGACAGATGTGATGTGAGCTGTTGGTGTCGCGTGATAGCGGCGAGAGGATGTGGAGTAGGAAGCCCCGATTTCCGAAGTTTGAGGGGATTTTTTTTTGGTTGAATCTTATCATGCTATCTTCGTACCTTTTTCCAACACCACTGCTCTGCGCTCTCCGTCAGCCTTCCTACGGCGGGGTTTAGCTTTCTCCAGCAACGATGGTAGAAACGCACATCCCTATCCTCGCCGCCGACCAAACGCCTTCCATCCAATCCCTCCTTCGCTACCCGCCTTCCACGCCCCACTTGAACCCGTTCAACCTCGTCATCCGCAACGACCCTTCGCGAGGACGCTCTGTTTTCACCACCACCCCTCTACCCAGCAACACTTTGATCGAGATCTCGCCCGTCCTCCTCTTCCCGCCTACCGAATACTCCCTACATGGTAGCAAAACACAGCTCGATGGATATACGTTTGTATGGAAGCGGACGGAAGGTGGGGCCGCAGTGATGGCGTTAGCGCTTGGTTTAGGGTCGCTGTTTAACCATTCACGGAGACCGAATGTGAAGTGGATGTTGGATTATGGGACGCAGAGTATAAAGTATACGACGGTGAAAGATGTGGTGGAGGGGGAGGAGTTGACGATCAGTTATGGTGCGGGGAGGATGTGGTGGGAGGAAGAGGGGGAGGAGGAGAGGAGGTTGGTGGAGGAGGAGAGGCGGAAGGAGGGGGATCCGATGGAGGAGGTTATGAGGATGGGAAAAATTGGGTTGGATGATGAAGAGGAGGAGGGAGATGAGTCTGATGCTAAATCGGATGGTAAAAAGGTTGCAACGAAGCAGGGAAAGACACAAAACGATCTCGAACCAGGCCCGAGTCGAACCTACCCACCAATATACCGCCTCACCTCAGCCCTCGACCCGCAAACTCTCCCCCTCACCACTCGCACCGCATGGATCATCGATATCCCCCCGACCTCCGCCTCTCTCGCCGTCAAGTTTCTCCAACGTCACCCCACCATCCTCCAAAACCGCGACGACGGCCTCCACTCCACTCGCCACCTCCGCTCCTTCCGAACCGCCCCTAACCGCACCCAATTCCTTTTATGCTTGCAAAGCGCTTTCCCCGACCGCTCCACCCTCATCCGCTGGCTCACCACCGAAGCAACCGACATCTTCGGCGCCACACCCGAACCGTACCTCGCACCAGTCCCCGTCACAGCCGCACCCACAAAAACCCGGTCGGCCGAATGGCAAGCTGTGTGGCCGTGCATAGTTCGTACCAGCCCCAAGGAGTTGCAGCCTGGTGGGAGTTCGGTACTGTTGGTTGATAGACAGAAAGATGCAGCTATGTGGGAAGAGGATAGGGCGAGATTGCGGTGGGCGGAGAATAGGTTTAAACGTGTGGTATCGTTGGCAAGGTTCGCGGCGAGGGGAAAGGGAGGGTTGGCTTCGGCTGTGCATGTTACGCATCCGTTTGATGTCGCTCGCAAATTCGGTAAGTGGGAGGAGAGGGAGGAGTGTGATTGGTCTTGCTTAACTGGACCGAGTGCGCCGGTGGTCGGACGGCGAAGCGATGGTAAGGTATTGGAATCGCTTTACATGTCCGAACCCGAATGGTACGCTTTCAACACCGACTCGGCTAACATAGCAGCACAAGGTACAATCGAACTAGACGCCCTAGACCAACGCATCCGCCTCCAAAACCCTCTCAAACACGCCGCCATCGACGCAGTCTCTCGCGTATCCGTACTGCGCACCATCGATCGGTCTTCCTCCCCTTCCTCAGAAGTATCCGCAAACGGATCAGACTACCTCCTAACCTCCCTCTCCCTATTCACACTCTACGAACCGTGCGTATACTGCACAATGGCACTCCTCCACTCGAGAGTGAGCGAAATATTCTTCCTCCTCCCTTCACCCGGCCGTGGTGGTTGTTGTGGGTCTCAACTCGACCCTGGCTTGAGATGCGATGGTGGTGAGGATGGTGGTATGTATGCTTTGCAGGAGCAGAAGGGTTTGAATCATAGTTTTACGGTTTGGAGGTGGATGGCTGACGAATTGGGGTTGGGAGGTGAGAAGGTGGCGGATTTGGCGAAAGAGTTTGATCTTGGGCGGTTGGATCCTTGATCGTCAAGCACAGCTCAGTCACAGTCGTATTTTGTCATTCAGGCAGATAATGCAGCAATTCTATTGACATCAATCATCATTTCATCACGACAAACACCAAATCAGTGTGCGTGTTCTGTGTTGTTCAAAGCAGACTGCCCAGCATCAACCTCATCGCGTGGCTCGGGGATCTTGACAGCCTTGTTACCTATCTGCACTGCCTCCCCTGCATCCGTCTGAGCTTGCTCAAAGTCAGAATCCGCTGCTGGCCCTTCCGCCTTAGCAACATCAGCAAAAGTGGCGCCGCCGTCGTCTTGAACCTCGTCATCGACACGCGCTGGTCCTGACGGCTTCTCCACTTCTTCGTGGCCGTTCAATAGCGTCAGCCCAAGCGCGCTAGCAGGCGTTTGTGCTTGCTGTCCATCCTTCTCCTGCTCTATTCCAGAATCTTTAGCTGGACGAATCGGAACTGGAGGCGGATTCTTTGAAGTTGACTGCGTCGCGGTGGGAAGCTCCGCCAAGGCTGGCGTGGGTGATACAGCGTCCTTCGACTTGCTGGGACTGTTCGTCTCGTTGACCGCGCTGCCCTTCGTACCGCCACTGTTCAATATAGGACTGCCGAAAGCCGGCATCTTGAACAGCGAGCTTGCCCTGAATGCACTCGGCGAAGTCTCGACGTCGCTCTTGGAAGCAGCAACAGGCTCAGGCGGAGGAGGCGCACTGAAACTCTGCGGTCCGGCTTTCTGCATGGAAGGGATTCCGGGTACAGCCATCATGGTGGCTCGAGCCGGCTGCTTTTTGATGCCAGAACTGAGACTTGGCGAAGAGACCTCAGCAGGCACAGCGGTGTAAGGCTGCCCGACTTTTGTAGCAGCTTTCTCAGGAGCCGAGCCCTCTGCCAGAGTCTGATTCTGGATTTGCTTGTCCGCATCTCCGCCCTTGTTGGATCCGGTTGGCTGCTGCACTTGAGCCTCAGTCTCTTCACTGGCTTGCTCGGCTAACAGATGATCTTGCTGCTCTGAAACGCCTCGCTTTGGCGTGGGAGTTTCCATAGTGACTGCGTCGCTGACCTTGAGACGTTCAGGCGTTCGCGGCTTCAAAGACGGACTGCCATGGTGAACCGCAGAATCGCCCTCCGAGTTGGAAGGTTGTGCTCGCAGGGCAGCTTCAGGCTTGTGCGGGACCACATCGCTGTGCGATAGGCCGGATGCAGAAGCAAGTTCCGTCGTCGCAGCAGGCGCGGGTGGAATGAAGGATACACCGCCGCTGCTCTGCCCTGCCGACGAGATGCTGCTACTTGTGTTAGTTTTGCGACGAGGCAAAGTAGGCGGGACCAGGGCGGAGGACCTGTCTTTGCTATGCGACCTTTCCAGAGCATGATGTTTCGATTCGTCGTTCTTGTCTTCGTCGCGGTCGTTACGGAAGGCAAGTGCGGGAGGCGTCAATGAGGGAACATCGGCATCCCACTTGCCAGACCAACTAGATACGTCGCTAGTTGACCTTTCGGACGGCCCGGTCGAGGCAGAAATTCCGGAGGCTTTGGACGAAGTGCCAGAGGTGGTTCGATCAGCTGAGCTGCTGTCAAAGCCATGCACCTTTTTCGAAGCTCGAAGCTCTCGATAAGGCTGTCGATTGCTGGAGTTGGAATTGACGCTGGCATTGTCGTCGTCCGTGTCCGTAAGATTTGACCGCATGTTGGCGTAGAAGTTGGACATGCTCTGCTTGTCGCGACCACCGCTGCGCGTGTCCTCCGGGCTCGCCTTATCAAAGCCAAGGCCATAGCTTGTGGGATCGGGCGGACTGCTGGCAAGCCAGGCAGATTTGCCAGGTACAAGCGACAAGCGGCTAGATTGCGACCGATTCATGCCAGCTTGGTCGTGTCGCTCATCATTGGCGTCATCCATTTGACCCCCGCGTCGAGCTTCAGTCCGTTTTGTGTTCCAGTTGGTCCATCCTCTTTTGATGGCGTCTTTTGCATCGCGCGCAGCCGCCTGCCTCGATTCCTTATCCGCCATGCTTGCCTTTGCTTTGTTCCACGAAGTCAACAGCATTGCCGAAGTGGAGTTTGCCATTGCACCTTGAGACTCATTTGTCGCTCGATCGCCTTCGTTGAGTCCATATCGACTGCGCTGGACGCTCGAGAGTGCCGCCGCGGCATCTTGTCGGGGCACAGTTCGATCGTCTCGTGTAGAAGACGCTGCCTTGCGCCGCGGCGGCGGAGTTGGCATAGCGCTTTGCGAACGGCTCGAGGTATTGGAGCCCATGCTTTGCTGCCCTGACTCTCTCGAAGTCTGGCGAGAGACGTCGACAGAGCGAGCGCTGTTGAGCTCTTCGGTTGACCCTGCAGCCAATGAGTTGCCGAGGATGCTTGGCTTGGTGTCCGGAAGGACGATATCGGACTTTGAGCTACGAATGGATGACCTCGTACTGTGAGTAAGACTGGTCGGGCTATCGATGAAATCTAGTTGTTCGTCTCCAGCCCGCAATGACGTCGCATCCGAGGTCGCCCTTGTGTTGTGAGTGGACGCGATAGAACCATCTGCGTCCCCAAGCGAGAGCACCGGTTCGGAAGCGCTGGACACAATCAGCGAGGGATTCGCGACGGAAGACTCCACATCATCCGCAGAGAGACCCGTCTTTGCATCGTGCGACGTTTCCGAGCGCTGATGGCGACCAGCAGAGGTGGACAGGATCTCGTCGTCTTTTGTCTGGCGCGTGGAGTCATCGATCGTCGCCGGAATTGGTGTGGATTGGACAGACGCCGGGCGGGCGGAAGAGTCAGAGACCGTGCGTGTTGCAGCAGTTCCGGGCACAGAGAGGGCCGACTCGCTTTTGTCAGAAATGCTGGCCGAATGAGAGCGCTGAGAAGGACGTTCGATGCTAGCATTGCCAAGCGCCAAGCTGCTTTGCTCTCGGCTCGATCTGCCGCCCAAACCAGCAGCTCCTAGGCCGAGCGAAGAGAGACCAGACGAAGAGCTGAGACTGGAGACAGAGGACTTGGGACCGCTGCCAAACCATGTCCTGCGCTTGTTGCTCTGCGCATCTTGTCGGGGAGGAGAGCCGCTCATGGCACCGCCACCCGCTGCTATATCACGATTCAAGAGATCGCTGAGACCAGCGGCCGCGGGCGAAGATGTTCGAGCAGACTGCAATGACGGCTCCGTCAATGCTGATGAGGACTCGAGTGCACCTTTACGGTTTCGCAGAGCATTGGTGGTCGGAGCACCAGCATCGACCGAGCTTGCCTGTCTGTCCTCTTTGCCAACAACATCATGCAAAGATGACGTGCCAGCCTGATCGGGTGTCGACGGGGTAGCTGTACCAGAGACGGGCGCGCTTGCGGTCCCTACTTTAGTCGCCGCAAGCAGATCCGAGTTCTTGAGAGCAGTCGCACTTCGTTTGATGTCTCGCTCTTGCTGGGCCGAAGCTGTAACAGGCGCCGCCGATGTCGCTGCTGAAGCTGACGGGTCATTACCCTCGGCACGAGCCAAATCTGCCTTCTTGGCAGCGTCTGCAAAGATACCACCGCGTAGAGGTAGCGAGCGCGTGTCGAAGAACGAGATGTCGTCCATATTGGGGACGACGATGGACTCGCTCAGCAGCTCTCTAAGTCTGCTCTCGATAAGGCGGGTGACCATACCCCACTGCACTTTCCTCTCGCTGACGACAGGCTCGATTTCGATATCCATCTTGGGCATGGTGGTAAAGCCGAACCAGAGACGATTGCTTGGCGGACGCTTTACGTGAAGCAGCAGATTGCCCTCGAGAGATCTGAGCACGACTGCGAGCACGATGGGAATGTTGTACGGCTTGAAACGGGAGCCCAAGGATAGAGTGAGGGTGGTGGCGATGGTGATGCGCACCTCGCCAACGTAGTGTACGGCAACCTCCATGCTGGCTTCTCCTTCGCTGGTGAGTGCCTTGAGCATGGGTCTGCTGAAGCCTGGAGCGCGGCGGCCGACGTCGACTTCGACGACCTTGATGTCGCCGAGGTAGCCAGGAGTCTTGACGCGATTCATCTTCTTCATCATCTTGGACACGATGTAGTCTTCGAGCCATGCAGTGCGATAGACGGAAAAGAAAATGCGACCGACGAGGGCATTGAGCCAGCGGAGTGGGAGCGGATCTGGCAGGCTGTCGAGTGAGACAAGCAGCGAAGCCATGTCGTCTTGAGAGAATGTGGGACCTAATGGATCGTCAAACTTGCCAAAGAGATTGGAAAGCGCATCGATGGGGCCATCTTCGGAAGACTTGGTGGATGCGACATTTGTCTCGGGCATGAGGGAAGCTTGAAGGAGCGCATGGTACCAGTCCTCCATAAAGTAATTGTTCTTGCAGAAGAGAAACCATTGCGGCCTTCTTTTGCTCAACTTGGATGTACGTGTGGATGATGCGTTGCGACCGACCGCGGATCCGACGATACGAATGGCATTCCTTTTCATGAAGAGCTCACCGTCGCGAACGCTGGCGCGTTTGGCTTTCTTCCAAGCCAGCTTGGGATCGAAATCTTGTTGATCAGCGGCTGCGTCGCCAAGCTGCTCGTCGTCGGTGTTGGATGGTTGGTGAGTTGCTGCTAGTTGCTCTGGATCAAGATCACCGAGCGTGTCTCCGACACCGGCGACAAAGATGCTGACGCGCTTGCCGCGGAGATCGATGGCAGCGTGGCACTCGGTGTTGGGACTAGCAACATCGTCGGATGAGTAAAGGTATAGAATGGGGGATTTGAGGATGCAGTAGAAGTTTTCCTTGCCAGCGGTGCCGGTTGGGGTGGCGCCTGGGGCGGTGGAGCCAGGTGTCGAGCGAGCATTGGCATCATCGTTGGCGGGCTTCTTGGCGGCGGCTCTGTTCAGACGATAGTCGAGAATGCCTCTGTACATCTGAGACATGTATCCGGATCCAGCATTGGCCGGGTTCGCTTTGGAGGCTGCGGCAGCATCGGTAGCTTCAGCTGTTGAGCCTTCGTCTTCTGAATGGACACGGCTTGCGTCCGACTCGCTGTCGACCAACGAAGCTGGGATGGCGGCTGCAGCGTTCGCAGCACCACTCGCAGCGGGAGCATCCTTGTCAGCTTCAAAGTGAGGACGGACCGTGAGCCAACCGGATGAGAAGGGCTTTGGAGCGGCCGAGGTAGCAGGACCAGGGCCAAGACGTTTGGCGGTGGGAGGAGCGGTAGCGTCGCCCTGCGGATGATCTTTGCCTTTGGCTTTCTCGAGTTCTGCATGGATGGCAGCGTTGCGTGCGGCGAGATCGAGCGCAGCAAGCTTCTTTTCGTGGGTGAGCTCGATATCGGCATCTATGCTGGGTGGACCTGCTTGTCGTTCGATGGGCACATAGAAGTAGAAATGCAACACGACCGCGAGAATGCAGAGCGGCAGGAATGTGACACCTCCAAGGAGGTAGTAGAAAGCCTCCCGCAGCATGTTGAACAGGTAGTGCGATCGCCGCAGCGAACGACGCTAATCGAGCGTGCCCAAGAGAATGCTGTAGTTGAAGCAGGCGACTGTTAGAGACCCATCATTCCAATGATATCCACTTGTACGAGCCTATCGGACAGAGTCTGTTGCTGGTCGATGAGAGAAGTCGGTGTCGAAAGGAAGAGTAGTGAAGGTGGATCGTTCGGTGCTGTGTGAGGAGCAACTTGGACCCCTTTTTTGAGCAGTGAACGTCAGAAGGGGCTGCTAAGGTTGACTCGCTTGGGTCGAGTTGAGTTGACTTAGCCACGTCAGGATGCGTCAGAGAAACCACCAATGTGAACGGGGTGGGGAAATGTTGCACCACTGAAGTGTCTGTGCGCGGGGGAGAGCAAAGCAGCAGCGGCAGCAGCAGCAGAGCGAGACCAACACAAAGCCAACTTTGCAGCTCACAGTCACATCGCAGCCTGCAACTGCAACTTTTTTTCGCCTTATTTCAACTTGCTTCGAAATCTTACATCTTCGCGGAAAAAACTCCCAGGCTGAGCATCAGCCAGCTGTGTGTGTGTGTCGGATGATGCGCTTCGTTGGCTGTGCGTCTCTCTGCGAGGTGGAGCAAGTTTATCGTTGGTCAGAGCAACACCAAAAGTGCACCACCAAACGCACGCACACGCAGCTGCCCCTGGAATCGCCTGAGCTTGTGCATCTTTGTTTCTCTTCCAACACCATCTCATCCACCAACCTCTTCCCCTTCACCGACACATATACATATACAACATGGATGAGAAATACGGTGAGTATCGTCTCGCATCTTCAGGGCATCGCGCCAATGTCCAATGTCCATTCAGTATCCTGACCTGACCTTTGATCGCATTCAACGCCTTCTCATCCACATTCCATAACAGACGCCGTCATCCTCGGCACCGGTGTGACCGAATGTGTGCTCTCCGCACTCTTGTCCGTCGATGGCAAAAAGGTGCTCCACATCGACCGCGGCCAGGTCTACGGTGGCGAGATGGCCTCGCTCAACCTCACGCAGCTCTACGAAAAGTTCCGTCCAGGCGCAGAGCCTCCCAAGGACTGGGGTCGCGACCGTGACTGGGCCGTCGATCTCATCCCCAAACTCATCATGGCCAACGGCGAGCTCACCCAGATGCTCGTCCACACCGACGTCACCCGATACCTCGAGTTTAAGCAGATCGCAGCCTCGTACGTCTACCGAGACGGCAAGATCGCCAAGGTGCCTGCCACCGAGATGGAGGCCGTTCGTTCTTCGCTCATGGGTCTCTTTGAGAAGCGCAGAGCCAAGAAGTTCTTTGAGTTCATCCAGAACTGGCGCGACTCGGACCCCGCCACGCACCAGGGACTCGACCTCGACTCGGACAGCATGGTCAAGATCTTTGACTACTTTGGTCTTGAGCCCGGTACCAAGGATTTCATCGGCCACTCGATGGCGCTCCACCTCGACGACTCGTACCTCCAGCGCCCTGCTCGTGAGACGTACGACCGCATCATCCTCTACACTTCGTCCATGGCTCGTTACGGCAAGTCGCCTTACATCTACCCCCTGTACGGTCTCGGCGAGCTCCCTCAGGCCTTTGCTCGTCTCTCGGCCATTTACGGTGGTACCTACATGCTCGACAAGCCCGTCGATGAGATTGTTGTCGACTCCGAGACAGGCAAGTTTGTGGGTGTCCGAAGCGGCGACGAGACTGTCAAGGCCGATTTGGTGATTGGTGACCCCAGCTACTTCCGCTCCGGCGTCGCTGGCAAGGACAAGGTTCGCGAGACAGGCAAGGTCGTTCGTGCCATCTGCATCCTCAAGCACCCTATCCCCAACACGGACAACTCGGACTCTGTTCAGCTCATCATCCCCCAAAACCAGGTCGGCCGTAAACACGACATTTACATTTCGGGTGTCTCTAGCGCACAAAACATCGCCGCTCGTGACTTTTACGTCGCCCAGGTATCGACCATTGTTGAGACGGACAAGCCCGAGCTCGAGCTACGACCAGGTCTTGACTTGCTCGGTCCCATCCTCGACAAGTTTGTCGCCATCAGCCCGCTCGAGGAGCCTCTCGAGAGCGGTAAGGAGGACAACATTTTCATCACACGTTCGTACGACGCCACTTCACACTTTGAAACCGTCGTCGAGGATGTGCACGATGTCTGGAAGCGTGTGACCAACGGTCAGAAGCTTGTGCTCAAGAAGCGTGACGATTCGGAAGGTGCTCAGGTTCAGGCTTAGATTTGATTTCCGCATAGCGATTTGTTACAACTTTCGTGCTCTCGAGACTTTGTTTCTTTCTTTCTTCATTCGCCTCTTTGCGTTGTCTTTTGATCCTTTGATCCCCATTCTATAATACACTCAAAGAATACCATCGTTTTGACGAAACACAAGGAGCGGGCTGATCCGACGTTCAGGCTGAAAGTGCGGTTGTGTGTTGAGAAACGCTTTGTGCGTGGAGTGAGATGGGAATTTCTCGGGCGAGAAAAATCATAGGCGTGTTTTACCGGCAAACCGGTCTTTCAACCAGAGCCGCTCAGTCAGTTTGACGTATCCGAGTTGCGAGTTGTGCACTTATGAAAGGGCGAGTGTGGGGTTGATGATCTCGGTTCTCTCTCTACTGTAACCTTCTGACATCCACCACAGCTCAAGCAGTCCATCTCGATACACGTCTCGACTCATTCATCTACAAAGCAGTCGTCGGTCATCAGCGCCAGCTACATTTAGTCTCGACCCGGCTCAGTGATCCATCCGTCATGGCGGATGACAAAAGTAACGATGTCGGCGAGGCATCCTCCTCCTCGACGACACCGCAAGTCAATGACAGGTCACAAATCCTAGCACAAGCGACACGCTTCCTTACATCGGCGAACATCTCCGAGTCGGCCTCTGACGACGACAAGCGAGAATTCTTGCGGTCCAAAGGTTTATCAGAAGACGAGATCACCCGTGTGTTTGAAGATTCAAAGTCGCCTGCGGCTTCTGCTCATCACAATGCTTCTCATCAGCCGACGACGGGCGATATGGACCCATTCGAGCTAGCCGCTAGACAATTCGACGACCCTATCAACGCGGATGCGCTCGTTCCACCGCCCAAGTCTTACCCAAACTCGCCACTGGCTCTGTACTACGACCCACCTGCGCAATCCCCCCACACAACAGCACAGCCAAGTCAAACAACTTCGCCGCTGACACGCTATCAAGTATTGTTGCAGTTCTTCCGCACACTCAGCTTCATGATGATGCTCGGCGGAGGTCTGACAGCCATCCTCGTCTCAGCGTATCGATCTTACGTCTTACCCAAGATCACAGCAATGTTCGATGCGAGGAGTATCGTTCTCAAGCACCACATTGTGCTGTTCGATAAGCTGAGGAGCAACCTTACGAGCCTGGCGACGTATGTTCCTGTTCAACATGGTCGTTTGGGTGGTGTCGAGGAGTCGGCGGTAACGTCGCCGTTAAAAGGTGTGCTGAAGAAGGTGCATTTCAACGACGAAGTGGAAGCACCAGCGAATAAGGATGGTGAAAAGGAGGGGGTGAAGTCTACGCAGCATGGAAGCGATGCAAAAACGGAAAAGGTGGTTATGCCTGGAACTGATGTGGTTGTGGATGCGAAGACTCCTTTGCTTTCTGATAAAGAGGGCTCCGACGCGGACGAATCGACAGTCGATGGCGACGAAATTGAATCAGCAGCGTCCAAACTCGAACCAATCGATCTGATGTCACCGCTTCGCGAAAGCATGGCACGGCTCGCAGAAGCGCTCAAAGGCGACCTATCCGGACGTCCCGCTGCCTCCACAACCACCCCATCCTCTACCTCGCAACGCCGTGCAAGAGTAGCATCCGTCACCGACGCCGGTTCAGGATCCGACGAATGGGAAGACGACTCGTCATCCGACGCCAACGCTTCCGACCCGGACGATGACGGTCTGGAATTCGACCCTTACGGAGCCTATCAGAAGAAGCATAAGCACACTCAAACTTCCACTACTACCACCTCCTCAGGTTCTGGATCAGCTAGTCTATCCAACCTCAAATCAACCCTAGTCAGCTTGAATGCGGATATCTCGACGCATGCTTTCACGGCTACATCCACTAGCAACACGACAGGAGGTGGAGCCTTTAGGTTTGGAGCATCGGCAAGCAGCGGTTCAGAGAGTCCCAAGTCGGGCGATTTGGGTCAAGTGAAAGCTGAGATTCGTAGTTTGAAAGGTTTGCTGTTGAGTAGGAGGAATTTCCCGAGTTATGGTGCTAGACCGCCGCCGTTGCCGAATGCGGGCGAGGGGAGGAGTGGGTCTGCTGTTGTTTAGAAGTTGCAATGCATCGTTGAGGAAGGTGGTTCATATGTGTGTGAGGTGTGTGTGTGTGCGAGAGAGTTTGTGTGGGAGGAAATGCGATTGAGATTACGAGATGCGAAGTGCGAGAAGTGCGAAGTGCGAGAAGTGCGAAGTGCGAGAAGTGCGAAGTGCGAACGTACTGACTACAGCGCAACAAGGGATGCGAACGCGAGAACGAGATGCAAAACGAGTCGGCGACACACAACCTTCAAGCGTCTTGATGAGAGAACAACATCGAGCCAAGACCTGCTCCCACACCTCAGCTCTGCGAACTCGACTCCCCGACACCGTACCTCGCATGAATATCCCTCGCAGGAAGCTGTTGGATGTCTGCGATCTGTTCCGACCACCAAAGGTACAAGTGTCAGCTTCAATCGATTCCTTCCCTCCAGTCTCTACACGTTGGGTGAACTTTACCTTGTCAAAAATCAATTGAGCACTATCTTTCACCCTATTGTACTCTGTAAGCAGAGCGATATACTCGGCGACAATGTGTTCGGGTTGTTGTTCGGTCAAGTTTGCTTTGGTGCGGGTTTCGTTGTGCGTTTTGAGCTTGTCTCTGTTGCCAGAAGCGATTGCTGTCAGTGTGTTACTTTATGCACGGCAAGAGAGAAGGAGGAAAACTTACTTGAGAATCATCTCCATATCTGCTACCTCTTCTTGCAATTCCGCCACGGTTCGCGATCGCAACTCTCGTGTAGCCGCCGTGGTTGAACTCGTTGCAGCCGCAGTTGACGACGAAGACTGTTGCGCACTTGTCTTTCTTCGACCTTCGAGCCCACTCAACGGTTTGAAGGGCGTTTTGAGAACCGCAGCTGATCCAGAATCAGTGCGTACGGGTCGAGCAGGCGTCGCGCTCCGTGCAGCTTTGGAAGGCGAGGCTGATCTGCGCATGATGAGAACGACTTCAGAACAGATCGTCATCCATGAGAGTGGACTGGGAAGGATGGTGGTGGGAGAGAAGCAAGAGTCGATGGAAATGCAGGCACGGCCGCTTGGGTTCGCCGTTAAGCCCACACCGGAATTTCCGGAGCGGGATGATATGAAGCTGTCAAATAACGTGAGATATTTTGGTCGCTCCTTTGATACCATCACAGCTCTCCGCACTAAAATCGCATCAGTCATTAGGAAGTTCCGACTGGGCTCGCTTCAAGGATCACACACACGGTGAACAGCACAGACAGAATATATGGTCTTCAAACGATTCCTTTCATTTCGATAGGATCACTTCAAACAGATCCTAGACATCAAAGCAGTACTGAACAAGAGACTATATAATTGGTATCGAGCCGAAGCTTTAGTAGTCCGAGTTGTTGTTGCCAGAGCCGTAGCTGTCGTTACCGCCATAACCGCCGCTCTGGCCTCCTCGGCCACCGGAGCTGCCATAGCTGTCCGAGTCGTTGTTGCCGCCGAAGCCACCGGACTGGACGCCGCGACCTCCCGAGCCGTACGACGAGTCGTCGTCGTTGGAGCCGAAGCCACCGCTCTGACCCCCTCGGCCACCGGAACTGCCATAGCTGTCCGAGTCGTTGTTGCCGCCGAAGCCACCCGACTGGCCACCGCGGCCACCAGAGCCGCCGTAGCTGTCGTTGTCATTGCCGCTACCGTAGCTGTCGCTGTTGTTGTTGCGACCAGAAGAGCCGTAAGAATCGTTACCGCTGCTTCCGTAGGAGTCGTTGTTGTTTGAGCTGCCAAACGACGAGGAGTTGTTGTTGCCGCTTCCGTAGGAGTCGTTGTTGTTCGAGCTTCCATAGGAGTCGTTGTTGTTGTTACCACCGTAACCAGAGGAGGAGTTGTTGTTGTTGTTGCCATACGAGTCATTGTCGTTGTTTCCTCCGTAACCAGAGGAAGAGTTGTTGTTCGAGCTGCCGTAAGAGTCGTTGTCATTGTTGCCTCCGAAGCCGGAGGACGAGTTGTTGGAGTTGGAGTTGTTACCGCCAGTGAACTGGTTGATCATGTCCTTGCCCTGTTGGGAGCCAGCGAATTCCTTAGCCTTGTTGATGAAGCCGTCCATGGTGAAGATACGTGATGTGTGGGTTGGGTGTGTTTGTGTGAAGGGTGTTGTGGTGCGGAAAAGACTTGGTTGTCCGTCAAAGCAGCCGGTTATATAGTTTTCAGAGATGCCCCACCGAATGACCTCGGAAGCAGCTTGTAGCCACAGCGAAGCATCGAGCGCACGTCCACTTTTTCCCACTTGTGTTACTTTCCTCTTGATCCTTTCGGGCACATGAGCAGAGGGTTCGTCAACCTTGGCTGGTGCGGGTGCATGCTCTATGCTGTGCTCCGTGCGCAACAGTCAGTCGGCTCGTTGCCTCATCGAACGCCAAAGTGACGTCTCGCATTTGCCCGTGCAACCAGCGTGGCTCTCACAAGCGAGGCGGGAGGCGACCAAAGTGCAAGGAAGAAACGCGGCTAGCGTTCCGAGAGAACTAAAGAGCACCAATCAACAGACTGTGTGGCCACATGCCTGCCCCTTTCCCATTCTTCTCACGCACGTTCGACTCAAGCGAAAGCGAAGCGTTCATTCGGCATTTCCCTTACCTTTCGCCATGCTGACCTTTCAGCAGCCTAATTTGGTGTGAAAGCGATGTCCATACGAATGTATGGCGAAGCACTGCAATAAACTGCGAGCATGCACGGGACCTTGTCAAAAGGGCTAGGCTCATCTTGTGGAATTGAGGCTGTTCAGTTCCGCATTGACAGTCGACGCATGTCGGTCAGCCCAAGTGACGCATCGTTTCCCGAATGGCCGTCAAGGAAAAGGCTTTGGCAGGACAAAGACGAAGTGTTGCTCTCTCTAGCGCGACCACGATGCTGTGCATTCTTGCACTCGAGAGCAACACTCAGACCATGCAGTATCACGTTGCGGGCCAAAAGCCTTTTGCTTCCTCCAGTATTTCCGAACCGCAGGAAACCGAGAACTGGGCACGAGAGCAGTGAAACCTTGCCTAGCTGCTGATGGACCGTGCGCTTTCCCTCCACCTTGCTTATTTTGGCCTGCATGTCTCTCGGAGGCTGGGCCCTCGGCTGTCAACCTCTGGCGTCAACTGTGCGTGTGTCTTATTTTGGCGAACATTTCGGCTTGCGTGCGTCGTAGTGTTGTTTGTTCTCTTGTCACGAGAAATGACCTATCACCTTCGACCATGACATCTTCTGCAGTGCAAGTGAAGATACGCAACAATGCACATCAACTAGTTCGGCAATGGCGTTCTGCGTACCTGAAGGCTGTGTTGGTTGATATGGTGTCTATCCTTCAAGTGGCGATGACGAACGTGTTCGGCCCGCTGAACCGCACTCGGACTTAGTCTCGACTCTCGCCGGCCTTGCGTTGGGCCTCTAACGCCTTCTTCGCCTACTGTATTCCGTTCCCGCTTTCGAGAGTTTTGCCGCTCGTCGCCGTCTCTTAGTTACAGAGGAAGCGACGTGATGCTCGCCTCCAGAAACACCGGTTACGATGTGGTAGACAAGGTAAAGCTTTGCTTCTCTGACACCTGACACCGTGTCGCAATCTTCGGGATCTGCTCCAGTGCTCGAGAAGACCGATGTGTGGTGATAAGCCACTCTGCACGTCACCGACAGTTCCGCCTCGCTCTGGATTTGCGCGTTTCTCCACGCCGAGAAATGAGGCACAGGTTGTCAGGACGGCTATCGGAGTCGAACGTCTGGATCGCCGTCGGCGCTACGTCCAGTATCCCTGAAAGCGGTGTACTTTTGCATCGTATGTTCTTTGAGGAAAATCTGTTGCGGCGGCGAACCCGTGCTGCACGTGGTGCGATGCATGAGCTCTGATGTCGCTCGCGATTGTGAAGTTGCTGTTGAAAGAGGGTCATGCCTTCTTGATGGCCTGTGCGGGCAGACATCTTTGAGTGTACAGGCCGCTGACTCTGCTCTGTGACTCGGCCGACATACCTCTTCATACTGGAATCAGTCGACCTTATGCTTGCTGGTGTCGATTGCATGCACCAGAGCTGGCCGAGCATAGCAACGTGATGAGTGCAGAAGGACTCTGAGGTCGGCAGGAAGTTTCATATTGTTGGAACGTGACGGCTTGACAACGCTCAGAGAGGTTTCGATCGGTCGATGACTGCTACCCGATCTGACGCCTAATTCAGAACCTCTTTTCGAGACCTCTTTTTTCTCGTGAATTTTCTGCTCAAATCATATCTGAAGCTCACAAATCGTGCCGTCCTCTAACCTCGTATCCCGCGTTTACGACCGCTTGCAATCTCTCGTATATGACGGCACGGACTGCGCAGCCACAGACTAACCCAGCCTGCACGCCGAACTGATGGCTCAACAAGCCTAACAATGACCGGACTTTGACATCTGCGCACGAACATCTGCGAGCAGCAAAAGGATGCCCGATCCGGCAAATCGGACAGCTACGGAAACCGATCTCAATGAGCCAACAAGGCTCAGAAGCTTCTTCCCCAGCCTCCTCGGCGTCTAAACGACGCCATTTGCGAAAGATGGACAATTCGCTGTATGTACCGGCCCAAGAAAGGCCACGAGACCTGTCGATCCTGCTTCGGTACAAGATCCGAAAGAATCTCATCTCAGACACCCAAGTCTTTTTCAGCGCAGCCAAGTGATCGCAATCCGAGCGGGTCCCTCGACCAAAATCAAGCTCGAGGCTCGTGCTGCTCAAATTCGACCTCGAACCCTCGTTCTGATTTCCCAATTTCGCGGCTCACCCAAACCTGAAGGGACGCTGTAGCGCGAATGGGAAAAAAAATGCTGGAAAATTGATGCGGCGCCACTCGGACGGCCCGTGACAGACGGTTGAGAATCAAGAAGTTGAGATGATGAAAAAAAAAAGGAAATGGAGCCCGCGCACCACCTCACTAATCACACTCCCAGCCCAACGCATGCCAGCTTGCTGTAACGAAGGGCAACCAGGGCGGAGCAATCGGAAGTGCAAAACGAGTTCAAAAGGGAAAGGCAGTTGGGCAGGCTTCTCCTGCCCTGCGAGTCTCGCGCGTCCGTTCAACTTCACCATCCGAGAGTGAGAAGACGGCACAAAGCGCGGATTTGTTTCGAAACGCAACGTCGTGGATATCAATATTTTTGGTTGGTCGGTTGCTAAGAATTTCAACTCGAATCAAAGCTGAGAGAGCTGGGCTCAGTCAGTCAGCCAGCCAGCCAGTCAGCTATTCAACCAGCCAGTCACACGTTAGCTTGGTCGCCTCGCTTTTACCTGAGACAAAGGCAAGCAATTCGGGCGGTCGATGCGCATCTATGAGACTCAACCGTCACAATTCCACGTCTCGCCTCGCCTCGCCCGAGCATCATTCCATCACCCGCACTCGCGCGCAACGCACGCAACGCACACTGCGGGCTGAGCCGTGCCGCGCACTATCATCACAGCCACCACCACCACCACCACCTTCCATCATCGTCAGCACTCTGTACCATTCACCACGGTCCGCCAACTCCGCTTCTTCCATCCCACAGTGCTAAAGGTGGCATCCAATCTCGGCCAACAATTTTCGGCTGCATCAAGGCACGTTTTGAAGGGCGATTGTCTGCCCCTGGCAGGATCCAAGGGGACGGAATCGTATCCGCGGCGATTGTAGGGTCTCGCAAGGCGCAAACATTCACTTGCTGGTAACATCGCATCCCGGCCTCAACATCCCACACGAGCTGCAAGGACTCGACCTTCGCGCTGCGTTTGGAGATCATAGGCCATGAGTGGAGAAGATCGAGGCTCAGCCTACCGCTATGCTGGCGGCCGTCCAGCAGCATACCCAGCTGACGGCTACGGTCGATACGAACAGGGTCTCAAGAGCTCCATCCCTTCCCGCTCCTACGACAGCGCTGCTTACCCAGAGGAAACCTACGACCGACGCTTGCCGGAGCGTGTCCATCCCGCATACACCACCGGTCCATCGTACGGCGGCCCCGCACGTCCTCTTCCACCACCATCAGACTATCATCGTCCGCCCCAGCCCGCCTACCGCTACGAAGACGATTATCACCACCGCCGACCCGCAGCACAACCACTCCTTGAATACGAACAAGACTATCGCCGCCAGCCCGTGCACAGAGTTGCTCAGCGAGAGATCGACGACAGGAGGGCATACGAGCAAGTCAGATCAGATCCGTATGCATCTCAGTCTCGCCATGCCTACGCGGATCCATACCATCCCGAGCCGGTGCATGATCTCGACAAACGCAGGCACGTGCCTCTCGCGTACAACAGCTACAGCGTCAGAGATGAACCCCGACCTCCAGCACATGCCCGTCACGTCGAAGAGCCCATGTACCGCCGAGACGAGTATGACGCCTACTCGCGAGAGATCCAGCCTTCCTATCGTCGAGGCGCTGCCAGATCTCCTCCGCTGTCGCCCCAGCCCGTCGTGAGCGGCGCAAACATGCACACAAGGGAGCCTCCGATGCACGACTACCGACAGGCAGCCCCTCGCTATGCCGAGCCTATTCGCGAACCCGAAAGCCCACCCAGACCATCCATGGCTATCGGCAACATGCTCAACGATCGCGCCGCTAACGGTGCCGCCGGCTCCGTCCACTCGAGTCCAGCCAAGTCGGCCGCAGCTGCTGAGCACGAGACGTATCCGCCTATGTCGATCGAAGCGAGCTACCGCTCTAGCGCTGCGTTCGATCCGGCAAGGGAACAGTCGTACGGCGCAGCACACACCATGCAACCACGCTCGCGCAGCCGCGAAAGCCGAGCTCGAAGGGTCGATTTCTCACCCGATCCTGAAGACCAGCAAGAGCAGCAGCAGCAGCTCTCACAACATCGAAGAGGCCACGCTTCTCACGCAGAATATCCCAGAATGGTCGAGCCTGCCCCTTCTGCTGTCAACATTGCGCCGGTCCGCGTCAAGGCTGAGGAAGCTGCCTCTGCTCCGTTGCCTTCACCTGCTTCCCTTGAAACACTAAAGGTCGAGGAAAGCGATCCACACACAGCAGCACAGACCGGCAGAGCTGCGGCCGCCGAAAGCCCAGCTCCACTCAACGGCAAAGCCGACCCCGCTTCCTCGGCAGCAAGGTCCAACTCAGGCAAGACGCAGCTCAAGCTTCGCAACAACCCCTTGCCAGCATCCAAGAGCAACGCCAGCTTTGTCGCGCCTCCTCCGCCTGCAAAGAAGA
Source organism: Anthracocystis walkeri (assembly GCA_928858565.1). Classification (NCBI taxonomy): domain Eukaryota; kingdom Fungi; phylum Basidiomycota; class Ustilaginomycetes; order Ustilaginales; family Ustilaginaceae; genus Anthracocystis; species Anthracocystis walkeri. The sequence continues at coordinate 212,527 of CAKMXV010000004.1, forward strand.
ACCGTGATCCTGACGGCTGGGAGAGCGACCTCTCCAACGAAGAGAACCAACCTTTGTGGCGAACAGAGCTCGACGACTACATGTTTGATGTGAGCGAACGCCAGAGGCTCATCGAGGACGCCTTTGTCGCTACTCTGCACGAGAAGCATGTCGAAGTCGAGCGACGCCTCGCACGCGCCTACGAGGGCCGTCACTTTGCCATGTTGCGACAAGTCCGCATCCGAGAGCAGCAGGCAGCTTCGCAGAGAGATATGGAGCGTCGTCACGACCACGTACGTCAACAGCGCGATCACGAGATCGATCTCGAGCTGCTCGGAACGCTCAGCGATGGCCATGGCTCCAAGGCCAAGAAGAAGAGGGGCGGGCGTGGTGACGATGTGGATGAGCTTCTACAGGGCGATGATGAGGACGATGACAGCGACGATGTTGCGCTCGCCGATATCGCCGCTCGCGCCAACGGCTCCAAAGCCAGCATCATCAAGCTCAAGCGCAGCAAGGGCAAGCTCGGTTCTACAGACCCTCGCAGCAAGAAGCGCCGTCTCGACGGCGGTGCAGCTCTGTCTCCTGCTGCAGGCTCGGACGCCGACTCGACGTTTGCCGAAATGGGCGGCCACTTTGACGGCGACGAGTCTGCCTTCGCCTCTCGTCAAGCTTCTCCCACTCCGGACGACGTCAGCTTCGCCTTGGACGTCGACGCTGCCGGCAAAGTGCCCATTGATGCGCGCCGTGCACAGCAGCTCGAAGACGCGCACCGTCGCATCTGGACTACCATTGCCAAGCGTGACGTGCCCAAGGTCTACCGAACTGTGCTTCAGAGTGCTTCCAGCAAGAGCTTGTACTGGCGCAGGCTCTCCGGCGTCGTCCAGCGAGAAGCCAAACGAGGCGCGGCGCGAAACAACAAGACGGTCAAGGATGTCCAACTTCGTGCGCGTAAAGTCATGCGTGAGGTGCTCGTTTTCTGGAAGAGGAACGAAAAGGAAGAGCGCGAGCTGCGCAAGAAGGCCGAGAGGGAGGCTCTCGAGAAAGCCAAGAAGGAGGAAGAAATGCGCGAAGCCAAGCGCCAGGCTCGAAAGCTCAATTTCCTCATCTCGCAGACGGAGCTCTACAGTCACTTCGTCGGCAGCAAGCTCAAGACGTCCGAGGCCGAAGAGTCGGAAGAGACAGCAGGAAGCAGCAAGATCATCGATCCCAACGCGCAGCCATCCGACGCCACCGTCCCTCCCATCGACCCCCACTCCGAGGTTGCTGATGCCGAAGCCAGGCTCGCCGAGCTCGACGAGATCGACTTTGACGATGAAGACGAAAGCAATCTTCGCGCCCATGCCGCTCGCAATGCGCAGGAGGCCGTGCGTCTCGCGAAGGAAAAGGCGCAAGCTTTCGACGTGGCAGCAGCAGAAGAACGCAGGCGCAACGAAGCAGCTGCTCGAGAGAGAGAAGGTCTCGACGCTGGTCCTGGCAGGCAGATCGAGGAGAAAGATCTCGGCAAGGCGTTCGACTCGGATGACATGAACTTCATGAATCCGACCTCGATGGGTCAGACTGAGATCAAGCAGCCCAAGATGCTCACCTGTCAGCTCAAAGAGTATCAACTCAAAGGTCTCAACTGGCTCGCCAACCTGTACGAGCAGGGTATCAATGGTATCCTTGCCGACGAGATGGGTCTCGGTAAGACGGTGCAGTCCATTTCGCTTATGGCCTATTTGGCAGAAGTGCACGACATCTGGGGTCCTTTCCTCGTCATCGCGCCTGCTTCGACGCTTCACAACTGGCAGCAGGAGATCAGCAAGTTTGTGCCCATTCTCAAGGCTCTGCCCTACTGGGGTAACGTCAAGGATCGTGCGGTTTTGCGAAAGTTCTGGAACCGCAAGCAGATTTCTTACAACCGCGATGCGCCATTCCACGTGCTCGTCACCAGCTACCAGCTTGTCGTGTCGGATGAAAAGTACTTCCAGCGCGTCAAGTGGCAATACATGATCTTGGACGAGGCGCAGGCCATCAAGTCGTCCAGCAGTATTCGATGGAAGACGTTGCTGGGCTTCAACTGCCGTAACCGCTTGCTGCTTACTGGTACGCCTGTGCAGAACTCGATGCAGGAATTGTGGGCACTGCTCCACTTCATCATGCCTTCGCTGTTCGACTCTCACGACGAGTTCAGCGAGTGGTTCTCCAAGGACATCGAGAGCCACGCCGAGCAGAAAGGTACGCTCAACGAACATCAGCTTCGACGTCTGCACATGATCCTCAAGCCATTCATGCTTCGTCGTATCAAGAAGAACGTGCAAAACGAGCTGGGCGACAAGATCGAGATCGATGTCTTCTGTGACCTCAGCGCGCGCCAGAAGATGCTGTACCGCGGTCTTCGCGCCAACATCTCGGTGGCAGAGCTGATGGATCGAGCCACTTCAAACGACGAGGCCGGACTCAAGAGTCTCATGAACCTTGTCATGCAGTTCCGTAAGGTCTGTAACCATCCCGAGCTATTTGAGCGCGCCGATGTCCGAGCGCCCTTCGCCCTTGCCGACTTTGCGCGGTCTGGCTCGTTGGCGCGCGAGGGTGATCTGCTCAACTTGCCAGACTCAACTTCATCGCTGATCGAGCTGCAAGTGCCCAAGCTGCTTGTGAGGGAAGGCGGTCTCATTGACATCCCTGGTCATGACAGCCGCAAAGGATTCGACACAGGCTACTTGCAGAATTTATTCAATATCTGGCGTGCACCGCACATCCACGAGTCGCTGCAGCATGAGCACTCCTCGTTTGCCTCTTTGCCGTTGATCGGCGTGTCGGCTTCAGAAGCACAGCAGGCTTTCCACAGCACGGGAATCAAGCGCATTCTGTCAGCAGCGGCCGAAGAACGTCGCTGGCGCTCGATCGAGAAGTTTGCTAGCGACGACACCTTTGCTGCTGCATCGATCCGTCCCATGGCCAAGATGCTGCGTCCGATGCCTAGCACGTCGGGTCGTGCGCCATCGCTGCTGATGCCCTTGGAAGAAGTGGCGGCAGACTATCGACGCCACTCGTATCTGGCCAAGGACTCCGCACGAGCTGTGGTTGCGCCTGCGGTTGCCCCTCCTATCAAGCTGTACAGCAACGATGGGCCGTTCATGCAGACGCAGGAGCGCTTCACGCGAGACCCACAGATCTCGGCGACGCTGTTCGGATTGTCACCCGAAGGCCGCGAGTCGGTCAAGCGTGTCGAGGAACTGCAGCGCGAATTGCCGGACGTGCCTCCTCAGGGTATCATGCGTGACTCTTCGATCGACCAGCTGCCCTACAATGGCATGCAGGTGCCGCAGATGAACAAGCTGATCGTGGATTCGAGCAAGATGGCCAAGCTGGACGAGTTGCTCAGGAAGCTCAAGGCAGAGGGACATCGTGTGCTGATCTACTTCCAGATGACGAGGATGATTGATCTGATGGAGGAATACCTGATCTACAGGCAGTACAAGTACTTGCGACTGGATGGTGCGTCCAAGATCTCGGATCGCCGAGACATGGTGACGGACTGGCAGACCAAGCCGGAGCTGTTCATCTTTTTGCTCTCGACTCGAGCGGGTGGTCTGGGTATCAACTTGACTGCTGCAGACACGGTCATCTTCTATGATCACGATTGGAACCCTTCTAACGACTCGCAAGCGATGGACCGAGCGCATCGTCTTGGTCAGACCAAGCAGGTGACGGTGTACAGGCTGATCACCAAGGGTACGATCGACGAGCGCATTGTTCGGCTGGCGAGGAACAAGAAGGAGGTGCAGGATATTGTCGTGGGTACCAAGGCGTACAGCGAGACGGGCATGGCCAAGCCGCAGGAGATTGTGTCGTTGCTGCTCGACGACGACGAGTTGGCCGAATCGATGCTTCGCAAGAAGCAGGCGGAAGAAGCGCAGACGGCTCAGGAGAAGGCAGATCTGGCACGTGCCTCGCATGCCAAACGTCGATTAAATAAGGATCGCGCTGCAGCTGCTGCGCAGTCACCGGCGCCAGCAGGATCGGTGTGGGCGCTGGAGGACGACGAGGACGATTTCTTTGGAGCACGTCCGCCCAGCAAGGCTGATACGGACACTGCCGAGACGACGCCGCAACCACAGGCCAAGAGACGTGGCGGCGGTGGCGGTTCGAAACGTGGACGTGCTAGCGAGGCGGCTTCGGAACGCATGGCATCGATGGATTTGCATGGAGACGCATCGATGGGTGGGGTTGATGCTTCACCTTCGCCGTCCAAGGGAGCAGCTTCGAAGCGAAAGTCCAAGAGTCATCGCAAGAAGACGGTGGATGAGCTGTCTGGTGTCAATCTCGATTGAAGCTGAAACCACGTTCTCTTTACGTTCTGACTCACTCAGCACGCATTCATGTTTTGCATCTCATCGCATCACTTTCGCATCGCAAACGAATGTGTTGATCATCAACTTGCAGTGAAGACAATAAGTGATCCAGCGTGAAACGGTGTTTTGCTCATGAAAGGCTTGGCTGGACGAAAGAGTTGAAAGAGCGCTACGGATGCCCAGCTGTCAAGGTTGCATGCGGAGTGAGATGCAGCGAGCGGAGCGTTTTGGTGATTTTCTTTCATCGGCTTTGTTTTTTGAGTTGACATGAAAGGTGCAAGTTGCACGCGCAGTCAGCTGCGTCTATTGTCGACCAATGAAAAGCGTGCATTCTGAGGGCGGGAGTTTGGGTTTGCCTCGTGGCTTGCACAAAAGAATTCTCATCTAGCCGAGAGACTTTTGAGAGAGAGAGGAGGGATGGGGGATATTCATCTCCGACTGTGTGTGTTGATAAATTGGGCACTTAACGATTAACTTAGAACGAATGCAATGCGATTCGGACTGAAATTGGGTTGAAGCGCGGATAAAAGTGTGACAGACGCCGATCGGGGGTGAGACCGAACAAAGCTGTTGTTGAAGGCGGAGGCCGATGGTGCAGAACAATGACCGGATTTGACCGAGCATTTGCCTTTGTTGCATCTTGCACGATAAAGGGTGGAAAGGAAAAAGGTAAGCATCAGCAAAAGGATGGATCTTATGAGCGCAAAAGCCGCACATGGGATGATCCAGGTCTCACTCTTTTGAGAGGTGCGAAACTGTTCGTCTTGTTCTCCAGCTGTTGCTCGCTCAAAATGCGACTCTTTGGCCGTTCGCATCTTTGAACTTTTGCCAGTGAGGAGATGCTCCCATGAGCTCTCGTTTTTAGGATCATCTTTCACTCGCAGATGCTGTCACAATTAGTCATGCTTCGACGCAGAAACAAAAAGCCCAGACGGGACGGACATCCCGATATGAGACAAAAAACGCATCATGTCCTGTATCTGCATGTAAGCCATCCTTTGTCTGCGGACGGGGCATGACAAAAAGCTCGAATTTGATATCGGGAATGCGAATAGACCGACCGACATCCGACCGGTTTAGCTGAAGCATCTACCACCTTTCAGCGACTGACTTGGATGCAGAAGAGTACGCACACCTACCTCCGCTGAACCGCCGCTGTGCATCTGGTTTTCCACATGCCACAAGTTCTGGCCTTCGCGTTAGCAAACTTTTTCGCTGATGTGAAAAGATTCGATCGTGCTTCCAGATGACTGTACCAAAATTCAACCAAGATGTATGGCTGGATCGAAAGAGAAGCACAAAGTCTTTTGACTTCGAAACCGCAGCCCCCGGAAAGCAAGAAGGTAAATCTCAAAGCGGAGTTGGTGCCGCACATGGCAAGAAGAGAAAGAGGCCCTTCGTAAGCGAGGCTGGGGAAAGAGGATCTTTTTCACCCAGCGTCTTGGATTCCTCTGCGGATGCCCCTGCAGTCCAGCTACAAGGCATGACAGGTTCGAACTGCAACTGAGTTTCCTGATCTCCACTGCTATCACTGTCGCTTTCACGTAAGTTCAAACATATTGCAATCGGCGATTGAGGTTTCGGCAAAAGCAAACCAGCAAAGCAGCAAACCAGCAAAAGGGAAGAGAGAGTGTGTTGCGCAATCTCCGACTGCGGGTTAGAAGTGTCTATTCGCTCTTGACTTGAACGGCCGAAAGCGGATCTCAAGTGACAAGCGAAAAGGGAGGTTTAAAAGATAGGCGAAAGAGGATCAACGAGATATACCGAGAGCTTTTGCTGCTTCTCCGAGGTCCTTTTTGCTCCACGTGGCGAGGAAGGAAAAGTGGCACTTGAGCAGTGCCAACTCACTCCTACACCTATTGCACATGACCCGATTTCGTGTTCGCAAAGAGGATCCATTCCTCTTCAGCCCTCGGTCGTCGTGTATCGGTAACGAACAGTATCCTCACGAAACCAATGACGACAATGAGGCAGGACAACAGAAAGAGTACAATGCGTATGACCGGACCAAGGAGAGCCGCTTTCTCAAGGCTCGTCACAATGGAACCCCCATTGCATTCATGCTCGAGGCTCTTTTTCCAACACACTAGTTTCAGAAGCTCGAGGGGGAAAAAAGGGAAAACTGGACCTGGGTCACAACAAGTGCTGTAAAGCTGTTCCGTCGGCGTGCCTTTTTGCTACAACTCAAGGCACAAGAGGGTAAGTCCTACATGACGACAATCCTCTCTCGAGATCAACTCTTGCCTTTCCCTCACAACAAACACACGTTCGGGTCTCGGTGCAAAGCTCTCTCCCCGCTTTGTCGCTGGGGAGTGGGATCGAACGGAGTTTATCCCACAAAGCAAGTTTGGTATTCTGTTCTCAGACTCGACCTTGCCTTCCCTAGCCGAGGCGACCGAGCCAAAAAGAAAGGGCAATGTGCGGCAACAAAGCAGGCAGTCGATGAGATTGACCGAACCAAACGCAGGCTCGAATTGCGACAGAAAATGCACTCTTGCAAAAACGGTTCGCCGGCGTATCGGGTTTTGAGACGCGAACCCCTTGAATTGTCGCAAGATTCTAGCCCTCACTCCCTCCCAAGTAAGTTAGTAACCTCGCCTACAAAGATGACAGCTTTGGAGAATCACAGCTCATCTGCCCAACACCAATAACTCGTTGTTTCCCGCGTTGATCCCGCTCCAAGTGCTGTTGGATCATCCCATTTTTCAGTTGGGTTACCGCTTGTCAAAGTTCTTTTTTATTTTTGATGCTGATGCGCCACTTTTCTTTTTTGGACGGGCAAGTTGCCTGGACTGTTTAGCAATTTCGAATTTGATTTGGTGTTTGTGTGTGCTTTTTTCCCAAGCTCTTTTTTTCGCCCTTGCAGGAGGAAGCGTAGGGATGGCCGTCAAAAAGCATGTCTTTTGCCCTTCTTGAGACGAAGCCGTGAACGAACTCTCTCCAGAGCATCACTTGCCTCAAGGATATCCGCCGCGGAATCACGGCCGATATGATCAGCGGACTGGATCGACAAGGTTCAATTTGTTTTGCATTCGTTGTTGCTCGGGCAGAATCCGATCAAAGAAGAAAAAGTAAATGCGCGGCTTCACCGAGGCTCACCCGGAGGAGGAGAGGGAGCAAATGGTTTGACCCAAACTGGCAGTTTTCTCAAGGGAAAAAAGAGTGGGTTCCTGTGTGATTTGTGTGCTGTCTTGTCGGTTCCTGGTGGGTGGCTTTTGTCAACACACACACACACCTGCAGTGCAAAGCAGCCCATGTCCACCTGCAAGTATCTAATTTTTGCTTAATTTCTCCTTTTTCAAGTGGGTTTCCGCCCTTTGGTATTGAGCTTCCGCCACTTTATCTCTTTCTCCCTTCGCAGCTCTGCAGCCTGGAACCATAGGCTCTTCTGCACAAGCGAGACAGCAACGAGCGTCCCTTTTTTGTGATATTTCTTCGCTGGAAAATGTCTCTGCTCTACAGCCTCCTCTCCCAACATGGCCATGTGGGAAGGAGGTGTGAAAAAAATAGTTTAATAAAAGAGCTGCAGTTGCCTCTCCCGCGCCTAAAACCGTTGCTTTTCCTTCTTCCCAACTGGCCGGGCACACGGTTCCCACGCCCAAAAAATAGGCCCTGAACAAGAAATTTCTGCTTTTTTTTCGCAAACACACCACTTGACCGGATGCGCCTGTCTCACTTGGACTGCACGAGTGCCTTTACGCACCTTCCTCCTCCTCCTCCTCCTCCTCGTCGAGAGAAGTCATCCAGACCCATTCTGGTTCCTGGCTCTGCATGGGTAAGGTGGAATATGTTACAGGAGAGACACTGCCGAGGTGCACCCTTGTTTCTCTTGTTGCGCGAACATGATTGCCCTTCGGTCGCCGTGCGGTTGTTTAGTGTGCTATTCGCGATCAGAACAGAGAGAGAGAGAGAAGCGACGATGGTCGAAGCTCTGTCTCTCCGCATCGTCGTGTTGTTGCAGCATAGAGTTCTGCTCTGAATCCTTCCTACGTTTTCCCATTCCTTTTTGGCCCGCTTTTTTCCCTTCTTCTTCCTTTGCAGCGCACTTCAGCGCACACACACATACATTACACTCACAGCATGCTCTGCTCTGCTCTTCTCTGCTGTGCACTTTCATTTGCCACGAGGCATCCTCTTGCTTTCGAGTCTGCGCTGGATCAAAAGGATCGTCCCTTTCCCTCACTCCGATGATGACCGCTTGTCTCAGTCCGTTTGCCTGCTTTTTGCTACAACCTGCTGATCTCTCTGCTCTGCTGAAACTTTGGTTCCCCGCTTGCTGCTTGCTGCTGCCTGTTCCTGCTGTCCGCTGCACGCTCTTTTTTCCCTTCTGCGCTGTCTCCCATCCTCTGCTCTCCTTCCTCCAACTCGTGGCAACGTTTGCGGAATCAAAGTTGCTTCTCCGACCCTGCCAGAAACTCGTACCGAGGCCAGTATCTCTCTCTCTCCTTTTGGGTCTGCTTGTTTGGGTCTTGAAGACCTTCCTCCCTCCGCTCTTCTGCCTCTCTCTTCTTCTTCTTCTTCAAACTCAACTCCGTCCGTCCGATTTCAGCTTCCCCTTATAGATCCCATGCTCTTAGCCAATCCGCTTCCGACGCTTCCCCTGATGCTCCGCTCTCCACCATCGTCAACACCTCCGTCGTCCCTAAACACCTTCTCCGCATCGTCGTCCCTACTCCCTATTGTCACGCCACCATCTCTTTAGTTCGTCACGCGCGTTTCCCCATCGTCACATTTCAGCCACCCGAACACTTGCTCGACTACACGTTTCTACGACTTGACAGCACTGGCTTTTGCTCGCAGCATTCAACCTTGAACTCTAAAAGCATTCACTCTCGTACACACTAGCGCTCCTTCGATGTCTGGTCGTCCAGGCGCCGCTTCTTTCAACAGCATGACTTACGGCATGGCTCCACCGATGCATCCGCATCACCTCAACCAGGGTCCTGATTCGGCTTCACCCGTTCCTCCCCCCGCTTACGCTCACCAGCAGCCACAGATGAGCCAGTACGGCGCCTCTCAGGTCGGCTCTCAGTTCGCTTACGCTAGCCAAGGCTTTTACGGCCACCCTGCTCAGCACCACCCAAGCGAAGTCGCTTCTCAACAGCAGCAGCAACATGCCGGCGGCTACTACTCCCACCACACTTCCTCACCCCAGATGGACCCCAACGGTCAGCTCTACGCTGCTCACCAGATGAGCCACCCAGACATGATGTCCGGCGGTCAGTTCCAGGGACATCACCCGGATCTGTTGGCTCACCAGCACAGTTACGCTGCGCTGCAGGGCGCCGGCATCCGACCTAAACGTAAGCAGGTCAAGAACGCATGCATCAACTGTCAGAAGGCTTGTAAGAAGTGTGACGAGGGTCGTCCTTGCGGTCGTTGCGTCAAGTACGGTCTGGTCGACACTTGCCAAGATAGCGCACGTAAGGAAAGACGTCGTGGCATCAAGCGTGGACCGTACAAGCGTAGGGCTACTACGGGGTCGCAGCCTACCAACCCTTCTCTCTCTGTCTCCGGTCCCATGTCGTCCTACGGTCGTGACGGTCACATCTCACCCTCAAGTCGAAGCGATGGAATGCTCGGCAACACTCCCGGTGGGGAGTCCAGCTTCTCTTCACCCGCTTTCGGAACCCAGGCTTTGCAATCGCGTCCGCAAATGTCGCTTCAGATGCCCAGCAATGCATGGCAACCCAGCGCCACCAGCCCTAACATCGACGACCGCGAAGGGTTGAGGGCAAGGTATGGTCAGGCTAACGGATCTACTCAGCCTTCTTACTACGGTTACGAGCAGGACGCTGTCCATCATACGTACGATCGGAGTTCTTCTGCGCCAGTAAACCAACCTGGATCTATGCTGAGCCCTGTCGGTCGTTTCCCGCAGTCCGGTACTCCTCAGTCGTCCACTTCGCAGCTGCCTAGTTTGGGAGGTCAGTCGTCCAACGGTAGCTACCTCGGCGGTGTCTACGGTGGTCGAGTAGGCGTTAGCAACGGGTCCAATTCGTCGTTGATCTCTCCTCCTCTGCACGCTTCGGCTTCGAACACTAGCTTTCTCTCCGCTTCCTCGGCGCCCAACGGTAGCGCACGTCACCGATTGCACTCAGACAGCAGCCTTGCGACTATGAGCAGCAACGGCGCTTCTAGTAGCACTATGAGTCCTCGTACTCCCTTGAATGCTACGGAGCCTCCTCTGCTCTCGCCTTCGGGTAACAAGATGTTCACCCCACCTCAGCCTACTGTCCCTTCGGCTTCTGGAACTTTTTTGCAACAGGACGCTTCGCGACCTTTCGCGTTGAAGATGCCTAAAGCTCCCACTCGCGGACGTTCCGGTACGGGTAGCTCATACCTCGATCAACAACAGGTGATCCGAAGCGACGGGTACTACGCAAACAACTTGGCACCTATCAACGTTAAGCTCCCCGTCCAACAGCAAGCCCAACAGCAAGCACAGCAACAGCAGCAGCAGCAAGCTCAACAGCAACAGCAGGTGTTCCAACAGCGTTCCAGTCCCTACATGGCTGTTCAGAGTCTCGGTGAAGCAGGTGACGACAGGAGGCAGTTTTTGAACGGTAGCACTCCAAGGATGGACATGTCGCCCAATGCGGGCATCATGTCGTTGAAGGCCGAGAGGGATGTCAGTGGGCCGCCGCCGGCTGCTCCTGCTGGATCGTTGGGTTTGGCTTGATTGAAATCTTCTTTTGTACAAATAAAACTTTTTTCGGTATTGGTAACGGGGTTTAGATAGATAGCTTGTCTCTTTTAGAAATGGATTTCCCCACTTTGACTCTCTCTCTCTGATTATTCTCCAGGCTGTGTGGTCTGCGAACGTGCTGCTTGAGCTTCTTGGCACTCAAAATCTTGAGAACGGCAACACACGAAAGCACACGAGCATCTCTGAGGAGGGTTGAAAAGGTCTAAAAGTGTCTATGAGATGATGTGCTAAAGCTATGCGTCTTCGACCACGAATCCGGCTTTCCTGTCTACGGAAGCTAGGAATAGGCCAATCCCCGTCCAGAATTGTTTTTGAACTTCGCTACCTGTCCAGAAGGGACACAGCGATGTATGGTCTAGGTTGTCGATTTCGAAGGTGTACCATTGGTTGTCGGTTGGGTTTAGGAGTTCTTGTTGCACGTCGTTTCCTCCACCTTCTACCTTCTTGACCAACTCGTCTTGTGTTTCGGTTGGAGCGATTTTGATGGAAGTGTCTTCGCTGGTCGGTGTGTGATCGGGAAGGAGGAACCCCAACTCCTCATCACTCGGAGTAACCAACGGAGGCTCGATCCCACTCATCGCTCTCAACGATGTGAAATACGCAATCCTAGCAGCAGATCTCGCCGAACCTAGCATGGATCTATTCGCCGCCACCGTCGACGCCGCGGCTGTACTATGCGTCACTGGTAACGGCAACTCTTCTCCCCCACCAAGTGCTGCAACATCGACCAGCGTCTCCGAACCCGTCCGCACAATCGGCCTCATCACCGGCGAAGCAGGCGTAACCTCTGTCGACTGCGGTCGTTTCTTCCTCTTACCGCAAGGTAAAGATGCAGGCATACCTCGAAAATGTCGACACGTTTCAGGGCGACAGTCGAAAGGGTGAAATTGCGAAGCGAGGGGTACGACTCCGTCGTTGGCCCACCACGTCGAGGAAAGCGCTTCCTGCTTTTCCGAGGAGGGAAGAAACGATGGTGAGGGCGACAGTTTGGAATAGTCGAATTTACCAATCAGGTAAGAAGTGTAGGTCAAGGGCGATAGTGACCAGTACGTTTCGGGTCGATGGAAACCCGACTCGTCGGTGGGGACGGTCATACCACCCGCATAGGAACGATACCATGTTTTACCCCCACTTTTGCGCGGACGAGTTTCTAACCCCCATTGATGTTCAGGACGATCCCGATCGCGTTCTGCAAAAGTACAGTCCCAGGGAGCACAGTCCCGACCACCGGCCCAGTCTGATTTCCACAGTTGACGGATGAAGTGTTTCAACCCTGCTTCCGTCTCTTCTTGCATCGTTCCTTTTGAAAGTCCTGATTCGGGATCATCCGACGATTCAGCCGCCACACCTCCCGTCAACATCGACCTTCTCATCGCCTTTCTCCGTTTGGCCGAAAACCCCCACGCATCAGCATGAGCATCGAAGAACGGTAGATCTAAAAACGCCGCAATGTGTACAAATTTCGACAGCAGGTCGCCGAACGAGAACATCCTCACTTTTGGATACGGTAGTGGTTCCGACCCTAAACTGTAGACTAGCGGCGTTCCTCGGAAGGGGGACGAGACGGACGTGATGGATAGGATCAGATCTTCCGCTGACCAATCTTGCCCTTCTTTGAATCCGAGAGAGTGGTCGAAGAATCCCGTTCTCAACAGCTGTTGCAGCTTGAGGATTGTAGGACCGCCTAAACTGTGTCCTAAGAAATGGGCGGGCAGTTTTGGGCCCCACGAGGGACATAGAGGTTGGGCGTACTCTCGACCAAATCTTGCGTGACCGTGTTCCATCGCGTGCGATTCGCCATAGTCAACGGTACCGCCACGAAGAGCGTAAAAGAGTTCACATGATCGATCGTGTAAGCTCGAAACGGGACCGATGGGGGCGAAGACTACGGTTCGGTCCGAGCCCAGGCTACAACGACGTTTGCGAAGTGGTATGGTGGAGGGAGAAGGGGGATGAAGGGAGTCGAGTAGCTGTTGATGACCAACCCCGAGGTAGGTGCGAAACTCGTTACCCCAAACGACGGATTGAGCGGCGCTGAGAAATCCTTCGACGATTATTAACGGTGGAGTTGTGGCCGAAGAGGTGGGTGGTAATGAGGGTGAAGGGTCAGATGTTGGTGGAGGCCCAGAGGTGAAGGGCCATATTGACGGCATCTGAGCTCGTTATTCTTTCGATCCTCTTGTGTCTATTTGAATCCTTTCGAAGACGCAGCAGTGTGAGGATACAGACTTGCGATCGCGAAACGACTGCTTCGATAGATGATCTGCAATGGGGGTCTACCAGCGTCCTCGTTGATGGTTGCGTAGAGGGAGTGTGTGTGTAGCTTACTGAACGTGTATATCAGCTCGACCCTGTACTCGCGACCACGACACCTCTCCAAAACAGACGTATGACAGTATCGCCAACGCTTGACGGCACTTGCTCTGGAAGGTGGATGCATGTAGTTCATCATCAACCTCATCCACCACCACCCTTTCCTTGATGAAGACAACCAACATCATTCCGACAGTCGGAGAAAACCCACACACATTCTTTACCGGCGAAGTGCGCACTTCAATGCCGCGGAATTTTTCACAATCGTTCACCGACATTCAGCCTCAGCCTGACTCTCTACACTGAAGACAAGGTTCGAAGAGTAAGGGTTCGAGGATTACGGAAGAAAAAAGTGGCCTGATCCGTGGACGTCCACCAAAAAATGTCAAATACCGACCGACCACCCTCTTTGCCGATTGAGCCGAACATTCACCGACTGCCCACGGCGAGATCGACAACTTGCCGAGCCCACGGCGAGCACAAGATTCCCACCCATGTGGCTCACAAAAACAAAGCTACACAGGCTTGATATATGGCTGGGAAGGAAGGAAAGACATCTGCGGCCATAGAACCTTGAAAGCACCGCATCCCGTCCGATCTGCGAAGTTAAGCAAGGTATCGCCTAGTCAGTACTGCGGTGGGGGACCACGCGGGAATCCTAGGTGCTGCAGTTCTTTTCTTTTTGCACCTTTTCTTTTTGGCGTTAGAGGCCATCATCGGTCTCGTCCACAACACAATCCTCCCTGTCCAACAGTCCAACTTCTCAGTTTCTGAACACATAATGAGACAGCAACACACGAACATATCTTATGCAGCTAAGAAGCATTTGCATTCCCTCGAACAGCTTGTAACACAACTCAAATGAAATGCTTTAGGATGTCCCTACTACCGCCTCCCTCCGACGTCCGGCCGCTGCATTACTACAGCGAGATGGAAAGCGCCGCTAGGTTCAAGTTGCGCAGGAAGCAGCAGGCCCAACCGAATCGGAAACAAGGCAAGGATGCTTGTCAGCTTTCTCGCCTCGATCCGATTTCAAGTCGGGTGGATTGATCTTGGTCCCAGCGAGCGCCACGACAGCCCATTGGAAAAGGCAGCGGGTGACTCTATAAGCCAGGACCGTGTGTTATCTCAACACGGACGATGTGGGTAGGAAGAGAGGGGGGGAAGAAAGGGGGATATGAGGAAAGGGAAGGAGAAGCACAGCCAGCATGCATGGTGAGCACGATCGTGTATGGCAACGATATCGTCGTGTGTATTGCGAAGACGTATCGGACGTGGGTATCATAGGTGGGTTCGGGTATCGTGTGCTGCAGCGATCTACGCTTTAATCGTCTTCCTTCACCGGAGGCGGACCGCAAGGCTGCAACATCTTTTCGGTCAATTCAAACTTGACGCGAGCCTTGCACTCTCCATCGGCGAGAGCGTTGTACGAGAGCAGAGGCGGGTGTCCAACGATCGACGAGCTAGTATCGCGCAACTGATGTGTGATCCATTCGCTGTTTTGTTAGCAAAAGCCAAGGTCCAACGGCTGGTCAGCAAACGGCAACAAGCAAGGGAGACGACGCCGCAAGCCAAAAACTTACTATTTCTCAGTGTCGGCGTTGATGGTGCCAGTGTACCTGCTATGCAGATGCTCCAGCTGCGAAGCCGCTGTGTATCGCAGATCCGACATTGAGGGCGATGGAGTGACCGACCCAATCAACGAGTGATGGGGAGAGTGTGGTAAAGAGTTGAAGAATGGACTGAGCGATTTGCAACCGACTTCTTTTTCGCTTTTTCTTCTCACCTGAACAGGCTTTGCCTCGTGATCACAGCCAAGGTTGATTTGTCAGCATTGGATAATTCACATTTCGAGGAAAAAGGCGGTCGCGTCTCGTTTGGCTGCTGGCCGCTGGCTGCTGCCGTATGCACTCCGACCCCTGAGCTTAAGAAATTCGGCGACGCGCTCTGCCAAAAAGCCATGTGCCTGATTAACCTTGCTTGCCCATATCGGTGTCGGTTTGAGAGAAGACATGGAGAAAGACAATCCGACCCCTTGCTGCCTCTTCCCACCGTGGTTGCTACCACGCACAGGATGATTGACCTCAGTTGGGCTGAACGGTGAAGAGTGTCTGAATGTCCAAGGCCTTTGGTTGTGCCGTGTGAGAGAGTCGTGTGGATTTTTTTTGGAGCCAAAAAAAAGGCAGCTCGGACTACTTGACAGCTGCCAGCTGCATCTCGGTCATCACTGCCGAGCCACATTTTAATGGTGCAGTCCGACAGGCACTTTGGCACTCTCTTACGTCTCTTTCCACTCCCTGACGGCTCGCTGCTCGCTGCTCGTTCAGCGTGCACATTGCTCGTTTTGTACGGCGGCATGGTGGCATCCTGCTCTGTTCGGAGTGTTGACATCAAAAGTGCCGGCCAATTGGCAGCCACTGGCACCGATCAGGCCAGCACCCCTCCTTTCGCTGCTCAGGGTCTTCGCTCGTCAATGATGCATGAATACCGATCGACACCAATTTTTTTGGTGTTGGTCTCGCTGTCCTCGGCCCAGCATGCCCTCTTTGCAGCTCTTTGCTGCTGCTACACTGTGTCGCTCGCTGCAGCATTGAAACATCCTCGCACCGTGAACGCAGTTCATCGTGATGCGCACCTCTGTATCTCATCGCGATCGACGCTTCCGTAGCCTCGCTTTCTTTCTACCGGTGCACAGGCTCGGGTATCCTGCAGACTCCGTCCACTAGCATTCGTCGACGATTGCCAGTCCTCGCTCAACCAGCCCTTTTTCTTTGCTCTTGCCGGAACACATGACTGCAACGATCTTCATTGCAGCTTCCTCTAGCCGACCTCCGCTTCTTTCTTGGATTTGCCAGTCCCTTGGTTTCGATGCTAGCCTTGAACCTGCCTTTCGCTTCGCCATCACCATCATCATCTCCATCGCATCCACGACCTCCTCACCATCACGCTTGATCTCTACGGTGCTTGGCTAAGCGATAGCGCTAGCATACTACGCACACCACTTCCTAACGACAGGAACACGCGTCCTTGTACTGAGGGCTCGCGTTTGCCAGCATGTCGAGCACAGGAGCAGCTGCCGCTGCGGGCAGCGGTGGCCTCTCGACGCTCTCGACTTCGCTCCTCGCCGCCGCATGTACTGCAGTCCTCGCTGCTGCCATCTTTGTCGCCGTGGCACTGCGACGATACCTACGCGCCAAGAAGCGCAGATCTCTAAGGTCTGTCACCCCTGCACCAGCTTCAGCCGCATCCATCTACGCACAGCATATCAAGGAAAAGTCAATATCCACAGAAGACATCGGCGAGCCTCATCTCAGCTTCGCGCCTGAACGCGCACACAACGCCCAACATGATCTGGCCAAGATGTCACTCGCACAAAGGACGGCGTTGTCAATGCGACAGCAGAACTTCTTCCCTATAAAACCTTTCCCTTCGCCAAAGTTTCCCAAAGCTGCCTTACTTTCGCCAAGATTGCAACCTCCTGCTTCGGCTGATTTGCCTCCTCCACGAACGCCTCGCACGCCCAAATCGCCTGGTCTGACCGAACTCACCATGTCACCAGGTCCTAGTATCTTGCTCAAGCCTTTGGTGTATGGAAAGTCTCCCCGGATCCCCTCGCCATCTCCCTCCGGTGCTAGCGCGGCAGACAAGAAAAAGGCATCACCAGAACAGAAGAAGAAGCTCACTCGCAGCGCAGTGCCATCCATGTTGCTTCGCAGCCTTGGTGTCTTGCCCGACCTGACGGCCAGCTCATCCAACAAAACTTCCCTGAAAGAAGAGAAGGAGACACTTGCAGATGTAGAGAAGCAGATCAACCAGGACGACAAAGATGCGGACGAGCCCTCTCTGACGCCGATTCTCGATCTCGGTATCGACTTCGGAAGCGACGAATCGTTCAAGAAGGCCCTCCAGCTTCGTGAACACTTTTCCTTTGATCAGCCAAATCCTTTGGGGCTCGCATCGTCTCAGCCAGCTCAAAAGCCAGCTCAGGAGCAGAAGCCGCCGATGAGCGCTGGCATGCAGAGTCTCATTGAGGCCCTTTCGCCCGCTCAGCCCGAGACTGCTACGCTTCCGAGCTTCAAGACGAGCCCACCTTCCAAGATCTCTGCTCTGCCCTTCTCTGCCGCAACTCGATCGCAGCTGCCAACACCACCACCTTCAGCAGGATTGCCTCCCGCACCGACGAGCGCACCCATGCACAAGATGCCCTCCAGCGGTTCTTTGCAGAGCAAGTCGAGCCAAGCGACAGCAGCAAGCGCAGCATCTTCAGCGCCCGACTCTTTCCACAGCGCAACCGGATCCATTGGTCAAATCTGCATCAACATGCCGCCCATCGATGCCGCACCATCTCCGATTCTTGGCTCGGACGACGAGCAATCGTCCTACCGCCCATTGAGTCTCGGTCTGGGACCGGCAAAGAGCCCTTCGCAAGGCACGTTTACCAACATCTTCAACGGCTTGCGCAAGGTGCCTTCGCGAAACCAGGATGTCGACCTCGAAGCTGGTAACTCCTCCATCGATGAATCTTCGACCAGTCGATCCTTCTCCAGCGATGCCATGTCGTACAGCTCCTCGCAGACCAGCGTCGACCTCGAGGCCAACTCGAGCATCGGCAAGGCCAACGTTGTCCCCGCTGCTTCCGTGCCGCCTCTTCCACCCATGCCTCTGTCTCTCAAGTTGGCCGGGGACAAGACGCCAAAGGCCGTCACTGCAGCGGTCTTTGCAGATGCAGACAATGCTAGCAACACTGAGGTGATCGCTCCTCGTCAGACCCGCAAGAGGGCCTCGACGCTGGGCGCACTTGACCGACCCAAGCTGACCATGCTGGATCTCATGCATCCACGCGCTGCACCTTTGCCACCATCCGACGGCATGTCGGCTAAGATCGCGAGCCCGAGCATTCACATCGAATCGGTTCAAGTCAACCGTGCAAGCATCATGGACCTCAAAGCGAAATCCAGCGATCACCTTCCTCTTTCCGGCGCTGGGAAGAGAGGCGCTGCCATGAACTTTGCAAGCCCTTACCACCGCACTCTCATCCCTGATCCTCCTATGGATGGCGCGCACCTTTCACCTGGCCTTGGCGCAGACAGTCCGATTCTTGCACAGCTCAGCCCCAAACTGCGTGGCAACTCTCCTTCGCTCAGTCCTAAACCTGGCTTTGCCGAAAGCCTCAAGGCAAGGTTGAGTCTCTCGCGCAAGTCGCTGACCAGCTCGCCGGGTCTCACGTCGAGGAACAGCACGCCTCGTCTCAGCACCATCAACCAATTCCCCAAGCCCAATGGTGATGGCTTCCAGAACTTTGACAGTGAGGGCGTCGACGGTGTTGCTGTTGCTGCTACCGAGGCAACGCCAAAGATCGAGTCAAGCAAGCAGGCCAAGATGCCGGCGCGACCAGCTACCAGCCCGCTCTTGGGTCAACAGGACAAAGAAGTCGGACTCGGCTTTAGCCCTGCCATCCTCTTCAACGGGCAGGAGATCGAGCCCACCAAGCCGCTGCGATTCAAGAAGCCTTCTTCTGCCGGCGGTCGTCTTGGAGCTTCGCCGCAGTCGATCTACTCTGCAGCCTCGCCGTCGCCCATGCTTCCCACTGGTCAGTGGGGCACCGTCCCTGGCAGCAACGTAGGCGAATCGCCTCTCATCGCTGGCAATGTTGCTACCTTGAGCCCATCCGGCGAGCAAATCGAGTTCGGAATCGCGTCGTCTCCCAGCTTGTGCGACACTCCTGCCGCTCCAGCGTTGAAGCTGCAGAACCTCCCATCGACAAGCGCTCCAACGAGCCCAGAGATCGGCGAGGCTACGCCACGACCCAACTCGAGCTCCGACGCTGACGCATTCGCCGACGAGGACGAGTCACAGCACTTTTCCTACCGCGACAGCATGATCAGCGTCGCCGCTTCCACCATCAGCATCATGAGCAACAGCACATGCATGTCGGACGCCATGGGCGAGGATCTCGACCTTGCCGCTGACCGTCGAACCAAGTTGCTCGCCAGTGTGCAGATGAACCTGGCAAAAGCCAAGGCTAAGGATGCCAAACGAGACAGCCAAGCTGCCCAACGCTTCCGAAGGTCTCAGATGTCGCAGACGTCGTCGCTTCGCAATATTCCGGAAGAGGTGTCTGGCGGTGTGCAGACGATGGGTCTGGGTCTGTTCGAGAGCGAAGAGGAGCCAGAGGAGGAGGAAGAGGAGGATAGGGAGACGCTTGCTGACAGCCCCCCAAGCTCAGCTGGTCGGGGATTCGAGCGTAAGAAGCCGAACAATCTCGTGCTTATGCCTCAGCACGACAGCCGACCTGCGGAACCTCTGACACCACCTCTGACGCCAGTTGATGCAACCGCAGCGCACAAAGAGTCGAGACATAAACCGACACCATCGACGAGCTCTGTTTCGTCTTACGCCTCTTCGGCTGCCTCTGTTCCTCGTCGAATGCGACCTTCGCAACGCCGACTAGCACCCATCGACACGGCCTCTGCCAACCGCCTTTCGCCTCACCCCGAGACACGCGATGGTGCCACCTCACCATCGTCGCTCAAGCTTCGACCTCTCAGTCTGGCCGCCAGCCTACACGGAGGAGACGGTAGCCCAATGAAGCGTCTCGAGCGACCTGCATTCTCCCCTGCGCTCTCTGCCAACATCCCCAGCCCCGTTCCCGCTCACGTTGCTGGCGCCAACGATCGCTCATCGCGCTACAACGAAGAAGGACGCAGCTCACGCAGCAGCCCGTACCGTCAAGGCGGTGTTCTCCCGACCATCAGCTCAAAGGGAGCACTCGAGACGGGTCGCGCTGGCCATGCCGAGCCGTCACTAACTCACTCGGACAGCACCATGTCGATGGGCTCGATGACTTCTTCGCTCGGATCGTTTTCGAGAATGGCCAACTTCCCGAGCCCTGTCAAGTCGTCGTTCGGCTACCATGGTTTGGGCAAAGCGATGGGCATGCGACAAACTCTGGGTTCGAGAGGTAGCGTCATGTCCGACATGCCAGATCTGTCCAAGTCTACCAGCGTCCAGAGCTTTGCTAGCAGCACAATGGCCGGTGGTAGACTTGGACACAAGACTAGCGACTTGTCTGTTGCCGGCATGTGATTGTTCTTACAACGAACGTCTTTGATATCAGAACCCTTTTTTTCCGCACCTTCACTCTCTTTCCATACACTCTCTTGGTCCATACTCTTTCTTCCCCCCTTCCCCCACACAGCAAGAATGCAATGCTATCCAGTCGGAGCGCAACGAGGACATCGCCAGGAATACTTGCCACTTCCATCGGGATCCGTCTCTCTTGCGACCGCTGGCTGGTGCATCTACCTTTTGTCCTCAAACACTGTCTTTGTATTGTCTCGGACCACTCCTTCAGCCTCTCTTTTGATCGTATTCATCAGATGTCCACCAACAATTCGCTCGTAGTTTCTCTCTCGTCGTGTTCGAACTGTATCATACAATGCTGCTCAAGCGCAAAAGAAGGTTTCTTCTCTTTCACCAACGTTCTTGGCTACTCCTGAATGTGCTTTTGACCGGTTGCTCTGCTCTACTTGCCTTGCGGGCGAGCTGGAGGAGGATGAGAAGAGCGGTGCGAGCTGTCAAAGAGCGCAATTTTGAAATTGTTAGAGTCGAGTGGTTCTGACATGCTAAAAAGGTAGTTAGGTGGCACGTGATCTGAAAGTAGCCTCGGCCGAGCCTGTCCGCCTGGTCACGAAGAATTTGCCTTTTCGGTAAATTTGACTGCTCATCCGCCTGTGAGCTGCCACCGCCGCGTTCGTTCTGCCTGTTTGCTGCCTCGTCAAAACCTCGACATTTTTGTGCCTGCAGGTCTGCAATTCGAGTCTTCGAGCTTTTCTCAAAGCGTTCTCAAAGATCGCCGTCTACAAGCCCGAATCCTTTTCGTCCGGCAGCTCAGCAGTCACTCAAGCCCCGTAGCGTTGCAGCCCGAACCTCAGTCAGAGAGCTTAGTCGCCATCACCGTTCGTCAACCTTACCATCCTCAAGACCTCTTCACCTCATCTTCACCTTTCCCCCGAAACTTCGTCAAAATGGTAGGTGTCATTACATGATTTGAATGACAGAGCGACGAGCAGATCAGTACAGCAGCATGCGTCGAGAGACGAACCAGCAGAAACGACAACAGAGCAACAATTGGGCAATCAGCAGCATTATCAGCCGGTATGACGGATATGAAGAGTAGTATATCGCGTTGATGGGAACGTATGGATGGTCCAATATCGATATGTGCTTGGATTGAAGGAGTATTCATGATCAGCAAAGGTCATCTCGAGGGAATTCAACTGGGCTTCCAACAGCGGCAGACAAGTTTTGATGTTGCAAAGATGTATGGTCTTAATGGTGCAGACACGATACAACGATGACCAATCAGCATCGCAACAACAATCCGGCATCGCTCGTAGGATGACAACTTCTGGCGATCACATTTGACCTCTTCAGCACAAGGCTTCAGCAATGTTGCGCGACACAAGCAACACCTTGCCGAACCATCGCACC
Source organism: Anthracocystis walkeri (assembly GCA_928858565.1). Taxonomy (NCBI): domain Eukaryota; kingdom Fungi; phylum Basidiomycota; class Ustilaginomycetes; order Ustilaginales; family Ustilaginaceae; genus Anthracocystis; species Anthracocystis walkeri. Next base: position 234,361 of record CAKMXV010000004.1, read on the forward strand.
GGGCATCATCACCACTTGCAGTCCATGATCTCGACACAGTACACTCCATGCTGTCAGAATCGACACTGCTTCGATCCTCGCGGTCAGATAGCACAAACACGCGGTTCGCATCGCATTCAGCACATTGCATACCGCCCAACAACTACATGTCGACCGTCACCCAGCGAGACTCTTTGCATGTCACACCAGCTCTTGAGACCATCTCAGCACACCATTCGCTGCTGTAAATTGATTCGTATTCATTGATACATCCCGCCTTCCGACCATGCTGTTGCACTATCGCTACGTCACTACGTCACTCTTCACAACTCCATCCAGCTCCAAATGCTTACATTCTATCCATCCCTGTCATCCGCCATTTACTCACCACAGGTTGTCAAGACATTCGAGCTTCAGTCGAAGTCCAAGACGGACCTCACCAAGCAGCTCGAGGAGCTCAAGACCGAGCTCCTCAACCTTCGCGTCCAGAAGGTTGCCGGTGGCTCGTCGAGCAAGATCCTCCGCATCAACTCGCTGCGCAAGGACATCGCCCGCGTCCTCACCGTCATGAACCAGAAGCAGCGTGCCAACCTGCGCGAGTTCTACAAGGGCAAGAAGCAGCTTCCCCTCGACCTCCGTGCCAAGAAGACCCGTGCTATCCGCCGCAAGCTCAACCAGGTAGGTTTCTCAACGCAACGTAGCAGAATGGATGGTGTAAAGTAGAGAAGGAGAGAGGACGTAAGAAGGTGGTCATCATCGAAAAGAAGCTTGGTCAAAGCTTAGCTGGGATCATCGAGCCATCTGTTGGAATATTCGCTCGACATGCTTCAGTCACGACTCGAAGACATCGGTGGACTGGAAATTATGCGACAATCATCTGGCAGAAAAGAGGAGGCGCATATTTCAGGAAGTTGCAGTTACGACGGTTTGATGGGAGTTGGGATGTTTGTTTGGCAAAGCATACGATGAGTCCAAGCAATTGCGAACAGCGAAGGCGAAGGTGCGCTCTGTCACATCACACGCTCCAAAGTGATCTCAGCCAACTGCTTGCAACGGCAACATCCCTCTCGACTCTGCCGCACCACCCAATCTGCCACCCTCACCTTCAATCTCACATCGAACTTCCTCACTCACACCTTGTTCCCTTTTCCTCCCAACAGCACGAGCGCACCCGCATCACCGAGCGTCAGCACAAGCGCGAGATCCACTTTGCCAACCGCAAGTTCGTTCTCAAGGCATAAATTGTTTCCTCTCTCTCTCGATTTTCTGCATTTCCACACACACACCTCTTACCTATAAAGCCTATGACACACACACCACCCGCTGAGCATAGCATGTTACACTAGCTGTCGATAGCCCCGACAAAAGGGTAATTCTCCATCACCCACACTCACACCCACAAAAATGCAACTATGCAACGCCGCTCCTGGACCCGTATGTAATGTGTGGCCTGGGGAGAAGATGTTGCTGTTTCTTTCTCTTGATTTTGCGCGTGCGTGGTAGTGGGTGATTTGTCTTGAGCTCAAAAGCGTTGTCGGGAAAGATTTGTTGAGCAGACTTGAGTTGATGAGAGAGAACCTTGAGTAGACTCAGCGACAATGTGAGGCTCGTTGCGGGGTCGACGTTGCTGCACGAACCTTGCCTCAATGGTAATCTCACGTCTCTCAACTGCACAACTCAGAGAGCTGCAACTCGACACCTTCTCCTGAACACATCTCACAATCATAGCGTCACTGAACCGCTTCCGAACCCCTCACACTCGAGCATTGACAGCAGCAACCTCCCAAAGCCAACCGCGCGCCTTGTCGAGCCTCGCATGTGCACGTTTGCTCCTCAGGTCCTTCGAATATCAGCTCGACCCTCGCAAGTGCCTTCACCGACCTCGAATGCACATCAGCAACACAACCGGACCACCGCCTCCGTCAATCGAAGACCAAACCTGAAGCGAAAGAAAGATAATGGTATTGTGGACCGTATTCGAAAGTACAGGGATCTTGAGAGATCGTTTTAAGCACCACCACTGTTCGATTAGATGAAAGCAACGCTGGGTCAGTCCAGATATCCTTTCATAGTACAAGAATGCAGGGGGAAAACTTACACGAGCTGTATTGATGGAGAGCAGAAGTTTTGCGGAGCAGTCGTGGAAAAGCAAAATGGGGGCAGTGAGTGGGTGTGGGAGAAACGTCAGTAAGCCAGCCCTACCAAGCTGTGAGGTCAGGATGATGTGGTGCAAAGCCACTTACGATCGAGTGAATTGGAATGTGAATCTGTCACACACAATCGATATCCAAAACAGAAAGGACACGTCAGCTTTACTTGTCTTCATCCTCTACATCCTCCTGCTCTCAACCGAGTGCATGTCGAACACTGATACCCAGCCCAACTTGCGAGTCGTAACCGAAGAGGAGAGTCCGATACCCGTGCTAGCGATGGTGGTGGTAAAGTGTGATACGTACGAGCTTAACAAAGTACCCAATGAATCCCATAACCACGAAACCCATTCCTACCGCTCTGCAGATCTGGATGTATTCTGTTTCCGCCAAAGAAGGCCAAGAAAGGGTGTGCTCTTAAAAGTCAGTATTCAAGTCTTTCTCTGCTTGTCTCTCCGTATCTCCTTCACTACCACCGCTCTGTTCCCTGCCTGTCTCTGCTAGTAGAAACAGTGAACAGAAGAGCCGCCGAAGCGGAGCAGAAGGACTTGCTTCCCACGAAGCAGAACCTGGTGGTCGCGTTGCTGCTCACCTTTGCGATTCGGCTTAGTGCAGCGGTTGACAAAGTGCGTCCCCTCGCGGAAGAAGTTTTGTGGGATATCGACGAATTCCTTGAGTGTGTCCGACATGTTTTTTGTCCTCTCGTCTCTCTGGAGTTTTGGTTCTTGCTGGTGTGTGGTGGTAGGAAAGTGATGGGAGGTGTTGGTCGTGATGAGGGGAGATGTGTGAGTCGGTGCACGGGGTCGGTCAGATCTTCTTGAGAAGCAAGGCAGATTGACAGTCTAGAGATTGGGCGCCACGTCGGCCCAATTAAACGGTTGAGAGGCCGCATCTAGCGCGGAGGGGGGAAATTTTTGTGAAGATGTTAAGAGGTAGGGAGGGTAACAAAAAAAAGGGAAAATTTTGGGAAACGGAGCCGATGAACTTTTTTTATGGTCCGATTCTGCAGGAAGAAAAGTGAATTGCTACAGTATGTTCTTCTTGACACCTTAACTCTCCTCATCATCAACGTTGTACATCTTTACCAAACAGCCATTCTCCACAGCGGTAGCATCGAACCATGGCATCGATCGTACGCACAGCATTGCGCACGGCGCTTCGCCCAACCACCTCCTCTTCTGCGTCATCGGCGTCAACTTCGGCCATCGCATCGACTAGCAAACTTCCTCAGCTTTCATTCTCTCGCTACAACTCGACCGCTCCCCCACCAGAGCGCTCTTCAGCTTCCTCATCAACCACCACCACCACCACCACCACAACCCCGGTTCGATACACCTACTTCATCCCGCGCGTAGGAAAAACCGGCTCATCGCTTCCCGTCTACACCCGAAACCTCACGGGCACCCGAGTCGAGACCGAACTGCGCAAGATCCAAGGATCGATTTCGGATCTCAGACGAGATCTGTATCTGTTTCTTGTCGAAACGTACGGCAGATCAGTAGAGTTTCCCGACGGACCCGAAGCGGCGTTCGAGGTGAACAGGAAACCACCGAAACCTAAACCCGGTCGTAAGATGGTCAAGACAACGGGTAACCCGAGCCACCTAGATCCTGTACAGGTGACAAAGGTGGTTGGGAGTGGCAAGTTGAGGATTTGCGGGAATAGGGTGGCTGACGTCAAGGCTTTCTTGGAGAGTAGAGGATTCTAGATGCGGAGGAGTATGTTCGTTTCAGGATCAGGATATGTACTCGCCGCTTGAAACTCATTGGCGTTTACCACCACTCAACTCAGCATCACATACACAGCATTCCAAAAACCTTGACACAAGTGTCAGCTGTAAAGTCTCTCTCAACTGTAATTCTTCGCAAGTGATAATCCTAATCAAACCCAGCACCAGACCTCTGCTTCTTGCGCTTATTCGCCTTGTTGTGCTTCTTGCTATGCGCCTGACCCTGTTGCTGCTGTCCTCCCTTGATGACTGAACCGTCGTTTGCGATCCTTCCCTGAATCGCAGCTGTAGGCATACCCGTCCTGCCCACAATGGTCGGTTTTGACGAAGCCATAGTATCGAAAAACGCCGAGTCCAGCGCTTTGGATTTAGCCGATTGACGAGGCACATTCGAACCTTTGCGTTTGGTGAGCTCTGCGAGTTCGGCTTGAAGGTCTGCATCGAGGTCGTCGATGTCGACACCGGTGGTGTTGTTGGGCGTATCGGCGTGCTCGGCGAGGTGTGCGGCTGTGGAAGGATCGTATTTGCGACCGGCGAGAGCTGCACGTGCTCGCTCGCGTTGGGCAGCATTGTACGTATCCGCATCTACACCAGGTGGTGGATGGCTGTAAAGCAGTTTGGCGTTGACATAATCCTTAAGCACGTATCGCACCGCACGCGATTCGTCTGGATTACCCTGACCTTGACGAGTGTAGCCTCGAGCAACAGCGTACGCAGTCAACATCTCGAGACCCGTGGGCACACCGTTTCCTCCTTCCTCTTCAGTCAGCGTGTCGATCCTGATTCCGTAGGTACCCTCGACGATGTCCTTGGGAATCCTCTTGGCAACCAGCTCGGCGGGCGCAGTGTACTCGCGCATCTGGTCGATGGGCAACACACCATCGCAGACCAACTCTGCCGAGGTGGTTGCGAATTGCGGGAAAACCAGACCGGGACAATCGCACAAGACCGTGGTGGGGGAAAGGTGGATGGTTTGGAAATGCTTGGTCTTACCGGGAGTCGACGAGACCGATACCTTCTTCTCGCCGAGCAGTGCGTTGATGGTAGATGACTTACCCACGTTGGGGTATCCGACGAGACCGACGACGAGTTTGGAAGGAGCAGGCTGACCATCGATGGCAAAGTCGTGGAGAGGAGGAGCACATGCCATAAACAGCTCCTCGAGTTCGAGAACGTTGAGCACGCGTGTAGGGTCGCGAGTAGCAGAAAGAGTGGTGGCGGCAGTAGCGGTGGCAGCATCGACTGCATCGTCTTGTCCGAACGTCTTTTCTGCGACCAGGTTGTCGCGCACAGCAGCGTGAGAGTGGTCGAGCACGCGATCGGTAGCTTCTTGACCAACGAGGGGCTTTGCATCCTTAGCGCCTTGGTCGACAGCAGCAGAAGCAGCCTCCACCTCTTGCTGATCGTCTTGTTCCTCGTCCTCTTCCTCGTCGTACTCGTCGTCATCTTCATCACGTGGTTCAGCGAGCTTGAGCTGTTCAAGGCGCAATCGCTCCTCTTCTTCCGCGCGAGCGAGCTGGATGGCGGCCGCATTAGCTGCACTGAAGAACGCGTACTGGATACCTTGAGTGTCAAAGTAATCGGCCCAGTACCTCCTCTGCTGGTCGTCTAGCAAATCAGCCTTGTTGATGAGAAGCAGATTCCTCCTTGGACCCTTTTCAGCCGAGTCCTCTTCGAGATACTCGATGCCGTTGGTGGAACCGATTCCCAAGCTGGAGACGTACTTTTCGAGATCTTCACATCGGAAGCGAAGCGGGTTTCTTGCGTCGACGATCTGCACGACGAGATGACTTCGCTCGATGACACGCCAAAGTTGACGCCACACCTCGAGGTTCCTCTCGAAGGGAGTCAGCACCAAACCTACGCCCTCCTGAAGCTCTGCGAGACCTCGCCTCCAATCGAGGAAACCGTCCTTTTCGGCTCGTTCGAGTTGGGCACGTGTGGTTGCGCTTGTCCACTCAGGACGTCTGGGTACGCGCAAACGCTCCTTGTTCTGAACATGCTTCTTGAGCACCTCTTGCTCTTCCTGACCAGTGAGCAGGTAAGGGTTGTGGCGAGTCCGTTCGCGGTTGGGTGCGGTGATAACAGTGACACCATGATTCCTCCTCTCGGCGGTGAAATCGGCATCGGCTAACGAAGCAGTGTTGAGGAACTCCTCGAGGTCACCCTCGTGAGTGACGGAACGAAGGTTGGAGACTGAACCATAGTTGTTGATATCGGTGGTGTGGAATTCGGTCTGGTTGCGTTGCTTGGCTTCCTTCGCCCTTCGGTTGAGAATGGCCCTTCCAAGGCCGACTGTGTTTTTGGACTGAGCAAGCGGCATGGTGATGTTCAGGCCGCAATGGATGATGGATAGCGGTGGCAAGGTGTATAGCTTTGCTCACCGTTGATGGACATCACTCTCTGGGAGGGTCGTTTGACTGAGCCACAATTCAAAGCACACACACTGCTCTGCTGCCTCAATCTTTTTTCAAGAAGAAAAAGTCAAAGCGAAAATGCGAAATTTTTCAGATTTTCCTCCACACAAAAATGCGCTTCTTTTGCGCTTTCTTGCTGATTTTTTTCAAAAGCGCAGTCTGCTGTGGGAACTTTTTCACTGAGCTGAATCGTCTTCTTGAACCCTTACTTCCTCCTCATCACCTACGAATAGTTTCCTTCCTCCAGCCCGCTCTCCCGCAGCGAAAAGCGGATTCATAACAATGGACCCAACGCTCAAGCTATTAACGCTCATCAACGTCAGCGCAGCAAAGCCGGGCAAGCGTCAGCGTTCCTCCAACCTGACTCACTATGACAAGATCACCCGCAAAGCCGTAGCCGCACAGCAAGCGACCGCTTCTACCTCTAAAGCTGCCGATGCTTCGTCTTCAAAGCGAGCCAAGACATCGAATGGATCGAGCGCATCTACCTCGTCACCACAGAAGTCACAGAATGGGAGCGAGCTGGTAGGTGAAGTATCGGACGATGATGACGACGACGAGCTGGCTTCAACCGCCTCATCCAAGAAGCAGCAAAAGCAAAAGCAGCTTACAGCCTTCGATGCACACTTCGGCAGTGATGGTCCGCACGCTCAAGCCATCTCTAAGCTTCCCGAATCCGTCACCTCGCTCACTTGGTCTACCTCGCGCTCCACCCTCCCTGCGTTGTCCAACAAGCTTGTGGTCTCGACACCAACCCTTCCAGATTTCGATGCGCAGCAGTACCCCGGCCAACCGCAAGTCAAAGTGCTCGAAGCCTTCAACGCCTTCATTGCGAAAAAGTACTCAGCTGCGACACCGCTCCACAAAGCGCTCGCAACCACACTGGGCAGCTACGCCGACTTCTGCGATGCCAACGTCGCCCTCCGCGATCGACCGCAGTATCGCCAAGTCCTCGCAATGCATGCCATGTCGCACGTCGCAAAGACTCGTCGCCGGGTGCTCAAGAACAACGAGAAGCTCGCCAAGCTGGCTGCCAACGGCTCTTCCGCTGACAACGACGACCTCGACCTGCGCGATCAAGGCTTCACACGACCTAAAGTGCTCGTTCTTCTCCCCTTCCGCAACTCGGCGCTCGAATGGGTCGATCTCTTGACCAAATTCAGCCTCTGCTCTCAGGTCGACAACAAATCCCGCTTCGCCAAAGAATACAACTTACCCGAAGGAGCCATCGACAAGCTCGCCGACCCGACCGTCGCCGCCAAATACCCCGAAGACCACATCGCCAACTTCGCAGGTAACATCGATGACTCGTTCAAGCTCGGTCTCAAGGTGACGAGGAAGAGTCTCAAGCTGTTTTCTGGGTTTTACGATTCCGATGTCATCGTAGCTTCACCTCTAGGATTGAGGTTGGGTATTGAGAAGGATGGAGGCGATAGCGATTTCCTGTCGAGCTTGGAGATGGTGATTGTGGATCAGGCGGATGTGATTAGTATGCAGAATTGGGAGCATTTGGAGTTTGTGTTGGCGAGGTTGAATCAGATTCCGAAGCAGAGTAGGGATACGGATTTCTCGAGGGTGAAGCAGTTCTATCTGGATAACAGGGCGCCGATGTTTAGGCAGACGGTCATGCTGTCAGCGTACGATTTCCCGGCTTTGCGTTCGGTGTACAACCATACGCTCAACAATGTCGCTGGTAAGATTCGTACGGTTGCTTCCACCGAAGAGGCAGATGCGGAGATGAGTCGTGTAGTAAGCGGCGTCAGGCACACTTTTACACGCTTCGAAGCGGCCAACCCGCACTCGGAGCCGGATCTCCGTTTCGCCCACTTCACCACCAAAACCCTCTCCCAACTCAGCAAATCCGCCGTCTCGAGCAGTCACACGCTCATCCTCGTACCCAGCTACTTTGACTTTGTTCGCTTGGACGACTTCCTTCGCACACAGAACGAAAAACGTCGACCCGGCGAAACAGCCAACCTCTCCTACACTTCCATTTCGGAATACTCGACACCCAAAGACATACGTCGTGCCCGCGAAGCGTTTTTCAGCGGCAAGAAGCGTTTCCTGCTGTTGACGGAGAGAGCGCATTTCTATCGAAGGTTCAAGTTGCGTGGCGTGAAGACGGTGGTTTTCTATCAACTACCGCAGAACGCGAGGTTCTTTTCGGAGGTTTTGGAGTTTCCGTTTGTCACGAAGGGAGAGCTGGCGGGTAGGGATGGGGATGAGGAGGAGGAAGTGGATCCGAACGAGGTAGCGTCGTACGTGGTGTATAGCAAGTATGATGCGATTCAGTTGGATAAGGTTGTGGGAAGTGGGCAGGCGAAGCAGATGGTGTCGGCGGATAAGGCGACTTGGAAGTTTGTTTGAGAGATGCAATTGCAGAAGAAGATTTGACAAGTGATTAAGAATGACCGAGAAAACGCCGTGTGTGACTATGGTTACCGTGTGAGCGAGGAGAGCTTTTCCGACTTTGCAATGATGTGCTGTGGAACGATATCTAGCACCTCCTTCGCCACGCCTGAGTCTGTCGCAAGTCGAACAGCAAACGGCAGTATAACATCAACCAAACTCTCCACCAACCCGACAAACCTCCTCCCCAACACACCCATCGGCGTCTCACCTCCCGCTCCCGCTCCCACCATCCTCCCGCCCAAAACCCTCTCCCAAGCCACCAGATTCTTCAACAACGCCTTCAACTCCTCCACAACCTCCTTCGCCGCCATCCTCCCCTCCACCACCCTACCCATCCGCTTTCCTAGCACCTCCCTCAACCTTTCCACCTGCTCCCTCCACCTCTCCACCACCACCTCCCCCAAACTCACACACCTCACATGCTCTCCCCCTAACACCGTCTGAACCACCTCCACCACCTCCACCGCTTCCCTCGTCTGCTCTTTCGACCACACCAAATACCCACCCCTCTCCACAACTTTCACCAAATACCCAACAACCACGTTACCAACAATCGACGTCAACACTTCTTCATCACCACCTTCTCCACCGTCTGACGTGTAATCGGAAGCCCCCGTAAACCAACGAAACTGAGCGATTGCCGCCGAACCACTACTGCTGTGGAAAGGTGACCAAGGGATGAGCTCAAGCCGGGCGTAAAACTCCCATATTTGGGCGAGAGAGAGCCCGCCCCATACTTGGAAGTATTCTTCGGGGTAGAGACGACGCCAATTCGAAAAGCGGGAGACGAGGCTTTGCGGATGTAAGGTGGTAGGAAGGGTGGAGATCGAGAGGAAGGGAAGGCCGGATCCGGTAGCAGGGGCTGCAGGATCGAGGTATTCCGCCGCTTCGACGTCCGCAAAGATCGCCGAGAGAGCGTCGACAATCTCTTGCTGAGCGATTTTGAAAGAGAGCTCGTCTGCTGCGTCTAAACTGTCCAGTTGCGAAACGTCGACCGGTCGTGGTTCGACGCTGTCCATCTCTGAACTTTCTTCCTCCTCCCCCGCAACAACGACAGCACTCATCGTCGGCGCCGATCCAAACCAAACCCCCAACCTCTCATCAAGCCACCTCCCCCTCCTCTTGCCCAACAACCTATTACGTCTCCCCAACAGCTCCAACGCCTGCTTCTCCACCTCTTCCACTTTGCCCACCTTCTCCTCCATAAACCGCGCCAAACTCACCACGAACTCATCGAGCTCGTTGAACCAGCTCGCTTTGTCCTCTACTGCTGCCACGTCCAACTTGTTTTCCCTTTCTGCTGCGTCCAACGTCTCGAGCTCTTTAGTTGCGGATTCGACAACAGCCGCTGAAGCTGCTGTACTCTGCTCCAGCGCTCGAAGTGTCAGCTCGAGCCGTGTTGAGCAAGTCCCGACAGCCGGCAACGGTACAGCTTCTGGTATCGGCGCTGGTCGGAACGGCGACGCCTCCCTCGATCGCGGCGGCGCCGAAGCCGCGTCCGCCAGCGTACGTCGCAACTGTGCCCTTTCCCACTCCTCCTCATCCTCATCCATCTCATCCTCCACCACAGCATCTTGATCGAAATCTCCCCTCACAGCAGCCTCCATCTCCCTTCTTTGACGTTCCTGCCACTCCCTTTCCGCTTTTTCACCGATCGGTATGCGTTCCGTGGCACCAGTGTACTCGGCAAATTCGTCTTCGCCATCGCCCAACTCGTCTTCTTCTCGTTGCAAGCGTGAGTGTGGATGCGGACCGTGGTCGACCTGCATGGCATCGTAGCGTTGCAAGGAGGAGGATTTGGAGAAGGGTGCAAGCGAGATGTAGTCTTCCGATGAAGTGGCTGTTGAGGCGGCAGCGCGAAGTCTGGCCCGTTTCTCTTTGGCTGCGCGGATGACGCTTTCGCTGGGGATGGCATCGTGGGCAAAGTCTGCGGCGTACTTGGTCCGCGCTAGAGTGTCATCGGAAGGATCTTCGAGGGCTATACGTGAGGTTTGTGTGACCATCGGGTCGTCGATCCGTGTACCTGGACCGGTGGGCTGCACCGCCGCAGGACTGTGTGCTCGTGATCGTACCGTTGGTGTGGATGAACGCAGCTCTTCGAGGTATTTGGATGTGTAAAGGCTTGAAGAGGTATCCGATGAAGTGTCTGCTATGTCCGAGGGTGGAATCTGGAATGAAGTCGGCCGCAGAGGCGTCGATCGTTTCGGTGTGGCTATCGATGCTGTTGAAATGGATGGGACCCCAGATGTTGATCGTCTGGATTGTGTGCTGGATGTGCTGGGCTTTGATCGTCGGATCTTGATTGCGTCGCCGTCATCCTCAGCATCGTCCTCATCTATCGCAATGACAGATGATCTCTGGTTGAGTGATGGTGCTGGAGATCGCCCTGTGGCAGTCTTGCTCGAAAATGCCGGTGAAGACGACGTCCCTCCTCTGACTCCCTTGGCTCGAGCGCGGAAGACGACGCTGGATGCGCTCGCGTTCGCTCCTTCATCGTCGTCATCTGAGCCAGCCAGAGTGCGGAGTGAGGTGGTAGTGCCTTTCCTTTCCTTCGTCACTGAGCTCGGAGCATCGCCGTTGACAGGACCCGTTCTGCTAAAGCTGTTCGACGGCCCAGCTTCGGCAATTTCTTCATCGTCAGAGGCCGAGCTGATCCTCGAAGCCGAGCTCCTCGGCTTGCTCCGCTTGACGAAGCTTGCACCGTTGCTCATGTTGCGCAAGGCTCTGTCGGCATGCGGCTGACGACCTTCAATGTTGTTCTATGGTGCGGTCAGGAAGATCAACATGATTCACAGAAGGCTCGGTTCCATACCTTCCTCCACCACGAGCCAAAAATCCCGTATCCCGAAAATTCGACTCTGGACCCTGAACAACGCACAGCGCTTAGCCTCAACCTTCACACTCTTATCACACAATCTGAGGTCAAGCACACCTTCCTTGTTGAGGCTTGTCATAAGTAAAAGTACAAATACATAATGCGAACAGCGTCGACTGCTGAAATAAGTCAAAGACCGACAAGGTACGGCCTCGTTTTGTATTTGTGTGCGTGCTGCTCTTAAGCCTTCTTCTTGAGCTTCAGTTTGAGTCCAGGCGTGGGAGTGCCGCTTCCTGGTGCCGGGCTCTGGGCTGGCGCTGGAGAATCTCCTGGCGTCTGTGCTGCTGGCGTCATGGGTGTCATTGGCCCTGCACTCGTAATACCGATTCCCATACCCATACCAGGACCGAAGAAGCCTCCACCACTTGCGAGGTGAGGCATTCCTGGCCTCGCTCCACCCGCTGGCGTGCCCGGCGTTCCCGGTCCACCGCTTCCACCCGCTGCTCCACCAGCGCCGTTCTTGCCACCATCTTTGGGGAACATGGGGCAAGACGTGTTGGTCGACATGTGACCCACCTCTCCACAACGACCGCAGCGTCGCTTGGTGTCGGTCTTGTTGAGCAAGCTCTTGTAGCCGCCTGGAATCGCCAGACCTTCTGCTGCAGCCTTGGCGTTCTTGCGCTGAATACGTCGCTCTTGGTTTTTCTTGCGCTGGGCCAGCTCTTCCTGCAGACGCTTCATACGCGCAAGATCGATAGCTGCATCACCGGTGGGCAGCAGATCTTCGGTCGCGATGGCTTCGTCCTCGATCTTTTTACGCTGAGTGAGGTAGGCGTTGATGACGGCTGGATCGCGTACGATCTCGCGCTGCCATTTACCGTTGATGAAACGACGGATACGCAGCACTTTGGTCGACTTATCTCCGTCGCCGTTGACGGTGCTCATGGTGCTGGGACTTCGGTCACGACGGACGGATTCACCTCTGCCGCCGTTGCGTGGGTCAGGCTTAGCGCCATTGGCTTGCAGCAGCGCGCGCCGTTCGTCCTCGGCCGTCACTTTGGGAGGCACCGGGTTCGACAGCGACCTACACTGCGCATTCCAGATTCGATCGATCTCGGAGCGATAGACTGCCTGCTGTTCGGCTACGCTGTACTTGTGACCCGACTTGCTCTTCGCCTCGGCCTCAGCTTGCGCGAGCCTCTCCTCTACATCTTCATCTGCTCGTAGGAAGATCTCCTTCATCGAGACACGGATGAAACTGAAAGCTTCGCCTCGACCACTTGGGTCTCCGTCACCGTGCAATTTAAGCATGGCTTTGCCCTGCGTCGCATTGATAAAGTTCTTACTGGTGATCCAAGGCGCAAGAAGCTGCTCAATGTCCATCTTGCTTTCGTCGTCATCGTCTCCCTCGGCGGTGTTGGTGTAACCGCAATCCAATAAATGTCGCTGACCGACTTGCATGCTTTCGGCGAGACAGATGTTCTCAGGTGGAAGCATCTTGAGCAACTCGGCTTCCTCGGGCACGACGATATGCGGCTTGAGCTTCCAGAAACCTTGGTTGACGTCACCAGCCTTGCGGTTGTACTCCATGAACTCCTTGAGCCTCTGTCGCATCTGCAGCTCGTTCTGGTCCGGGAAGTATCGCATAAGACGGTGGATCTTGATACGTTGGCGCTGGCTCTTCTGGATGAGCTTGTAGGCAATCATCTGGAGACGATACTTGATGTTGTTGGTGATGAGACGTGCGTGAGGACCAGGGATGGGCTGGACAGGGTAAGTCTGACCCACGACAAAGAGGTTGCGAATCTCTCGCAGATAGTAGCGAATCTCGTTCTTGGTCGTGCTTCGGATAAGGAGGAAGTCGGTGTGTGCAGGCTTGTGGCGGAAAAGCGGTGCGCGCATCATGTTGTTGTAGAGTGTCGGCTGTACTTGTCCTCGCTCGATGTTACCGAACTTCATAAAGGGGGATTCGTCTGCCACGTCGAGCAAGTAAGGCTCGCCAATGTCCATCTTGGGCACATGCTCGTCCTTGGCGTCTTTCTTTCGGTAGTAGTTGACAAGCAGACTGCCCATGCCGATCTTGGAGAGCAGCGGCGGGTATTCTTCCGAGTACTCGTACAGCACATAGGGGCCGGTATCCTTGAGCGTGAGATCTCGAGTGCTGCGAAGCATCTCGTTGGGATCTTTGGCTTTGCGTGCGCCGGCACCTTCCTTCTTCTTTTTGGATGAACTGGTCCTTGAGAAGTGAAGAGGCATGTTGGTGGGGAATTGCATGGCTGGACGATGGAAGGATCTGGCTTCGGCTTTGGTGAGCTTGGTCTTGTACCACGGGAGCTGAAGCTTGATGGCAGGCCAAGCATGCTGGACGACAAGCTTTCCGAGCGTCTGTCGCACACGTTGGCGGTGCTCTCGAGTCTGCTCGTAAAACTTGTCGTTGGACAAGTTGAGAGGGTCGAGCTCGGCCTGCCGACGTGCGAGGTCGCGCTGAGCAGCTGCCGACACGACAGGCGCATCCGAACGCAGCAGAGAGTTTCCCTTTGCCTTGGGACCGAGATCTTCTTCGAGCATCATTTGCGGGTCGTTCATGTCGAGAACGAGCTTGTCGAAAGGCTCGAAAGGGGTCATGGCGTCCCAAATGATGCTGCGAGTCCATGCGCCACGGAAAAGATCGTGATTGAAGGGCTTGTCCACCACGGGAGGCGCATATGCTGCGACGGGCTCCGTATCCAGTTCAGCCTTGCCGTTGACACCGTCAGCTTGGTTTGAAGTCGGAGCGATGGGCTGATCTTGCAGATTCACGTCCCAGACAATGCGGTCCTCCCAATCGTCGAGTTCGACGGGCGCCAAAGTCGCATTGCGCTTCTCTGCCTTGACACCTGGTGTGGAGATGACGGCCATTTCAACTTCATCCATGGCAAGGTCTTCCTGACCTGCAGCTGCGGTAGAACCATCCAAACCTCGTGTGAGGGTCGGAAGGATGGATGCGTGATGCGGTCGGAGTGTCGATGATCGAACTAGCTCTTCTCGTGTCGACTTTGGTATTGGCAACTCGTCCTCGGGCGTGATGTGAAACTTGGCTGCTGTAGAGCCGAGCTTGCGCTTCTTTGGCGGACGTGTGGCAAAGAGGTCGGTAAAGTTGAGAATCTTGCCTGGTTCAAAGTCGGGGAAGTGTTGACGGACTTCGTCCATATCAACGTAAGGGCGGGAAGGCGCTGCAGCGGAGACATATGGCTGCTGATGAGAAGGCGGCGGGGGCAGTGTTTGTGGCCAATCCTGCCGTGGGCTACGGGATGTCGGAAGCACTAATGGCGTGGATGCTGATGGTGCTGCAGCAGATGACGATGGAACAGGCCCGGAAAGGAAAGCCATGTCGCTGTCGTCGTCGCGCTCCTGCTTGACCCTGATGATGCCATCGCCGAATCGAGCAGAGCCATTTGTCTGCGTAAAATGACCATTTGTCTGCGTAAAATGACCATTTGTCTGAGCATGCGATGGCTGCTGTGCTAGCGGCACATCTTCTTCATCGCTACCATCCGCATCAAAGTCGTCGTCCTCTCCACGGAGTGGTGCTCGAGGCTGCTCGAGCTGTACCAGTCCTTGTCGGTAGTATCTGTCGAGCTCGGCTCTCTCTTCGGCGTCATTCTCACTCGCGAGCTCCCTCCTCATCTCATCGTCGACCTCGGTCTCCCAGTCCTTGGTGGAGGAGCCATTGCGGCGATATGCGTCCCCGAAGTCATCGTCATCATCTGCAAAACGGTCGTTGTAGATATCCTCCTGTTTGATTCTGCCACTGCCGGAAGCGACACCGAGACGTTCGAGATCAGACTGATGCTGCTCGTCGATACCGAGGTCGCGGAGTACGTTGCCGAGCGCAAGACCGCCGAGGTGTAGGGCAGCGTTCTGTTCGTCCTCCATGATGGATGCAGGTTGCTGATCTGACGGCAAAAGGGCGTTGGACTGAAAAGCCGACTGGCTATGCCAGGATTGAGACGCTCTTCAATGCGTCTAGATGAGCCGCATGTGGTGGCAATAGAGCTGCGGCTGCGGTGGTCGAGGTGGGTAGGAAAGTGATAGAGTGAGAGGGGTGGGGTGATGGAAGCCAAGATGGGTTCACGCGTGTGTGAGTGAGCAATTGGCCGAATGCCGATTTCTCGTCTGACTGCGCTTTGTGACCGCAACAGAGAACGCGCTTAAATGCCTTTCAAGTCGTCCCGATTCCAGTCTGTTCGCCCGATGAGCGCTAAAAAATGTGGATTTGTCATGCTCGTCTGAGCATCCGCAAGAGAAGATCTGAAAAAGTCGACAACTTCTCCACCCGAACCTTCTTACTTCAGCCTTTGCCTCATCATTCTCTGGCTCGAGTGTTGGTGTTGCTTCTCAACCTCTTAGTTACTTCACACCATCCACCCATCAGAACTGGCCGACTGTCTATCATCAAACACGGCTCGAACGAAAACAACTCTCCAACGCAGTCGTAGTGGCAAATCTCGCCCTAGTTGCCGTAGCAGCCTCCACACACCAGCACAGCTTGTGCTCGCCCTCTCTCCGACCACTGTCTTCACTCGATCACACCGGCTCCCATGTGCACGAGGTAGCAAACAAGGATCTTTTCCATCCTCAACGCATATCCTTCTCCGTCGCTGGCACAGCAGTAGACTGCTTACTGGTGGCCTAGCCACACTCTCCACCCAAGCATGCGCTACCACGTCCTCGGCGTAGGCTCCATCGGCTCGCTCATCGCATTCCATCTCAAGCGTTCCATCAAGCTCCAACGACAACTTCTCAAACCCGGTCCCTCCTCATCAAAGTCACGGCGAGAACTTCTCCTCTCCAACCTCTCCAACAAGCGTCCGCAGCGAAGTCAAGGTACCATCGTTCCTTCTCTCAGCTTGCCGCCCTATATCAAATCCAACCTGCCAGATCCGGAGCAGACCTCTGTCACGCTGCATCTGCGCAGAAAGGCGTTCGGAAAGCAAGCCAAGCAGCGGTACTTGAATTCGATTGTTTTAGAGCACAATGGGGTTAGGGATATCGAAGGTGGATTTCAGACAGATTTCAATTCGAGTCCTACAGATGTGATCGCGTCGATAGTACAAAAGACTCGGGCAAATAGGGAGCAGGAAGACGATGAAGATGCACAGCAGGATAGGTTTTTGATATCGCGTACGCAGACTGGGTCTTCGTCGGAAGCATCGAGTATACGAGAGCAAACTTCGTCGAAGACGCCTTTGCCAGATCACGATGGTGGTATTTCGCTCATCTCGACTTTGGAAGGCACGCATTCTCAACCACGAGCGAGTCCGATCGACAGTCTGATCATCACGACCAAATGCGATTCTACTTTATCAGCGCTCGAAGGTATTCGACATCGCATCCATCCATGGTCGACTATTGTCCTCCTGCAGAACGGCATGGGAGTGCTCGATGCGCTCTTCGATACGTTTTTCAAGGACCCGGATCAGAGGCCTAACTTTGTGCTCGCTTCGACGACGCATGGATGTTGGAAAAAGGGTCCGTTGGATGTGATTCATGCTAGTGCGGGCACTTTACATTTCGGTATTGTGCCCAGTGCTCGTGCTGGACCTTCCGGGTTTGAGGCGGAAAGAGTTCCGATTGGGCAGACGATCGCACCGGTGCCAGACGTTGTTTTGCCAAGGAAAGGCTCGGTAGCTAAAGGATGGGACCAGTTTTCTCCGGACACAGACGCTTCTGTGATTCAAGAACAAGATCCATCAGCGCCATCTACGAAGCTCTCCCTAACGAACATTCCCGACCAACCCAGTCTTCGAACACTTCGTGCAACAGTCGCGGCACTCCTTTCACTCCCACTCAACGTCGAGTGGGAACCGATTCGAGAGTTCCAACTGCGTTCGTTACGCAAACTCGTCATCAACGCATGCATCAACCCTCTCACCGCTCTTGCAGACTGTAAGAACGGCGATCTTTTCGGCAACCCAGCTGCCATGGATGCCATGTGGTCCGTCTGCCTCGAAGCGGGCATGGTGTTGGAAGCGCAGGTTCGCGAACATCTTTCCTCCTCTTCGTCGCATGCATCAAAATCCACGCTTTCAGCAGAAGACCTGATCTTGCTCTCGTCAGAAACAGGTGAACCAATGCTTCACCCATCGCTGACTCCACAGGCTTTGTTTCAGGAAGTTCAACGCGTGGCTAGGTTGACTGCTGCAAACTGGTCTTCGATGCATGCCGATCTCAAGAATAGAAGAGGTAGCACAGAGATCGATTATATCAACGGCTACATCTCGGCGTTGGGTAGAGGGTATAATATCGATACAACTGCAAACGATCTCTTGACCAACCTGATCAAGTTGAAAACTACGAGGGTTACGGGCTCTAGCAGACTCTGAGGAAAAGTCTTTGTATCACCTTTCTGCACTGTATTGCAATCTCAATCATCTCTTCATCACTCTTGCTTCATCGCAGTCTCTCACAATGGGCATAGATTCAGGCACGTGAACCGTTACAATCGCTTTTTCATTCTGCGTCTTCTACTACCGCTCTGTGATATACACACAAAACCCTCCTCACCCTCACCCAGCCAAAGCACCTTCATTCCTCACCGGCGGATTCACGACCAGCATCCTCACCCCCTTCAACTGATCTTTCATATCCGGCATCTCTTGTGGCGTGATCATGATGTACTGAACGTGCGGTGTCGCTCTGGCCTCGTTCAAGATCATCTGCAACGCCACCCTCCTATTCACCTGGTCCATAAAGATATCAAACTCGTCCAAGCATCGGATCGGAGAGCTCATTGCTTGCCAAAGCGACAAGAGCAGACAGGCGGTGGCGAAACTGCGCTCGCCTCCCGACATGCCCTTGTTCGACGGCTGCTGTGCGGAACGTTGGGTCTGCGTTGAGCCCAATCGAGTCGACTGGCCGTGCGCCTGCGTGTCTACAGCCAGAGAAAGCTTCTCGGACTTGTGGTTGAATTTGAGCGTGCCTTCGTAGCCTCGAGTCGACAAGTTGCGTGCAAAGTTGCTCTTGGCCCGCACCGCAATCGAGCGACGGAAGAAGTTCCATTTGGCGTATCGCACCGCCAAAGAGCTTCGAAGACGACGCTCGGCCTCGTTCATGTTCTGCACCTCTTCCTTGGCGTCGGTCAGGGCCTTTTGTCGTTTCTGCAGCTCCTCAGCCGCTTGCTCTAAGCTGATGCCTGCTTCAGAGGCGGCTTTCTTCTTGAGCAGCTGCAGCTCTTTCTTCTCCTGTTCAATCTGGGCCATGGTTCGAGTCGTTTCGACCCTGTCGCAGTATTGCAGAGCAGCCTGTTCAACGCTCTGGTGGTCCTCTTCCAGGCGGGCCTCTTCCGCTTCGCTGGCCTTGAGCTCGGTCTCGATGCTCGTGCGTTTTCTCTGCCAATGGTCGCGGTTATTGACCTGCTCGACTCGATCGGCTACAGCTTCTCGCAGGCGCCCATGCAGGCCACCCATCCTATCCTCGAATTGACGCATGCGCTCCTCGAGTGCCTGGATCTCTTCCTGTACTGGAGCGCGGCTTGCCACGATCTCGGCCTTTTGAGCTTGGATGTCCTGGAACTGTTGCAAGATGACCTCTTTTTCAGCTTCAACATCTCGTTTGGCATCCTCGAGCGCAGAAATGTTGCCTGGCGCAGCTTCCTGTAACTGTTCATCCAGTCGGCTATGCTGCTGGCGGAGGATGTCCTTGCGCCTTCGGAGGTTGTTGAGATCGCGCCTACACGTCTCCCTCGCGCGCTCGCAACTGGCTTTCTCTTGCTTGAGTTCGCGAACGCGCTGGCTGCACTCGGCGATCTCCTGGTCGAGTTGACGCTGCTCCTCCTCGATGCCACGAATGACATCGCCGACATTTTGAGACAGACGTGGAGCGCCCCGGTGGTCTGGCAAAGCGGCAGAGAGCGAACCTGCCTGACCACCACTGATGCTAAACATGTCGGCGGAGAAGCACGCTTGAACATTGGCGGGCTGAGTTCGCATCAACCTGTCACCGTCCGCACGCCTTTCGACTAGAGCTGCACGCTCGATGTGGACAGCGAGGATGAGCTGACGCTTGACGATTTCGTTGTCGCAGTCGAGGACGCGAAGGATAGTGGTGATTTCGGGATGTGGCTCTCCTGAAGAGTAGTCGAACAGCGTCTCTGCACCAATGACGATGGGCGAGTGGACTCCGATACGGTCCATGATTTTCTTGAGGCGCACTCTGTCGTTGTGATTTGAGACGAAGAACGCATTGAGGTTGTTGCCAATGACGCTTTCGAGCACTCTCTGCCAGCGCATGTCCTTGAGCTTGACGTGTGTGCCGAGCGGTCCAATGGGTTTGGATCTCCAGCCGCTTTCGCTGTTGATGGCTTGTAACAAGGCCGGCACCTTGGGACCGCCAAACGCGGCGAGTCGGTTTCTGCTGCTCTCGCGCAGCTGAGCCAACCGCGAGCTATTGGTGCTGTACTGGTCCTTCAGGCGCTGCAATTGCTGGCTGGCATCCTCTTCGCGCTGCGAAGCTTGTGTGATCTTGGCTTCGAGCTCGCGTTGCTGTTCTTCCTTGTCGAGCGTTTCGTCTTGCAGCTCTTGACGCTGCCTTTGCACTGTCTGACGTTCCTCTTCGAGTTGGTGACGGCGTGACTTGCCATCGTGCGCGAGCTTGGCCGTCTCTTCGCGGATTTGGTCCTCGTACCTTTCGATGCTCCTGTTGATGTCGATGATCTTGTCGTTCAGCTCGCGCTCCTGCGAGTTGAACGCTTTGATCTGCGAAGCGAGATCCTTGCTCTTGCGCGTGAGCTCGGTGCGCTGGTCTTGAAGGGGCGAGAAGACGCCTTCAAAGTTGGCGTTCTCGCTTTCGAGCTCGACGATGCGGTCCTCGCACTCTTTCAGCGCCTCGAGAGTTTGTTTGAGGCTCTGCTCGCACTTGGCCAACTTGATGCGGATGCGTTCGGTCTTCTCGACGGCCTGTTGCAACTGTGCTTCGGCGTCTTGCACTTGGACCCAGACGAATTCGCGGTCGAGAGTGTCGATCTTGTCTTGATAGCCGCGCGTCTCACGAACCTTTTGGTATTGTTGGAGCGATTGCTGTGCCAGCGCTTCAAGCTGTTCGAGCGCGCCCGACTTGAGTGCTAGCGCCGACTTCATGCTGCAGACGTGCGTCTCGATGATGTCGTACTCGCGCACAAGCTGACTGAGCTGTGTGCCTTCTAGGAAGAATTTGTAGACCTCGGCCGGATCGGAGCTGCCAAGGAACTGGCGAGCAGTGTCCTGGGTGAGGATGTGAATGGGATTGTCTGGTTGGATGTTGGCAAAGTCGCAGAATGACTCGACCTCTGATCTCGTAGTTGCGACGACCTTGCCATTGGCAGCTTTCATCTTCCACGAGCCTCCGCCTTCGGCCAAGATACGGCGTTCAATGACAATGTGATTGCCGTATACTTCGGGCTTGAACGCATCGCTGCCTTGGTTGCGGACCGTGACGGTGATGGTGGCGGCATGCTCGCCTTTCTTGACGAGATCTTTGAGACTGGAACCGCGGTTGGTGGAGCTGGTCTTGCCACCCAGAGCAATCATGAGCGCTGTTAGGACCGTACTCTTTCCACTGCCGTTACGACCCATGATGAAGTTGAGCCCGGGAATGAATTCTGCGTGAAAGTTGGCGTGGCACATGAAGTTGCGCAACTCGATCTTTTCGACGATACCAGACTGAGCGGTGGCTTGGTCTGCATCGGCTAGACGGTACTGTTCTTGAATCCTATCCTCATCAGAGTCGATTTCATCTTCTTCGTCTTCCTCCGGTTCTGGTTCTTCATCATCGTCATGTTCCTCCTCTTCTGGTTCTCGTTCGGCTTCATCTGGTGTCACGATCCCATCGTCATCTTCTTCCGGCTGGGCTGTCGGCTGAGATCTTGAAGCGCGGCGTGCATTGTGCTGTGATTGCTCAGGAGTATCGTCGTGATTGCTGAGAGGTACATGTCGATTGGTGCGCATACGTTTCGGCGAGACGGAATCGATGGCATCATCCTCGTCGTCCATCAACGAGTCTCGGCGACCATTTTGCTGGGAGGGTCTTTTTCCCAACGCCATCGCGGCGCGAATTCAGATGAGGGGCAAAGTGTGGCCAGCCTCGATGAGATGAATGTGGTCGCTGATAGTGTTTGGCGTTGCGGCTGAGTGATCGTCGTTTGTCGTTATTAGCGGAGATAGACTCCGTCGATGAAGGTGTTGGCCATACAGGGAGGAAATGTTTGCTTGCCGATGTCTTTGAAAGGGCGGAACTTGCAGCTTAGAGGCAGCGGCGTAAAGATTTGTACGAGACCGGTATAGAGGATGTAGCGAGAGATCAGGTTCAATGTGGTGATGAAGATAGGTAACGACGGAGGTGAAGAGGCGAAGATGCGGAAGGAAGATGTCAAAGACCAACACTTTGATGGCCAAAAAAATGGCTGAGTTCGCGCGTGAGTGTCTCGAGGCAGTCTGGCTGTCAAAACCCTAATCAGTCCCTTCGCAGAGGAAAAGAACAGTCTGAAGACGCGACGCGGAAAGCACACACTCTCTCCACACTCACACACTTTTCCGAAGAATTTGGCACGAAAACGCCGATAACTTCGACCCGATCTGCTGCAGCAAATCGGGATCTATTGTAGACTTGCCTTTTCTGGACACACGACAAGCGAGCTGCACATGTTGACAGGTGAGCCCCTAAACAGCCTAGAGTTGGCGGAGTTTCTGTTCGAGAAAGAGCCTCAACGTTTGCTTTTCCCTTCCCAGCGACCTCCTATTCGAACTCACATCAGAAGTCTTCGTTCTTCGCTTTGACCTTCATCCGAGTCTGCAGAAGGCGGTGCGTGCTCACTATCGTTGGGCCAAATTCACGCTAACGAGGTCAATGTTTGAAGCCTCGTAATGAAGCAACGAGATACAGTTCATCTGAATCGTAGTCAAGGACACCAAAGAAGTGTCAATCGAGTATCATGTATGACAGTAACTTACTCGTACCCCGTCTTGAATTTTCAGCCCAGCTCAGGTCAGCCCCAGAGACTTGCAGGTGTCAATCGAGGCGCTGAGACCGACTGGCTGACTGACCGACAATAGGAGAGTCCTGACCAAGCAGCAAGAGACATGTGGGAACGCAAGCGAAGCGCGACAGTTCCAGAGCCAAGCGCATGAGCTCGAGCTGTGTTGCATGCATCCCGCGACATTTTGGCCCCTGTCCAGCTCCGCCCTGCATGACACTTTTTTTCTGCCTCACCTGTCTCGAGTCCCTCATCTGGTTTCGTTCCTGCTGCATTCATTGGCCCTGTCCGCCCAGCGTCCTCGCCTCCCTCTCCCTCCTCTTCCTCTTCTCCATCTTTGGACGCTTGGACTCGACCCACTCCTCGTCACTCCTTCGACATCATCCCTCTTTCTCACACCCATCGTCGACCCATCCTTCCTGACACAGGTCCACCTCTTCAACAGCATACGACACATTACGACCTCACGACACAAGACCGACTTACAATACATTGACGGTCGTACACGCTCGCGGATACCTCTTTCACCCATTGCTGTTCACCGCGATTCGATAGCAAACCTCAACGACAAGCAGGTGTCTCCGCTGATTGCAACCTCACAGCGACTTCACCAGCAGCTTCCAGCGTAGATAGACACCATGTGGTGCGACAACTGTCTTCTCGTGTTCCCCTTGCGCCATGGCGCCATGGTGTGGAACGTCTTCATCGCAGCTTACAATCTAGCAGGATCCATTCTCCTCTTCCAAAAGGGACAGTTCCTTTTCTTCAACTACCCTGAATATCAGATCTACGGCGGTATCGGAATGGCGGTCATGGCCATCTGCGTCCTCACCACTATCGGCATGGCCAACAACTCGTACATGTTCATGCGTCTTTGCTTCTTCCTCTGGCCCGTCATCCTCGTTGTTGTCGCTGTTCGAGCCGGCTTCATGATGTTCCAGCTCGACAGGCAGCAGTCCAAAATCGTGTGGGAATGCAACAACGGTGGTCAGCTTTGGGGAACACCAGCCGAGCAGGGCGCGGCCAACGGCACCATGCCCTCGGGACTGTGCTCTGCCGGTTTCCATAGTCTGTACGTTGCCTTTGTCTTCTCCCTCGCTATCGACTGGGCATTGCAAGTCTATGCCTATTTCATGTGCTGGCGCTTCAAGAAGAGGATCGAGCACTACTATGCCCTCGCCACCAAGGAGAACAACATTTACAGCTTCTAAGCTAGTCATGCTCTTCAGCGCGGTCTTTCCCTCATATGAGTATCGCACGATGCTGCTCACCTCCTCGGCCGGTGCTGTGGGCCCATCCGGCTGCTGATTCCATCGATTACCCCATGACCACTGCTTTGCAGCCGTTGTTTGCAATCGGCAGAGCCTCTATGGGCACACCTGATGACACGGAGCCTCGCTTCTGGCGCCTTGCCAAGCCATCGGCGTTTTCTTCACGGACACTTCAGCTTTTCCTATCTTCTATCATGACGACATCCCTTCGAATCGAGGGCCTTTGTAGGGTGTACACTACTTCAACAGCTTGTCAACCTTGTACCGTCGTCCGCCGTTTTTAGGTCTCTTGTTTCCACATTGTAACGATAGCAGCTCAACGAATTTCACGACTTTGCACTCATGACCCATCCCGCGTCACCCTCGCCTGTAGTCTACATCCTGTGTCTGATCCCTTGAACGTCTTACCTCTTGGCAATGCATGGTCGGATGTTGAAAAGTGCAACATCTACCGGATTTTTGGCTCGCCTAAAATTTGTTCAAGTGAGGAATGTAACAGCTCTCTAGAATCGAAAAATGCCTGTCCGATTTCCGAACCTTTTTAGCTGCGGATGACGGCCAAAACGTTTGTGGTTTTGGAAGATCCCATCCTCGAGACATCGACCATCTTCACCACTTTGCACTCGTCACCTTGGATCTCAAGGCGCCAGCCGCTAGCCATACGCAACCGCATATAGCCGTCGCTGAGGAAACCTCGTCATCTCGCGGCTGGTCAGGCATTCGGCTCGTGTCTTCGACGCACTCTTCCTGCATAGCCGCCCGGGAAGCTAAGCATTCGGATTCTCGATCGTGCCACGGATCCTCGGCTCTTTTGGCTGCGAATCACCCGCTGAGGCAAGTAAGCTTAGCTTGTCTATGTTTCTCATCTAGCCACCATCCGTCAAGTCGAATCTACAACCGAAATGGACGGGATGCACCTCTACAATCTGACGCTGCAGCCGTCGGGCAGCGTCACTGCGACTGTGGTTGGCCAGTTCTCAGGTACAAGGCAGCAGGAGATTGTCGTCGCGAAAGGAAGTCGACTGGAGCTTGTCAGACCTGACACACAGACCGGCAAGGTCGACACAGTGCTCTCCCAAGATGCTTTTGGCGTCATTCGAAGCTTGGCAGCTTTCCGTCTCACCGGCGGTTCCAAAGACTATCTGATCGTAGGGTCCGACTCGGGTAGGATCGTCATTCTCGAATATCAACCAAGAACGAACTCGTTCGACAAGGTTCATCAAGAGACATTCGGTCGATCAGGCTCTCGCAGAATCGTGCCTGGCCAATACCTTGCCACAGATCCAAAAGGCAGAGCGGTCATGATTGGCGCCATGGAAAAGGCCAAGCTTGTATACATCCTCAACAGAGATGTGCAGGCCAACCTCACCATCTCGAGTCCGCTCGAAGCACATCGACCTAACGGCATCATCCACCACATCATCGGCGTCGATGTCGGTTTTGAGAATCCATTGTTTGCATGCCTCGAGGTCGACTATTCGGAATCCGATCACGACCCATCAGGGCGTGCATTCCAAGAAGCGGAAAAGGCTCTCACCTACTACGAGCTCGACTTGGGTCTCAATCATGTCGTACGCAAATGGTCCGAACCCGTCGATCCACGGTCAAACCTTCTCATCCAAGTGCCTGGAGGATACAATCAGAATCTAGAAAAGTGGGACGGACCAAGCGGTGTGCTGGTCTGCAGCGAAGACTACATCACCTACAAGCATCAAGATCAGCCAGAGCACCGTGTACCCATCCCAAAACGCCTCAATCCGGTCGAGAAAGTATCAGAAAGGCGCGGCACCTTGATCGTTGCAAGTGTCCTTCACAAGATGAAGAACGCCTTCTTCTTCCTCGTCCAGTCCGAAGACGGCGACCTGTTCAAGATTACAATGGAGCATCAAGATGATGAGATTCGTTCGCTCAAAATCAAGTACTTCGATACAGTACCAGTAGCATCTGGTCTGGCCATTTTGCGGTCAGGTTTCCTCTTCGTGGCGTCCGAATACGGGCCACAGCTGCTCTACTCATTCCAGAAGCTGGGCGATGACGATGATCTGCCAGAGTACATTTCGACCGACTACGACGAGAACGGAGCAGGTCGAAGACGGCCACAGCTGCCCACCTTCACTCCCCGACCGCTGGACAATCTCGTGCAGGTCGACGAAGTGCCTAGTCTCGATCCCATTTTGGATGCCAAACCGCTCAACCCTCTGGCTTCAGATTCACCACAGATCTTTGCAGCATGCGGACGAGGAGCAAGGAGCAGCTTCAAGATGCTGCGTCACGGTCTGGAGGCTCAAGAAGCGGTCAGCTCTGATCTGCCAGGTGTCCCCAGCGCTGTATGGACCACCAAGATCACACGGCAAGATGAACACGACAGCTACATCATCCTCAGCTTCGTCAACGGGACGCTCGTGCTCAGTATCGGCGAGACAATTGAAGAAGTCTCGGATAGTGGTTTTCTAACCTCCTCGTCCACGCTTGCTGTACAGCAGCTCGGCGAGGACGCTCTACTCCAAGTACATCCTTACGGTATTCGACACATTCTGGTGGATAAGCAGATCAATGAATGGGCGACTCCAAGTCTGCCGAATGGCAGGCAGACGACGATCGTAGCGATATGTACCAACGAGCGCCAGGTGGTGGTGGCACTGAGCAGCAACGAGCTGGTCTACTTTGAGCTCGACATGGACGGTCAGCTGAACGAGTATCAGGAGCGAAAGGCAATGGGCGCAGCTGTGCTCACCATGAGCATGCCTGACTGTCCTGAGGGTCGTCAGCGAACACCGTACCTTGCTGTAGGCTGCGATGACTCGACGGTTCGCATCATCTCGCTCGAGCCCAACTCGACGCTGGGATCCATCTCGATCCAGGCACTCACAGCTCCTGCTTCGAGTATCTGCATGGCTGAGATGCAGGATGCCACGATCGACTGCAACCACGTAACGACGTTTGTCAACATTGGTCTTCAGAACGGTGTTCTGCTACGCACCGTCTTGGACGCAGTGACAGGCCAGTTGACGGACACGAGGACACGATTCTTGGGCAGCAAAGCAGTGCGCCTCATCAGGACCAAGGTGCATGGGCAGAGCGCTGTGATGGCCTTGAGCACCCGGACTTGGCTATCGTTCACCTATCAGGACCGCTTGCAATTCGTACCGCTCATCTTTGACGCCTTGGATCACGCATGGTCGTTTAGCGCTGAGCTCTGTCCCGAAGGTCTCATTGGCATTGTGGGCAGCACATTGCGCATCTTCACCATCCCTTCGCTCGCGAGCAAACTCAAGCAGGACTCGGTAGCGCTGTCGTATACTCCACGCAGGATCGTTCATCATCCAAACGAGCAAGGGTTGTTTTACGTGGTTGAAGCAGAGCATCGTACATTGTCGCCTGGAGCACAACGCAGAAGGACCGAGATGCTCGAGAAGGAGCTCAAGCCGCATCAGCGAGGTGTGTTGGACTTGAATCCGGCAGAGTTCGGCTTGATCCGTGCCGAGGCAGGCAGCTGGTCTAGCTGCATCCGTGTGGTGGATGGAGTGCAGGCGCAAACAACATTTAAATTGGAGCTGGACGACAACGAAGCAGCATTCAGCGTCGCCGTTGTGCCATTTGCTAGTGCGGACAAGGAAGCGATGCTTGTCGTGGGTTCGGCAGTCGATGTGGTGTTGACTCCACGTTCGTTCAAGAAGGCGTATTTGACGACGTATCGCTTGATCAATGAAGGGCGTGAGCTAGAGGCGGTACACAAGACCGAGGTAGACGATATTCCACTAGTCCTACGGGCCTTCCAAGGCCGACTTCTCGCTGGCATTGGCAAAGCACTCCGCATTTACGATCTCGGTAAGAAGAAGCTTCTACGCAAGTGCGAGAACAAGTCGTTCGCCACTGCAGTCGTCTCTCTTGACGCCCAAGGCTCTCGAATCGTAGTAGGCGACACGCAGGAGAGCATCATCTTTGTCAGCTACAAACCGCTCGAGAACCGACTGGTGATCTTTGCGGACGATGTGATGCCCAAGTTCGTAACACGCTGTACGATGCTCGATTACGACACTGTAGCAGCAGCGGATAAGTTTGGCAACGTCTACGTGCTCCGAATCGACGCTGATACGAGTCGAAGCGTTGACGAAGATCCGACGGGTATGACGATTATTCACGAGAAGCCCGTTTTGATGGGAGCTGCGCACAAAGCGACGTTGGTAGCGCACTATTTCGTCGGTGACATCATTACATCGCTCAACAGGACGGTGATGGTGCCCGGTGGTCGTGAAGTTTTGTTGTATACGGGTATTTCGGGTACCGTTGGTGCACTAGTACCGTTTGTCAACAAGGAGGATGTGGATACGCTTTCGACGCTGCAATCGCATCTGAGGCAGGAAAACAGCAGTTTGGTTGGAAGGGATCACCTCGCGTACCGAAGCAGCTACGTTCCGGTCAAGAGTGTCATCGATGGAGATTTGTGCGAGACGTATGGACTGCTGCCTCCTGCTAAGCAGAACGCTATTGCTCAAGAATTGGATAGAAAGCCGAGCGAGATCAATAAGAAGCTGGCTCAGTTGAGAGAAGGGTCGACTGGGTTTTAAATCGTCGGAGCATCTTGTGTATTTTTACTTGTTCAAAGGACTAGTCGATATGATTGTTCTTGCGTTATCGTTACGTGTGTGTGCGAAGAGGATGGTGTGATAAGAGGGAAGCATTGTGAGTCCGGGTCGACAGCATGGGAGACTGTCGAGGCGGGAGACACCTTTCCGATTCGACTCGCGGGGAAATCGCCTAAATCGGGCATCCCCTCATTTTTTTAAAGTTTTTGCGTAGATCCGTCTTTGAACCAGAAAACTTGCGCCCAGCTGAAGGCAGCTTTTCTTTTTTACGACAACATTCTTTTGCCCCGATGCTGCACAACCTTATATGCTGCATTGCACTCCGACGTGTGGCGTGATCGACTTTCACTGGTAACGCCTTGGGTTGATAGAAGCATGAGTGGCCGCTGTATGATCTGTTTGTTGATCGACTTGTCGCGTTGCTCTTTTTTCGCTGCTGAATTCAGGGTCAACAGGATCAGAGGGGAACTCGAAGCGAGTGTGTATTTTAGGGCACACCTGCGTAAGCGAAGGTGAAGCAGATCGACACGATGATTTTTGGCGAGGTTTTACGCGAGGACTGCGATTCGAGGTGAAAGCAGCTGTGCTTTTTCGTTGGTTCCGAAAGCGAAGAAGGGGTGAGAGAAAGTCGGAGAGCGAAGAGCTAACTAGCTCAAAGCGAGGCAAACGGCTGCAGGGGCCATCGGAGCTGTGATCAAACAAGGCTTCACCGTAGACCCGTCCATGTGCGAAGATGTGACTTTGTAGAGAGAAGCAAAGCAAGCGAGCGCGAGCGCGTCTGCGACTCGGGATCTACATTGGCATTTCAGATGAGTTGATCGACGACAACGCGGCATCATCCCTTTGGTCAACGCCGTATTGCATTTCTTGCCGCCACCTTCCCCCGCGGCCGCCGCCACAAAATCCGCAGCGGTAAGTCATGAGTGAGCATGCTTGATGACCGACCATGCAGAGAACCTGGTGAAAGAACGTGAAACCAACAACATCGCAAAATACGACGTCGGTCAAGTCGGCGCTTCGTTTGTATAACCACGTGAACCAGATACGACGAATGTTCTGTTGTCCTGATACCAAAGAGCAAGGCCGACGATCGGTGTAGATTGCGATCAAGACAGCGACAGCAACGATACCTATTTAGGAAAGGCGCTGAGCTGCTACCCCGACCTGGAGCTTAGCGCCCGAAGGAGCATCGGAATTGAAAAAATAGCCGGGTCAGGGCGTTTGGACCCGCTGCCGGGGGGCGTAAAGGCTTTTTTTCCCTCAACCCCTTTTTGTCTGGTCCGCTCCAACGATGATGCATGAGAGGCTACGACGTCCCCGAGAGACAACCAACTCGTGCCAACGCTTTCTTCCGCTTTCTTCTTATCATCCCCAATGGTTGATAGCAGACGCATCTGGAACGAAAATGTCAGGTCCCAGGTCCCGATTGACAATCGTAACCAAAGACAAAAGAGGGGAGCAGCGGAACGTCGGACCCTCATTTTCCGAGACGACGGGAGAGCTTGCCACGTCTTTTTTTTTTTTTTTTTTTTTTTTTTTTGGGTTTTGGTCAATGCATCATGCATGAGAACGGCGCATTTTGACTCCTTGCGCACTGTGACTTTTTTTTTTTTTAAATATATATTTTATTTTTCTGAAAAAGTCAACACAGAAACAAAAGAAGAAAAATTGTCTCAGATTGCAATGGGATTTAAATGACGATCTTCCAGTCGCTTTCGTGTGGTGCTGCGCTAGAAATTTGGGCTCGCTGGTTGCACGCTTTCTTTTTTTTTGGAAAGCCAGCTGGACCCCTTTCTTCTCACGAGCCACCCACACACAATAGGACCTTCTCGTTCTTTTGACGGTTCGCATGTCTCAGATCCATTGCTTTTGTGCAGATGCGAAGAAGAAAGTGGTCGGGGTTGTAAACGAGAGAGTGTGTGACTTTTGCAAAGAAGCGAAGGAAACTGTGACTACAGCTCTCTCCCTTGCTGGCTTTGTCTGACAGCTTTTCTCTCCTATCTCGTTCCGGCTCTTGCACCGTGCGGTATCAAGGTCGACGTCCTTCTTCTGCTATCGAGGCGACCCTTGTCCGTCCACGAGGATCATTCGCCGTCGTCCTTTTATGTTTCTCCTTCTCTGTCTTGCTCTTCATCGTCTTGCCCCGTTCCCACTCCTTTCGATCGGATTCCCACCTTGACAAGATTACAGTGGGTGTCGACTTTCTCTTTTGTCTGGCACAATCGAGATCGCTCCCACCACCAACCACCTCTCTTTTTCTCAGCACGCTGCACCGCCCATTTCGCCGCACTTCATCCGACCTTTCTCGTTCCTCCTTACGATCACCTTCTTTTTCAACGCTCTGGATCATTATCGCTACCATCCAACCCTACAGACCTCGGAATCGGCCTATCCTCTTCACTACCAATTGATCGAGAGCTCATCACCGCCGAAGCTTCGCCGAACGAAAGCAAGGTTAATAGGTTCATTCCATCACCGTCATTGTCGCCTCGATCCGCACTCCCGACAACATTTTCACACGATCCACCGCAAGCAGCTTAACTTTAATATAGTAGTGGAGCCGGTGCCGCAGACAGACAACCCCAATTCATCTCAGTTAAGAATCGGGGACAGCGGCATTAGAAACTTGACAGCGCATCGACGACAAAGTTGACTTTCCCTCCCCCACTCTCTCTCTGCCTTTCCTTCTCTCTCTTGAACATTGTTGAGGGAGTTTCTTCGCAAAGGCAGTTCGGACAATTCCGATTCCACGTCTTCTTCTTGAAAGGCATCAGCGAATCGCGCCCACATTGTCGGTGTCTCAGAAGACCAGCACAGCCCGCTCATAACCAACACGGGTCTTCCGATCGCGCAAGAAAGAGAAGCACAGCGCAGTCGTGCTTCCACACTTCATTTCGGACACCTTGAACAAACTCAACTTCATTCGAAGTTGCTCATTCGCATCGCATCGATCCGAATCTCATCAAGATTTCAGCGAACGGCGTTTTCATCGGAAGCTGCGAAAGGAAGCCTAGACTGCTGCTCTACCGGACTCCAGCGCTCGGTCCCTTTCTGTCTCAGACGCCGAGCTGAGTGGGGGTGTGAAAGCGAAAGCGAGCGGGAACAGCCTTTTTTAGCTGCTGCATTCTGCGTTTCGCTGCATCTGCGCATTGTCCCTCATAAATCAAGCTTAGGTGCAGACGCCATGTCCGCTTCCCAGCTCACTCCTAGAGCCACTCCGATCCCGTTGCTCTCAGAAAAGTCGCTTCCACTACCACCTCCATCTTCATCTTCCGCTTCCTCTTCATCCCCTGAAGTTGCGCATCGTCCATCAGCTTCCACTTCTTACTCCGCCAACACCATCAAAGCTCTACCAGCTCGACCTCCCTTTCAACGCTACTGGACGGCATCCGGTGCTACGGGCGGCGAGCTGGGCGGCACTGCATCTTTCCTCGAAGTTGGTCCGGAGACACCGCAGAGTCAAATCTTTGCTGGTTCGCAAGATAGCAGTCAATCCGACAAGGCTTCGCATCTCGAGCAGAGCCAACAAGTAGATTGTAGGTTACTGTTCAACACCAGCAACTATGATCATGAGGTAACGGGAATACTGACTCATTCTATCCTTTCTTCATTGATATTGTCTGCTCTCTCTCATTCCTACGACCATAGTGTTGAGTGAGCCAGCCAGTGGCGCATGCTACAGCCCCGAGTGCTCGCCGCCGCAAGCATTCTACTCGCCACGAATGATGCCAGCAGAATCCCCACAAATGACGCACCGATCTGCACGCTCTCCGTCCATGTCATTCGCACTTGCAACCGGCTCTGATCGCAAAGCAGCACGTCCATCGCTTCCCGCACAGTGGAAGAACAACGCAGATCCCGCTCACGAGTCACCAACCGCACCGCCTCGTCTCAGCTCAGTCGAGTCGGCCAAGCTTTTCGAGCCTTCCGCTTTTCCAGTAGCTGGCAGTCAGCAAGGCCACAGCAGTCAATCCTCGCCAGCCAGCCAAAGGCTCAGCTCCAACCACAACCACTACTTTTCTGATTTCTCATTCCGCAACTCGTCTTCGACGCACACCTCGCTGTGGACAGATCGCAGCATGGCCAGCTGCGCCAACAGCCCTGCCTGCCATCAGTACGCTCTTAAATCAGACGATGCGGCTGATGGCGTTGACCCAAAAGCTGGAGACGTCGGCGACACCACCGAGGAGCTCGATGAGGACTCGGTAGGTCTGGGCATCACTTCAGATCTGGAGCATGACATCTCGAGTAGAAGATCCAGTGCCGCTCCTGTCTTGCCTTCGCCTATGCTTCCTGGCAGTGCAAAGGCTCTGCAAAGGCCCTTTTCGCATCATCGCGCACCGTCCTGGACTAGGCGTCCCGACGTCGCGCCATTTGCCGGTCTCTCTTCGCTCCGTCACGGGAGTGGAGAGGGCCTGTCTCTTTCATTGGGACCAAACAGCGGTAGCACGCAGCGCGCATTGAGCGATGTTACGCCTGTCTCATCGGCCAGAGAGGACATTGCTGCGGCCGTTGCATCTGCGTCGTCTTCAGGATCGCCGAATCCCGCCATCCCGCTTCGACGCGACTCGCGCCTTCGCTGCTCTTCAGATTCAGCCGACTATCGCACATCGACGTTCGAAGCTAGCAAGCACTCGCAGTCTCCATCGCTATCCATCTCTACGACATCCAACTCGGGCCGCTTTACGCCAGTGCTGCCAACGGGTGCTCCTGCCACCGACCTCGGCCTCCTGCAAAGTCCACCACGCACTAGCTCGCTACACCAGTCGCCCTCCAGCAGCCCCTTGCGGGTAACGCCCACGTTCTTGAAGAACAGGTCGCCGCAATCTTCTCCAGTCCATGGATCCATGTCTACCTCTCGCAAGGCTTCGCGCCCCACCTTGGACCGCATCACCACCATCAACGACCTCAGCAACTCGATCATTGCTGTGCAGCACACCCCGGAATCCGACTCAGCACCCAACTCACCGATCAGAGCCCCTCGAGAACCCTCGTTGCGAACCTCATCAGCTGCGTCGCGAGCGCGCAGGGTGTCAGATGTCTCGATCAACAGCTTCCTGCAGAATGGCGAATTTAGCCACATCGTTGGAGCCTACACGAGCAAGATGCGTTGGGAGGAGGGTCTCTACGATTTTGACGAGAGCGCCGAGATGGAAGGTGACGAATCGAGGGCAGTGAAAACGGCCGAGGACGGCAGCGCTACCATTGTCCAAGGTCGCGACTTGACCCTCGCGCAGATCGAGGCCGAGACTGGTCCCAACACTACGCATCTTTTGCTCAGCAACAACCAGACAGAAGGTCTCGTCGAAGTGTTGGAACGCGTGTTGCCGCAAACGACCAATCTGCTCGTCCTCGACTTGTCCAATTGTGGTCTGCAACGCCTTCCAGATGCCATCGGCGCGTGCATCGCACTCGAAGAGCTCGATATCTCGGGCAACCCAGCAGAATGCTTGCCAGACTGGATCTTGAATCTTCGCGCTCTGCGAATCTTGTCGGCTGATCGCATCGGACTGCATCACCTTCCATCGAGTCTGATTCAGCTTCAAGAGCTGCAGCGACTCAGCATCCGCAACAATCAGCTCGTCTTCTTGCCCAGCTGGCTTCACCGCATGTCGAAGCTCAACAACCTCTTTGTTGAGGGCAATCAGTTCCGAGGGCCGTGGCAGGATATCGTTGCGCCACTTCTGTCACAGACGCAGCGTCCTCTTCCAGGTCCTTTGCAGCCTGCACAGGCGCAGCAGAATGAGCTTGCTCCCATCATGCAGGTTCGATCCAGCAGCGCCACTCACTTTAGTCAGAAAGCGCCGGAGCGTCCCCTCATGGCTCGAATGCGCAGCGCCAACGACCTTCAGACCATGCTGAATGCCTCATTTGGAGCAACGACACCTGATTTCCAGAGCGACGACAGCGGCTACGTCAGTCCCAAGGATACGCTCTCCCGCCCTACAACTGGATACGAGGATCGAGTCACCAGGCAGTCATTCGCGGACGAAGGTGACCCTCAAACTCCTGGAGGAGGCAAGTGGGGCGGATTCCTCAAGAAGATCGGACGCAAAGCCTCGAGCCACAGGCTCGGCGCTGTATATCACGATCACACGACGAGCCCAAGCGAAAGCCGTTTCTCGTCGCCAAAGATGTCGCGCAAATCGCTCCGCTCGTCTGGCGGCGCTTCGAGGTCTAACTCGATTTCGAAGAGCGCAGTTGCTGCTGCTGCGATGACTCCTTCCCAGTCCGAGCCTATAGGTCCTTCGATCACTCAAGTGTCTCGTAGCCTGGCTATCGCAGTAGGGAAGGACGACGGCAACCACCATGTACCCATGACTCCACTCGGACCGCCATCTAACCCGCCGATGCTTTCTCCGCCAGCTCAGCTCTCGCGACCGTTCTCGTCGGACGCAGAAGCGAAGAAGGCACGAAGACGCAGCTTCTTGCCTGTGCAGGCCTTTGCTAATGCTGCCGCTGCCGCTGCTACCAAAACCGTAGATCCAAAGGACTCTGTCGCGGCCCATACCACGTCCCACGAGGAGATGGACGAAGAGAGCCTCGCCAAGCACCGCAATCGTCTGCGTGCGCTGATGCACTACCTTCGCGATCTCGACGACCTCACAGCCGCACGCACCGAAGCCGCCTCATTTGTTGGGCCTAGCAAAAGCACGCTTGCGCACCTTCGCGACGCAAACAGCCACTCGCGCAGACCGAGCATGCATCGAGCAGAGTCGAGCAACCCTTCGACCAAGTCGCGAGACTCTGGAGGAGAGTATGGCGCCAGCACGGCTGCCAGCTCTATCTCTGAAGGTGCTTCGTCCGAGCCTGCACGTCTCAGCACTGCGCGTTGCAGCAAGGATGATTCGGTGAGAAGGTTCCGCATCATTGCCGAGATCGTTTCGACTGAGCGCACTTACGTCAAGGGTCTGGGAGAGTTGGTGGACATTTACGTCAAACCTGCTATGGCACCGGCTGATGGCAACAGTGGAGTTCCCGTGATCCCTCCCAACGAGCACCGTGCTGTGTTTGGCAACGTCGAGGCGCTGCTGCAGTTCCACCGCACCGTCTTCCTTCCGTCGTTGGTATCGATGGCAAAACCGGTTCTCGAATACGATCAAGATGCGCCAGGCGATATGGCACCCGAAGAGACGGCAGCAGTTGCAGAAAAAGTAGCCTCGGTGTTCTCGACCCACGCCGCCTTCTTCAAGATGTACACGAGCTACATCAACAACTGCGACTCTGCGCAGAACCGCATCTCCGCATGGGTGGCGACCACTTCAGCCGGCAACACGGGCGGTCTGTCGCTGCGCGGTGCACCCGGCTACAGTGCTTTGCAGGCATTTGGAGCTCTGTCGGCGCAACAAGGTGCGGCTGCAGCCATACATTCCAGCGGTTCCGCAAATGGTATGATGAGCGCCAACTCGGGTTCCGCTTTGTTTGCAACGGAAGCCGGCCTGTCTCCGTCGCAGCGCAAGAAGATCAAGACGTTCATGAAGCGCTGCCGTACGCATCCTCGTCACACCCAGCTCAACGTGGAGAGTTATCTGCTGCTTCCTGTGCAGCGCATTCCACGATACCGCCTGTTGCTCGAGGATCTGGTCAAGAGCACCGACACTGCTCGATTGTCCGACTGCGACGCGCTAGCAACGGCGCTAGAGCATGTAACGCAGATCGCGTCCAAGGTGAACGAGAGCAAGCGTCAGTCCGAGCAAGACCGACGACTGCTAGCGTGGCAGTATCGCATCCGCGGACCTATCGAGGGACCCTTGGTGCAGCCTCATCGCCGACTGCTCAAGGATGGATCGCTGCAGCTCAAGCGTGTGGTACGTCGCATTCCAGGCTTTGTCCGCTCCAACCGAAGCGCATCCGTCGGCGGTGCTGAACATCGTCAAAGCAACGGCACTTTGTCGCCTTCAGTCCTGCCCAACCAGGCCCACGTGCTCTCAGCAGACCATCTGCAGCAAGTCACCGAGGATCAAAGCATGTCGCTCATCCTGTGCAGCGACGTCGCGGTGCTATGCAGTGAGCAGACGAGAAGCAACGATGTCAACTCGCCCGTGTTGCTGCGTTCGATGCTGAAGCTCATCCGACCTGTAGAGATCCTTGGTGGGGTCAACTTGCGTATTGTGGATCGTGCCGAAATTCTCTACCTCGCTGCAGCATCGCCGGAGGAGGCGGTTGCTTGGAAGACGGCGTTCGATCTACATTTCTATCAATGAGCTTCGAACCACGTTGCTCTCGTTTGCACCACGTTGACGTCCAAAATTGGACGAACACTTCGACTCTTTCGTTTACACTCTCTGTCACTCTTTCTAG
Source organism: Anthracocystis walkeri (assembly GCA_928858565.1). Taxonomy (NCBI): domain Eukaryota; kingdom Fungi; phylum Basidiomycota; class Ustilaginomycetes; order Ustilaginales; family Ustilaginaceae; genus Anthracocystis; species Anthracocystis walkeri. The sequence continues at coordinate 271,008 of CAKMXV010000004.1, forward strand.
TCTTGTTGTTGACGCTCTCTCTTTCTTAGCGTGCTTAATTGTAACATCACCTTCATTGACCCACTTTGTGTTGCATTGACCAGCGTGTGTGCAAAGGCAACATTTGATGAAGAGTAAGACGTGGATGGTGCGGAATGGTGGGATTGGTGTTGGATAGGAGGGCTGCAGGCGAAAAAAGCGCAATGCAGAGTGACGCGCACAGACCGCGCTGAGCTTGCCGGCAGCCTTCAAATTTCTACGTGGGCGGTGTGTTGCTTCGGCAGGCTGCTGCGTGAGACAAGCACAGCGCGTTGCTGAGTTTTTTGAGAAGGTTGCTTGCTTGTTGCTCGAGCCATTTCTCCACTCAGTCATCTACGGTGACTTCTTTGCTTTGTGCCACCACTCTCAAATCTCCTCATCTTCACCAACAAGGTAGCCTCGACCTTGGCGATTACTCTACCACCCTTGTGCCACTTCGACCGCTCCCATCTATAGAGGACGCTTCGTGTGCTGTGCTGTCCCGGAAACAGCAAGCTCAACCGCCGGCATCTTCACAGACTCAGCGCAGGAAGGTACAGCAGCAGCGGCGCCCGCCCAACATTCACTGCACCTCCATCAACACCGGCTGGCATGCTCCCATAACCGCCCCCAGCTCACGCCTTCTCACAGATGACCTCGCCCGAGTCCTCGCTGCGTCGGCGAGGCAGAGGTTCCGTCTCTGAATCCTCAGGTCACGCAAGAGCCGAGTCTGACGGCTTTGGATCCTTCGTCGACTCTTCCTCTGCATTTCCGTCTAGCTTCGATCCTGGGCTTTCGGAGTCCCTGGACAACCAGGCGGCTTCATCTTCGGTCTCCTTTGGCTCACCGAAGCAGACGCGAACCAGCTCGTCTTCACAACCTGCAGAGCGAATCAATGACGAAGACCTCGACGAATGGGCAGAGGCAGATATGGTGTCGAGCTTTTCGCCGATAGAGTCGCATTTTCCGAGCTCTACCGATCGTACAGCGAGCGTGAAGGCACCTGCACCTTCAACGACATCTCCAACAACAGCAAGCAGGCCAGCCGCTGGACGAAAGGTTAGCGGAACAGGCGCCTCCTCTGAATGGGCTGATTGGAACTCATTTTTGGCTTCTCATACGCTACCCTCTCAAGGCTCACAGTCGCGCACGCCTGATCCTTCATCTCCGTCCAAACAAGGAGCAAACACATCAAACCCAGCCGACGATGCATTTTTCGACGCCTTTGAAGTCGCAACCAATCCGAATCGCGTTCCATCCCCACCTATCATCGACCTGCGTGCGGTGGAAAAGCAGCTCGAGCTGAAAAAGCAGCAGCAGCAGCAACAGCAACAGCAAGCCAAGAAGGATCCAACTCTAAGCAACTCGAACGACGACGACTTCTTTGCTAGATTCGAGCGCGCACCACAAGCAGCTCTGGGCAGAGCCAGTCCGTTGGTGCTCGAACCGGAGCAGTTGGAAAGTATGAAGGATGCTAGAACGAGTCCCTTGCCTACTTCGTCGTCGCCGTCGAAGAGAGCGGACTCGTATTTTGGTCTCACGGCGCAACCGAAGCCCATTCAAGGCGGCAATTCAAGATCGGGCGATCAGCAACGAGATACTACGACGACAGGATCCATCTCGCCTGCTTCGCCATCGAGCTGGACGGGAAGCTTGAGGAAGACGTGGACTACGCTGCGGGGGATTCAGAGCGAGCTGGTGAGTCATTTGCCAAGTACGAGCGACTTCATCGTGCCGCCGGATGAGGCGGAGGAAGCAGGGGTTTCGGCTGATCGTGGTCGAGTGGACTCGAATCCTGGTGGTGGATTGCTGATCGCGAGTGACGCTCCGGCAGAGCAAGAGCACGGTGGCAGTGGCGGTAGACGGTCCTCGAGCTCGAACGGACGTGGTAGTGCAACACTTCCTCATGCATCGGACTACAGTCAGGCTACGCCTTTTGGTTCGTCTTCGGCAGCTTCATCTTCTGGGTTTTCGGCTGGTGCAGCTGCTTCTTCAGCTAGTTCTTCCGGTACAGCGCCACTTCGGGCAAGAGACATTTTCGCATCTTCCAGCTCAGGCGCGCTCGGCGTTGGCAGTGGATCTACATCATCGTCCAAGACGTCTAGCGGAACCCTCCGCCGCGGGCCCATCCACGCATCAACCGCCCCCATCTCCGGCGCTCCCGGCTTCGACACCTCCTCAACCCGCAAGTGGAACACCGGCCACTGGACGCTGGACGACAAAGCGTCACGCTCCATCCCCGTTACACTGTCCAACCGACGTGAAGAAACCGAATCCGTCATCGAGTCGTTCCACGCTTCGCGATTGCAAGCTTTGCTACCGCCTCGATTGCAACTCGGAAAACGGTGGAGTCTGTTGTACTCGCTCGATCAGCATGGGATCTCGCTTCAGACGCTGTACCATCGTGTAGCGGCTGGGTTGGATCCGTCTAAACGTTCAGTTTCCGCAACCCAAGATGCAGAAGGTTGGTTGAGGGGTGCGTCGAGCGAGACGCAGCAGGCTATGGGAACACGGTCTGGTGGTAAGATGCACGTCGGTGGTGGACTTTCCAGCATCTCCGATGCCGGTTTGATCCTCGCAATAAAGGACGAGGCGGATAACGTCTTTGGCGCTTTCATCAACGAAAAATTACGACCTCAACAGCACTACTACGGATCGGGGGAATGCTTTTTGTGGAAATCTTCATCTACCGAGGTGAAAAAATTCAAATGGACGGGGAGGAACGATTACATGGTGTTGTCCGAGAGTGGGTTTTTAAGTGTAGGTGGTGGAGAGGGGAAGTTTGGTTTGTGGATCGATGGGAAGTTGGAAAAAGGGGTTAGTTCGAGGTGTCCTGCTTTTGAGAATGAGGTGTTGTGTGGCGGGGAGAAGGGGAAGGCAGGAGAGCAAGAGGGGAGGTTCGAGTGCTATGGGTTGGAGGTATGGGCTGTTGGTATTGATTGAGTGCGGGGAGGGGCGAAGAATGCAGAAGAGTTGATCTGATAAAGGTTGAAAGCGTGTCGCTTTGTGTGTGCGATTTTGTGCGGCAGTGTGTGATTGTGCGGGCAGTGATTGTGCGGGAGAAAGCGATTGAGTGTGAGAGCGATTGTGCGGGCAGCGATCGTACGCAGGAAAAAAGAACAAACTCTTGCGGATATGAGTTGTGAGAAAAGACAAACGTCTTGCGGCCGCTTTGAGCTTCTTCCGCAAAGCTCTGAAGGGCATAAAGGCTTTGTAATCGAACTCCCCGCAATGGCGGATTACTGTATGAAGCGGTCTGTTTGTTTTGCTTTGGCTGGTTTGTCATGGGCGGTGGTTGTGTTTGGTTGGTGAAAAGTGGATATATACTGGATCTTTACTGTCGAGCGTCTCCACTCCCCGACTCCTCAACCTTCAGCTGAAGAGTGTCGACTTTCTTAGCCGATCGTCAGTGTCTCTCACCATCACGGCCTTTCGAATCGCTAGACAACTCTCGACACAATGGCCGACCCTCACACACCAACCCGCTCCAATACGCCCGCCACTATTACCCCCTCTTCCACATCCATCGTCACTCCCTCTTCCGCTGCCACCTCTACCACTTTGCAATCCACACCTCCACCAGCTACAGGAACCACCATCCGCAGCCAAAGCGACACGGACGACCAGCGAACGGTCGAGACTTTACTGCCTTCCTGGGTGAGTCCTCGGACGCCTACTCCTGCGTGTCGGAGGGGACGAAGAGGAGGAGGAGGAGGATCGGCGACTGCTAGTAGTGGTGGTGGTGATGCGTCCACCAGCCTTGGGTCGTCGGGTAGTAGCGTAAGTGGTTACTTTGCGTTGTTGCTCGTTGGATGATTTGAGTTGTACTGACGTGATGTTTTTGAATTTGGCAGTCGGGTGGACAATCGGTTATCGACTTGACCAGCACCCCTTCGACCGCTTCCACCGTTTCCATCCCTTCAACTCTGTCCGGTCGAGCTGCTAGCGTAGTCCCACACCCCATCAGTGGTAGCGGCGGCGCAGGAGGCCTCTTTACCCGCCTTTCGACCACATTCAGCGCAACCGGACCGGTGCAGCGTGCTGCAAGTGCTCGACCTGCACCTCCTCGTCCTTCGATCGCATCTGACAGTGGTAGGACATTAGAGGTGAAACAAGAGTCAAACCCGGTGATGCTCAACGGGCCGGTGCTTATCGAGATAAAAGACGAGGAGTTGACGGATCTGCTTGCGCCTGCGGGACGTGGGTCTGTTGCGCTGTCTTCTGCCACCGATGCTGCGGCTGGGGCTGCCACCGTCGCACCGAGTGCAGCTGCTGTCAGGACGGGAGGCAGTATGGCTCCTCCTGTATCCCCTTCGACCGCCATCACTCCGCGTCGCCCCACCCCCTCACCTTCCACCCGCACCACCACCATCCGCCGATCCAAAACTCCACACCTTCCTCCTGCCACATCACCCATCTCCCACCGCACCCCTACACCCTTCCCCAACTCTCTCACCGCCTTCGCCTCCTCTCGTCGCGGACGAGCACGCAGTATCGAACCGTACAACGTTGCGCATCGGTTCGCTTCTCTACCACCTCCTGTTGCTGCGGCGGCGATGCATCCACGGGGTTGGACAGCGGCTGGTAGGGGAGTCAACACGCATCGTATTGCAGATGTGATGATGATGGATTCTTTCGCTCCCAGTACAGGGGGTGGAGGAAGTGGTGGAAGGAGGAGGGAGGGTAGTGTGATGCGGGCTAGTGGGGTGAGGAGTGGCGGTCGGGCTATGGAGCGGGCTGGTGCGACACCTGCTCCTACGACTACCGCTGCGGCTACGACTGCGACCAGCGCGACTGCGACTGTCAGTGCGAGTGCGACTTCGGCTACGATTGCAGCGGTAGGGCGTGCCACGAACCAACCAGCGGCCACAGAAGTGTCTTCCGACTCATCCGACTCTGAACTCGAAATCAATATCGACGACATCATCGTGATCAACAATCGCATCGATCAGCAGCGACCCAGAAACCGCGCTGCCGATCAACCTACACCCACCATCCAGTCTCAACCTTCCTCTTCGCGCGTCAGCAGCAGCAGCAGCAGTCGGACTTACAAGTACGTACACCCCTCACCCCCTCACCCTCCCTTCTCTCTTCCTTACCCCACACTAACCCCCTCCCCCTCCCCTTTCCCTTTTTTTCTTCCATCTTTTTACCGGCCCCTTTTTTCTCACAGAATCGAATTCAACATCGAATTCCTCGAAGACGTCCCTCTTAACCTCTCCTATCGTTGGGTTTCAGACAAATGCCCCACCAGCACTGTTGTGAATGGTTTAAAGGGGAAATTGTTGAAGTGTATTCAGACGGCGTTTCCGCCGGTTGCTGAGTTGCCGGGTGGCGGCGGCAGCCACAGTGGGATGCATTTGTAGTGAGGAGGGAGGGGTGGAGGAAGGCGATGAGTGGGACGGGTGGTGGAAGAAGATGAAGGAGGAGATGGAGAAAGGGCTGGAGAGGAGGTTGTTGAGAAGGGGAGTGCGAAGAAAGAAATTTCGGGTGAGACAGCTGAATTTGGGAGGGAGGTAGGAGGGGAAAGAGGTGGTGGTGGCGAGGAGAGAGAAGAGGTTGATAAAAGGAAGAGAGGTGCAGGTGGAAAAGGTAGCGATGTACGACAGCAGGAGAGAGAAGCTTAAGACGTAGAGAGCAGACAAAGACAGACCAGAAGTCGATTCGGGATGACGATTGCACAAACAGAAAGTCACAGCCGACTTTCAAAGACTCACATCACACCTCGTCTCACACCAAGCCATCAATCACATCATCTCACACACATCACACAAACAAGATAAAAACCCAATACGTTTTCAGAATAGCACAAATACAATAAAAGATCCCCCCCTCCGATCACAGAGTGCAGTATGAGACCCAACTCGCCCTTCCCGATGAGACGGCCTTCAGTTCAACCGAATAGCCCTCAACGGCGACCTCTGCTGCAACCCATCACCTTGCTGCTTCACCTTCCTCACCGGCGACAGCTCTTTGCCACTCTGCGTCCTCGCCAACTTCCTCATCACCGCCGGCCTCGAAGGCGTATCCAACGCACCGATGATCATCTCATCTTCATCGTCGTCATCTCCAAACGTGTCGTCGCTGCTAGGTGCTGCTGCGGTTGGCTGATCGTCAAAGATATCCCCTCGACCCGCAGGCGAAGCGGTAGTACTCGGCTTAGACAGCGCCGACAACTTCCGCTTCCCCCCACCACCACCACCAACCCGCGAAGCAGACCCTTGCGACAGCTGCGACGAAGTCTTATAAACCGTCGGCGAGTTATTGCCGTGCATCATCGATCCTTTAGTTGCAGACTTGCGCGTCGATTCCGGCCAGAATCCCATCCCCCCTACCAATCCACCTTTGGCAGTAGACATCGGCGTGAACCCACCCAACCCACTCAACGCTCCCAAACCCGAATGGAAAGGTGTACCCGAAATCAATCCACCTGAAATGTTAGCAACGCTCGGCGTCAACCCAAGACTCGAAGCATAGCATCCTGAAGCATACGACGAAGTGCGCGAGATCGAGTGCGGTGCCAAGCCCAGACTCTCCGTCAAGTTGAGATGCTGAGGAGAACTAAACTGATCATCCGAATGATGACGCGAAGGCGAAGGTCTGACCGAAGCCATCGATGCCAAATGAGCATTCGCACCGCTGCCAGCTCCAGCAGCACCACCGGCCCCACGTCGGAGCGCAGAATATCCCAAACCAGCCATAGGCTTCGAGAACGGAGTCGACATAATAGGAGCGCTGACCGTCTTCTTGCTTGCCGATCCGAGCAATGGCGGCAGAGCATCTACTTTAATACGCTCTGCTGGCATCTCTTCTGCGTTCCCACCTTGCGAGGAAGGTCGGACCGGGGTGCTGACAAGGGGAGGAAGCTTCACACCACTCGAAGCAGCACTGCACGACGAAAGACTCTTGCCCATCCCAACACCACCAAAGGAGAGATGTGTCGGTGAAGCAATGGGCGAAGCAGGCGCTCCCGAGTAGCTCAGCTTCCTCCTACCCTCGTAGGGCGAAATCTTGTGCTTGTCGAGGCTGAATGGGTTGTCGTTGGCTCGATTGGCAGGTCCAGGAGTCGTCACGGGCATAGCGCGGACTGCAGATGCACCCGACGCCAATGCTCGCGAAACAGGCGAAGGGCTGAGACCGACATCGTCCAAGGCGCCATTCTTCCTACCCTTGTCTGCAGCTGATGAGCAAGACAGAGCAGTCAAGGCTGCATGCTCAGATGGCGCCTTACCGCGACTGGGCGTCGAGCTCCAAGGCGCATCCTCGATCGCATCTCTCCTTTTCAAGCTCAATTCGCGGTCATCCGTCGGCGAGTTGGAGCCGGATCGAAGCGCCAAGAGCTGAATAGCCGCATCACGAGTATCTCCCTTTGGCGCGCGAGGCTGTACCTCAGCTTCAACAGCACGAGCCACAGCCTCCTTATCAGCAACACCGTCAAGAGGAGGCAAAGCAGGCCAGTTGGCGGCAGGAGTGTCGATCGAAGTATTGGTCGAGTCGCTGCCTGCATTGCTCATGTTACCAGCAAAGCTGTCGTTGAAGAAGCTGGCCGAGTTGGGCTGCGAATAGTCGCTGCTGTTGGAGCTGAAGCTTGCATTTGGGTTGGAAAGCATCGGCAGACCAGCGCCTTGTTGCGAGACGGGGGCCAGGGGCAGACCAGATCGGCGCATGGGCGAGTTGGAGTACATGCCGTTGCCGGTAGCCATGTCGTGTGCGCCGTAGGGCACCGATGGCATCTGCGTTGGGTACTGAGTAGGCATCGTGCTTGGCCCTGCGACGTTGTATGCGGTCGAGGGAGCCAACACTTGCCTCTTTGCAGGTCGTCCTGCCAGCTCTTCCTGCGAGGCAGCAAAGAATTGTGCTTCGGATGCAGTGGCCCATTGCCCAGCCTCGGCGGCCTTGAGCGATGCTTTCCTGTTTGCCACTGGAGCCTGAGTTTGACCGAAGGAATCGTCAGTGTCGCGCGAAAAGGTCATCGACATATTCGAAACATCAGCATCGGCGCCATCATCGTCACCATCATCCGCGCCGTCGTCATCCGAGTCGTCAGGCATGGGCGTGTTGCTAGCACCTGACTTGCCCCCTTGAGCAGCCTGCTTCTCTTGCAAACGCTTCTTCCTGGCCCATCGACGCTTGCTCTCGAGCATACGCGCACGTCGCTCTTCGGCATTCTTTGGTCGGTTGACATCGCCGTCCCATCGAGTACGACGGGGTTGAGCGCTGAGCGGGATGTTGTGCTTGTCCTGAAGATGTCGACGCCAGATGCTGCGGGCGTGTTTGCCGGTATAGACCTTGTCGCAGTAAGTACAAGGGAATGCGCTGGCGTCACCATGACTGCCTGCCTGAGCGCGCGACATGGCGAGCAGGTTGTCGATGTCCTGCTGTGTCATTGGACCTGGTGTACCATTCGAAGACCCAGCGTGCGACATGTCGTCGGGATGCATGCCAAACGAGTTGTATCGCATCATGGGCAAGGCGGCGTTGGGAGGCATGATGCCCAATTCAGGATGCGTGTATGCGTGCGGTGAAAGCTCGGGAGCAAAAGCTGCGACTGGCGATGGACCTGCCAATGCCGAGTAGGAAGTGGATGCGTATTGGTGCGGATGGTATGGCACCGGGTGAGGTTGTTGCTGCTGTTGCTGCTGTTGTTGTTGCTGTTGTTGCATGTGCGAGTCGAGCTGTTGGTATGGGTTGCTGTATTCGATCACGGGCACAGTGCGCGGGATCGTTGGCACACGATAGGCTGCGTCGTGTGATGCTTGGGCAGAGTCGTGCGCCAAAGTGTGAAAGTTGCGCGCAGAAGGGTGCTGGAAGGAAGCGTCTGGGTTGACAAAGTTGGGCTGTGGTGGTTGATGCTGAATGTGTGGCGACTGAGTTTGGTTGGTAGGATCGAAGAGAGCCGACTGAGGCGGAGGAGCAAAGAGGCCTTGTGGTGGTGCAGCTAGGTATGGTGATGCGGATTGGACTGCGCCGTTGACAGCCAAAGCAGCGTGTGATGGTTGTGATGATTCGGCCTGCATGGTCGCAATGGATGGCATGTATGCAGCCAAGTATGCGTGTGTGAGAGTGGTGACGATGCGCAGACGCCCGTGCGGTGATCACAGGGGGTGAATTGGATGACGAGAAGGTGCGCGAGAAGGAAAAGCAAAGAGAGACAGAGATGATGATGATGATGTGTCGGTCAGTAAGACGAGTCTAGCTTCGAGAGCAAAGGGCGAGATGGACCCAGATCACGATGCCCTGGCGATATGGTGTTTGTGAATGTGTGTGCGATGAGAGCGCCACTGCTAGTCGCTGTGACAACGACGATGAAGGCGATCAGAGATGATGTTGAAGAAAGGAAAGTGAGACAGAGGAGATGGTGGTAGAGTAGATGCTAGCTGACTTGCAAACGTTTGGAAGCATGCAGTTGCAAAATGCAATCGGAGTAGCAGATGCAAGAGACAGTCACGTTGTGAGAAGAGCGGAATAGGAAGGAGAGGAAGGAGAGCAGAGACAGGAGAATGGAGGAAAGGAAAGAGAGCGAAGGGATGGAAGATCAACAAGGGAGGAAAGAGTGGCGAGGAGAGTGCGCGTTGATGGGTTTGCAGCCAAGAGGCATAGACCAATGCGATGATGCAAAGTCTGCAAGGGCTGCACGATAGTCGAGGAGGGCGATCCAAGGGCAGGGAAGCACGAGGAGAAACTTACGCAAAGAGGTTGCGATTGAATGCAGCGTCGATCCTTTGGAGACGGTTGGATAAGCTACTGGGACAGGAGATGCGGCGGCTCTGGGCTTGAATGGAGCTGCCAAAGTGGCTGAGGTGCAGTATGTCGAGGTGCAGATGGGCGAATGAAGGAGGAGGAGGAGGAGGAGGAGGAGGCAGTCCGAGTGTTTACGAGGAGCAGGATGAGAGACGCGACGCGGCACAGGGCTATGACTGAGCAGGAATAGAGTGCTAGCGGTGTGCGAAAAGAGGCTTGCACGCAGGACTCGAGGGGATGCAGGGGCAGAGTGGTCGGGGTTGCGGATGAGAGCGGCAGTGGGTCGGGAAGAGGAGCAGTGAAAGAGTGAGGAACAGAGAAGGTATCGAGTTGAGGATCGAGTGGTCGTTGTGCTGATGGAGTGCAGTTGATCGGCGGCTGACGAGTGTTTACGATGAGAAGGAGGGAGAGATGACGAGGATGGTGAAGAAGCCGAGTGGAAGGAAGGAAAGCCCGAGTGAGCACTAAAATGTTGTTGATGCGACGAACAAGGCCGAGGGACCGGCAGCGGCACGCATAAAGCTTCTTGAGGGACGATGGAGAGGAAAGGAGAAAAACAAGCAAGCCAGACTAAGGATGAGCGAGAAAAAGAAACAAGAAGAGTTGCGCACACTGACAGATTCCTCGGCGATGCTCAAACGCGCGCGTCCGAGCCTTTGACAGAAATGTGGACACTCCATGCCTAAAATACAGTACACACACAGGAGAGACCGCATCGCATGGCAGAGCTGCGCAGGGGGCTTTTTCCTTCAAAAAATATCGCATTCTGATCTTGGAAGGCCTTCTTTCACCAAAATGCCGAACCAACACGCGAGCCACCACGACCAACACCAACAAGTCACCTCAAAAGTGGGTTTGCTTCACAGCCTTGTGTGATTCGCATTTTGAATTTGCTTCCAGAGTGTGATTTTGTGATTTTGTATTTGCAATTCGCTCCCTCTCCCTCGACGTCACAGCTCCGAGGTCGGTGACAATAGAGAAAAAACGCACGATCGGCTTCTGCGCTTCGGTGTGTGTGCTGAGCATTGACAACCTTTTTTTTTGCTGCGCACACAGATCTGGCTTGGCGGACAAAAGCGTGTGTGACAAAGCCTAGCAAGGCTGGCTTGTGGCGTCCCAAAGCCGAGGCACGCTACCAGCAGCATTCGTCACCGGTGTCCTTCTCTCTAAACCACCTGTAGGACATCAACGCTCTTTCATCGAGACCATGTCCGCCTATGCTAAGCTCAGGATCCACAGCGACTGCCACGAGCATATATCGCTATCAGACACACACACCGCTACTCGAGACGACCATCAAACGCAGCTCAGCATACAATAAGCAACCCATGATCGGATATCCGCTCAGAGCAGCGAATCGCTCACTCACTCACTCACTTGCTCACAGGCTGCCAGCGCCAAAATTCTTCAAACTGATTTACGCGAGCGATCTTCGTAAAATTCGAACCGAGTCGGGATAGAACCGCGACGTGTTGGACGCGTAGTGTCACGTGCTATCACCTCTTTACTCAGAACAATCTGACATGCTTGAGGAAAAAGAAGGTTGTGGGCAATCGGCGATCCGCTGTTGGATCACTCGTTTTGATGCTCCGCTCCTGGCAAGATGCGTTTGAGAGAGATGCAGCGGGAAGACGCCGACTCACGGCTGCCAACGAACACACAGCCGACTGCATACACCGCTGAACACCCCCTCGACTCACACGATGAGCATAACCCACAACATACACCCTTCAGCGCATACCAACACGATGAGCATAAACCACGACATACCCTTCACCGCATCCTCAACCAACACGATGAGCATAAAAAAGTGTCCATTAGCAGAAAAAAAAAAAAAAAAACAATGAAGCGCAAGAAGGATAGAGATGCGCTATGCTTGCGCGATTTGCTCGCAATGCTCGCGAAGAAGAATCCGACGCCTCTACTCCTCATCCACAACCCCAACCCCCCTAGCAATCAACCCCCACCCACTCACCACCGCAATCACAACCGTCGCGATCAACCCGACAAACGCCGGATGCATCGCTCTCAACCCGCTCGCTCCGCTGCACGCAGCACAGATCCAGCCGCTCGCCAACGGCGTATAAGCCTGCGGATTGTACAGTGCAAACTCCACCTTCGTATTGGGCTGCATCAACCCTGGAGAAGCCCCCACCGACAATCCACGCTCATCATAGATCAGCAATCGGTACGACGCCGCAATCAGCTGCGACAAGTTCGGGTTCGATGCCTCTACACTCGTCGAGTAGTTGTACGGCGACCAAACCACGCTCGTAGCCGTACCTGGCAAGTTGGTGGCCACGTTGTACGTGTTGAGGTTGTCCGAGCAGTATGCCTGCACAGTGAGCGTCTTAGGGTATTGCAAGACAGACGTAAAGTTCCAACCGAAAGTGATGTCGACTCCCTTGGCGATCTTGTAGTACGAAGGATCGGCGGTCTGGATGGGTTGCGTGACAGTCACACCTCCCGCTGCTGCTGACGAGGGGATGTTGATCGAAGTGGCCGATCCCGAGGCTTGTGTTGACGTTGCCGATGCAGCTGCTGAACTTGAGAGGCCTGGGGTAAAGGTGGGCGGATCAGGTGCGAATGCGCCATCGAGGCACAGAAGCGCCCAGATGGCATACAAGACGGGCAACAAGCGCATGGCGGTCATATTGAGAGAAAGCCGCTGCCGATGCGAAAGTATGTTTTGTGTGGCCGATGAGATTGCCCTTGATCCAAGCTAGTGGGCAGATTGCTGGTGCGGCTCTACTTGCAGAAGAGAAACGAAGATGCTGGTCCTAGCTACCTTTTCTTCGAGGCAATGCTATGTTGAGGTAGGAATCCAAGGATGCGTCGTGCGTCTAGGCTAGGATCCTCCTTCCCTCGAACAGATTGTCCAATCGAAAGCTATCTCCGCGGGCAATGGCCAAAGAATCTAGGTACGATCCTTCAAAAGTGGACAGAGCGTATCTATGTGAAGACACGGCGTAGACTGAGCTACTGTATGTCTATTTAGCGAATCTCGGCCTGCGTATGGTGAGCAAAACTTGAACTCGGCTGGCCTGTTTCGAAACGTCGATCTGCGTTGCAAAAACAGTACTGTTCCGAAGTCCAAGGGTGTCGAATGAATAGGATGTCGAGAGTGAAGATGAAGATGATGGTGATGGTGATGATGGCAGATGAGCAAGATGCGCACCAGGTGATGGCGAGGAATGTGTGTGCGTTGCGAGCGTTGCGTGTGCCTCTCTGTGTGCCAGCCAACTCACACCTCGATTCAGGGTTTCTTAGCGACACGCCAAATCCAAGGAGATCCTCGCCCTCTGCATGTCTCACACAAAACTGCCACGATCAGATTCGATCCCAGCTTGGGCACACACTGCTGTCAGTCTCCCAAAAACCCCTTTTTTTCGCCAAATTCTTACGCGCCGCCAGCGAAAAAAAATCTCTTTGGATGCACTTTCCCACTCTTTCTCCCTCTCTGCTGTGAAAACTCTACCGGCTCACGCACCGCTTTGGCGTCGGAACTCCTTTTCTCTCATTTTGCACAGAGCAGCGTTGGAAAATTCGCAGGTGGAATGACCGCTTTGTGCAGCACACGCGGCAGCGGCGGTGAAATGAGACCTGGCAAAGAACAAAATGGATCCAAGCTTTTCAGTCCACGCCGCTCGCTATGGAATTCCCTTTCTCTCACCTGATATGCTCCACTCAGGTTGTTACACAGACAGCATGTTATGAGTAAGAAACAAGAGATCATGATCATATTCATTAAGCAAACGTCTTCTACAAGTCTGTACACCCACCAGCTTTGCAGGTGATTAGGTTTTGATCGAGAAAAAAACAAAGATAGCGTGCTACAGCATCCTCCTCAATGGAAGGCATGGCGTGTTACATAGAAAGGAGTCGAATCGTCATATTGGAAACGTCATTAGGTTGAAAAGTTTTTGAGTTGGTGTTCATCACACCTAATAGTGTAAGCGGAAAGCGTTCAAGTTGCCATGATTGACACACCATCACTGCTCCGCCTTGTTAGCATACGCTTTAGCACTCGACAGCGGTGGTGCAGCAGATGGAAGGTGTGTGGCTGCCGATGGATGAGCCGCTTGCTGTCCATTGCCAAGGCCGTACGCTTCCGCCTCTCCGAGCGAACGATCACGCTCCCACTTGTCTAGCTCGGAAGCGATGCTACCGTACGCCATGCTATCGCGCGGTCGATCGCCACCATCCTCGTGCGTCGACTCGATTCGACCCAGCAACAGCTGGAACTTGTCATCCAGCTCTTGCAAGCGTTGTGTCAAGTTGGCATTGTCTCGTTTCAGCTGCTCGTTGTTCGCCTGCGCTGCGCTCAGCGATTGGTTCAAAGCTTCCGAGTCGTGAGCTCCACCCGCCGCCGCATCGTGACCCTTTGGCACAGGTGAGGAGCTGATCTGCGTCTGAAGTTGCTCGTTGAGCTCCAGCGTCTTTTCCACCTCCTTGCGCGACTCTTGCAAGCTGGCTTGAAGTCGCGCCACTTCGCTCTCCAGCTCCGTCACTTTGCGACTCGATGCCGCGCCGTCCGATGCGCTTCCCCCAGCAGCTAGATCGCGTGTCTTGTCCAGGGAGCCTCGGTGTTGCTGCTGTTCAGCCACCAGCTGAGCCACCCTTCGCTCCAACTCGCGGTTCTCGGCGGCAATCTCCTCGCTCTGCTGCGTCACATCCGCAAGATGGCTTCGCAAAGCCTCAATGTCGCGCGCTGCCTCTTCAGACCGCGAACCATCATCGGTGCTCAATCGTCCACCGCCAGCATGTGCACGCACCGTCGCCAGCTCGTTGTGCAAGCTGGCGTTCTCGGTCTTGTACTTGGTCAGCTCGTCCTTCATCCTTCGCAGCATCTTCTCCGTGCCCTTGACAAACTGAACCGCAGTCTGGTAGTCGTTCTCGAGTTGCGCCATCCTCTCCTTGTACGAAGATGTGGTCTCGGCGAGCTCACGCTCTGCAAGCTGCGCACGTCGTTCAGCCTCAGCAACGCTGGTGCTGTCGGCTGTGCCGCGGCTAGCTGTGAGCGATGCATGATGCTCAAGCTCGCGCGTGAGCTCTTCCACGCGGCTCTCCGAGTCCTGCAGACGGTGTTCTGCTTCTTGCACTTCGCGTGCTCGCGCGTAGATCTCTTCCTCGAGCTCGCGGATGCGGCGGTCGGCATAGCCAGACTTGACGCTCAGCTCGTCATCGTTGGGCACGCTCACTCCTCGCTCCGCCATGAACTGCTTGAGCAGACTCGACTTGACCTGCGCAGCTTCGATCGAGCGGTTGCGGTCGCGCAGCTCGAGATCCTTGGTGCTAGCAACATCCTTGAGTCGTGCAGCTTCTTGCAGAGCAACAGCAAGCTGGCTGCGGAGCGCAGTCACTTCCGAGCGCAAAGCCGTGTGCTGCTTCTCCATCGTCAAATGACGATCCTGCATCTCTTGCAGCGAGCCCGAATGCTCGTCGGCCATCTGGCATGCCTCTGCGTGCAGCTGTCGCAGCGACTCCACTTCGTCCTCCAGTGCCCGCATCTTTTCCTCGACGTGCGAAGGCACAGCGCCAGAAGCACCAAGATCGCGTGTAGATGTCTGGTCCTTCTTCGCAAGAAGTGCCGCAAGACCTTCGGTGGCAGCCATGCGATGAGCCTCGGCTTCCTGTCGATGCTGTCTGGCAAGCGTCTCGAGCTCGGCAGCTCGCGTGGCGTGGCTCGAGGCTTCGCTCGACTTGGCATCAAGCTGCGCCTTGAGGTCGGCAATCGTCTGCTGATGCTGTTGGAGCATGCTGCGCTGGTCGTCGTGCAGTCGCTCGTACTCGGCTGCTCTCGTCGTGACAGCTGCGTGAGCAGCCTGAAGCTGCGTCAGTGCTGCCAGGTGCGCGGCGACGCTGGCTTTGGCATCTTCCAACTGGCCTTGTGCGTGTTCGTGATCGGCTCGGTGGCGGGCTACCAGCGAAGAGAGCGTTGTGACCTGCTCAGTGTGTTCACGAAGCGCACTCTCGGTGGTGTAGCTGCGCTTTTGCAGTGACGAAAGCTCGTCATACGCCTTCATCTGAGCCGCTTCAGCTGCCATAGCTCGCTTGGCGGTCTCGGACAATCTCTCCTCAGCCGAGTTGCGGAGCTGTTGCTCCAGCTTGGCCTGTTCACGAAGCGAAGAAACCTGGTGTTCCAGTCGAGCGCTCTCGCGAAGAGCATCGGCCAGCGACTTTTCGAGCTTGTTGGCACGCTCACGATCGAGACGTGTCACCTCGTCACCATTGCCGGATTCGATAGCGGACAGCTTCGCGCGGTAGTAGGCAGCTTCTTGTAGCGCGGCCGAGCGAGCGCGGTCAGACTCGGCATGACGGTCGGCCTCGCCTTGAGCTTGTTGCGCAATCGTAGCCTTAGCGCTGGCGAGCTGAGCCTTGAGTGAGATGAGGGTCTTGAGAACGCGATCTTTGTCACTGCCCTCGGCGCCTGTATCGATGCCGTCAAGACTCACACGCTCCGACGTGATGCTCTGTGAATCGGTCATGCTGACATCACCGCCATTAAGTTGGTCAGGCTCCACAAAGCCCTTCTTGACAGCCAGAGCCAGTGCTGCCTTGTACCAAGCCTCACGTTTGCGCATAGCATCGACCTCGGCTGGCACAGGTTGAGGCGACATGTAGCCGTTGGCACCCGGTGGGCTGGTGGCACGGCCGTAGTGGAAGCCGTCCTGAGGAGCTGTCGCGGGTGAGTCCATCTTGCTGACCACACCGTTGATGCTTCGCATCGAGTTCATGTTGGTTGGCGAAAGGGCACCTCCGGCACGCATGTTTTCGATCGAGCGTTGGCTGCGTGGGCCGCCGTATGGGGCTGGACCAGATCCTGGTGCAACGCCGGGTCCAGCGCCTGGACCCGCTTGCTGAGCATATGGGTAGGGCTGGTTCTGTTGAGGCTGTTGGTATTGCTGAGGTGGTTGGGTCTGGTGTTGCTGGAAGCTTGAGGGAGGGCTGGTTGGGCCAAGCGAAGAACTGCCATTGACGGTACCGGCAGACGGTGGCTGCTGCTGTGGCTGCTGTGGCTGCTGGTATGGAGGTTGCGACGATTGGAGTGACTTGGCGGGAGGCTGATTGGCCAATTGTTGCGGCGCTTGAGACGGCGATTGGATCTGTGAAGGACCGACGCCAGAGGCAGCGACAGGACCAGAGCCGGGGATGATCTGCTGTTGCTGTTGCTGTTGCTGTGCAAAGGTCGGGTTGACGTCGCGATCCGGGGAAAGTGGAGCGCCACCCTGCATCGGCCCCGAAGCTGAACGCGCTGTCGGCGAGATGGCTCTTTGACGCTCGTCGGCTTCGGTTACAGGAGACATGGCGCCGCGCACAGATCCATTCTGACCTTGATTTTGTGCGCCAGGCGCAGTGGCAGCGCCAGCAGCAGCTCCTGCAACACCAGCGGCACCGGCTGGGAAATTGGTGCCAGGCGAGGTGACGTTGGACTTGGGAACCTGAGCACCAGCAGGACTCTTGATCTGCGAAGCATTGTCGGTGGGATACTTGATCTTTGCGGTATCAAGGACGTGCAGCATGGACGGATCATCGGGCTTCGCTCCGGTGAAGCTTTCGCCTCCAAGCACCACCACCTTGTTCTGGAAGGTAGACATGGCGTGACCGGAACGACCGCTGGGAGAAGGACCCATGTTGGCAAACATGTACCAGCGTTGGTTGGTGATCTTGAAGCTGGCAAGATCGCCGAGATCTTTTCCGTCGACACCGCGTCCACCAAAGATGTACATGACATCGTCTACTAGACAAGCAGCGTGACCCTCGCGAGGCACGGGAATGTAGCCGATACATGAGAGCTCCTTCCAGGTGTTGGTAGCGATATCGTAGCACCAAGTGTCGTTGTAGTGGTACTGGCCGTCGGTACCACCAAAGACGTAGATCTTGTCCTTGTAGGTGACGCTGGCGTGTCCGGTACGCTTGGGGGGCACATCGGCATTGGGCTTGAGGCACTCCCATGTCGGGGTTCCCTTGAGGCTGTTGAGGTCAAAGCACCAGAGGTCGTTCATGAAGGTACCATCGACCTGACCGCCAAAGACGAAGAAGCGGGAGCCGACGATGGCTACGCTGTGGCCGTATCTTCCAACGGGGCACGTCTCGGGACCATCGCCGGCTTTGACGCGAGTCCACTCTCGTGTGCTGAGGTTGAGCAGGTAAAGACCCTCGTCCTGCTTGTCGTCGGCACGAACCTTTGTGTCACCACCCCAGAGGATGAGGACGTTGGAGACAAGGACGGTGGCATGGCCGACACGAGGGGGTGGAATCTCGCCTGTGGTCTGTACGAGTGTTGCGCTGGCGTAGATGGAGTTGGCGTTGACTGGAGCGTGCGGTTGGCCGGGCGGCGAGTTGGGAGGCTGTTGGGAGACGAGCTTGTCGACGTAGATGGTGTAGAGGTCGTTCTTGACGCTCTCTCTAACGAGACCACCAAAGAGGTAGAGCTCGCCGGTGGTGCTCGCTGCTTGATTGACAGCATGGCCGTAGCGAGGGAAAGGGAAGGGACTGAGAGCACCGGGAGGAGCTTGACGTGTCTCGTCGAGGAACTTGGGCGGGTTCATGACGAGACCGCGCTGGCTCCAAGGATAGACGACCTGCTGAGCTCGACCCCTTTCGCCGGTGGACTGGCCTGGTGCGGCATTGTTGTTGATGTTGGGGTTGGAGAGAGGAGGGCCGTTGTCGAGACCGGAGGATGCGGGAGGCAGACCAGAGACGTTGCCGCCTGTTGGGCTTCCGACTTGAGCCATGCCAAAGTTGGATCCAGCTGGAGGTGCACCCATCATGGGAGCCCCCTGTTCGCTGAGCTTGCGCGAGCGGAGAGAGCCTTGACCGGGAGTGGGGATGCCAGAGCCCATGCCGTCAGGACGAGGAGCTGGTCCACCGAAACGGAAGCCTGAAGCAGAGCCGAGGGGACCTGAGCTGGGGGCGGGAATGCCGGAAGGACCTGGCTGGCCGGGATGAGGAGCGAATCCACTGCCCATGGGGGCAGCGCCGGGTGGACCTGATATGGAGCCTTTGTTCTGAATATGGGATCCACCAGGGGTGGGTATACCAGAGGCGTAGGGCGGCTGCTGCTGTTGTTGGGACTGCTTGACTGATGACTCGATGGCAGGCGACATGGATGAAACGCTATCGCCATTGTTTTGATTGGAGGACTGGATCTGTGAGGCTGCCTGCTTGTCCTTGTCCTTGTCCTTTTCGGACTTTCTCTTGCCAAAGATGGCCATGGTGAAGTGTCGGTGAGGGAATCTGCGATGCCCCGCGCAGATTCAAGGTTTATGAGGATGATGAGATAGAAAGATGGCGTCGATCGAGCGCGTGCAGATGTGCAGAGCAAGCTTGTAGTATATGAAACGGATTGTGAGGGCGCGGATGGGTTTTCGAATGCGGCAAAGGCGTGAAAGTGAGTTGCCTCGAAATGAAACGGCGAGATGAGGAGGGGTCGTTATGTTCGTTAAGAGATAGATGGCTGTGTTTATGGAGGCGAACAAGGCTGGAAGCCTTTGTGACGACCGGAAGAGGAAGGATGATGGTGTGTGATGGTGGTGATGGTGGGAGCGAGAAGGAGAAAGCACAGACGGAGGGTGCCGAGGTGGAGATGGCGCTTGTGCTTTGCACTTCTGCGCTAAACTGATACGGACGAGAGGCTGCAGCGCTGTCTTGAGTAAATCGCACACCAAAAAAATCAGAGATTGCCGAAGGCTGTGTCTGCTTCTCTGCTCTGCTCAACGAGGTTCTTGCTCGAATCGCAGCATGCCCTCATTGGGCGGTCATCGTTGCGTTCGTTCTGTCTCTGTGTATCAAGCACAATTAAGAACAAGCCCAAGTCATCGAACTCGATTGCCAGGGAAGAGAAAAGCATGCATCAGCACGAACAATCGAAAAAGCGAGCACGAAAGCCAGAGCCAGATTGAGTCGAATCGAGCTTCCAAAAAGGGGGGTTCTTGACCAACTGTCAAGCTGAAACACACCAGTACAAACTCAGTCTGGCGACAGTAAAGAAGCGTTGGAGAAGGTTAAACTTCTACAACCAGCACATGAGCAGAGCACACAAAAGGAAGAGCTAAAATCCAATTTTCTCACACCCAAAAGGCACAAAAACCCACAGACACTTGTTCAGCATCAAATTCCAAACATGGCAATTTAGTGCGAATGGATGTTTCAGAAGCACAAAGGTTGGTGAGGACACTGGACACTGGTGGCCTCGTCTATGCTTCATCGCGATCAGCAGACTTAGGGGTGCGAATGATAGCTGAAGGGTCCTTGTTAGGACACTCGACAGTCGAGAGGACAGGGGCTGCTGGAAGCGTGTTCTTCCCTGCCACTAACTAGTTGAGTGGATTTCTACCGCCTTTGCCTCTTCTCACTTGCTTGCACGTGGTCTTGCAGGCATCTAGCCGACGACTAGATCGGTCTTTTCTCAGCGCTACATCGGCTTCGGCAAGCACAAAGAGTGAAGCTGATACAAGTGTCATTTGGGTATCGAACTCGACAGAGTCTGCTTTCTATGAAACTCTAACTGATCTTAGTCTACGATCCGAATGCTCTTCGAAGGTTTGCTTCGGTTTGCGCTATCAAAGCATCTACTCGGACGCCCATTGTGTCCTTAAGACCATCATGTAAGACGGATGTCGACGAAACATTCGCTGTGCTTGTTGATGCGCCGAACACAAGGTGCGTGCCGTTCCAAGCAGTGAACCATAAGCATGCATTCGCAACACCCAGAGCAGCACCTGCCAAGGTTTGCTCAGGTGTATGGACACCTAGCCGTACTCGTGACCACATGACGAGCACCGGAGCCACTGCACCGACCAGTGCGATCCACACACGAGTCATGTTGTCCAGCGAGGCTGCATCTCCTGCGATAGAGTTGGAGCTTAGAGTCAGCGACGGGAGCAGAGGCAGCAGCAACGATGAGAGTAGAATGTAGGTGCCCATGAACGAGATCGTGCTGTGGTAGAGGATGCAAAGAGTTCGCCCCGAAGTTCGAGCCAAGAGAAAGTCTCGTTAGTCCTGTTCCTTGCGATCAGCTTTGATTCTTCGAATCGTCACTTACGCGCTATGTGTCGAGGGCATGCCGCTCGTCTTCTTGACTCGAGATCCTGGCGGACGAGGTTGCTTGATCACCCTCTTCAGTCCCTTTGCAGTGAAGCTGGTAGCTAGACTTCCGGCTGTAAAGTAGAGAGCATGGCAGGTACGCAGATGTAGGATACCGATTGCGGTCGCCGTCGTCACGATCCCTTGGGTATGCTTGAGCAGCCAAAGTCCGGTTGAGAGCTCTTGCCGCGGTTGCCCGCCGCCACCATCGGGCTTGGCTCTGTTCGAGTCTCGAGCCG
Source organism: Anthracocystis walkeri (assembly GCA_928858565.1). Classification (NCBI taxonomy): domain Eukaryota; kingdom Fungi; phylum Basidiomycota; class Ustilaginomycetes; order Ustilaginales; family Ustilaginaceae; genus Anthracocystis; species Anthracocystis walkeri. Next base: position 292,073 of record CAKMXV010000004.1, read on the forward strand.
GCATGGCCAAGGTACACGCAGATACGCGGCTTTTGCTCCCTACAGCTCAAGCTTGCGTTTCTTGTGCCTGCAAGCCCCTTGATGTGTTGGTCAGTGATGGTCGAGAAGGTCGAGACACTGCACCATAGGATGAGCCACATGGCCTCCGGCAGCGGGGATGTGGAGGGCGAAATTCGATGTGTTGGACTGCAGTCTCTGACATTGTTGCCATCTTGTATCGCCGATCCCACATCGTCTAGGGTTCAGGGAAATCGTAATTTCGCGTCCTTGATTTTTGTCGCGACTTTTCTTCTTCCTTTTCATGTCCAAAAAAAATAAATCTATCTTCGACCGATGTGGCCGACCCTTCCAGCGTCTGCTCAAGCATAAGTCAGAATCGGACCGAAATATGCTCACAGCATCTGGCTTGCATTGGAGCGCAAGCTGACCCGTGAAGTGACGTGCAGGCTCAAACATACCCGTACGCAAGCCGAGCTAGTCGAGCGGATTGATTCTGAGAACGAAGAAAGAACGAGGCTCGAGTGCCAGCGAGCAACAAATGGTGTCTAAGTCGGAGTTGGCTCGAGGAAGTGACTGTCGCGAGGCGAACCTTCTTTTTTCTTTCGAAGAAGGAACTTGCCAACTTCCATCCGACACTGATCAGTTGCAGTCAAAATGAATAATGAATAATTAGAAATTAATTTTTGCTAAGAAACCAACACTGCGCAAGAAGACGCGTTTGACGTGAATGCACAACGTCGATCAAAGCTCTCTTCGCACAACATCGACGTCTCTGCAGTGCATCTTATTGTACGCCTTTGGGATGGAGCCTTGCAGCACTCAACCGCGGTCGCTTCTGTTCGCAGAATGCCTGGTGGCGCTTGTCGTTTTCCCATCCTAGTCGCTTCGCTTGCTCAATCGTGCCTGGATGACAGTCGATTGATACACGTCAATCTGTAGCAACCCGAGGTCCATTCCAACGCCAAACAGCGGTATTGCTACAAACACAACAAGCAATACCCCACCGCTGTGTCGACCAGCAAGCTAGAGTGAGTGCTCACGAGCTGAGTGACCCTCAAAGGTGTCGTCTATACAGACTGCAGGCTGGAGCAGCTGTGTTGTAAGTTTCTGTCATGTACGACACTTCGCACCAACGCGAACGAGGACCCCTCGCCTAAATGGTAGAGGCGCATGTTGATGCATGCAGGGATCAGCGGATAGAGTTGCCGCACCCAAACCTTTGGCTTTGACCCTCCCTCGCTTGCTCTCTGGCTTGCTCGGTTCCTTCCCTGAGCTGAGCCCCTTTCCTTATCCCGTCTTGCCCCGCAGTCTCAGCCTTTTGCAAGCACGCCAAGGCTCGACGTTGATCCTCAGCTCTCGAGTCTCTTCTGCCTCGCTGTCTGTCGACGGTTTGGAGCTGCTCCTCATGCTCTCAGGCACCGCTCTGATGCAACTCGTCGATCCTTTGAAGTGTGTCACATTCTGATCCCATCCTCCATCACCACCACCACCATCATCTTCCCATCCCCTCCCCTCCCCTTTCCTAAACCCTTCCCCACACTTTTTATCGTCTCGGCTCCCCACACTCTTTTTAAGGATCGTATTTTGACAACACTCTTTTGCATTCTCAAGCCGAACACGACCACCTCTCCTTCTTCACCATCACGATCATAGCAAACTGCCAACACTCTCGACGTCCACACTCAACCCACTCTCTTCGTCATCATGGTCGGCGTCAGAAAATTCACCGCCTTGGCTGCCGTCTCTGCTGTAGCAGTCTCCGGTGCTGCCGCCTCGCTTCAACCAGCCGATGCTTCACATGCCAACCACCGCCTCTCTCATCGCAGCCTTGCTCAGCGACAGCTCAATAATCACCAACAACCTCCCTCCATGGTCAAGGTGCAGAAGCGTCTCGGTCCTCTCATCGCTGATGGTCTCGGCGGCATCATCGGCGGTGTCGGAAGCGCCCTCGGTTTCAATGGTACGTGTCTTGTCCATGAGCTGCTATGACGAGGATGCGGCAGACACGCATGCTTCGACTGCGCCAACCGGCAGGGAGTCAAGGCGAAGCATGCGTCCGTCTTGTCGCTTCCTCTTGTTCACCTCGTCCCATGATTTAGCTTCCTTGAGAGGGATCCTTTTTTTGAGACTGGTAGCACATCTTTCCGCACACGATCCTAACTCTCTCCTTACCTCTCTTTCCCAACTCCTACGCACCCCTACAACGTCCGCTGTTTCCTCCCTCTTCCCTCTGAAAACCTCTCCTTCCCTATCCCCTCACATCCTTCCTCGCTCTTACTACTTCCCGCTTTCCCTTGACCTCCCTTTCCTATGGCCGCTCGATCTCCTCAAACACCCTCTGGACATCCTCAAACACAAACCCCAACATCCTTTCCTTGTCCCCTTAGATCTAGGCGAGGCAGAAAACCATCTGCACAATCTTCGTCGCGGTCTCGTGGGTGACCTTCTCGGCGCTGGTGATTATCTTCTTCCCTTCTCCTCTCCCTCTCCTGCTTCCTTGACTCCACCCAATCCCTTCCTCTCCAATCTTACCGCCCCATTCCATTCTCAAATATCTCCTTTCATCTCCTCATGCCCACCCTTCGTCGGATTTTGTTTCTCTTGAGGAGCGTCTCGTGACGAATTGGCATAACGCAATAGTTTACTGACCTGATCAACTGTATCTTCCCCCTCTCACAATCTTATAGACGGACAAGGTGGCGCACCTCCCTCGGCAAGCTCCTCCAGCGCTCCTGCTCCTGCGTCGACGTCAAGAGCCCCAACCAACAATGCTCCCGCATCGTCTTCCAACGCTCCTGCATCGTCGAGACCAGCTGCTTCGTCAGCCCCTGCAGCAGCGAGCAGTCGTCCAGCGAGCAGCAGCAGCAGCAACAACAACAACAACGCAAGCAACAACAATACGAACAACAACCGTCCAAGCTCTGCTTCCACGAGCAATACCAGCAACAACAACGGCGGCAATCAAGGCTCGGCCAACACTTCGAACAACAACAACGCCAACAATGGAGGCAACCGTGGCTCGGGGCAACAGCAAGCCGCTGCTTCCAATGCTGCTTCCGCTGCGCCCACCAGCAACTCTGCCGCAGCAGCAGCATCCGCGTCCGCATCAGCTGCCGCAGCAAGTCTGATCTCCGCCGCTTCCGCATCTCAAGCGAGTGGCGGTGCTGCAGCCAGTGCAGCCGCAGCCAGCTTGGCCAGAGCCGGCTCCTCCTCCGCCGCCTCCGCAGCTGCCACCACCGGTGCCAACCGTGCCAACAGCAGCGGCTCGAACCGCTCCAGCGATGGCACTACCAAAGTCGTCGTACCCATCGTCGTCATCGCTCTTTCCGTCGCAGCCATTGCTATCGCCTGGACCATCATTCGACGCATTCGTAAACGCAATGCTGACGAAAACGATCCTCGTCTCCAACCTATCGAACGAAGCTATCATCACCGAAGCATGGTTGCAGGACCACCACTGGCAGCCGAGGGCGCTGCTTTGGCTGTAGGTGGAGCAGCCGCTGGATTAGTCCGTGATCGTCCCCGACGAGACAGTTACGACTCTTACCACGCAGGACGCCCGATGAGCACTCTGACCGAAGAAGACCTTCCACCTATGCAAGAAGTTGCACCTTACTCCTCCGTCGGATCAGCCTACGGTCCTCCTCCTGCTTCTCGCCTTCGCAACTACGGTTCCACCCGCGGCGGAGAAGACTTCCCACCCGCACACCGTATCACAGACAGCATGTACGTCGACGACTACCCGCCACAATCCGGCGCAGTTACACCATTCAGCGACGAACACGGTGCCTACGACGTCAACTACTACGACGGTTCCAGTACTGTCGGTTACAACAACCGCGCTGCAAAGGGCATAGACGCTGCAGGAACCGAAGCTGCTGCCGGTCGTCCTTACTCACCTTACGCCGATCTGCAGAGAAGCGAAGCTGACGATGAGAGGTACTACGATTACGATAGAGCTTCGTCGTATCGTACCCGCGGCGATCCGTTTGCCAACTCGAGTCGTTGGTCTGGTTGATCTTTGAAAACACTCGAGATGACTCTTGTTTGAAATTGCTTTGTCTTTCTGTCACTACCCTCCTTTGATACCACTTTGCTCCGTGTACTCTTTTCCCTTTCTCTTCCGGAATCTTTGTGCAAATAAAGTCCGCTTGTGTACGCACTCCCTTTGCAATTCAGTCACGGAATCGAACCAAAGCGCTTTCCGACATTGTGCTGTCTGATCCAAGATGGGCCAAGTATCGCATTGAGCAGGCACCTGAATCTGTTCTGACTGTGTTGATGCAATACGATTGACCGAATAGTGATGGGATACAAGTACAATGATGCTGTGTGTCGGAGTCGTGCTGTTACACCTGGAACTGCTTGGGGTCCATGCTCTGTCGATCGTGAAGAAAGGCGAGTCAGGAAAAGATGATCCTTGAGCTTATGAACGCAGCGCATGAACTTACAAGTTTGCAAAGTCTCGCAATGAGACCACCGAGCTGAACGACGGTTGCAACTCCTTCGAGGATTCTCATATGCGTCCAGCCGATTTCCTGTTTCAGCGCAAGCGGCGAGGAAGGTCAGCATATCGAAAAGCATCATCAGCTGGAGCGGAGAGACGGAACTTACCTTGATGAACTCGAGCTTCGTAGCTTCCGGAATGCCATCGAGCGTCTTCACGACACGGAACAAGGTTGTGACAATATCGACCGCAGCATACCCCTTCGACCAGATCTCATCGAGCTTCTCCATCGCATCGTCCACCTCTCCCCTCTTGCACGAAAGCAACAACTCTCGAATGAGGAAAGGATGCGGCTGATCGCACACCTTGAAAACGTTCTCCGGACTGACAAACCCAAGACCCGTCCACGTCGACTGCAGATTGTTGATCGCCTGTCGCATATCTCCCTCCGTTGTGAAAATGATAGCAGCCAACCCTTCATCCGAGTACTCGACTTTTTCCATCTCGCAAATCTCCAACAACCGCTTCAAGATCTGCTCGTCTCTGACTTTACCATATCGCAAAATGGCGCATCTGGACTGAATCGGCTCGATGATCTTGTTGCTCTGGTTGCAAGCAAAGCAAAACCGAGTTGTGTTGGAGTAGATCTCCATCGTTCTACGCAACGCCTGCTGCGCAGCGGGGGTCATACTATCCGCTTCGTCGAGAATGATAATCTTATGCCTTCCCGGTGGAAGCGACACTTTCTTCTGTGCAAACGTCTTGATCTTGTTTCGGACCACATCGACACCTCGTTCGTCCGAAGCGTTGAGCTCGAGAACTCCTTCCTTATACGCATCGCCCAAAAGTGCACGAGCAAGGCAGAGCACCGAGGTGGTTTTACCGATACCTGGAAGACCAGAGATGAGCAGATGCGGACAGTTGCCGTCCTTCTGAATGACTTTGAGTCGGTCGATGGTGTCCTTGTTGCCTACTACATCGTCGAGTTTCATAGGTCGATATTTCTCCACCCATGGCAGCTCGTAGCCTGTGATGGTGGAGGATGATGCGGGTGCAGCAGATGACCCGGATGTTTCTGTCATTGTGGGCTAGATGCTGCCGATACAAGGGCTGCTGTGAATGCTCGGTGGTAGGCCTGGTCGATTCGAGACGGAAATGCAAGGGTGTGTGGAAGAGAAGGAGAAGAAGGATTGATGATGTTGAGAAGCGCGGGGAAGGTGTGCGTGAGAATCCTTCGAGTTTCAAAGGTGGAGCAAAAAGACACACTTTACGGCATTCGCACTCAGCGCGCTGGTCAATTTTGACAGACTGCGCTGTGCTGCTGCGCTTCTTTTCGGCTGCTGAGTCGCGTGTCGCGTCGAGTGTGCGCTGCTGCTGCCTTGGAAGGGCTGCAGCTGAAAAGCTTCTTTTTTGAAAAATCATTTCTCACTGTGAATTTTGGCTGGATGGATGGCTGAGAACGGCTGGCTGACTGACTGGCTTTGATGGCGTGGCGCATTGACCGTTTTCGGACTGGAGATGTCCATCGATTTCATTTCACATTCGTCACGCTTGCTTCCATCCATGCACCATCCTCGCAGCGCCGTTTCGCTTCTCTTCGATTCACGGTCACTGCACATCTTCACAGGATAGCATTCGACGCGAAGCGCTGAGTCCTTCTTTTGGATCTCTGTACAGCAGAACGAGTCTTTTCACTCACGTCTACCACTCCGGCCATTGGATCAGCACAACAACCTCCATGAACAAGTAATGGATCTTCTCTGTAAAGCAAGACGCTCAATATGCCCTCGTCTACTCGCGCCTCGCGCGCAAAGCAGGAGGTCGACGATATCGACCTGTCCTTCTTGAACGAAGATGAAGACATCCTCGCTGTCCAGCGCAAGTCCTCTCGATCAGCCAAGGGCAAAGCACCAGCCACACAAAGCAGCCCGCGCGCTTCTCAGAGATCAGCATCCAGATCAACATCAACCGCAGCGCCAAGCTCTTCCCGTCCCAGCGGCTCCATGGCGCGACGTGGCAAACCTCGCGGATGGGCACCCACTTCCAGACGCGGTCAGGTCAGCGCACCTACGCGACGCAGATCGCGCAGGGATTCATTCGTAGAGGAAGATGAGGAAGACGAAGCGATGAACGAGCGAGATGATCAAGATGACGAGGAGGAGGAGGAAAGTGATGAGGACGTCGACATCGACGACATCATCGCCTCGATGAACGGCGGAGGCTCGCGCAGTTCAAGTTCAAGAGCAAAGCAGCCATCCAAGAAAAAGGCCACCAATGCATCGTCACGCTCTAGCACCAGAAACAATGCAAGCTCCACTCCTACTCGAGTCTCTGCAAGGAGATCCGCTCCGACCGCCAAAGGCCGGGCTCCCCCACGTCAGTGCTTTGCACCGCTCGGCCGCGACTCCGACGCCGGCACTGACGACCAAGATGATGCTGTCAGCGATCAGGACAGCGATGATCTGCGACAGGGGCTCGACGACCTCAACGATGACTCGAACGATGACTCGGACGACGATGGCACCACTCTGCGCCGTTCAACACGTCAATCTCAAACCGAGGCTCCTGCACGCAGTCCGCGCTCGTCCGGTCGCGCCGCTGGTTCTTCGAGTCGCGCAGCCAAGACCAGGCGCACGTTGCTCCTCGACGACGACGAAGATGACGATGACGACGACGACGACAGTTTCGAAAAGACATTCAATATCCGCAAGCGTGGAAGCAAGCGCAAAGCGAAAAACCACGAGGACGACCAGGACGATGACGACGATGTCTCTGAAGACGAAGACGACGATTCCGTCGATGAAGAAGAGCCAGAGGACGAAGACGAAGACGACGAAGACGAGCTCGAGTCGTCAGACGGAGAATACGGCCGTACTTCAAAGCGCAAGAGAAAGTCTAAATCCAAACCTGCACCCAAACGCCAGCGCCTCAACAGAGGTACTTCAAAGCCACGCGCCCGCGCCAAGCCTCGTCGCAAGCCGGCCGTCACTCGCACTCGTTTCGGCCGCGTCCGCCAAACAAAGATGCGTTTCGCGCTGCAGGGAGAGTTGCCCGAGCCTCATACGGAAGCACCAACAAGTACCGACGTGCCTGTCATCACGATCGACGAAAGCACCCTGCCTACAGACTTGGACAAGATCCCTTTCATCGACGGTGTTGACCCAAGCTACAGCCCCTCGGAACACTCCAGCGAGGAAGAGCAAGAGGAAAGCGACGCTGAAATTCAGATGGTGTCGGATGCCGAGGCGAGCGACGAGTCCGACGATGTCGACCCCTACAAAGAGCCAGAGGCGTCCATCGACAAGCACTGGCAGGGATGCAAACGCTGTACTGATGGTCCAACGCTGCCTCTCTACAACAAGGCGCTCACATCGCTCAAACGCGCTCAAAAGAAGGAGGCCAACAAGCAACGCAACGACTCGCCCGAGCGCATCGATTCGCGTGGTCGCCAACGCAAGAAGCTCATCGATGATAATTGGGGCAAGATCACCCCTGTGCAAGCGGCAGAGGAATGGATCGAGGTGCTCGAAGACCGTGGCGGCTGGTTCGAATGTAAGACTTGCTCTGTCTCGTGGCACTGGGGCTGTCTTCCGCAAGACACGCAGAAGGCCATCCTCCTCGGCATCAACAGGGAAGCAACCAGACGTCATCGATCTGTCTTCGGAGAGAACGCTCCCGCTCCTTCTCCCGTCCGTTGGATCGATGTCGACGATGTTGTCGACACAGACTCGTGCCCTGACTGTGTTGGCTACGCCTCGTACTGCACACTCTGCAAGGCCAATGTTCATGGCGAGCGTGCCGTCGAAGAGCAACTCGGTTTCACCAAAGAGATCTTGGAGCAGTGTCCGGACCCGCCAGCCGAGCTCACAGCTTCGAAGCTCTTCCGCTGCAAGCGTTGCTCCCGTGCGACACACTACGAGTGTCTTGCGCGTGCGCAGACCGAAGGCGATCAATCCATCGAGCAGGTGGCCCAGTCGATCCAAGAAGCCGGTTGGCTCTGTGCAGACTGCCAGCGCTATCCTGCCGTTGACAAGGTCATCGCTTGGCGCCAGGTGGATCGTCGTCTCTGGAACGACGAAGACGCCAAGCGCGCCGAGTATGCGACGCTCTCTCCTCGCGAAAACCTGCCACGCGAGTACCTCGTCAAGTTCAAGGGCAGATCTTTCCGAGAGACAGAATGGGTCGCGCACGATTGGCTCCGCATCGTCCACCAACTCTTGCTTTCGAACTTCCTGGCCAAAGGAAGCCGCCTCGAGCTCGAACCAGCCGAACTGATCGAGTCGGCGTCAGCTATCAGCACTACACGCAAGAATCGCGCTTCGCTTGCACTTGGTGGTGGTCGAGCAGTGCCATCTACACCTATCCAGACGAGGTCCGTCAAGAAAACGCTCAAAGTGGACGAGACGGGCGAGGTCGACGTCGGACCACCCGGTCCTGTTCCTGATGCTCAGCGCCGCATTCCGAAGCCATGGAAGACGCCTGATCGCATCCTAGCTGTCAAGTACTACTTTTCAATCAAAAAGGACGACATTGACGTGGACGAGATCGGCGGAAACGTCGTCGACTCGGACACGATCCCACTCGACAAGTTGGAGCCTTCGGACTATCTTCGCAGCTGGACACATGTGGCCAAACTGCTCATCAAGTGGCAGGATCAGCCGTACGAGGGCTCAACATGGGAAGACCCTCCTACGCGACGCAAGCAGTCCGATATCTTTTACGAGACACAGGAGGCCTATCGATCGTTCCTGATGGCGCAGAAGGTCACTTTCCCAGCCTTGACCGCCGCAGAGAAACGCAGCAAACGCGAGCGCCGCCTTGCCAAGTCTGGCACACGGTTCCGCGCGCTCGATGACCAGCCACACTGCATCGCGGGCGGCGATCTCATCGACTTCCAGCTCGAGGGTGTCAACTGGCTCCGATACGGCTGGTATAATGAGAAGCCCGGCATCCTCGCCGACGAGATGGGTCTCGGAAAGACGGTGCAGATCATCACGTTCCTGGCTTCCATCTGGAAGGAAGGCAAAGCCGGTCCATTCCTGGTGGTGGTGCCTAACTCGACGTTGCCCAACTGGATGCGCGAATTCGAAAAGTGGATGCCGCAGTTCCGTGTTGTGCCGTATTGGGGTGAGGGCGAGGCGCGAGACATGATCGCCAAGTATGAGTTCTTCCACTCCAAAAAGACGCTCGACAAGATGGATGCATCCATTCGACCCATCAAGTTCCACGTCGTGGTCGCCTCCGACGCGTCTGTGCGAATCGATTCGCTGCCGCTCAGAAAGGTGGAGCACTGGGACGTCATCATCGTCGACGAGGGCCAAAATCTGAAATCTGGCAAGTCGCTTCTCATGAAACGCCTCAACGAGCTGCAAGCCGAGCATCGTGTCATCATGACCGGTACTCCGCTCAACAACAACGTCACCGAGCTCTTCAATTTGCTCAACTGGCTCGAGCCTGGAGGTCAGTGGCAGGACGTCAAAGCGCTCGAAACCGAGTACAGCGTGCTGAAGCCCGAAGTGATTGAAGATCTTCAGAAGCGGCTCAAGCCGTACTTCCTACGCCGTCTCAAGAAGGAAGTATTGGATTTGCCGCCCAAGATCGAACTCATCGTTCCCACCTCGCTTCGACCTATCCAGAAGCGTATCTATCGATCTATCCTCGAGTCAAAGATCGAGGACATTCAGGCACTTGCCGCGTCTCGTGAGACGGGTTTCAAGAAAGGCAAAAAATCGACCATCACCAACCTCAATAACACGCTCATGCAGCTGCGTAAGTGCATCCAGCACCCTTACCTGATTGCGCCAGACCTCGAGACACGCGAAGGCGAGGCCAACTACGAGGCGACGTGGGAGCATCAGCGGTTGATCGATGCGAGTGCCAAGCTGTCGCTTTTGCAGCGCTTGCTTCCCAAGCTCAAAGCGGCCGGCCACCGTATCTTGCTCTTCTCGCAGTTCGTGATCAATTTGGATATTGTCGAAGTGTTCTTGCGCGGCGAAGGGTACAAATACTTGCGGCTCGATGGCGCTATCGGTCAGAAGCAGCGTCAGAAGGGCATCGACGCTTTCAATGCACCAGACTCGCCCTATTTCATCTACATGATCAGCACACGTGCAGGAGGTGTGGGTATCAACCTCGCCACGGCAGACACGGTGATCATCATGGATCCTGACTGGAATCCGCATGTGGATATGCAGGCGATTGCCCGAGCGCACCGTATCGGTCAGACCAAGAAGCTGCTTGTGTTCACGCTCATGTGCAAAGCCACAGCTGAAGAAAGGATTATCGAGGGTGCCAAGCGCAAGATGATGCTCGACCACCTCATCGTGCAGAACCTTGACAGTGAGGAGGAACGACCAGTCGAGCTCGAGTCGATCCTCAAGTTTGGTGCACAGGCTCTGTTCGCTGAAGGTGGTACGGAAGAGTCGGAGCGCGACATTCGCTATACAGACGAGGATCTCGACTCGCTCTTGCGACGTCGAGAGGATGCGGTCGATGATGACGACAAGCTGCCTGACACGAGTCGAGATGCGGATGGAGATCCCAAGAGCACCTTCTCGTACGCCCGAGTGTGGGAAACCGACCAAGCAGCAGCGGATGCCGCAGGTGTTGCGCCGGCAACGGTTGTGGACGACGACTTTTGGGCCGATTTGCTGGAGAAGCATCGTGAAGACGCCGCCAAGCGTGCTGAGGAGGCGCGCGAAAAGGAGGCCGAGGAGAAGCGTGCATCGAGACGAGACCGCATCAAGGCCATGCTGCAGGACGACGAAGCGAACGAAGCTGCCGCTGTGCCGGTCAAGAGGGGTCGCGGTCGACCCAAGAAGGTGCCGAAGCCAGTTGTCGACGAGGACTTCACCGTGGTCGACGGAGACAGCGACAGTGACGATCACGAGCTCATCGATGCTGTACAGGAAGAAGACGAGGCTCTCCCTGCCGTGCAGGCATTGCGACAGCGACAGATCAAGTCTTCCAATGCGGCGATTGCCGCCGCGGCCGCCGCTGCTGCTGCCGCTGCCGTTGCAGCCAAAGCGGTCGTCGCAGGCTCGACATCCACGCAGAGCGCCGTTCCGTCGGACAAGACTGCGCTCTACTCTGCTCCGACAGCAGCTGCAAGTGGCTCTTCAGCGCCAGTGCCAGCGCCTGCTGTGGTTGCGAAGAAGCTAGCTCGTGCGGCGAAGAAGGCTCCCTCTTCGGCTGTTTCCGTGTCTACAGCAGCAAGCAAGAAGAGCAAGCCATCATCGAATCCCAGTCTCGCCCCTTTGCAACGTGAATTGATCGCAGAGCATCGCTTGCCACGCCCCGCGCCACTTGGTGACATTGATCTCTCGCTGCCCATCACCACGATCCAACCTGGTCACTTGGCAGCCATGCGCAAAGTGCTCCTTTCGCTCTTGCCCGACAGCGACTTTGCCGTGGAAGTTGCATCGAGGTCGCTCAACAACGCACTTCCGGACTTGTCTCCACCACATTCGCGATTCCAGCTGACCAACACGCACATCAACTACTACGTGGGATCATTCCTCGTGCCGCGAGAGCTCTTCGAGGCTGCATTCAGCATTGTTTCGGAGGACAACATCCCACCGGAGATCCTTGCACTGCCACACGGTGGTGCGACTGCTCTGGATTGGAGAAAGATCAAGGAAATCTTGCTGCGCGCAGCTGTCTACATGGTGCATGCTCTGCGTCGACCCAAGACTCTAGCGCCTTGGGCAGCGGCTATCGCAGAGTGGAACAAGACTAACACTGGTAAGCTGCCATCGGAGGCGATCGACGTTGACGGCGACGAGCCAGTTGGTGCTCCAGCTCCAGCTCCATCTCCGTGGACTGCTGCTGCGGCCGTTGAAGTGCTGCGAGATCGAGCACTACGCGATGCTTGGCTGGCTGCTGTGGCTGCTCGCGGCGACGAAGAGTTGACCAGAGTGGCACAGCTGGTGACGTCGAATCCTACGTCGACGCCGTCGCCCAACTTGATGCTGATGGTGCAGAGCTTCATGGAGGGTAAAGGCACGAGACCCGTGTATGGACCTTCGAAGCTGTCGATTCGAGCTGGTATGAGGTCGGAGGTGTTTGTGGATCCGGATGCTATGGGTCCTCCAACGACGACGACGTCGGCGGCTGCTGCTAGTAATGCCGGCAATGCCGGGGACGGTACCGCTACTACTGCTTCGCCGACGCCGTCCGGTTCTCAGATTCGTCCCAACCGAGTAGCTGCTGCACTGTCGCGCTTGTCTGCCTTTTCTGGTGGAAGTCCAATGCGAGACAACTCGAAAAAGGAGCTCAGCAAGTTGAATGTAGACGTGGCGGTGAGCTATCGCAAACCGCGCATCAAATCTTCACGAAGCAGCATCGGTGGCTCACCACGCTCATCAATGGGACCCTCGCCGTCTCCATCGCTTCACGGCGACAGTTTGTCGTCAGTGGGCGCTCTCGATGGTGAATCCGTCATCGACGACGGATCTACGTTCGTCATCTCGGACCAGACATGCATCATCTGCGGTGGCGCATTCCACTACCTCAACCGATGTCCCGAGATGCAAGATGTGACACGGGCCTCAGCACGATGGTTCCAGCTGTGTGAGCAGTTGCGCATCTTGACAGCACGAGGAATGACGGATGGCGATTCGGATGTAGCGACGATCAAGACGACGATCAAGGTGATGGCGAGGAAGTTGAACGGGTTGCGTGTGCAGACTGGGCAGGGGCCTTTGGTTCCTCCTTTTGCGTGATGAAATCAAGGAAGCTTTTGACGTGCTGCATGGAGTGTGATATCGTATTGCGTTTGTGCGTGTGTGATATGGCTAGCCGTGAGAAGAAGCCCATTTGACCAAGGCCGAACTAACCGGCACTTGCCGATTCCTATCCTTGACGGCTTGAACGATCACACCTGGTGACAGAACACATCTGACCTTCCAAAACTCCTTTCTAATCGTATTCTGACCCGCTCTCGCTCCTCCTCCTGTCGCACTCGGCTTAGCCACCGGATTATTGACACTCAACCCGCTCACCGCGCTCTCCGGCAGCACCAGCTCCAAGTTCAACAGCGAATGAAACGACATGAGCGCTATCTTGCGATCGGCGTAGAACGGTGTGCTGCTGACAGCCGTTGCTTGCTGGCTAGTTGTGTTGGATTGACGTTCCCTCGCGTCTCTTGCGGCGAAACGGCGAAGTTCGTCGTAACACATTTCGAAGTTGAACGTCAACCGATCGCGAGTTTGTAGGTGCTTGATGGATATTAGCAGGGCTAGTTCTGGTTCGGTTAGATCGCGGGTGAGGGAGAGGATGGAGTTGGTGGTTTCGATCGTTGCAGTCGACAAAAGCAACGTCAGGTCGAAATCCGGTTCGAGAAGCGTCAAGTTGGAAATCAAAGGTGTTAAAATCCGATACACCATCCGTACATCATTCGAAAGCTCGTAAACCCCCTTCAACATCTCCTGCACTTCGGCACAACCAAACAACATCTCCACATCACCCTTCCACGCTGCAACAAACGCCTCTGCTCCCAAAACGTCGATCGGCAACAACGCATTCCTCACAACCCTCTCGAAAACCTCATAGCTCGCAGGCGGCCTCACATGAACTATCCTATGGCTGAAACGACTCTTGACCCTCTTCTCCAACAAATCCACGGTGTCCACTCTACTCGTCAAACCTACGACGGCTAATCCGGAACCGTACGATGCTGCCTGTACCGCGTCTAGTAGGCAGTAGAGTAGAGCCTGGCGTGGGCGGGCGGTGAAGAGGTCGAAGTCGTCGATTGTGATTATGAGCGGTTTTCGGGTGCCGGTTGAGGTGGTGTTGGAGAGCAGGGCTATGATGTGCGCGATGATGTTGTTGAGGGACGAGAGGATGGCGAGGGCGAGTTGGTCGGCGATTTGGGCTTCTTCGTCTGCGGCTACGGCGGCTGCGGCTGCGATGGATTCGGATTCATCGTCGTCCTCCGCATCGCCTCCAAACACGTGGTCTCCGCTGGTGACGGTTGACGAAGGTTCATCCTCGATAGGCTGTTCATCCATCGCTTGGCCGACATCTTCCTCCGTGAAAGCTCCTTGCAAAATCAACTGTTGGGCCATTTCTTTCATCGCCGACCTGTCGTTTACCTGAACACTTCCTGCTAGGTGTACGCGATAATACGGTTTGTTTCTACCGTCACTTATCGAGTGCAGTACAGAATCGACGAGCAGACTTTTACCCGAACCCGATGCACCGATGAGCAAACAGCTGTTGCTCTCCTGCGTCGTCACTGTAGCTTTGAGCATTGCGTGGAGTGTGTGCCATTCGTCTTCCAAACCGACGCATGATGAGGCTTGTAAGCGTCTGAGTGAATCGACCTCGTTGTGGTGCGGGGCGTCGGTGAATACGGCGGCATCGAGATCGTCGGGTGTGAGCGCAGATGTGGAGGGTAGTGGTTGGGAAGGTTCGGTCGGGGTCGGGGGAAGGCAGCCGACCAGCGTTTGGAGACAGCGTCGTTTCTGGAGTGGTAGGAAGCGTTCTAGTACGTCTAAGGGAAGTTGGCGGAGGGCGTTGCCGGATGCGAGATGGGGACGTTTGGGCGATGGTTCGAGAGTGTCGGACGGTTGTGCGTCGAGGTCGGTAGGGTCGTCGTTTGCGGAGGAAGTGGGTGGTGGGGAGGCGGTGGCCTTCCTCTTGTGGCCTGAAGTGGTCATTGCTTGCCGTTACAGCTTGTCAGCTGTGAGTATGGGGTCCTGCCGAGGCAGAGCAAGCTGAAGAGGTGATGGTGATGGTGTTTGCTCGAGAAGGTGGAGAGTTGAGCTTGTTGGCCCTTGCGCTGCGAATCTTTCTTCCACCACACAACCCTTTCCCGATCTTTTTCTCCAGCATGTTACATCGCTGCCCTTCACAAATCTGGCGAAAATCCTCCTCGCCACCCAAAGAACGCCTTTCTTCTTGAACCGCATCCCACGTTTTCCCGAAAACGACCACCGGTCAACTTGAGCAAACAGCGCCCTGAATTGCAGATCCCTCAATTTCCGACCACCAGCCTTGAAGGAGAAATTCCGAGGTGCCCAAACGGTCTGCCCGGTATCATAGCAGCGTTTGATGTTCGCATAACCCCAGTTGCATCGGTGAGCTGCGAGTGGCAGGGTCCAGTTTCGAGACCCTTGAAAAAGAAAAAAAAAGGTTAGCGCACTTTGATTGAGCTTTGACCTCGTTTCAAGTTAGCTGCTGTACGCCTTGACGCCCCGGTTCTTGATGAAGGGCTGCGCCGTGGCAGATGAAGGAGTCGTCGAGTTGGAGATTGCTGGTGATGCTATCCTGAGCGACTATCTTTTGAGCCTGAGCGGTGATTACCATAATTCTTCATGCTGAAAAAGGCTCAGTCAGGAACACACGATTGCGTAGCGAGGGATAGCGTGAGAGCGTGGCAGTACATTTTGTTTTCGTCTTGCGAGCCCTCGACCTGTCTGCGTGCGGGCGATTCCTTGGACGCCAAGGAGAAGCTGTTTGAGCGGGCCAACCTTGCTCTCGAAGACCGTGCCAAGCTGGACATGAGGTTCCTTGTCATTCTTCTCATATTTTTTTCGCTTCTCAGCGCCACCGCCTCAATTTTCTCACGCCGCTGCCACGCGAAAATGAACGAATCCTCAACCCAGTTCAATGCTTCTCAGACAGTCATTTACTAGCAGCGCGCTCGGTCGTCTTGAACCTTATTGATCACTGAAGAGCTCTGGACGGCATTTGCCGTCTGATGTAGGGAAGAGAGTGAGAAAACCAACACTGGAACACTCGCTGAGACACACACACACAAAAACGTTTGTGCACTTCCAAAAATATATATCGCGACAGGCTTCTAGCGACGCTCTGGAAGCGAGCACAGCCCAGCGTGGAAGAAATCCGCCTTTAAGCTTGGGCGCGAGGCCACACAGATTTGCGAATAGAGAACACGGTTTGAAGAACTCTTGTCGCCACATAATTGTCAAAGGAGAGCATACGCCAGATGGGTCAAGTTCTGCAAGTGGCAAAGTGGCGCGGTTGACAGCGATCAGTCCAGCTGCATCTGCACAAGATGCAGAGACGTCAGGCAGTGGACAGCGTCGACCGGGGGGGCAAGACGATCCTCAACCTAACAAATTTGAGCTGAGGTGCGTGGCGGCGGGAACAAAATCTTATAAAAAAGTTAAATTTTAAAAAGGTGTCACATTCCTGTGGCATTGTTCTGGTGTTGTTCTCGACCGACGCGCGTTTGGCAGCAGCGAGGCTACTCTGTAAGACGGAGAGAGATTTGTTTTTAATTTGTCTCAATCGCGTTGCGTGTAAAATGAAGACGCGCACAGTGCATATTGCTGCTTGCTGCTGGTCGACACCGGTATTCTATCTCTGCTCTACGCTAGCTTCATGCCTTTTAGCGCAAAAAGATGATTGAACCTTATCGCTGCTGAGATACCAACGAGGAAATCAAGGGGGTTGCGGTCAAAGAAGGGTAAGCCGGCGAACAAGAAAGCACAATGCACGTCCCAACCTCCCTGGATTTGAGGGGAGTAGCTTTGTGGTCAACACCATGACAACCACTGCAGCAAGGGTCGTACGATGTGCATTCAGCCGCCGTGTCTGCCTTACAAAGCGCAGGAACAAAATCGTCGAAACGGGTTGAGGGATCGGCGTTGCATGGTCCGGGTTTCTCTCTCTTTTCTGAGTCAAATCTGTTTTGTTTTTCTTTTCTTTTCTTTCTTTTGTTCAAAGGGGAAAAAAAGAACGGAAAGTGCACAAACGGACTCCGCTCCGCTTATTTTTCTCGGTAGGCTGTGCATACTTGCAGAGTGTGTGTGTCTGTGTTGTTCTTTTTTGCGATGACGACGTTTGGCTCGCAGCTGCTGTGCCTCGCCTATGCACCTTGTGTAACATATGCCGTCTCTCGCCGCTGTTGACGACTTTGGTGTTGTTCTGACGCTCTTGCTCCTTGGTCCGCTGCAATCTTCTGGCGCTCTTTTTCTTTTTCTCCTACCGAGCACCGGCTCTGCCTGCCAAACTGTGCTTTTCCACTAGCCTTGCCTCAACCTGTTTCCGTGTTTCCGCAAACCCGCTCAGTGACAGCCACTAACCGTCGAATGCCAGCCTCGGTGCTGCAGCTTCTCTCTCTCGTGTGTCTGTGTGTGTTGCTTGTACCGCTCTGTTGCTTGAGGCATACTCGGTCGCATGTACCCTCGCTTGCCGCTTGTATGCGTCCACATGCTTCTGTTTGCATCCCTGCTCTCTCGTTCGCTTTCCTGCTCAATCTTGGTGTACGCGCTCGAACCTCTCTCTCTCCCCCCATCATTGTGCTGCGCCCTCGTTCTGTTCATTCGCGCTTTACCTTCCCATCTAACTACCTTTTCGCCACCTACTTCCGCCAACCTCAATTTTTGGTTCATCAACTGCATCTCATCCACCCTTCTTTTCTTAGAGCTTGCAGAACCCTTGTTTTTGGGCCGCCAACTGTACCCTTTTCGAAGCTGTTCCTGCCTCTTGACCGTTGCACTACCATCCGGACTCGATCGGACCACATCGCACGCACAAGCCCCCTATTCGCTGCAGCATCATTCGTGATCCTGTACATCGCACAGTCATCGTCGCAGCTTCAGTCAGCCATCCTTGGAACCTCAACATCTCATCACCTAGACGTCACACCACCACCACCAACATCGTTTTCATCGAGGCAACACAGGGACCGTCTCGACCGACCGCTCGATTCTCCGACCCTTTCTTCGAGCCAAGACTTCATCATCAGAAACGCGAATTACATCGCCTTTGTCCACCTCGCCACTCGTCTCGACTTCGCTCCTCGACAAGCTCAGCACGTCCTTTCATTTCCGCGCATCCTCGCCACCACATCCGCGGGTCTCCGTCGCTACACAGCCAAACGGTCCCACAGAGTGCTTCAGCTCAGCTTCTTGGCAAGATTCGTACATTATTGCTCCAAGACACTCCGGCTCAAAGCTACTCCAACATCATTGGGCCTGCATCCACACTGTCATTCTTGGTCCAAATGACTTTCTCAACATCAACATAGATTCTGTTGCCGCATTCAACCCCTCTTCAAGCTCGTAGAACCCTTCGGGAGCGTCTGATCTAGACGTCGACCTAGTCGTCACTCACAAAAGATGAATGGGCGTTTGAATCAGAACAACCGCATCGACGAGCGTGTACCACCGGAATCGAATCGACCGACGATACCTTCGGCACAAACTCTTCGAGCTCAAATAGCAGCACAGTCTTCATCTAATCGTTTACAACTTCCTCCTACATCGGCGAACCGACAAACGCCATCCGAATACGACTATTCTTCGCCCTCCAATTACCCTTCACCCTCGCCCGGTTTTGACGACGAAAGCAGTCGTCCCGAGTCATCCGCACAAGCAGCTGCACGCTATGCTGGCAACACTCCCGATCTCCTCGCAACATCGCGTCCGCTTGACAGTGTCTATGGCGACCTATCTTCACCGCTATCGACTGAAGCACCGCCGAGACGCATAGATCATACCAACGACACCTTTGGACGCACTAGCGGCAAGAGTGCAATCAGCGAGTCGCGTGATACTCAATCGAGTCGACGCAAAACAAGTCCTACGGAACGAGGTGCGTTTGGATACCTCGCTTCTAGCTGGTCGCAGCCAGCAAGTGGTGCTGCTCAGAATGACGAGATTGCAGAGTACCTCAATCAAGGGTCTGTTCGCAGTCAGAGGAAGGAGAGGATGGATGCGTTGGAGAAGGAGTTGAATCTCTCCAATGCTTCGAGTCCTGCGACTGGCACAAGGGATGTGAATCAAAGCGACGCTGGAAGTCCATCCTTGTCAACAGCGCCAGGAATGCATAAGAGTTCCCACCCAACTTCGCTAGGCGTGGGCGGGAGCAGTGATACTCCCGATCGTACTTTTGGCAGACCTTCTCAGGATCATAGCCATTCGACTGGGCAGAGTGGAGCTGATGGAAGAGCGACCAACGATGGATCGCGACCTTCTCACTCGGAGACCACTGACAGTCGCGATACTGATCTCTCGAACAACGCAGCCTATGGCGTGGGCGAAGCAGGCGGGTCTCAACATTTCGCAGCCTTGACTCGGACGCTTACGCCCAATCAGCGCAGACAACAGGAAGAGTTGGAGAGGATGAGCCAGCAGCAGCGCGACCTCGTTACGCCTGGATCCTTATCGACCGGGCTTCCGTCTCCGACGTCGGCGAGGGCTGCGCAGCGTGGGTCACATCAGTCGAATGCGACGGTGATGGCTACTACCTCGCTCGCGTCCAGCTCTACTCCGAAACACGATGCGAGGCTCAGTCGGCAGACGCAGAAGAGCGAAGGTCACGAGTCTGGGTTGGGTCATAGACCACTGTTCGAAGGGGAAGCGGGTCCTGAGAGTTCGCCCAACTCGTACGAACATCCGAATTCGCCTCAGATGCTAGGAGGTGCGCCGGCAAGGTCTGCTTCGGTGCGCGTCAAGACGCCCATGTTCGGAAACACGTTGGATGAGATTCCACCGGGACAAAGGGCTTCCATGGTTGGTGGGTTGATGCATGCAGGTGCACCTTATCCGTCACCGGGATCCATGCACGCAACTGGAAACTTTAACTCTCAACCAGCACCGGCCGATCGTGACCGTTACCAAACGCTTTATCCGCAGTTTGAGCCTGCGGATCCGTCCCAACATGCGCGCGCTTACCCGTCGCAGCTCGAGGATCAACAACAGTATCAATCCGCGCATCAACACGACCACCACGAACCAATTCAAGAACAACCTTTTTCTCGAACAGTCCATTACGATCGTTCGAGAACTCCAAACCTACCCAACTTGGGCGACGTCTACTCTGGCGCACCCAAATTCCCTCCCGCCCCTTACTCTCAGTATCGAAACCTCCGTCTACCTTCCCGCCTAGCTAGGATGCATCACACCATCCTCCCCCTCCTCACATACGCCCATATCCCAGCGACACTGTTTCTCGACTACAACGTCATTTTCGCGCTCACTCAGATCGTCCTGCATCCCGACAATGCGCAAACGGGCATCCGAACTGCTTGGTGGATCGCGCTAGGCGTGTATGCCGGGTGTGTGTTGATCTGGTTGCTCGGAGTGGTGGTTCTGTACGAAGGTTTTTGGAGTTTTCGACGACGTTGGTCGGTCCCGGAACCGCTAGTGATGCCGATTTACTTGTCTAAGCCAGCATTCACCCGTACAGCGATCAAGGACTACAGCCTCTACAGCTTGCTCTATCGTGCTCGATCGAGCGGTAGTCGACGTGATGCGTTGATCGAAACGTTTTGGCATTATTCGCAAAATTGGCCGACGGTGCTTACGTTGATTCCGCGGGGTGTTGTTTCGGCGATTCTGTTGGTGCTGTACAAGCCGTCCGGTCCGCAGCTGGTGACGACAGGAGGAGCAAGAGATCCAGTCTACTTCAACCAGGCAACGGGAAGGTTTACCCAGTTTGCGTTTATACTGGTTACTTTCCAGGCTGCGTGGACGGCGTGGAAGTTGGCCGTGTTGTTAGTGGCGAATGTAGGGTTGGTGGCGACGTTGGGTTTTAAGAGTTTGATTCAGCAGGAGCAGGATCGGAATGCGGTGGCGAATACGGAGGTGGCTGGGTTCGCGGGGTATAGTAGGAGGGCATTGTGGACGAAGAAGCGGCAGGGTGGCGAGGAGCAGGGAGAGGGAGCAGGACGAGAAGGAGGAGAGCGGATAACGATGGACGATGGAGGCGACGATGTCGTGCAGCGCGCGAGTCATAGACGTTGGGCTTGGCGGTGGAGGGCCGAGGATCGGATTAGGGCGATCCTGTTTGATGCTGGGTTGCTGCATCAGCCTTTGACGAATGAGTGGCAGTACGAGCAGAAAGAGGCCAATGTCGAACATGCTAATGGCGACGTTTTCGAGGCGGTCCAAATGCAACCTGCTACTGGCGATCAAGCAACGAGAAGCGACGCGCACAACCAACCAGAGCAACAACGAGACCGGTTCGCAGGCTACATTCCAACATCACAATCGCAAACCGGTCTCGCACTCACCTCCCCTGAAGCAATCCAGCCCGAACTTTGGGCGACGGGTGCTCACGCTGCCACCGCAGATGTCGGCGGCCTAAACCCCGCACCACCTCTTTCACAAGCCTTCCACGTCCAACACCTCGAATCGTCCCCCTCGGACGAAGCAGGCAACATCAGCGACGCCAGCGATCCCTACTCTCCCGCTCCCTTACCCATCGGTCGCAGTCCTCGATCGAAAGAACAGCTACGAAGCGCATCTTCCATGTCGTCCCGTAACGATCCTGCTAGCTTACGTGCTTCGAGTATCTCTTCGCTCAACCGGCTCGCTGCGATCAATGCGGCGAGCTCGGAGTCGCCTGGAACGGCTCAGGGTGAGCAGTCTGGGCAGCGAAGTGGCGACGAGATGTATACTGCGTCTGAAGGTGGTGGTGGAAGGGAGACGTATGATGCGCAGCCGAGGATGCAGCCGAGTGTCGATAGCGCTGTCGGTGGTGTAGCCGGATTTTCGTCGGCAGCGGGTCCATTGCAGTCTTCCGGCGACGCAGCTCTTCTCAGCGAGTGGCGTGGAAGAAAGCGACCGAGAAGCTCGCCTATGTTGGGCTTCCAGCCGGTTTTGAACCCTGGAGGGATGGTTACGGAGACCAACGAGTGGCTGCAAGGTCAAATCGACGAAGAAGCAGACGAGGGAGAAGACCGACGAGACGCAAGCCCATCCTCCAAGAAGCCAATTACGTTCGATAACGACGGTCGAATCATGCACGCCTTCGTACCCATGCCTGCGTCCTTCGCCATGTCCAAAGATGGCTCTCTCACCGGCTCTGCTGAACACGGGACAAGCGATACAAAACATGGATCGTGGACGGCTGCCGCTCCAAACCCGGAGATGTTTGCCGCTAAGCCAGCGACTTCACCTGCGACGTTCCCATCGCGAAGGAGCGCAGAAGTGCAAAACACGTCCTCTACCTCGCTTGGATCGATGGTCAAGGGCGGTCGAACAGGAACACAATCGCGTCCACGTTCGTCCGGTCACGGTCACGAGGTGTCCTCGGAAGATGGGGCAAGCTTGGAAGGCGTTGAAGCCAAGAAGCAACGCAATTCTCTGCTGGGTCGGATCACGAACAAGTCGTCTTCGGAAAGCAGAAGGTCCGGCAGTGTTGGTAGACCGGAGGGAGAATCGTGGATCACTTCGCTTTTTGGTAGTTCGAGAGCGGCAGCGCGGAAGGCGTCAGCCTCGCCGAGTGTGGGAGATGCGGCGACGATGCGAAGATCTGGTTCGGATCCGAGGTCGGAGTTGGAGTCTGGTGTGGACAATGATGGTCTGCCCACGGTCATCACCACGTCTGCATCCACCAGTTTGCCAACGGCCGATAGTGGGAGCGTGCAGCATCACGACGCTGCCGATCAAGCAGTCTCGCAAAGGATGCCGCAAGAGTCGTTGCTGCTAGCACCCATAGGAGGCGGTCACAGATCCCCCTCGCCCGCAGGCAGTTCCAACTCGAACGTCTCTGCCGAAACCGACGACTCCGAAGAAGGTCGATTATGGGCTTCTTTCCCGAACCAGAGTCGACGACATCCACCTGGACTCATCGCGTTGGATTTGGAGCAAAGAACGCTTGCAGAACGACGGATGGCCGCTGCTGCTGCAGCTCACGACACCAACCCTTCAGCCCCCACCTTGTTGCCAGGTTCGACTCTCAACCTGTCCCCCCTGATGCATCCTAGCGTGCTCGCTGCTATCGGCAATGCTGCGCCGATGGGTCTGCCGGGTATGCTCGGCGGCGTAGGTCAGCTGTCAGTAAGTCCATCGGAGGGCGGACTGCACGCGATCCGGGAAGAAAGTTGGACGTCGTCGCTCGATTCCCGTAGTCAGGGGGCGACGGGTAGCACGAGGAGTAGAGGTACGGCGTCGGCGGTGACCGCTTCGCCGGTCGATGCCGACTTCCCATTGGAACAGATTGAGGAGGTGGCGGTGCCTCATCATTCCAGTAGTACTAGTTTGGGGAGAAGGTAGTAACGATATACCCTGCAAAGAACACACTTTTTTTCACGGATTATATATTCAAGAGATAGCAAAATGTATTCTTAGATTGTAATAGTAACATAGCAGACGATGTTGTTTGATGTCGAACGAGAGAGAAGAAGAGAGGCAAAGAGAGTGAGAGGCAAAGGTGTGAGCTTGGGCGAGAAAGGGTTCGAGAAGATCAGGTAAGCGAGTGATTCGGGTGTCGGAATTTGAGATTTAGAGCTCTGCGTGAGGCGTTGAGAATTTGTGCGTTCTTCTTGAATGTCACTTCTTGCCTCGAAACATCAGCTGTCCAAGCTTACGAACCACACTCACTCACTCTTCATGATGGGCACAGGGATAGCGCATTCCGCGCTGAAAGCGGCATCGTCTTCGATGCGATACCCTGCAATGGCATGCTCTCGGCAAAGTGCACTCAGTATTCCGCGAACAGGCGGCTCGCCACTGCTTCGAATGGCACATACGTGGGCGCTCGAAGCTAGCCGGCCTACTTTTGCAGCAAATCGACTCTCAGCGATCTCTTCAAGAGCGACTGGCTTCTCGAGAATACAGAGCCTGTCATTCAGCACCTCATCTCGCTGGGCTGACGCCAAATCACCCTCAAGTAGCGGCCCAGCACCCAATTCACGAGCCACAGCCCTCACCGAAGAATTCCAACGCCGCCAACGCGAGTCATACAAATGTCGCAACCAATCCCTCTTCATGTACTCTGCAGCGCTCATGGTCTTCACACTCGGCTTCAGCTACGCCGCCGTACCCTTATACCGAGCATTCTGCTCAGCCACCGGTTTCTCCGGAACCCCCATCACCGATCCTGAGCGCTTCGCACCCTCCCGCCTCATCCCGGCTTACCTAGACCCTTCCACCAACGCACCTACCAAACGCATCCGAGTCACGTTCAACGCAGACGCCTCCGACGCCATCCCTTGGTCGTTCACCCCTCAACAGAAGGAGATTTACGTCTTGCCAGGAGAAACAGCTCTCGCCTTCTACACGGCCAAAAACAAATCGGATAAGGACATCATCGGTATCGCTACGTACAATGTCAGTCCGGATAGGATTGCTCCGTATTTCGCCAAAGTTGAATGCTTCTGCTTCGAAGAGCAAAAGTTGCTGGCAGGGGAGGAGGTCGATCTGCCCGTATTCTTCTTTATCGATTCGGACGTGTTGGACGATCCGACTACGAAGGGGGTCGATGATGTGGTGTTGAGCTATACGTTCTTCTCGGCTAGGAGGAATCCGAAGAACGGTCAATTGGAGTAAGTACATGTAACCGAGATGATTGGAAGAAGGAGAGAGAGCAAGTGATACTGACCAAATACGTCGCGTTTCTTTGAATGAACAGACCGGATACTGATTTGAGCAAGTACACTGTTGGCAAGGATCTTTAATAGAATGCATCTCTCTATCACTAATAATTCTCTCCATTACTATCCATGGCGTATCTCTCAAGCCACAAGATCGACCGCGATGTCACCTGTGTGATGGTACACGAGCAGCTTGATGAGGAGAGCAGGTCCGGTAAAGTTGCAAGATGTTAGGGCGTCAGTAAGAGAAGCGGAAAAAAGTGGCGAATTCAGGGTCTAGTCACGTGCCTGTTGGGAAATTTTTGGGCGGCAAAGTTCGTTGAACTTTCATGAAGCCGTGTGCTGTTGCTGAGTTTTGGGTTCAACTCCACACTCCTTCTTGAGCGACCACTTCCTGAACCTTCACATCGACCGCTGTCATACCCTCTTTAGAGACCATAAAGTGCATCACTACTATCTAAGCAGGTCTCACAACTTGGATCATAGCCCCAGCATCAGACCACACCAATTCGATTCCGGGTTTTCAACGGCTGCAGCAAAGGGACAATCCTAGCTTTCTTCAGCTGTGCGACTTACGACCAACGACATACATCCCACCTCATTCACCCCCCTAATCATTCGCCAAAATGAAAGAAGGCTCCTCACTCCGCAACGCCGTCCAACGGCGCAATCACAAAGAGCGCTCACAGCCCGTTGGACGAGCCAAACTTGGCCTGCTCGAAAAGCACAAGGATTATGTTCTCCGAGCCAAAGACCACCACAAGAAACGAGACATGCTCAAGCGTCTCTCAGAAAAAGCGGCAATGCGAAACAAAGACGAATTCTACTTCGGCATGATCAACTCCTCTACACGTAAAGGTGTTCATCAGCAAGCACGACCATCGGAACAGCTCGATAACGATGTTGTGGCGCTTTTGAAGACTCAGGATGTCGGGTATGTTAGGGCGCAGATTATTGCAGAGAAGAAGAGAATCAAGGGGTTGGTAGAAAGGATCGCGCCGAGTGTAGCGAACTTGAGTACAGAGTGGTTGGAGGAGAAGGAGGTTAGGAGACCGACGTTGCAGAGGGCTGGGTTGATTGCGGAGCCGTCAGCGAAGGGAAGAAGGAGGTCTAGTGGGAGCAAGGGTGAAGGGAAAGGGTTGATCGGAGCACAGGGGGAGAAGACAGTTTGGTTGGATGATGCTGATGCTATCCGAAGTTATCAGGCCGCAGCATCTGCTTCGGCACCGCCTGTCCAGGATGAGGATGAAGAAATGGGAAATTCGTGGATCGACGACCTCCCCTCCGACAGCTCTGATATCGAAGAGGATACCCCTCAACCATCGACACAGCTCAAAAAGGGCTCGAAACATCTCGGATACCTCACAACCGAACTCGCATCACGATACTCGCGCTTGGACCAACTCCAGCTCGCTGCGGAAAAGTTGAACCTTGTAAGGGCGTTGATGACGCATAAAGGTGGAAGCAGTCGCATTGTCAAAGCCAAGAAAAAGGAGAGCTTGACAGATGCAGTGATGAAGGGCAAAGTTACGAGTAATGGGTTGGCACTGCAAGATAGCGATGAGGACGAGGAGGGGGAGAAGAAGCTTTCTGGAAAGGTGTATAAGTTTAGTAAAGAGAGAAAGCGTTGAGAGCTTTCGAGGGAGGGATAGCTGTACTGCAATATGGCTTCAATGCGAACCCTGCATCGATACCAATCTCGGAATTGTCCGCTCACGGTCTGTGATGTGAGAGGGAGTGTGATGTGGCTGTGCTGTGAAGAAGGGCGGGCGTTGCTGTCGGCTTAAGAATTCAACTCTGCAATCACACCCAGAAGCAGCTTCTACATTCAAGAATCGTTAAGACATTACGAAGCACCGTGACAGAGCAAGCTACGACAATTAACAAAAATGGAGCAAAACGAAACAGGGAATGGGGTATTGAACAACTCTTTGACGCCCTCAAGACTTCTCCTTATCCGACGAGCTCTCGTCATCGCCCTCGCTCACAGTCGGCTTCTGAGCAGGCAAGGTATACGTATGGCTCTGCTCCGGCTCCTCCTCACCCCTCGGATACATTCCTTGCTCCTTTCTCCTATCCCTCCTCTCCAAATACACAATACCCAACGAAACCACCGTCACAAACAACGACAAGGGGAACATGCTGATCCACCCTTTTCGGTATTTGGGAGCATCCGTAGCAGCCCAGAAGGTGAAACTCCACCACGAATTGACAATGTTACTGAGCACATTCATACCCGCCAGAACCATAGCTCTCTCCTGATCGTCCTGTCGACAAACAATATTAGCCCAGGCAAAGTTGGTCGCTTGACCCATATATCCTGCGCCCTGAATGGCAAAGGCGAAGAATTTGGCGCCGTACGGAATGTCCCAGACCAAAAGCATGATGCTGCTGATGCAAACGATGACACCCATCAGAGGGTTGACCCAGAATCGAGACCCGACGTAGTCCGTTGTGTAGGCGGCGACGATCGTGGTGAAGATAGCGATGCTGATCAGACTCAACGGGTAATAGTTGATCTGAGCCTTGCTGAACTTTAACGATTTGAACCAGAATCCCATGACGCTGTTGATCCCTGCCGATTCCAACATGCTTCCGAAGCCGAAGAGCAGCGCAAACATGTAAACATGCCACCTTCCGAACACTCGCTTCGCCAGATCCCACGATAACTTGGTCGGTTGGTGCTGTGGCAGTCTTTTCACCGCAAGTTCTCGTTCCTCTTCGCTCAGGAACCAAGCTTTCGTCTTGCGTGGGGTATCCGGGAACAGCAAGAATCCAAAGAGGGCGATGGGCATAGCCAAGCAGAAATCAATAATGAACAACCACTGGTAACTCTTCAGTCCCAAATGGCCATTCATTGTTTGACTGATTCTACCCTGCATCACACCAGACCAGAGCGAGCCCATCTGAGCAAAAGTCGAGAAGATTCCTGACCTCTTGCCCAGCTCTTCCTCCTTATACCACGATCCCAAGACCCAATGACATCCAGTGAAAGTGCTCGACTCGAACAGCGCTTGCAAGAACCTGATCGCCATCACTTGCTCCGGAGTCTTTGTTGCTGCCAAACACGCAGAAAGAATCCCCCACATAGCTCCGCAGAACGGCAACCAGTAACGTGGTGGAACCACCTGCAGAATGAGGTTGTTGGGCCAGAGACCGATAATGTATCCAGCGGTGAAGATCGAGTTGACTTGGTTGAACTGTTTACCGTGAAAGTTGAGGTCTTCCTTCATACCGGTGAGGTAGGCGTTGGAGAAGTTTGCACGGTTGAGGTAGTTGGAGAGGAAGAGGAGGGTGCAGAACGTCATGACGACGCAATCGATTTTGAGAAGGAGTCGTTGTTCGAGCTTTGTGGCGGGTTTTTCGCCCCAGAAGAAGACGCGGGCTTGGTGAAGGAGGCCCATGATGAAGGGAGGGGCTGGAGGGGGACGGGTTGAGGGTCGATGGCTGGGTATGGAGAGCGAAGGAGTGGTGTTGTCGACGGGGCTCCAGTTGCTGGATATGGAGAGCGAAGGTTTGGTGATGTCGACGGGACTCCAGATGGTCGGTGTCGAAAGAGGAAGGAAGGGAAATCCGAGGAGTCGAGGAGGGCAAAGGAGGCAGCCGTATCAAGCTGATATACGATATGGGAGAGAGGATAGCCGAGGGAAAGGGACAAACAACGACCGAGCCAATGCCACTTATAAGTAGATGAAGGGAGGAGGGTCCAACAATCTCTAACCAGTGAACCGGCAGGAGCGGGATGAGCGTATCAACGTCAGCCCTCCGGTGCAGATACCGAGCGTCGACCGGGTTCAAAAGACTGTTGTTCGACGTTCGATAACGACCAAGTCAACGGAAGTGGGAAAAGAAGAATGAAAAGCACCACTTCCCACGCCACCATGTGACTATGCACTTTTCCTTGCCACAACGAGATCGCGAAAACCCACACTGGCGGCTGTTCAACCACACGAGATGAAGGTGGACGGCAACGAGGGAAGGGAGTGGCAATCGGAGTGGCCTATCTCTTTGATAGGAGATAGGCACACTTATCCCTTGTTCTACGAAGGCCACCGGGATATTTTGCGGGGTAAAAAAAAACAACGCTTTCCAAGCACAATCAGATGATTGCCAAAAGCAAGCACCAGCGTGGCTTCAAAGTCTTGACTTGCAGTGTCGTACCGATTCGCAGTGACGGTCCGAAGCGGCAGATGAGATGAGAAAACGCTACTCGCAACTATCAGACGCGATTCTCGGCAGCCCACACTCTTCTACACAGCAACCGGATTCATCTCGTCCGGTCCTGACTTCTTGCCACACCGCAGAGACCCTCAGAAAAAACGAAAAGCGCAACCCAATCAAAAAATGAACAAAACTAAGTTTTTGACAGCGACGACAGAGAGAGCGTACCAAAACAATTCCCACCAATGCTGCTGTGCGACCAAACCTCAGACATGTGCTGCGAACGAGTCACTCTCGATCCGAAACTCATGCGCGCTCCCATTGTGCATCCCTCCAAATGCACCTTCGCTTTGTCCTGCATGGACGTGGACGTGGTCCCTCGTATTCGTTATCTCTTTGCACCTAATCTACGACCAAAGTTTCAAGATCGGATGCAGGGTCCTTTTTCTTATTGATAAGTTTACCACCTGGCAAACAGAAACTATATCGGTGGGATGTGGTTGGTTGCGCGGTCAAGTCGGTCATTTTGTGGACCCACTCCGGTGTCAGCGGGAGAGAACCCGCAGCGCGAAGTGAGAGATAATCGGTATTCAAAGCTTCAAGCCTGTCGGGTTTAGATGACGAGGCGCTTAAAGAGAGAGGGAAAGGGAAGAGGGTGCTCGGGAGAGAGTGGCATTTTTGCCGAAAGTCACAACTCCGTCGTTCACACGAGAGTCACAGTTGGCCGGCCAGATCGCCGAAAAATCGAACAAGTTCTTGCAAACCCGCTCGTCCTGTAGTCATGTCGTGCCCGCACCTAGACTTTGGTACGTTCGTATGTATCGTTGCTGATTACCGTCAAGAGCAGTGATAAATGGCACGTTCATCAGATCAGGCTTGCGAGATCGACCCAAGGAGCCAATAACCAGTGCGATAGGTCGTACGAGTCGACAAGATCGGATTTGGCACCTCGACCCTAGAAGAAGGTCGGACTTGCAACGTTCCTCCCCCTGCTCAGCTCGGCTGACTCGTATCGGAAATATCATTCCTCAGGTAACAGCTACGCTTCCAAGTCCGACCTCAATGATCACGCGGACACCACTGCCTTATTCATCCGGCTTTCTCGGTGGATATCCTTCTACCCGATAGACGCCAATATCAACGGCTTTATACGACAACGACGGGTTGCAGCGTCGTATAGCCGCTTCTACCCCACATTGCTTTCAGGAACGACGATGCACTCGATGCAAGGTAGTCTTTGGTAGAGTCTGCGAGACGCCCGCAGAAACTCCGTCCTTTTTGCTTGAAAGGCGCTGAAATTGAGCTGGTGTGATTGCGCAAGGGATTTGCAAGCATAGAGCAGGCGATTTCCACGATGACTGAAGGATCTGGGACAGCAGCAGCAGCCATACTCTTTCAGCATCATCAGGCTGCAGATAGCCGAGATCGGCGAGATCCATCCCGATGCAACAAGATCACTCCCCCTCAATGTTAGAGCTCTCAAAAAACATTTGAGCGTCAAAAAAGGTACGTGAGATCTCGCGCGAGTCCTAAAATTTCGCCGGGCACAGCATGACGTCAACCCGGAAAACTTTCTTCCTGCCATGTTTGACACCGCATTTCACAAGACGCCGCTCATACTCACTGCAGTTCCAGCTGGAGTTGGTGCCTTGATCACCGCTTCCGCAGGTTCATGATCTTCGACTCTCGATTAGCGTACCCCAGATTTTCACACGCCGTGGAACGAGTGTGGCTACACCTGTGCGTCAGTCATGACACGCGCTTGCTTGACGAGCTAGGAGTCCGCTGTTTAGACGAGTTGTAAATGGTAGCGCTCTAGATAATTCCACTCCTCTCGCACGCTCGAACAGCTCTAAGGAACAGCGTGCTCAGAAAGCCTTGAGTGAGATGAGACCGATGCAGCCACATCTTCCCCGGGCGCTCGTAGAGATGGCGGAAGCGCGAGAGGGGAAACAACGGCGTCTTACAGCACAGCAACGGCGCGGAAAAAGCTTTTGCGTGATACTGCGGGTGTCTCACATCTTGACCGACGACGGCAGCTCTAAAGTTTGCAACGAACGGCTTGATGTCTCCGGTTCTTGATCCGACCTCCAGACCTCCACCTTATGGAAGTTAAGCTCGCTCGTCTAGCCTTGCTCAGCTGCAAGACACCGTCTGCGCATGAACCATAAATCGGCTGAGTCCATGTGGTCTCACTTAGTTGAAAGCTGCCGGAAAGTTTGCTGTTTGCATCAAGACTTTCCCCTTTTAGCATCACGAATGGATCACGCAAACTCACATGCCGGTTCCAGTCTCTCGCACTGACGTCTGAGTTTCAAAATGACGTTTCGAAGTACGGGGCACATGCACCGCCTGACGATGTTCTCGACTTCCCCTGTGCTGTGCAGAGTGCGGCTGTGTTAGGCGATTCAGCATGGCGCTGCCGCTTGCGGGTCTTTTGTCTGAGGCTGCCTCAGCAACTTTTTGACTTCACCGATGTCACACTGCGCTCGCTTGCGGTGTGGACGAAGCTGCACAGCAATGAGTGTCGGCCCGCAGCCACTGTGTGGCCGCCCTCGAGGTCTGCAACTCTGTAGATTCTTCTCGATTGTCTGTGTTGAGACGACTAGTGTGTGCGATTGGGTCGCTGGGGAGTATATAAGCAATCTAGTCGGCATCAAATAGCGTTCGTTGTATCCCACCACCACATTCCCCCACCTCACCTCAACATGAAGCTCACCACCTCCTTCGTTCTCTCTCTCATCGCCGCTTCGGCATCGGCGTCGCCAGTCTTGCGTCGCCAGGACTCGGCGACTTCGTCTCTGCTCGGCGGTCTTCCCACTCCTTCCGCCGCGGTGTCGTCTGCTTCTTCAGCTGTCGCAGGCGCCTCCTCGACCGGCATTCCTTCTGCCTCATCTGGAGTGAGCGCCACTTCCACATCTTCGGCCGCTGCGCTCACCTCCACCGCAGACAACGGCCCGTCTAGCTCCGGCTCCACCACCACTTTCAACGACACCCAGATCCT
The DNA here is from genome assembly GCA_928858565.1 of Anthracocystis walkeri. Taxonomy (NCBI): domain Eukaryota; kingdom Fungi; phylum Basidiomycota; class Ustilaginomycetes; order Ustilaginales; family Ustilaginaceae; genus Anthracocystis; species Anthracocystis walkeri. The sequence continues at coordinate 323,981 of CAKMXV010000004.1, forward strand.
CCAGTACGCTTTGACTCTCGAACACCTCGAGGCGACCTTCTACAACGAGTCGCTCTCCAAGCTTTCGACTCAGGACTTCGAGAACGCTGGATACAACGCTTCGGTTCGCAACCAGATCTACTCCATCGGACGTGATGAAGCTTCCCACGTCGACCTTTTGACTACGGCTCTCGGCGAGCAGGCTGTCCCTGCTTGCACTTACAACTTCTCCGCCGTCACCGACGTTGCTAGCTTCCTCACTACCGCTCGTGTGCTTGAAGGTGTCGGTGTTTCGGCCTACCTCGGCGCCGCTCAGAACATTTCCAACTCTTCTTACTTGGAAACCGCTGGCTCCATCCTTGTTATCGAAGGCCAGCACCAGAGTTACCTTATCTCCCAGACCAACGATGGCGGCAACGCCATCCCCGGCGCCTTCGCAACCCCTCTCGACTTCAAGCAGGTCTACTCGCTCGCTGCACCCTTCATCGAATCGTGCCCTCAGAACCTTCCCATCACCGCCTTCCCCACGCTCTCGCTCACCGGCGGAGCATCTAACGGATCTTTCACCCCCGGTCAGCAGGTGACCGTCTCTTACGACTCGAGCAACTCCACCAGCTCTTCGTCGTCGAACGAAACCTACCTAGCCATCATCCAGGGTGTCACCGGTCCTCAATTCGTTTCTCTCAGCGGTAACTCTTCGCAAGTTAGCTTGCCTAGCAACCTCACCGGCGGCCAGATGTACGCCGTAGTTACCTCGTCCAACGACACAGTGACCGACGACAACACTCTCGCTGGTCCCGCCGTTGGGTATGTCAACATCCCCCTGCCCCAAGCACCTGAGGCGACCAACACTGCTTCTTCGTCGTCTTCGTCGTCTGCTGCCGCTCCTACGGATAGCGCCAGCTCAACCCCTGCTGCAGGAGGTGCTGGTGGAGCTGCCCCAACTGACTCGGCTGCCAGCGGCGCTAGTGGAGCACCTACTCCTACGGCTAGCGGAAGCGACTCGATTGTCTCGAGCACTCCCGTGAGCTCGACGGCTTCGTCGACCGACAGTGCTGCCCCTACCTCGACCGGTGGAGCGTCGATGAGCTTGAACCCTTCGCTTGCTAGCGCTGGGTCGGCCAACATCCCCCAGTCTACCGGTAATTAAATTGTATCCATAGGATAGTTTTTTCGCTTTCGTATACTCTCATTTTTTAGTTCAATTAGAACACTCCTTTTTTCGACACTACTGATTGCACGTTTGTGATGATATATGATTGAGTGAGAGAAGCGTGATGACTAGAATTCAAGATCTTCCGCTCGAGTGTTTGTAACTTTGGTGACGTGAGGTGTCGGCTTTTTGGAGTGTGAGTGCTGATGCCCGTGTGTGGCCGAGTCTAATTCGACAGCGTATTCTCGTTGCTGTTGCCCACTGCTTGCAGCTGCAGCTGCAGCCAACCCACGTTGACGGAGAGATGACAGACCGCCGAACTTCTTCGGCGTTGCTGTTGGACCTGCTGTTGGTGCTGGTGGAGTATCCTTCGTCGCTGCTAATGTGTTCGTTTCCGCTGCCGCCGTCGTTGCCGGCTGTCGTCGAACAAATGAAGATCCAGTCGCACCGCTTTGTGCAGTCTGCTCCTTCCCACTCTTGCCCTTGCTTTCCGCCACCACCTCCCCCTTCGGCGGCTTCGTCCTGCGCTCACTCACCCCACCTTCAACATCCAAATGCAACGTCTCAATCACCAACCTCTTCCTCCTCACTTTAAACGCCAGATTATTCTCACCCCCACCCGCACCTCCTTCTCCACCTGCACTCTTTCCTCCCCCCGCACCTGCACCTGCACCCGTCCCCATCCCACGCAACACCGACGACCTGATCGACGGGTTGGTCAGTGTCCCCACCGCCGGCGTTTTGAGCACCTTGAGCGCACCAGTGTATGCCGAGAACGCAGACCGCAGAGCAAGAGAGGTGGAAAAGGCGCTCATCGAGATAGCCGAGTCTACGCTGTGTACCATTCGATGGGCCAAGTTGCCTCCGATGGAGGAACTGGAGGAGAGGAGGAAAGAAGAGATGCTGATGACGGCTATTGAGGGGATAGAGCGTTCGGTTGATTCGACGAGTGAGAGTGATCGTAAAAGCCGCTTGAGGCGGTGTAGGAAGCGGATGGTTTCGGTCGTTCGCGATTGGCCTCGGCCAACTGTCCAAGCGGGAGAGCCGAGTGCGCGGACCGCAATGCGTAGGACTGGAGGTGCTGAAGTTGGAGTAGCAGCTGCTCGCTGTCGACATCTTTGCGCAGCTGCTTCGATGTGCTTGTATGCAATCTCGTAGGAGTTGACGCCTCGTCTTGAACTTGACGCTTCTGCTGCGGTGGAGATATCGACCATTTCGAGTCTACCTTGGTCGATCGCATGCTGTACGATCCGGCTATCGATACGTTTGCTTAGGTCGAAAGTGTGACAAAAGGGTGTCGGCTCGGAGCTGGAGCTACTGCTAGGCTCGTTGACGGTGGTGTTGAACTGCTTCATGTTGTGGTACCGCCATGCGATCTTCATCTCTCTTTCCCGCTGCGCGTCATTAGATGTGCTTTGCTCTGACCCTGTCGCTCCATCAGATTTGTGTTCCGAGCTGTCCGCATCATCGTCATCGTTAACAGTATCAAGATGCTCTGACGGCCCAGCCACCCCTTGTTCCTCAACTATCGACTTGGACCCAATCTCCTTCAACAACTGCTCATCCAAATCCCCTGCCCTTGCCATCAACCCACCAACCAAACCCTTCGCACCTTCGCCAATCACCACCCCGACATGGTCCGAAGCAATCCCCTGCGCTATCGAGTAACCCACCAGCAGCTCGACGTAAGGTTCTGCTGCCGCACGAGCTGCATGGTCAGTCTCCGCTGATGCCGAGGGTGTGGAGTTGGAGGCGCCAATCTGTGCCGCTGATTGCGCGGCTGTACCTGTTGCTGGAAGGATGAGTAGGTCAGAGCTGGAGGAAAGACCGCCGCCGGATAAGAGGTCGTCGAGAGCTGGTACGCCGGTGGAAATGAGTGGGACGGGTGAGGAGAACGAGGATGGTTTGACGCCAGCAGGGAGTGGGGCTGGAGCTGAGGAGCCCGTGGCTGGGTTGGTTCGCCGCTTGAAGGACGACATTGCGAACACCGCCGATCAAGATGGCTCCTTGTGGTTGTCGATACGATGTTGTACAATGTGAGCCTTACAAGAGGGTCCACAGAAAGCAAAAGTGGGAGCTTCGAGCCAAGCCAAAATTCTCGAGGTGGAGGAAGTAGCTCATAGTCAGCATGACGTAATCAAGACTTGCTTTTTTCAACTGTTAGATCGATGACCTTGAGTGTCAAGCATAAGGGCCGATGGAAAGCCGAAAGACGCCGGCTGCGCTGTTCGACATCAGTGTGGAGTAGCGCTTTGGCCACCGATCCGCAGACAGGCTCACCGGCGGCAACTGACAGCAAGCAAAGCTGACGGCGACGGCGACCAACTCGCTCGGTTATACATCTCGAGTCCAAGCGAGAGTTGTCATGTCCACGGCCATCACTTCTTTTGCGCAGCAGCCAGCGGCTGAGTTCATAACTTGCGCTTGACCCTGCTCCGCTCCTTCATGACGACCACCACCTTGTCCTCCTCCAACATTGGCAGACATCGAAAAAAGCATAAATAGTGTCGAAGCCTGCCCCCTCAGCAAGCTCAATTCACACGCATCCTTTCCCCAACACCCACCGCCACAATGTCGACCAACCCCACCCCCAGAACCAACCTCAAAATCGTCTTCGGATGCATGACCTTCGGCCTACCCGGTGCCGAACAATCGCGCGTCCACGACCTCGCCGAATGTCGAACCATCCTCGACATCTTCGCCTCTCACGGGCATACCGAACTGGACACAGCTCGAATGTACGGCAACGGTTCGTCTGAAGACTATCTTCGACAGCTTGGCTACACCGTCCCTTCGGCCGAGCACAATTTCAAAATCGCAACCAAGTCTTTCCCCAGTGCGCGCAATCCGAACTTCCCCGCGCGCAACAAGTATACTTTTGAACCGGCTGATATCCATCGTGCGATTGCGGATAGTTTGAAGGCGCTGGGAACGGACAAGTTTGACTTGTTTTATTTACATAGTCCTGATCGGGAGGTGGATCTGGAGGCGACATTGGAGGCTGTTAATGAGGCGTATAAGCAGGGCAAGTTTGAACGGTTTGGAATCAGTAACTATAGAGCTGATGAGGTACAGCGGATTGTCGATATCACAACGAGCAAAGGCTGGATCAAACCCAGCGTCTACCAAGGAGTGTATAACGCAATCACGCGCTCAGTCGAACCCGAACTCCTACCCGTTCTTCGACGCTCCAACATCAGCTTTTACATCTTCAACCCCCTCGCCGGCTCCCTGCTGACCGGCTTACACACCTCTGCAACATCACAAGCAGACAGCGGCTCCCGATTCGACCCGGAACGCGCCCAAGGTCAAATGTACCGCAAACGCTACTGGAACGATCACTACTTCCAAGCCATCGACCTTATCCGCTCCACCGCAGAGAAGCACAACCTCACCATGGCCGAAATAGCTCTAAGGTGGTGCATGCATCATTCGCAACTGAAAAGGGAATACGGAGATGCAGTGATCATCGGCGCTAGTTCGAAGAATCATATCGACGCTAATCTGGTCGACTTTGAAAAGGGACCGCTGCCAAAGGAGGTGGTGGAGAAAGTGGATGAAGCTTGGGAGATCGTCAAGCCTCAGGCTCCTCCGTATCACCACTAATTCCCTTCTTGTTCAAAACATCAATCTCAAATTGCACATTCATTGACCAGCAGACAACACTTTGTGCTTCTAAATGTATTCTCTACAATCTAAGGCGAGAACCGATGACTCGAAGGCAAAGACGGAATCGGCCTCCTCGAAGGCGGACGCATGGTCCGATCTTTATCCGCCGACTGTGCTTCCATTCCATCTTCCTCCTCTAACCCAGCCTTTCTTGCACTTGCATCCATCGACGCGTGCAGCGAAGGCACTTTTGCTGGCTGTGAATCCTGCGAGCTGGTGAGACTCGCATAGGCAGCTGCTCGCTTGATCTCGTTTGATATGCTTCTGACGCGTGGACTCATGCCTCTCGACAAGCCTAGATTGCCAGCTGGCGGATGGCCGCCCAGCTTCTTCTCGAGCGCGTCTCTGCTAGTCGAGAGCGAGTCAGGCGAACCAGACGAACCCATCTGCGGCTGCGAGTTCTGCCTCAACCTGCCAGCTTCGCCTTGCGGCAATGGCTGCATCGTCGTCAGAGGCGAGGTGCGGCTGGAGCCAAACCCGGCCTGACTTTGACCCATCAGCTCGCGATTCGGTGTGATGGATCGACGCGGTTGGCCGAGCCTTCCCGCCAGATTGCGCATCGCTGCACTTCGCGCCGATGAAGGCGTGCCTGCCAACGACGATGCCAGTGATGTCGACGGAGACGAGCCAGTCAGCGACCCCGAGACCGATCGCTCATGAATGGTCGAATTAGCGACACTGCTAGTCGACATATCGGCCGCATCTCCACTAGCACCACTCGAAATCTTGCGACGATACGGAGCAGAAGCTCGCATCCCTACCATCTGTCCAAGCCCAGTACTGGGAAGCGGTGGCTGCATCGAGCCAGGACTTCCAGATCCACTTGAGGCAGTGCCACGAACGCCCTCGCCCATATGTGTGTCCGAAAGCGTCCGTCTGACCGTCCTGCTCGCCTCTCGCTGTACATGACGCTGACTGAGAATATCGCGTGCAAGCTCCTTGACCAGCACAGCATTGTCTTTGCTGCTGAGCTTCTCCACCACATCGTACACCTTGAGCTGCTCCACCAGCGGCGAATAGCCATCGCCCTTGAGATCGCAAATCATCTTGGTGATCCTTAGCAAGTTCAGCCTGACCACCGCCTTGGGATGCGAAAGGCGTTCCAGGAGTCGCTTGACGAACATCGTGTTACGCGCCATGGCAGCGACGATGCCGCTCGAGAGTCGACACATCTTGACAAAGGGCTCCAACAAGTTCTCGAACGAATTGGCTTTGCTGGTAGCAAAGACGCACAGCAGCGACTCGATCGAGCTAGGCTGTAGCAGAACCTCTTCGACACGTGCAGTCTCGTCTTGCAGCCAGACGAGAATGCTTTCCAGCGCAGAAACCTGCCAGTAAGGATCCTCGAGCAATTTGAGGTAAAACTGCAGTCCCCTGTGTTGCCAGAACATCTTGCGCGTCGCTTTACCTGCATGTGCAAAGTCGCACAAGATCGGCAGAGCGAACTGTCGCAGCGGCGAGTTGGTACGAGCCACGCGCAGCAGCTGAGGAATGATGCCGGCCTGAGCAGCCTCTTCCTGGCGTGACTTCGACAGTCTGCAGAGATTGTACATGGTGTTGAGCACCTGGTTGGACATTTCAGTGCCGTGCGGACCGTTGTGGTGCTGAGCTAGGACGTTGGTGAGGATCTCGATCGTGTTGGCGTTCTGCATCTCGTCGAGGATCGTCGGTGACATGGACAAGTTCTTGACGATCTTGAGCATGAGGGTCAACGACTCGGCGTCGAGCCGGGATGCTGAGCGCAAGATGCGTCGAAGGACACTGCGAGTAGCGACCTGCTTCTTGAGGAAGTTGTCCGACTGCGAGTAGATGAGCAAGATCTGGAGGATGTTGGCGCGTGCTTCAGAAGCATACTCGTCCTGGTCGTCATCGATGACACTTTGCAGAGCAGACGACAAAGGCTCGAGCAGACCTTCCTGCGCCAGCATGCGGCAAAAGTCGTTCCGCGAGGCAGGGCTCTGCAACTCCAGAACGCTGCTCACGCAACCAACGCCAATCCAGACGAGATCCTTCTGCTCGAGGTAGTCCTCATCGATGAGGTTGACCAGTGTGCGCAGTCCACGACAGCTGAGTACGAACTGGAGAGTGAGTCGCGAAGTAGAGCACATAGCAAAAACAAAGTGCGCAGCTTCGAGTCGGAGGTCGTGTGGCCATTTCTTAGTCGTGAATGTCATGACCACCGGGATGGCACCAATGAGACAGAGACTTTCTTGTGCTTCGGGATCTTCAAAGATGATGAGGTTGAGGATGCCGAGTAGATGGGTGGCCAGCTCGCGATCCGCGGCTGCTTCCAGCAATTGGATGAGGGCTAGGGCGCCATGAGATGCGAGCAGCTGCGCCTTCATCTCGGGCATATCGGTCAACACTTGATCGATGTCCTCGCAGACCTGGAGCAGCTCCTCAACGCCAGCTCGCGTATCAAGAGACTCGACCAGCTCAGTGACAAAGGCACACATGCGAGCATGCTGGTCACGCGCCACGTTGGCTTCGAGGTCAGCTTCCGCGTTGAGACCCTCGTCGATCTCAGCGAAAGGATCGTCTTCGTCTGCGTCATCGTCACGCAACCAGGATCGATTCGAAAGCCGAGCAGTGAGCTGCAATGTGTTGCCGCTGCCGACAGAGTCGTCCTTGCTATTGCCGCCTTCATCGATTCTGCCAAAGAGGTCCGAGTAGTCTTCGGCGGAGTGGTCTTCTGAGTATTTGCCCAGAGTGCGACGCATCTGCTTCCACTTTTCGTCCTTTTCGAGACGCATGGTGGTCTGCGGGCTCGCAGGGTTGGAGGGAGCTCGAGTGGCTGAAGCGGCCAAAGAGCTTCGCAACGCTTCCGACGAAGCTTGCCTGCGTCGATCGGAAGGCCGAGATGGTGAGCCGTGCCCGGCTTCTGTGTGTGGCTGGGATGAAGATTTGCTGCCGCTGCTCGGGCTGGCGAGTCTGGCCAGGTCGTTGGGATGGAAGAGACGCTTACCAACGCTGTTCTTCATCTGAAGATCGCGGATGCGTCTGTTCAGAACATCCTCCTGGCCGTCTCCAACAAGATCCGAGTAGTCATCGCCGGCATCGTCATCGTTTGAGAAGCTTTCAAGAGGCGAGGCAGTCTCTTTCGCTGCGTCTGCAGAGGTGCGGACATGAGGCGACGAAGCTACGCTGCGCAGAAGAGGACCCGCCACTGGTCGAATGGTTCGCTGGTCAAAGTCTGCCTCGAGCCCGGCTTGTCGCGAAGGCGATTCAGAGAGTGGCTCTTGCGCGTCGGCGAAGCGAGCTGTAGAAGACTCGCCATTGGGCGAAGTGTTTGTTGGAGTAGTGGCTGTGGACTTGGCCGAAGCGTCTTTGCCTTCAGACGATGCACTTCGCTCGAGAGCAGCAATCTTGGTGGTGGTAATGTCCTCTTCGAAGTCGTCATCCCAGTTGTCGTCTGCGCTCTCTGGCTGCTGCAGGTCTGCCAGCTTGACGCGATGATCCATGAGGGATGTTGCTGGTGTAGCACCGGCAATGGGCGTTCGGAAGCCGGATGCATTTGCCGGTGAAGGGGGCTGTTTGCTGTTCGTCGCTGGCGAAAGTTTGGCAGTTGTGGCTTGGCTCGACTCGGTGCTGGCATTGAGCAACTTGGACGAGGTGCGTGGCGCAATTTCTGCCGCAATATCTTTGCGCGGAGCAGTGGCGGGAGGGCTAAAGTCGACGGGCAATGTGGGCCGGCTGGAGTGACGTGTTTTGCGACCTGGCAGCGGCTTGGCAGTGCCGAGCTCAGCGGCGATGGCATTGACTCGACGTAGACTGGGCTGCATAGGAGCTCGTACCGTCTCTGGATCTTGCAGGCGTTGTGCAGCTTGTTTGGGTGGCTCGTTGAGCGCTTGATTCCACTCTTGGACGCTCTTGACGGCCTCTTCATGCGGGGTATTGAGAGTTGCACCAGCACCTGCTCGAAGCGAGCCACCAGATTTGAGCTGCTCGAGTTGCTTACGAGCGGTGACCATCCAAGGGTGTCGAAGGAGCTTGCGTGCCGAGACTCGCAAATTTGCGTCCTTCTGAAAGCAATGCAGCAAGAAGTCCTTGACGACGGGAGAAGCGCCCTCGGGCAGAGGTGGACAGTCATCTTGAACGATACGGAAGAGAGCAGGCATGGGCGGGAGAAAGTGGTACGGCGGCTTGCCTTCGAGTAGCTCGACCACGACACAGCCTACACTCCAGATGTCACTGGCTGTGGTGGCTCCGCTCTGGTCGATCACTTCGGGCGCCATCCAGTATGGACTGCCTACGACGGCGTATTCGCTCATTGCTCCTGTTTTTGTGGCAACGCCGAAATCGGCAAGCTTGACGGAGCCGTCCTTAGTGGTGAGAATGTTGGCGCCCTTGATATCACGATGAATGACACCTTGATCGTGCAAATAGATGAGACCTTCAAGGACTTGGGAGATATAGACGCTGACAAGGCCTTCGGGGAACTTGCCGAAGCGCTTGCAGATGTGGTGCAGGGAGCCATTCTCGCAGTACTCGAGGATGATGTAGAGATAGTCTTTGGTCTTTTCGGAACCCTTGTACTTGACAATGTTGGGATGGTGGAGATTCTTGAGGAGATCGATCTCGGACATGATCTCGCCAAGCTCTGCCTTTGGTATATTGCCTAGCTGGATCTGCTTGACAGCGACGGTCTCACCGTTCATATAATTGAGACCTCGGTAGACAGAGCCAAAAGCACCACGTCCAAGACAGTCTCCTAGCTGGTAGTTCCCTAGCGTAGTTGTCGTTGGGGCGACCGGAACTGGTTTGGTTGTGGTGGATGGGCTTGGACCTGGAGCGGGGACGTTAAAGGGAGATGGTGATGGAGTATGCCGCGGCATGTCCGCCTGATCTGGTGATTGCTGTGCATGTTGGCCTGATGACTTGCGTTGAGGATCGCTTGGTGCGACACTCTGACGACGACGATGCTCAGCATTGCCCGAGAATGGAGCTGCACTGGCGTGAATGGGAGATGACCTGCGACGCGCGTCTAGAGGAGTGGCAGCTGTTGAGATGGATGCAAGCGGGGCTTGTGAAGGAAAGCGAAGTGTTGATTGTGCTGGAGGTAGCATGTTGTGACTCGATGAGGTGTAAGATGGCATGGATGTGTCTGATTGACTACTGGATGATGGTGAGCCTGAAGAGACTCCGTCGAGCGACGGACGAGGGTTATGCATGCTGTGAGAAGGCTGCCCATCCGCTGATGGAGGGCGCTTGATGTGGGTGGGATCGAAGGCTGATTATAGCGCAGACCAGTCTGGCATTGTTTCAAGTCTATGTGGCGATCCGAGCGTCCGGCGGCGTCACCTGCGTCTTGGAGAAAGACAACTCGTCCTGACTAGTGTATGCGCGAGTTCTAGCGATGGTGGGTATCTAGAAGAGCATCCAGCTCGTGTATGAGATTCAAACCTAAAGGGAGTGTTATTGACGTGCTGTTGTGATGGTGATGATGATGATGACGATGACGACAATGAGAATGCTGCTCAGTGTGACGTTTGGGTTGAAGATTGGCTCGGATCGCGGCCTCCTCTCAACTGTCACATTTGACACGCAGCAACACAGAGACCAACACTTTGTGGGCGTGCAGCTGCTGCGTATCATTCTGCTCCTGTCACGCACGCATTTCACCGCCTCGTCTGAGTGTACACTTGGATCGACGCCTAAAAAAGACGCGTCGCAGGGGCGATTTCTTTTTGGAATGTTACCATGCTGAAATCCAACATCATGAACTTTTTGACACGGCCAGCGTTCCTGAAATTCTGAGGCGTCCGAGGCGAGGAGGCGCGTGCACACGGCTCAGCCACCAAGATGGTCTGCGAGCTGATGCACGGTGACAGCCAGTTTTCGACTGCCCCGCAATCAGCGAATTAAGCGCCCACCTTGGCTGTGTCGATAACCGACTCCAGTCATCTTGAATCCTATCCATCATCTCCCTCTCCAACATTCGTTTCCTACATCTCACCATACCAGCATACAGCGTAATCTGGGCATTGCACTACTCGACTCTTTCCTTTGTAATGCACCCATAAACACAACGCGTCTTCAGCTCGATTCTTCAGAGCTTCATATTGCGAGCTTCGCAGTTGATGTGAGCTGGTCAGCATGTCGTCTAATCCATCGCGTTCTTCAACGCGCCCATCCAGCGAAGTCGAGCGAAACACCTACGCTAACGGATCCACAACACCGAATCGAAATGGTCATACCAGGCAACGGTCCAATACGGCCAGCTCGATCCGTTCCAATGGCACCGTACGCGCACCCATCGTTTCCATGGACCATGATACCTCTCCGCTCGCCAAGGTTGGCATCAAGGGAGACAGCCTCATGCTCTTCGTCACCTGCTTTGCCTCCCTCGGGGTATTTTTGTTCGGCTACGACCAGGGTGTCATGAGCGGCATCATCACTGGCCCGTACTTTAAAGCCTTCTTCAACCATCCCACTGCCTACGAGATCGGCACACTCGTCGCCTCGCTCGAGCTCGGAGCTCTCGTCACCAGTCTCGCCTGCGGTCGACTCGCCGACATCTTTGGCCGCAAGAATACCCTCTTCTGGGGTGCCGTTATCTTTTCAGCAGGCGGGGCCATCCAGACCTTCACATCAGGCTACGATACCATGCTCATCGGCAGAGTCATTGCGGGCCTCGGCGTCGGCGTTCTCAGTATGATCGTCCCCACCTACCAATCCGAGGTTTCTCCCGCAGAGAGTCGTGGTAAGCTTGCCTGCATCGAATTCACAGGAAACATCATCGGTTACGCCAGCAGCGTATGGGTCGATTACTTCTCATCGTTCATCGAAAGCGACCTCTCTTGGCGTCTTCCGCTCAGTATCCAAGTCATCATTGGTATAACTCTGGCTGTCGGATCCGTGTTGCTTCCCGAGTCTCCACGCTGGCTCCTCGACAAGGACATGGATCACGAAGGTATGCGCGTCCTCGCTGATCTGCATGGTGCAGGCAATCCCAACGAGCCCCGCGCCAAGCTCGAGTTCCGCGAGATCAAGGAGAACGTTCTCTACCTTCGCAAGCAGGGCGACAACTCATACAAGCGCATGTTCACCCAGTACCGCTATCGCACCCTCATCGCCATGTCGTCGCAAATGTTTGCTCAGCTCGTCGGTATCAACACCGTATGCTACTACTTGCCCATGATCCTCGAGTCGGCTGGCTGGATCGGACGCGATGCTCTCCTCATGACCGGCGTCACCGGCATCATTTACACCCTCGCCACCGTTCCGACTTGGTTCCTCGTCGATCTTTGGGGTCGTCGTATCATTCTACTATCAGGTGCCGTGGGGTGCGGTGCTGCACTGACAGCATGCGGCTACTTCCTCTACATCGATCGCGACTACACTCCGCAAGCTGTTGTCGGCTCCATCATCGTCTACATGGCATGGTTCGGATATTCGTGGGGGCCCATCCCGTGGCTGTATCCGCCTGAGATCATGCCCCTGGCCTTCCGAGCGAAGGGAGCATCGCTGGCGACGGCGACCAACTGGTCGTTCAATTGGTTGGTGGGAGAAGTGACGCCTGTTTTGATGGAAAAGATTGGCTGGCGACTTTATATCATTTTGGCTTTCTTTGCGTTGCTGGCGTTGATTATCGTGTATTTCGGATACCCGGAGACGTCTGGCGTCCCGTTGGAGGAGATTGGTGCTCTGTTCGGTGACGAAATTACTGTTCCTCAAGATGAGGATGAGGATGAAGATGAAGATGAGGACGGGGAAGGTGGAGATGGTGCGGGAGGCAGACGACGCAGAAGTGCGAGCGTCGATGGATCAGAGGATACGCCGTTCACACCACGACCCATTCGTCGGTCCATCTCGAGCCATCCTCGTCTGCAGTCGGAAGAAGAACGTGCGGCTCGAGCTGCAGCTGCACGCGTAGCAGCCGAAGAACGACGTGCTGCTCAATCCTTCTTTGGTTTCGGCAGTGGAGGCGGTCCCGTGGCATGGGTAGGACGCTTGTTCGGTGGGAGCAAGAGGGAAGCACCTCCAGACCGCAGCTTGTACGAAGAAGTGAGACGAGACGAACACTAGGATCTTGGCCCTTTCGAATCGAGCTATCCTCTCCGACCCGGCAGCAGCAGTAGCGGTGGTAGGAAAGGTCAACAAAAGGGTTCAGAGACGCTACTGCTGCAAGACTTGGGTCACGGTGATCGCCATCGTCAGCGCGAAGAGGATGAGGACGCTTTTGTGATTAAGGATGATGAAGAGGAGGAAGATGATATGGAGTGGGAGCGTCCGCGCGAATGAGGGTGCGATCGATCGAAAGGGCCTTGTAGCAGGAGCTCGTCTTGTTGGTTTGCTAGCTGTGCTGTTTTGATCAAATGACATTGTTGTGGTTTCTGCGAGTGGGAGTGTGAGCGTATGAGTGGTGTGAATGGAGTGAACAGTTGAATGTGACACTTTTGAGTGGTGTGGACGGTGAACGTTTACAGGTGGGAAAAAGCTTCAAGCGGACAGGACAAAGCTTTATTCGGAAAGGACAGAAACAAAACACAAACGGTAATCCTATGCGATGCAAAAGGGCAGAACGTTCATTTACGACAAAACGTGCTATAAATACAGTATGAGGTTTGATGATGGGTCTGAATGCAGAATCGGAGATAGTCGCTAGGCTCTTAGGCAGCCAACGAGCCATCCGAGTTTCGAACGCCCTCCTTGAGCTGTTGAGCAGCTCTATGCTTGCTACCCTTCAACTTGTTGATGCCGTCAGGACCCACGTCGATGGTTGATTTGCGGTGATCGCGATCTTCGTGGCCGAAGAACCACCAACCGATGAATCCCAGCATCAGTCCTACGGAGGGTACAAGGACGCGGATGGTTGAGCGAGTGCGGGCGACGTTGATCTCGGGTGATGGGTAGGCACCTGGGATGGGTCCGTGGGATCGGTCTTCGCGGAAGCCTGAGACTGTGTCTGGTCGCGCTGAGAGTAGGCGAGGGGTGGTGGTGAGTGTTCGGATGGGCGACGTAAGGCCGACGCGGGCGAAGGAGCGGGCTGTGGTTTGAGGCAACATATTGTGAACGTATATGATGGTGATCTGCGTTTGGTTAATTTGTTGAGGCTTGCGTGAAGTAGCTGTTCGTAGTGTTGATATAAACAGATGACGAGCGTGTGATGGTGATCTATAAGCAAAGACGTTGCTCAGAAGGGTTATATACTCCTCTCAACGATCTACGAGCTGCAACGACAGTTCTACAGCACTCTCATCACACAGCAAACGCAATACCTCAGTGCACAGACATTCGCTCTCGCCGCTAAAGGTGTTGGTCAGCCTGGGCACGTCACATCTCCACCTTACGTGCCGGCCAACCCAGCCATCAGGAGAGACATGTGACGCCGCCGCCTTCCACCAACCACCTTGTCCTACGCAGCCGAGAATAGCAACACCTCCAATTCGCCCTCTTTCTCGCTCACACCTTTTGTGCGAGCCCTCGGCTAACGATGTGGCTTGTGAAGCGGTGGGAAATTAAGCTTCCATCTACTTGTGTCGATGCGAAGTTGTCCGTTGCTTGTGTAACAGTGTGGAGGCAAGGTGTTACTTCGTGGCTGCATCTGGCGGGATTTTTTGCGGGGTTGGACGACAGCGGCTACGTCACTTGTAGCTCACACGGTGTTCGCTTGTGAGCTGCGCGCATCAACAACAATTCGCGGAGCACATTTTGACGGTCCGGATTTCTAATTGATCATGTAACACAAACACAAGGGTCCTCAACTCATTACCCAGACACTGGCATGCGATGGGCGACCCACACGCAACGACCGCACGACAAATCGTGCTACGGCTGTCAAGATTGCGAGATTTGTGCGGCCGCTCAGAGCAACAGCAGCCCAGCTTACTTGCACAATGCAATGGTGTGCCGAGAGAAGTTGCAGAACCAGTGTGCTCTCTCGCTGACACATCGAGCTTCGTCTCGGCCACCTGACAAGGTGGCACACTCAGAACGACCAAGCCCATTTGTCAGCTCCGCTTCTTCACCTCTCGTGCGACTGACTGCCCGACACCTTCTTATAACAGCTTAGCAACATCGAACAAACTGAGATGTCGCTCCTCCCATGACCTTATCTCTGCAATATCAACACGAGACTTCAGACACACACGCATTCACCACCATCTATGAAACACAAGATATCATTTGAACAATTCAAAACCACTACTGAGTGAGAGCCTTAGGCGACAAAGGCGTACCCATGTTAGCGGGGAAAGCATAATCAGGATCCATATCCTTGAGCCTCCTTCCACCCACCAAGACAGGACCGTTCTTCTCCTGGTACAGACGCATCCTCTCCTCGATCTCTGGGCGGAACCAACGCAGCAAACCTTGAATGGGCCAAGCCGCCGCATCGGCAAGCGCACAAATAGTGTGACCCTCCATCTGCTTTGTCAACTCGTAAATCATGTCGATCTCACGGTTGTTACCACGACCTTCCTCGAAACGCTCCATCATGTTGGCGAGCCACGTAGTGCCCTCCCGGCAGGGTGTGCACTGACCGCACGACTCGTGCTTGTAGAACTTGGCGAAACGAGAAATGGCCTGCACGACGTCGGTGGTCTTGTCCATCACAATGACGGCACCGGTTCCGAGCGAAGACTGGTTCTCACGCAACGAGTCAAAATCCATGAGCACCTCCTCGCACTTGTGCTTGGGAAGGATGGGTACCGAAGATCCACCGGGGACAATACCGAGCAGGTTGTCCCATCCACCACGAACACCACCACAGTGACGCTCAATGAGCTCCTGCAGAGGGATCGACATCTCCTCCTCTACGACACAGGGGTTGTTGACGTGTCCTGAGATGGCGAACAGCTTGGTACCCTGGTTCTTGTCACGACCGAAACCGGCAAACCACGATGGTCCTCGTCGAATGATGGTGGGTGCAGCAGCGACAGTCTCGACGTTGGCGACGGTGGTGGGGCAACCAAAGACACCGACATCGGCAGGGAAAGGAGGCTTCAAACGCGGCTTGCCCTGCTTGCCCTCGAGCGACTCGATGAGCGCGGTCTCCTCACCGCAAATGTAGGCTCCGGCACCCTTGTGAACGTAGACGTCGAAATCGTATCCGGAACCGCAGGCGTTCTTGCCGATGAGACCGTCGGCGTAGGCCTCTTTGATGGCGTGCTGAAGGTGGGCGACTTCGAGGTAGAACTCTCCTCGAACGTAGATGTAGGCGGCGTTGGCGTTCATGGCACGACCGGCGACGAGACAGCCCTCAATGAGCTTGTGAGGGTCACCGCGCATGATCTCGCGGTCCTTGCAGGTACCAGGCTCACCCTCGTCGGCGTTGATGACAAGGTAACGGGGGCGAGGGTCCTTCTCCCAACCTGGCTTGTTCATGAAACTCCACTTGAGACCCGAGGGGAAACCGGCACCACCACGGCCACGCATACCGGACTCCTTCATCTGCGAGATGATCCAGTCGTGACCCTTGAGCAGGATGTCCTTGGTGCGGTGCCAGTCACCTCGTGCCTTGGCGCCCTTGAGACCGTGGTCGTGGCGCATGTAAGCGTTCTGGAAGATACGGTCCTGGTCGCGGAGACCGCCGTGGGAGCGGACGGGAGTGTCGGTGACAGTGGCAAGACCGCGCGCCTGGGATGGGGTGGCGCAGGCGACCTTGGCCACGCTGTTGAGGCTCCTTGCCGAGCGAGCGGCGCTTCGAGCGACCAAACCTATTGTGATCATGGTTGATGATGCAGTAGCGATAATATGTCGAGGGCGGTGAGAGTGTCGAATGAGATGAAGAAGTTGAAGAATGCGAGGCGGTGATTGAAATGATGCGATGCGGTCCAAGTGGTCAGCAATCTATTCATGCATGTCGCAGGGCTTATTTGCGGCCATTCGATGCTATCAACACTTACTAGCTCTCTGCATGATGTATGATAGGGATATGTTAGAGATGGTGAAGGGTCGTGAGAAGGTTGCGACGGCGTTGACATGCTTTGAGATTTGGAGACGACTCTCGCAGCTGGCTTTGGCTCTCTCGCGCTCTCTCTCACACTCGGTGGCCACTCAATTGCAGATGTGCTAATCTGGAAATTCCAAAGCAGCCTTGAGCCTTGACCCGTACGTAGCCGTCTGCCTAGCGAATTTCTGTTTTTTGGCAGCTTGCTGACCAAAGCCTCGCTCGTTGACGCGCGACTCGCCGCCAATCAGCAAAGCTTCAATTCTCACCTGCGAAATTCGGATCCGCTTGAGATGCCAACAACATTGAGCAAATCGGGCTTTGCGCAATCTCGATCAACATCTCAAGACGTTCTCGACTCTCACATTCCACTCAACAAACACATACGTTGCAATCTCTCTCCTCCATCTTCTTGATTTGCTTGCAAGGTATACTGAAGAGAAGCGTTTGCTCAAGCCTTGTGAGGATTGGGGAACGACGCGAAAGTGCTGCTCCGAGACATTGGGCTCAGAGCATCGGAAGACGTGTCTCCATCCTCGCTGTCATAGAGCATCGAAGTGTAGTCAACCAAGTCAAGGCGTCAGTGTCTTTTCACCCACATTTCATTTCCAATGCTACCAATACTCACGTCTCTCTGTGGTAGCTCTCGAGATGTCCAAGCGCCGACCGCTGCTTTTGACCGTACGCCCTCTGGCAGTAGCAGAAGTACGCCTGTTGCAAGGAGCAAGAAGTCGTCAAAACCCGATCGATCAGTAAACAATCCTTTCGCTTGTCTCACTTGTCTCCTCCTAGCTCGAGCTACGCACCTGAGTCACGAACAGCAACGCCGCCAACCCACCCATAGCAGCCACCTGAGCCCACATAAAATAGTTACAGATCTGTTTGCCCGGAGCAAACGAATCCAGCGCATCAAACGGTACGCCCGTCGACGAGTTGAGCGGAGGATTACCGTATATCCGCTCGCACACGTCCTGAGACTGTTTGTGCTTGCTCGCAATGACCCCTGTTCCGATGGCTGCGATTGCCGTCACTACCAGCACGAGAAGAAAGTTGATCCGGATGTAGAGACGGTAGATCGAGCTCATCTCGATTCGCACTGTCAGCAGGCCGATGACTTGCCAGGCGAGCGTGACGATTGCGAATATAAGCAGGACCAGAGTGAAGATTCGAGGTAGGGTGTCGACAGCTGCAACGATGGTAGGCGTGGTAGTGCTGAGTACGATAATGCAGCCGGCGACAAAGGCGAATTCGAGAGGGATCAGGTAGGCTCCTGCTTTGACGAGCGGGTAGCTTAGGCAGCAGAACTCCACCCCTCTACGACCTCGACTCGCCTTGTGATCGTATTGATCTTCCATGCTGATGTACGATTGAGTGGGCTGTTTGCAGTAGCTGTACTAGGCGCCTACCAGAGACGTTCGATCGAAAACTTGAGCTTGAACGAAACGCTTTCTAACAATACCAGATTGCACCAAAACGACAAGAATGCACTGCAGAGTCGATCTACCAGAGACCGAAGCTCGATTCTGCGAGTTGAGGAGATGAAGGGATGGAGGACGAAAGGAGAGCAACCAGCGAGGGATTACTCTGACCACTAATCTTTCGGGCAGCAGCAATCATCAAAGACCGCCGGTTAGTGCGGGCAGGCAGGCGCTCAATGAATCTACCTGGCAACATTGTATTAAGGAGCAGCATCAGCAGAGAAGCAGGAGCATATGCTGTAGGTTGAATGAAGCAAGAGATCAACTCTACTTTTGCCAAATAAAGGGCAGCAAAGGTTGAGAGCAGCTCGAGCTGTCAAACTTGGCAAGTCGCCGTCTGCTGTTGCGAAAAACGATATTTTCCGCGCGCAACGTCAACAGTCGAGATATATCAACCTTGCCGGATTTTTTTTTTTTTCAAAGTGTTTGAGACGTCATTCAAACTCCTTCCCTCAATGCCCAAACGATCTGCGCGGCATAGAAGCATGTGGCACAGCAGCGAGCCCAAGTAGCAGGGTCGCCGATCAAGATAAGTTTCCGAATCGGGAATAGGCAGAAGAAAATGATAGCTCGGAGCTTGCCGACTACAGTAAAGCGCCGAATTCTCGGGCACTTCGAACGGTCGCTTCGCCCTGCTTCTTCTGCTCAGCTCACAGCTGTAAGACTACCTTCTGCAAGATGGCCTCGTGGCAAGCGAGACCTCAGACAAGTTCAACCTTCCGTCTTCTCAATGCCTTTTTTTGCCCTCGTGTGTTGCTGCCCTGCTTCGTGTGTGAAGTCGTCATTCTCGAATCATTCGTTCCGCGTATGCATATGCAATAGGTCTGAGTAGTGTATGTGATTGCTGTATCAAATCTTGATCATGTTACATTTTGTTCGTATGCAGTGGTTAAGACATCTGTCCCCGTTGGTCTTGCAACTTGTTGACCTGTAGACGAGCGTCACAAAGAAATGAATGGAGCAGTAGGTCAAGTCAACATCACTTCTACTCTCTCCACGCAATCGGCTTTCTGGCATCAGCGATGAGGGGCATCAACTTACAATGAACAAAGAAGTATCGAGGAAGCGCTCTACGCAGTTGCTAAGGCAAGCCTCTTCGCCACGACCGAAGCTCGAACCGATCGACGACTTGATGCACTGGTCCCAGCATCGGTCGGTGAAAGTGTGGATAGACGACTGAACGCGAGCCTTGGCCTGCTCGGCGTCGAGGAAAGTCTGCAGCTCTGTTTTCGCCGAAAAGAAAGCAAAGATGGAGGATAGAGGGAGTCAGAACTACGTCCCTGTAGTACGGCTAGAACCCTTTCTTTGGCTTGCAGCCAAGCTTGCCTTGACGGAGATTGAACCTACCCTTCTGATCAGCTTCTGCGAGTCCGGACATTGTGTGCTATATGTGTATGTGGTTGAAGGTGATGAGGTAGGAACGACAAGGAGGAAGATGTGGAGAAGTTGGCTTGGAAAGCTCAAGCTTCGATCCGGATCTTCTCAGTTTTTGGATTAGTCATGCTCACCTATTTTGCCGGAAAAGCGTGGAGGTTGGACCGAAATTTCGCTTTCTTCGCCTGCAGCTAGGAATTTTTTCGTTTCCTGAACCCTGGATTTCCCCCAGTTCGCTCGACATTTCTTCTTTCTGTCCAACACCCTCCATCACATTTGACCCTGCTAAAATGGCGGAAGCAAAGCTCACAAAGAAGCAGCAGAAGGCTGCGCAATTCAAGGCCGGCAGAAAAGGCAAAGCTGCCGCTCTCGAGGATCACCCCGCCACCCCTGACGATGTTCCCGAGGACGAGCCGGCCTCTTCTAGTGCACCCGAGGCGTCCACATCTGCTGTCACTACATCAGCTGAAGAGCCAGTAGCACCAGTCAAGGAAGAGAAGCGAAACAAGAAGCGCAAGCGTCTAGCTGCTGAAGCTGAAGCTGCTGCAAAGGCTGGAATCGCTCCAGAAGAGCCAAAACCCAAGAGCAAAGACGAAAGCAAACCGAAGAAGCCCAAAGCAGCATCCAAAGCGAAAGCCGAACCTGCGGCGAATGCCAAGAAGACCGCGTTCGGTGACGATGGTGAGGTAGCGTCCGAGCAAGCTGTCGCACCTGAAGTCGCTGCTTCTTCTCCCGCTGCAGAGACCTCAGCCAAAGGCAGCAAATTCATCCTCTTCGTCGGCAACATGGCTTTCACCACTACCACCGAAAACATCTCGAAACACTTTGGTCAGGCCTGTGGTGAAGTGCCCTCTGTCCGACTGCTCACACGCAAAGCCGATCCCAACGCCCTCGCCTCGCTCTCCGCCTCCAAACGCAAATCCATCGCCAAAGGCAAAGCGCAAGACCCGTCAAAACCTCAGTCTAAAGGATGTGCCTTTGTAGAATTCAAAACCAGCGAAGCTCTTCGTAAAGCGCTCAAGTTTCACCATACCATGTTGGAAGGTCGAAAGATCAATGTGGAGCTGACAGCGGGTGGAGGAGGCAAGTCGGAAGCGAGACAGGAGAAGATCAAGGCGAAGAATGCAGGGTTGGATAAGGAGAGGCAGAAGTTGCATGGGAAGTATGTGGCGCCGAAGAACGAGGCGAGGAAGAGGAGGGGTGCGAAGCAGGACGAAGGTCGGGAGGAGGATAGGCCGAGTAAGAGGAGTAGAGGTGAGGAACAAGGGTCGTGGGGAAGGAACAGCGGGAAGGAGAGAAAGTTGCCGAGATTTATGGCGACTGGTTCGAATGCTGTTCCTGTCGCTCCTACTTCGTAAGCACCAATTCGTACATGCTTCTCTATTCATCGATACCTTTTCAATACACACGCACATGCACTATCAACGGGAGGATGCACAGAAAAGAGTGTGGACCGTCTTTTATGACGTATGACACGAGACACTTAAACATGAACGAAGGGCAGAACAGGAAGGCAGAGAGGGAAAAGAAACGAGCGCAAGCAGCAGATGAGGCCCAAGATTCGTGCACACGACGCACATCAAGCAGTCGTGCTATCCGCCGCAGCATCGTCGACGTTCCACAGACACATTCCCATATGAGGATCCTTACTCTCACCTCCCTTGGCGGTGCAATCATCCTGGAAAGCCTTGATAGCGTCATCTCTAGCACTGTCGTGATCCAACTGACAAAAACCGAAGGTGTAGGATATGGCGTTGGTCCACATGGCGCTGCACTGAGTTTTAGTCTTTTCGTCGACAATGGTATCGTCTCCTCCTCCTAGGGTGGTGTAACCGGGGAGTACTTTAGCTTTGGTGATGCTAGCGAGAATTTTAGCGCAATGAGCCATGAAAGTGGCGGAAGCGACTTTGCGTTGGGCGCAAGCGTAGATCTTGGGTTGTTGGGCGTCCGTGTTGTGAAGGATGGGTTTGCTCGAGGCTTTGCAGCAGGCGTGGGATTGGGTGATGGCGTAATCGACGAGGGTGTAGTGGAAGGTTCCGGTAGTTTTGAAACCGTCTTTATCGTTGGTTCCCTTTCCAGCTGCGTCGGCAGCGCCGGCACCGGGAGCAGGAGCACCAGCGTCCGGAGCAGGAGCAGGAGCAGGAGCAGGAGCCGGCTTCTTATAACTTCCGTCGTAGTTTGGCCATTGTTGAGGGCAGTAACCCTTGTCAGGGTTGATCAGCTCACCGCCATTCTGAGTACAGGAGGCCTTGAACGCATCGGACGCCTCGGGGGGCGTAGATCCTTTCAGTTGAGAACAGAACTGAATTCCAATTCGACGTGCACCGTGGTAGGGAGCCAGAGGAATAGCCTGATGTTCGAAACACTGGTACTGCGGAGCCGACCTCATCTCGGTAGGGAGGCCCATACAGCAGAGCAAGTCGTCGACCTTGGTGTTGCCGGTCAGGACAATGTTGTAGTCTCGAATCACGTACTTGTTGGGGTCGGTAATCGGGGCGTCTGCAGAGACGTGCGAGATCATGCCGAGCGAGACGGCGCCGAGAAGGCCAAGCCAGTTGCGCTTCACTTGCATCGTTGGAAGTGTCAGGGACGGAGGTGGCGATAGGATACGTAGGAAAAGGTGAAGGAGGTAAGGAAGGAGCAAAGAGGAACGAAAAGTGGGAACACGTGTGCCAACAACCCCTACTTATAACGGACACAAGCTTCCGGCCTGCTCTTCAAGTGAAATCAGACACTGTCCCACCAAAGCACAGCACTACGCTGCGTCACACCCACCTCAGTCACCTCCCTTATGAAGTCAAACTAGACAAGTCGAGACTGGACAATCGTCGCTGAGCTTTTTCAATGGACGCCCGCCTCGATCACCAAAACGAGAAACCCCCCAAATGAAAGCCTGGTGGGTTTGCCAACTCCCCACCGCTCATCCGCCTATCAACATGAAACACCGTTACAGTGCCACAGACCAAAAGCACAGCGAGCACAGGAGGCAACGAGTGTTGCGATTTGGAGGGGATGAAAATGCATTGCAACAGAAAAAGGGTGGGTCAAAGGGGCAAACCGCAGATCTCGCAATCCGACGCACCAGGTTCATTGTGATACGTGCAGTGGGAGCACACTTTGACTCCAGCTGGTCCGTCGTCGGCCGATGCTGCCGCAATCGCTGCAGCTGTGGCAGCATCTGTGTCGCTGCTTTCGTTCCTGGCGGATGCACGACGAACGTGCGAGACCTGCACATCGTCGCTATCATCATCTTGGCCGTCGTCGTAAAAGTCCTCGTTAGCATCATCGAAGCCGACGTCGTCGTCCGAGTCCATGCCACCGTCGTAGGTGAATTGATCCTTGGGCGGTTCTGGTGCCTTGGTCTCGCTTGCTGAAGAGGGTGCGTGTTCGCGGGCCAGTGCCATAAGTGTCTGCCAACCCGGTCTGAGAAGGAGAGCATCAAGCGCAGCACCTGAGTCGTGAGTGGTGGCCAGACGGCAAAGCGCAGCCATATCGTCTTGATCCAGGAAGCCACTAGTGTCGAGGAAAGCAAGCAGATGCCAATCACTCAATGCACCCACCAACTTTTGACGCACCTGATCGTCATCAGCCTTTGACTTGCCCTTGGTGCTCTCAACATCATCTCCGACAGGGAAAAGCTCTTTCTGACCCACAATCTTGCCGATGCTGGTGAGCGCAACAGTAAGATCCTGATCGTGGAGACCGGGTCGGTTCTCGATGGGGAATTTGGAGCTGAGGAAGGTCGGGTTCGGAGCGTTGGGGAAACCGTGGGTCGCATTGACAATGAGATACTCGACGGGGAAGGTGGGTTTGGCGCTCTCCTTGACGTCGATCTTGTACTCGTTCTTGTAGCGGTAAAACACTTCGGGGACGTATCGCTCGCCTTCGCTGGGTTTGACGCGGATGATGTTGGGGTTAACACTAGCCTCGATCATATCTGCCTGGACCATGCCCATACCCTGCTCGCTGATCTGGTACGCCGATACATCGATCGCACCTTCCTCTGTGCCGCTGAGAATGCAAGTAACGAATTTGGAGTTGAAACGGCCTGTTGAGCTGAAGCGAGACGGGTTGGGGTTGCCGAGCTGCAGCTGAGCGGCAAATATAGTCTCGTTTCCGGAGAGGAAGAAGCTGTCTTTGTGACGTTTACAGACGACTTTGCCGGCCAAGGAAGGGTCCTGGTGGGTTGGATCGGCGGGACTCAAATCCGAATAGATCATGCCGACGAACTCGAGTCCGCAAAGCTTTGCCAGCTTCTCGACACGAGGCTGATCCTCCCATGGCACGCCGAGCGTCAACCCATCAAGCTCGCCCTCCTGTGGAGGCTCGTGAATTGCTTCAACAACGGCCTTGATGCCCATAGGTACGTCCGGGTAAGCCTCGTAGCGTCCGAGAAGGAAACCGAATCGCTGCGTCGCGGTGCTGCGCCAGAACGTCAGAATATTTTCGATAAGATCGGGATGCGCAAACTCGACGTGATCCACCATGCGGTAAGGTTGTCGTTGAAGCGTGATAGCGGAAGGCTGACATTTGGTGCAGATACCTGCAGGCCAGCTTGGATGACTGCCAGAGGGGCAAGGTTTCTTGACGCTATAGTCTGCTTCTTCCAGTGGCGGAATGAAGGACTGACTGGGCTTATTGGTGGCGATGTCTTGCTTGCGCAAGTAGGCGTGGAAGGAGAGATGCTTGATGCTGTTTTCGGTTTGATACTTTGAGTCGTATGGTTCGAGGGGCATACAGTAGTCGCACATACCCTTAGGACCGTGACGACAGAATTGCGAGTCTTTCTTGCGGGTAATCTTGCCTTCTTGTGCCTCCCAGTAAGTATCGACGCTATGTTCCTTGACAGTCTCCCATGGCTTCTTTGGACGCGATGTTGAAGAGGAAGGCTGCTGTTGCGACGATGACATCGAGGCAGCTGCGGATGAGGACTCTGCTGTTGCAGCTGGCGGAATGGCTGTATCGGAGCTGGTAGAAGCTGCTGCTGCGGTGGATTCGGACTCCTTGTAGGCAGCGAACAAAAGGTGACCGTGACTGATACCTAGTTCACCTAGTGTGCTACCTTTGAGGGTGCTAGCGGCGAACTCTCCACCTCTTGGCTGATTCGAAAAGGTAAGGGACTCCGGATCCGCACTTGGCATGGTCTCGAGGACCTTTTCGATGAGGTTGGAGGCATCGTCGTTGGGCTGTAGCTCGAAGCGAAAGTTGCCGTCCTTGGACCGCACACGAATGATCATGATTGAAGAGTTGTCGAGGCGGGTTGTCGATGCTGCGCGATGAGGATCCAAGTCTAGTCGACTACCGCAGTGTGTTCGTGATGGCAATCGTGGTGGTTCTGACGTGGAATGTGGCAGGCTGATCCTGGATCAGGTGTCGTTTGAGCTGTTCGGTGCTGAGCCTCGAGGCTGGAAGAAAGTGGAGGTTGAGCGCTGAATTTTTGCGCCTGTGCGCTGCTTTATGGCGGCTCAGGGCGAAGGGTCCACGCGTTAGCAAAGTCGATCACGAAATTGAAGCGATGTTAGGCCCGAAAGCAGAAATCGGACGATCCACCGGGTGAGATCTGAGATCTGATCAACGGCCTTAATACACTTGAAAGCCGAAACAACTGATACGCGGCCGAAGAGGCGGCATGCCATGCAAGCTCGGAGCAGGAGCTTCCGTCCTGACCAGTATCATGCTGAGAGCAAATTGATTCTCACAACCTTGTCTGCCGAGGAGTCTTGACTGCGCACTCAATCAAAGTTGAGAACAGTAAAAGTTGGGCAATCAAGGCTCGTATCAAGTCAGAAGAGTTCGGTAATTGTTGCTCACCATTCGCTCGAACCACAATACGGTTTCTTAAAGGGGATACGAAGTCGTTTGGAGCGCGGCTCGATGATGAGCAGATGGCACCCTTCTGGATCTTCGAAGATTGGGATTCATGAAGAGTGGCTGTCGAGTCATCGATAGACAGGCTCTCAACGATGTTTGCATCGCATCACCATGCTCCGAGATCGTAGAGCCACATGGACGATGGAGGCATGAAAGTGGACGGAGGGGCTTGGTGTAGGGAATGCTAAGCGACGTGTCAAACGACTCGGCGGGAGGCGAGGCGGAGCCACTCTGTGTGAACGCGAGCGGAAATAGCTTGAAGGTGATTGGTACAGCTGACCTATCTCTCATGCCGAAAAGAGGCACACGACACGATTTCCTTAATGAAAAGCGGTAACGAGTTTTGCTCCGCGGAGTGTCGGTCTTGAAGAGCAACCTGTATCTGCATGCAGAAAGCCGTTTTATGCTCTTGGACGTGACCTTTTTTTCGCTCAAGCTCGTCAACAAGCCGTCTGAACCGGAAAAGTGAATAATTTGCCGCGAATTGCTCTCGCTGTGTCGCCTCCCTCACTTCATTTGTTGCAGAGTTGGACAGCAATGTTGTTGTCGACCCACTTGAGCGCTAGGACACTGCAGCAGCATCGGTCTTGTGCGGTAACTTGATTGACTTGGCAGAGTCGAGCGGAAGCGGTGTCCTTCAAGGCAAAAGGAAGCACATGGTCACAAATCGGTTCAAAACCTGACCCCGCATCTCAGCTGCTGTGCTTGATGCTTGTTGGTTTCGAAGGTGCCGCCGGAGACGATGCTGCCAAATCAAAAACAAATTCGATTTTCGGCCCCATTTTTTGTTTTTCCTCTCCCGCGGGCAAGCTGAGCTGATGCATTTGATGCATTTGCCGGTTCGATCTTTGCGAAGTGTTTTGTTTCGTGGCCGCTTTCCACCGCGAAAAGGGGCCAAACCCTCTGTGACTGCTGTATATCCGACCAAGGATGATTGATGTCCGCGCCACAAACTCAGGACGAACCGAGCCTTTGACACCAAA
This sequence comes from Anthracocystis walkeri, assembly GCA_928858565.1. Taxonomy (NCBI): domain Eukaryota; kingdom Fungi; phylum Basidiomycota; class Ustilaginomycetes; order Ustilaginales; family Ustilaginaceae; genus Anthracocystis; species Anthracocystis walkeri. Next base: position 350,381 of record CAKMXV010000004.1, read on the forward strand.
GAAAGCGGATGCAGGTCCAACATTTGACCTTGTGTTCATCTGTCTCTCCCTTCTTTCTTTGCTTGTTCAGCAATTCGCAAAGTGTATTCAGCCTCGCTTTCTCCGCGGAAATCACATCGCTTGCCTCTCTCATTGAGCCCTGTCTTGACTGTCTCTCTGCTCTGATTTTTGTAATACATTGCCGGTGATCCTCGTTTGCGTCGGGCGCTTCTCTAGTTAAGTTAGTCTGTCTGCCTCTTTCTCTCTCTTCCTCGCCTTAACCCTGTGTGACTTTGCCACGGCGTTGTTCCTCGTCGTCGTCACCGTCACTTTGTTCACGCCGCCTCATCCTTTCCTTTCTACGCCCATTCTCTTTCTTACCTTCACCTTTTGCATTGTTTGTCTATACTTGCTCGCTCCTTCTATCGCTCAGTTCGCTTACGACATTGCTGCAGTCCCGCCGACATTGTGACGCAGCTCGTTTCGTTTCTAGACCCTACTTTCGTTAGCATTCTACCGTCATCACCTTGGTTCCGTCGCCCATACCAACGCTACTTTCTCCCTTCGCTCAATTGCTACGTCTCCGAGGCGGTCTATACCTAGCGTGCTCTTTGCTATATCATAGAGCTACGACTGCCTTTGCCGCGTGCACCTTCGACCTTCCCAACGACATCATCCTAGCAACACGAGATTGCAGTGGTCATACTGCATGTCGACTTCATCCCAAGTGGCCTGAGTCCAACAACGTCATTCTAGGCATTCGCCTTCTGGTCATCATCCAAACCTCCCACCCATACTGCGACAATGTCGGCCCCAGCATCAAGCACGGCGCAGTCCGGCGCCGCATCACATGATGCTGCTACCACTGTCGATACAACAACCCAATCAACAGCAGTGCTCGCCGCTGCCATCGCAGACACAGAAGACGAGAGTCAGAGCGAATCCTCTACAAGTGCTGCTCCCTCCAGCGAGAAAGCCGCACAAGTCTCCACCACTGGCGATGAAAAGCCCGGATACGACTACAACCCGGGCGTTCGCACCTTTGTTGGAGGCAAACACAAGGAGAAGTGGTACCAGGTCTGGCGTCCCAAGAATCCTCCACCTGCTCCGCCCGCTAGCCTTGACGATGCCAAGCTCATTCCTCTCGCCAACGCCAACATCATCAACCGCATCTTCTTCCAATGGATGACACCCATCATGGTCCTCGGCTACCAGCGACCTCTTGAAGCCACCGACCTCTGGGCGCTATCCGAAGACCTTAGCGCCAAGCAGCTCGGTGGTCAGCTTAACAGAGACTGGAACCGCCGCGTTCGTGAAGCAAACGACTACAACGACAAGCTCGTCTCGGGTGACATTCAGCCCGGTTGGAGGAGACGCGCTTCCTGGGCGATTCGTTCCAAACTCAACCGAAAGGGCGGCAATCTCAAGCAACGCGAGGCTAGCTGGAGAGCTCCACCTCGCCCAGGACCCGCCGCCGCCGCACCTGCAGGACCTCTCAAGCCCGGCCAACCGAAACCCAAGACCCCAAAAGATCCATCCGGCCACAAGAAGCCATCGCTTGTGTGGGCCATGCACGATCAACTCGGATGGAAGCTGTGGTCTGGCCTTCTCTTCAAGATTGTCGGCGATACTTCGCTTATCACGTCACCACTTGTCCTCAAGGCCATCATCAAGTATGCTCAAGAGCTCTACACCGCTCATGCACAAGGCGTACCGGGCCCTCCCGTCGGTCACGGTGTCGGTCTCTCGTTTGCGCTCTTCTTCATGCAGATCATATCCTCCCTCGGCACTCATCAATTCTTCTGGCGTTCCATGTCGTGCGGTGTCGAATCCCGTGCAGCGCTCATCACCGCCATCTTTGAACGTGCTATGAAGATGAATGGCAAGGCCAGATCTAGTGGCAAGCTCATCAACCACATTTCCACCGACTGCAGTCGTATCGACTTTGCCTCGGCTTGGTTCTCGGTCGTCTTTGCCGCTCCCGTCCAAATGATCATCTGCATTATTATCCTCCTCACTCAGCTCGGTCCATCCGCTCTTGCCGGTTTCGCCATCATGATTCTTGCCACGCCTCTCCAATTGCAGGCCATGAAGGCCCTCTTCAAGATCCGAAGAGCTTCCATGAAGTGGACCGATGCCCGCGCCAAGACCATCCAAGAGGTTCTTGGTGGCATGCGCGTCGTTAAGTCCTTCTCGCATGAAGCCAAGTTCCTCGAGCGCATCTACGAGATCCGCAAGAACGAGCTCAACGGTATTCGCAAGATCCTCATCATCCGATCTGCCAACAACGCCATCGCCTTCAGTTTGCCCATCTTGGCCGCTGTCCTCGCCTTTGTCGTCTACAGCCTCACTGGTCATGATCTCAACCCTGCTGTCGTCTTCCCATCGCTTACGCTCTTCCAGCTGCTGCGTATGCCGCTCATGTTCCTGCCTCTCTCCCTTTCCGCCACCACCGATGCCAGGAATGCCTTCGATCGTCTCTACACCGTCTTCACCGCAGAGCAACTCGAAGACACGGTCGAGCACGACCAAGACAGCAAGTTCGCTCTCATCGTCCGCGACGGTTCTTTCCGCTGGGAGGCTGTTGAGGCCGACGAGGCTCTTCAGTCTAAGGCCAAATCCAAGGGAGGTGCACAGGGTGCTGCTGGACCCAAACTCAATTCCTCCGACGCCAAGTCAGCGTCTAAGCAGGGCATGCTCGGCAAAGCTAAGAAGTTGATGAAAAAGTCGGCTGCTCCTCCTGCTGCCAACGAGCCTGGCCTTCCCGTGCCAGTGTCGTCCAAGAAAGGCAATACTGACAATGAGCGTCGTCTACAAGAGATCCAGGCAGAACAGAATGACACTGCCGCCGACGGTGACAACGAGGCGATTGTCACCGAAGTTCAACTCGAGCCTACGCTTGGCGAGGCAAGCGATACCGAAAAGGCTGTTCAGGAGGTGCAGGAGCCCTTCTCCATGTCTCAAATCAATTTGTCCATCTCCAAGGGTGAACTCGTCGCCATCGTCGGTCCTGTTGGCTCGGGCAAGTCGTCCTTCCTCCAGGCTTGCATTGGTGAAATGCGCCAGACCGGTGGTACCGTCCAGTGGGGCAGCGAGCGTGTTGCCTACTGCTCTCAGAGCGCTTGGATTCAGAACGCGACTCTGCGCGACAACATCCTCTTTGGTCAATCCTTCGACGAGGAACGCTACTGGCACGCCGTCAAGGTTTCAGAGCTCGAGGCAGATCTTGCCATCTTGCCTGCTGGCGACCTCACCGAGATCGGCGAAAAGGGTGTCAACCTGAGTGGTGGTCAGAAGCAGCGAGTCAACATCGCTCGTGCTCTCTACTACAATGCCGACATTGTTTGTCTGGACGATCCGCTCTCGGCTGTCGATGCGCATGTCGGCAAGGCTTTGTTCTACAACGCGATCATGGGTTTGCGCGCTCAGGGTGCAACTGTTCTCCTCGTCACCCACGCCCTCCATTTCCTCCCCGACGTCGACCGAATCATCACTCTCGAAGATGGCCGCATTGTCGAGATGGGCACCTACAATGAGCTCAATTCTGCTAATGGTCCTTTCCAGCGCCTTGTCGTCGAATTTGGCGGTGAAAAGGAAAAGGACGAAGAGGAAAAGAAGGAAGACGAGGCCGAAGCCATCGAAGAGTCGGAGCACACCAAGAAGGGCAAGGAGGTGGACCGCGCCAACCTCTCTGGTGGCAAGTCTGGTGACAAAGCCGGTGCGACCATGCAGGCCGAAGAGCGAAACACGGGCTCCGTATCGCTGCGTGTCTACATATCGTACCTTAAATTCGGTCGTGGCGCCTACATGGTTCCCATCTGCGTTACTAGCATTGTGCTCATGCAGGTGGCCAACATTCTCAACTCGTATTGGCTGATTTGGTGGCAGAAGGACCACTTCAACCGACCCATCGGCTTTTACATGGGCATCTACGCCATGCTTGGTATCGTCATGACCATCTTTACGTTCATCATGGGCTGCGCCATGGGCTATCTCAGCTACTACGCCTGCAAGCGTGTCCACCACGAGGCGATTCAGCGTGTGGTCTATGCGCCTATGGCGTGGCTCGACGTGACGCCGATCGGCCGAATCATGAACCGATTCTCCAAGGATGTGGATGTGGTGGATAACCAGCTGGCTGATGCGGTTCGAATGGCTGCCAATACGCTCGCATCCGTCGCAGGTGCCGTCATCCTGATTACCATCCTCACGCACTACTTTGTGATTGCTGTCGCCGTCGTCCTCGTATTCTACTTTTACGGTGCGCTCTTCTACCGATCCTCGGCGCGAGAAGTCAAACGACTCGATGCAATCTTGCGTTCCAGCCTCTACTCGCACTTTTCCGAGACGCTTTCGGGCCTTGCCACTATCCGAGCCTACCGCGAGACCGACACATTCATCAAGGAGAACCAGAAGCGAATGGATGTCGAGAACCGCGCCTACTACCTCAGCATCACGAATCAGCGATGGCTCGGTGTTCGCCTCGACATGCTTGGTGCGCTTCTTGTGCTCATCGTCGCTCTGCTGACCACCGCCAGCTCCACGCCCATCACCGGTGGTAATGCAGGTATCGCACTCACGTACATGCTCACCGTTGCACAGGCCTTCTCGTGGATGACACGTCAGATTGCCGAGGTCGAGAATGACTCGGCCTCCGTGGAGCGATTGCTTTACTACGCTGAAGAGTTGGAGCAGGAGAAGGCTCAAACGCGCCCTGATAACCCGACGCGCGAGTCTTGGCCGGAGGAGGGACGCATTTCGTTCAAGAATATCTGGCTCAGCTACCGACCTGGTCTGCCATCGGTGCTCAAGGGTATCTCGTTCGAGGTCGGAAGCGGCGAGCAGGTCGGCATCGTAGGTCGAACAGGTGCAGGTAAGAGTTCTCTGTTGACCGCGCTGCTGCGATTGGTAGAGCTCAGCAAGGGTTCGATCGAGATCGACGGCATCGACGTTGGCAACATTGGTCTGGAGGACCTAAGACGTAAGTTGGCGATCCTGCCTCAAGAACCACTATTGTTCAGCGGAACGCTTCGAACCAACCTGGATCCATTCGGCATCTATGACGATGCCCGACTCAACGACGCTCTCAAGCGTGCATACCTCATCGGTGACGACACGCACACGCACGGCGCCGCGACACCCGTGATGCCCGCCATCGAAGCAGGAAGCGAAACGGCTTCGGTCTCTGACGACGAGAAGAAAGCGTTGGCTGTCTCTGGCGATTCGACGCCCACCCGAGCCGTATCGCGCATCAACCTCGACACGGTGATCGAAGAAGAGGGTGCCAACCTTTCGGTAGGTCAACGATCGCTCGTCTCCCTCGCTCGAGCACTGGTCAAGAACTCCAAGATCATCTTGCTGGACGAAGCCACAGCCTCGGTCGACTTGGAAACCGACGCCAAGATCCAGCGGACCATTCGAGAGGAATTCGCCAACCGCACCATCCTATGCATCGCGCACCGTCTCAGGACCATCTTGTCGTACGACCGCATCGCCGTATTCGACCAGGGCGAGCTTGCTGAGTACGCTAGCCCGCTCGAACTGTTTGACCGTCCAGACGGAATCTTCCGCAGCATGTGCGAGAGGAGCAACATTACGCGCGACGAGATCCTGCGCAACGCTACAAAGCCGATCGCGCCTGCTTTCTAAGCAGCAGGCTCCTTGATTGGTCTTAGACTTGATAGAACGCACTCATACACACTTAGCCCCGAGCCTTCGTAGCATTTCAAAAAAACTTTGTTCATGTACATCACCCTCGGAATAGCATTAGGAATCGTACCCACTTCGCACACCATACACAGTCCGCTCTTAACCGCCTTGACACTTTGAACATCATTCCAAACATGTGAATTACGACAAAAGCACAACACATTTTCCCCTTTCAACCATACGACCCCATCTGATTCCCACTCTTGGGCTTACTAATCTTGCCAATGTTCTTCTTGACGATATCAAACACCACGGCGTACATGTTCCTCATATCCGTCAGGTGCATTTTCAACCTATAGACCGTCTTCCTATCGTGCTCTCTTATCGCTTCTTTATAATCCTCAACGCCTGGGAACCTGACCAATTTCGCCGCTAGATCACCTCTTGCCGAATGGAAAGTGAACGGAGTAGCGATGAGGTTGTAGGCCGAATCTTGGGTTCTTACGATTTCGTTGAGTGCTTCTTCCTGAATGGAAACGCCGAAGGTGTCGCCGTCTTCGATCTGGGGCATTTGTAAGTTGATGTACATTTTGAGGGCGTCTGTGAGTTCGATGAGTTGATCCCATTCGGAACGTAGGTCGTTGAAGGCATTCGTTAGGTAGGTCGATGTGTGAAGTATGCCGGAGTATACGTGCGCTTCTTCGCTCGTCGAAGAGCCGTTTACCGCTCCGGTGTCGGCGACCTTGCGTTTTTTACTACTCACACCATCTTCGTGCGATGTGGATGAAGGGTAGACAGCGACATCAGTATTGACGGATGAGGGATCAAAGTATCGAGTCTTTGAGAATAGGTGAGTCTGATCGTTTTCGACTTGTGCGATCTTAGCGTTGAGCGAGAGGATTTTTTCCGGTAGAGTCTTTTGGATGATGTTGATGGCGTTATCTCGTATACTTTGCTGCCAGGATTCGAGAGCGTCTGCTGTGGATTGCTCGAATTGTAGCTTGACTGCTACCGACATTGTAGCGTTGCTGAAGAGGCGTGCGTGTGCGTGTGTGGAAGAGAAGAAAAGAGTAACACACGGAGAGAGTTCAGGGTCCTTTGTGCTCAGAGCTCTGCAGTTGAGAATTTTACGCTGTGCTGTCGAAACAAAATCGCGAATTGCGCACCGACCAGCCTGTCAACTGATTCGACGTGCATGTTCAAACCTTTCATTCACCACCATCCCTCTGATCCACCACATCTCGCTGAATTATCCCACGGAGAGCTCTCTCAACCACTTTGGTGACTCTCACACGTCCTCAAGCATCCAATGGATCCGTGAATATACCCCACAACCCTCTATCGCTGGCAACCCCGTCCTCGAACCCTTCGGCAAAAACTCTCCACACAACCATGACTCTCCAAACCGACGAAGCCCAACTGCTCAAAGCCTACCATCTCGATACACTAGAACCCTCAACGTGGCACACTACACAACTCGAAGACGACTCCAAAGATGCTGCCTCTTCCATCGCTGATGAAGCTGACCCTCTCGGTCTGCGTTCGTCTATGGCTACATTCCGAGCTCTTCCCAAGGAAGTTAAACAGCAGACTTCGCTCTCGTCCAAAACGTTTGACCCTAAAATCTTCCTCTCCACAATTCATCCTGATGCGACATTCGCCGATCTTTCGCATGGAATTCAGCATTTGAAGAATAGTATCGACCAGAGGTCGGAGGCGTTGAAGGTGCTGGTGGAGGATAACTTTGACAGGTTCGTCGCGGTCAAAGCTACCACGGATGGAGTGTATAGGGAGATGCGGGATACTCAATCTGGTCCCTTGCAGCCGCAAGCGGATTACGGGGTGGCTTCGCTGAATAGCATCTTGGCGAACGCTTCGGCGAAAGCAGACCAGGTGTTCATGCCGGTCTTGGAAAACAACCTCAAGACGATCAAACTCCGATCAACGCTGGGGGTGTTTGAAAGGTCAAAGTTCTTCTTCAACTTGCCGGGATCCTTGTCGGAGTCGGTAGAGTTGGGCAGGTACGACGTAGCGCTACGAGATTACAAGAAGGGTAAATACCTGCTCGATAGTCGTCCCGGTCAGCTGCTGGCGGTGGGTGGTAGTGCAAAGCCCGAATCGGCAGGTGGGGCGAGGAACGATATCCAACAAAAGCGGGTGTTTGCAAAAGTCTGGGATGCGGTAGAAGCTACGATGAAGGATATGCAGAGTCGGTTGACGAATCAGCTTCGGGAACCGAGGAGAAGTGTAGATGAACAGGAGAAGACGATTGAGATTCTGCTAGAGTTGGATCCGACGGATGATCCGGTAGGCGTGTTTTTGGAGGCTCAGCATCAGCATTTGAGGAGTGTGATGCGGAAAACGTTTGACGTAGGGGTGGCAAAGATCGAAGGTGTTAAGGTGGGACAGCGTGGGTTGGGGGGTGAGAGGGATCGTGCCAAGGATTTGCAGAAGAGTATGCGGTTGGCGGGGCAGCTGGATGCGAGTTTCGACAAGTGTACCGGTGCGGAAGGGTGGAAGGCTATGTGTGAGTTGGTTAAGGCGCTTTCAGAGACAATCACGGGTTCGTTGCCGAGTTTCTGGAGGGTGGCCAAGAGTCATGCCGAAGGAAAGTTTACCAAGAGCAAGACGAGGCTTGGCGGATCTTCATCGACGAACGCAGCAGCTCAAATGTCGGCACAAAACAAAGCATGGGCGATCGAAGCGCTCGACGCCTACATCAGTCTCATTTCGCATCTCTTCTCGCTCACGGATATGTCGATTCTCATCCGTCAACCTCTGCCCGAATCACCACCCGACTGGGTTCCTGCGGGAACGTCATCGCCCACCGCGGCCCACTACATGCGCGAGATGCTCACCCACCTCGTCGAAGCATGCAACGATCTAGCGTCTCTCGGCGTTACTTCGGCCAGCTCTTTGCGGTCTCTCCTGACGAACGCGCGGTTTAGCTTTGTGCAAGTGCTCTGCATTTTGTGGCAGTCGGACGCGAAGCTGTTTCATTTGTTGGAAGATTGGACGTTGAACGTCGAGGAGCAGGCGACGACGGTGCATCTGCGGGAGATGGCGGCGTTTCAGAAGGCGAATGCGAGGCAGGCGTTTCATCTCGCCGGTGGCCGAACGGGTGGGTCGTCGGTTTCGGCGTTGGAGGCGCGGAAGAATCGAAGTGGAGACTCGCCGGTTGCACCCGAGTTTACGGCGAGGATCAAAGGGGCGTTTTTGGATGCGATCTATGCGTTTTTGGACGGGTTGGTTCATCTGGCGTTCTCAGATTACGATCCATTGGATCCAAAGATGGGTTTAGCTGTGCAATCCTTGCCAGGTCAACCGGGGACAGTGGATGTTGGGGATTTGGATACGCGTGTTCTCCTCAGTGTGACCAACTTGGCGCATCTTTCGCGGGTGGTGGTGCCGAGTTTGGTGAAGCAATTTGGCGACGCGTACGGGGTGAGGATGGATGACGATCTGGCAACGGTTGGTGAGGTGTCGGTACAGTTGGATGGGATCCTGTTTGACGATTACGTGAAACGCAAGTCGAAAGCGGTTTCAGAGATACTGGAGAGGGGGATTTTAGCGGAGGGAATAGATTGGGAGAGGATCGCAAAACCGAAAGCTGTCCATCCGTTCATATACCGTGCGCTGCTAGCGCTCGTCCAAACGCACGCGCACGTCCGCGGGGTAGCAAAACCACTCGTCACCCGCACCATCACACGGCTAGTCGACGATCTAGCCTCCACCACCCTGGACAGCTTCCGCCAAATCCCACGCTTCGGTCTAGGTGGGATGCTCCAAGCCACCCTAGAAATCGAATTCCTCCACCAGACGTTGAGCGCCTTCATCAGCGCCTCGGCCGAGACGCTGCTGAAGCAGGTCTACGAGACGATCAGCGAGCGGTACAAGCGGGTAGATGCGAGGGAGAATCTGCAGTCGGAACTGGAGAGGGTCAAGCAGATCCTGGTGGCGAGCAGGAAGGCTACCGCGTTGGAGTTTTTGTGCTTTAGGCGGGTGAAGAGGGAGACCAGTGAGGCGTGAGGGGCAAGAAGAAGTCTGATCAAGCTGTAGAGAGAGGTGTGTATGCAAGTGAGGAAAGGTGCATTAAGAAGACTCCCGTGCAAAGAAAAGTTGTACAAGTGTGAAAAAAGACCGTCCCGTCTTGAAATGCGAAAAAGACGAGAAACTGAAGAGTTAAGTGGTGGTAGTGCTCGTAACCTTTTTTGTGAGTGTGCACATCTCTCGAAAACCATCTATTGCGCTCATGCCGCCGCCTCTGCCGCAGGCGCCCCTCCCGGCAGCGTATCCGGAATGATCGGCGCCACCTGCTTATTCTGTTCCGCCATAAACCTTTGCATCAACACTCCGACACCTTCAAACACGCCCAGCAGGATCCCGCACATGATGCCGCTGCCGATCGCTGTCTTGGGACCGCTCCTGATGGCCAGACCACCACCGGTCATGAACCCGGCGATGATGGCGTTCCACGGATCTTCTTTTTGACGAATACCTTTGACTGCGCAGTCGAAGGATGAAAACATTCCACCCCAGACGCCGAAGTTGCCACCCAGCACCGGTGCGCGGGCTTTGATGGCGGATAGCGATCCCGGTAGACGTTCACCACGGGGTGAATTACGGGCTCCTTTGATACCGTGCCAGATGGTTCCGCCTACAGCACCCATGGCGAAGGCTCCGCCGAAGTCGTTTAGGATGACCCAGGGGCAGGGGTCGCGGGTGTGGTCTGCGTGTGCCATTGTGGATGTGAGCTGTGGCTGATGTAGGGATGAGCTGCTGGTGGTTGTGCGAGGTGTCCAACTGATTAGACCGCTGACAAAAAACTAGCGTAAGAAGGATGCAGCTGCTGCTGGTGAGTTCCGTGACGATGCGTGATGCTCGTGTGCAATCGAAAAGATGCCGGTGCAAGTTCTGTTGACCGAATTCCGCTTTTATACAGCTTCCACAGTAACCCTCTCGTAGTTATTACGCTCTGTCAATGCCGAACAATCAGCCTTTGTCCTTCTTTCGATATCAGGAGCGTTTACGTCCAAGTCCGAACCCTAACTGTCCGTTCGAGCTCACAGGCTAACCGATTTGACCTTGGCGGAAAAATTTTCCGTTCGTCCTGTGTGCTTTTATAGGTAGACCGATGGTGCAGTGGTGTAGCGGTCGATTGAGTGTCCGAGTCGTCGTCGTCGAGTGCGCAGAATGGATGATGATGATGATGATGAGCAAGCCGTCACTTTGCTCCACCAGCAGCAAGCTCGAACAAAAAGAAAAACCTCAAAATTGTGCGCTTTGTTCCGACTTCCACACAGGAAGAAAAGGCTGAGCCAAGATTTTTTGTCGCAGGAAAAAGGGAGAGGAAAGAAAGAAGATCGGGCGGCTCGTGTGAGCAGCAAAGGGCTCTGAGCTTTGGGCCGATTTCGCGCGAGAAGTTGACCGGGTGAGGATTTAACACTGTCAACTTTTTGCGCCTGCCCGTGCCCCTTCGCCTGACCTTGCACAAGACACACCTTCACACACCATGAACCTGTGAGGACTTCGAACCCGACGGTGTATAGCATTCGCAAACATCATAAAAAAAAACAGGCACAGTGTATACCATTGCGCACAACATTTGAATGGAGCAAAAAGATCAAGCACCCATAGCCGCCCTGTTGATCTGAGGCGTCTCCTTCGGATCCACATACTTGACATGGCCTAACCCCACCCTATCACCCCAGACCTTCCACCAAGGAACACCCTCCGGAACCTTCCTGCCATCCTTCAACCCTGTATACTCGAAATCGTCCCATTTGGGGAAATGAGCGCGCAGCATGTAATTCACCTGCCAATCAGGTTGCATGCTCGTCACGCGCCCACTCTTGGCGTCGATGTACCAGCTTTTACAACCGCTGGTGAAGACGAGCTTGGACATGGATTTGGCGATCCAGTGCTGTTCGTCCAACTCGGCTTTGAGTTGCACTTGGACTGTGGGGATTTTGTACCGCTCCGGGGACGGATCGGCAGAGTAGGTGGGGGTGGGTAGGTGGGTGATGCAGTGTTGAGGAGGACGAGCGGAAGCGAGGACAGGTTTGGCGATTTCGAGTAGGAAGTTGACCGTGCATTCGGAGGCAAAGATCAGGGATTGGTTTCCCGTACCCGTGTTGGCTGCGTTGATGGAGCCCATGTTGGGGAATCCTGCGTTCAACGAGGAGCGGTAGGCGATCATCCCTCCTTCGCCGTACTTCGCCCAGTGGTCGTGCAACGTTCGGTTGACGCCGACAATCTTCATCGGTGCTCCTGCTGCATGCGGCTCGAAACCGTTAGCCATCACTATCACGTCCGCTTTCAACCGTCTTCCATCCGCCAACACTACATGTTTCGGCTCGATTCGAACGAGCTTAGTGTTCTCCACTTTCACATGCGGCTGTCTCAACGTCGGCAAATAATCATCATCGATGATCCTCCTCTTACACCCGACCATCAACTCATCTTTACGAGGCAACAGCATATCCCAATACTCCCTCGGAGCATTCTTCTTCATATGCGCTTCGCATTTCCTCCTCCAATTCCACCTAAACAACCTACCCAGCGGATTCTGAAGAATCATGATGAAATGCGATTCCAGAATCAGCCAGATCAACAACCTCTGCGCTTTCCGCACAAAGACCGATCGCTTGAGCAACCATTTGAATCCCGGAATAGAGTCGAACGGTTGATGCGGGTGCGGTGCAATCCAGTGTTTGGAGCGTACGAACTGTGTTAGGCTCTTTGAATGTTGGGCTAGATAAGGAACGCACTGGGTGGCGGAACAACCGTTGCCGACGAGGATGACGTCTTTGCCGTTGAGGTTGACGGAATGGTCCCATGCTGCGGTATGGAAGATAGGGCCGGAGAAGGATTCGTGTCCTTCGATGTCGCATGGTTTGGGTTGGGAGAGTCCGCCGACGGCAGAGACGAAGAATTTGCATACGAAATGATGTTTTTCTCCTTCGCCTTTGCCCGCGATCCAGTCTTGAGACCAAATGTGCCACAGTCCAGTCTCTCGATCGTACCTTGCCTCTTGGACGGTGGTTTGAAAGTGGAAGTTTTTTTGCAGGTCGTGTTCGGCAGCTACGGTGGTAAAGTACTGCTTCAACTCCTTTTGCTGTGGGTAAAATGTAGACCAGTCGCCCTTGGTTGCGAAAGAAAAAGAATAGACGGGTGCAGGTACATCACATGCACAGCCAGGGTAGGTATTGTTGGTCCAAGTTCCAGATGGATCAGGACCCCGTTCGAGAATCTTGAAATCGTGGATGTTCATCTTGCGCTTGAGTTGACAGGCCATGGCGATTCCAGAGATTCCAGCGCCGACAATCACGACATCGTGGAACTCAGGCGTCAGCATCGGCTGTTCGCAGGGTGGGAGTGTGTCGGTCATCTTGAGTAACTTTTTCGTCTCGCGGGAAGGATGAGAGAAGTCGAGATGGGGACAAAGGTTGGTGGGGAAACGAAAGAGGGTGAGACGGAGAAGATTGCGAGCGATGAAAGACAGAAAGTCGAGGCGGTGAAAAGTAGGGTTGGTGGGGAGGAGGTAGGGCAGAGGAAGAAGTCGGGCTAGCAACAAGGGTTGGTGGGGAAGACTGGAAAGGCGAGAGTGGAAGAAAGCCGACCCTATTTGTGTGAAACCGAAACAGAGGGAGAGACAGAGCGGCGGGGCAAGCTCGAAACGCAGAAGTGCGGGGATTGCAGCAGGTCGCCACTAAGTGACAGGTCTCCGCACAGCGAAATTTTGCTTTTTCACACGCGCTCGCTCTTTCTCTCTCGCCCACTGACTTACTTGATACAGCGACAAGCCTTGAAATTCAAAACCGTTTCGTGACTGCCAGCCCCACACTGGCAAGATGACCGGCCAGCGATACGACTCGTTCGCCCTTGATACTCGCCACGAGGGAAGGCAGCGTTTCGCTCTTTCCCTTCTGGCGAATCCAAACTCTTTCGTGGCGATTCTTGAGCATCAGCCGGCGGCACTTTAAGTTGACAGAAGCCGCGTGCTGCTGTCTATAGCATCAAAGTTGGTTGCTTTGCTTGAATTGCGAGGTCTGTGAGCAAACACACGTCTTCAGATAGGTTTTAAGTTACCGAACGTGCTCGAATCCACTCACTCAAAGTTGCAATGAACCATTCAACACGCTAGGAACATCTTCAAGCTGAAAGAGCAAATGGCAATGTACGAAAGGACAGTGTTGACGAGAAATTGAGCTAGATCGGAGATACAAAAAGGGAGTGTTCGTTGGGTTTACTGACCTGCCTAGGCTTTGAGTTTGAGCCAGAAAAGGACAGGTCAGGGTTCAAAAAAGAAAGCAGAAAGAAAGTGAAAGAAAGACTGACGATCAACCACTCGTTAGGCGGGAGCGTGCAGTATCAGGGAATGTCCGTGTGCGAGACTTGAATAATGATAAGCGGGCATGTTGCGATCCTTCTGTTTTTAGCGGACGCTCTAGTTGTGCGAGGTAAGACTCCACTGGCTGAGGGGGACCGACTTGGGAGTGGTCGTGTCAGCAGCGGTCTGCGAGTCCCACTGGGGCTGCCACCACACCTGCACGGTCTGCGAGGCAGACTGAGCACCGCCAAGCTTGATCTGGAGCGCGGTAACACCCGTGTCGGGAATGTCAGCATCCTCACCCGGAGGAGGCGGAACGGGAGTACCGTAGATGCGGGTCGAGGGAGGGCCATCAAGGGTAAAGACAGCATTCGAGGGGCTCAAGATGGTCACCTTCATGGTCTTGGTACCGCCGAGGCTGGCCTTGAGGCCGGTAGCGGCGTTGGGGTCGGTGATGGAGCTCTGTGTCAAAGTGGCGGTCCTGCCATCCGACGAGAGGGTGACAGTACCGTTAGTCTGAACACGCCACTGGACATCGGTGATCTGGCTGGTCTGAGCAATCTCGTCCTGGACAAGCACCTGTCGGCGGCCGTTGAGCATGCGGATACCTCGCTGAACGGTGCCGGCGGGCTGGTAGTAGCAGCTGCTCAAGTCGCTGATGAACTGGACGGCGTCGGTGGTAGCAGGCTTGAAGCTGAGATCGCCAGTCTGCGAGACGTTGGTCGAAGCAAACTGGTTGATGGGTCGGCAGTTGACGTCCTGGTTCTGCATGTTGATGGTGAGCGTGTTCTGACCGTCGGTGGCCTTGCGGTAGTAGGTCCATCGAGCTGAGCCCTGGGTTTCGTTGGAGAAGTAGTCGGTGGAGAGGTAGTTGCCACTGCCGTACTCGCCGGCCCATCGAGTTCCTAGCGCATCGAGCACAAAGTCACCGGCATCCAAATCACCGTGCGTCTGGTGACCGGTCAAGTTGGAGGCCTTGATGCCGACATAGACGGCGCTGGGGTCAGTCCAGGAGCTGCGCATGCTGGCCCACGATCCGCGGTCGTCGTCAAAGTAGCGGTCGAGGGCGAGACCGTTCCAGAAAGCACCCTTGGCGGTAGGCTCGTACCAGAACATGCTGAGCGGGTCAAACGAGGCGTCGGCACGGTCACGCTGGTAGACGGCGGGACGAGCATCACCAGAGAGCTTCGAGTAGAGCATGAGCTGGTTGGCGGTGGTGGCAAACTTGTTGGGACCGTTGTCACCGTAAGCAAAGAGACCGCCGGGACCGGAGACGTACATGTGGAAGTAAGAAGTCTTGTCCCAGTTGGGGTTCTGGGCCATCAAGCCTTGGTCGGTACCGGTGGCCGAGATGAGGGCGGAGAGAGCACGACCCTGAGCGTTGGTTCCAAAGTACCAATAGTTGGCGGTCTCAGTCCAAGTGCCGTCGTCGTAAACACCAGTCATACAGTTGGCCTTCATGTTGGTGAGCGCCTGGTTGATGATGCTGTCTGCGGTGGCAGTAGCGTTGGCATCACCGTCTCCACGAATGGCAAGAGCACCGGTGAGCAAACCGCCGTTGCAGACACAGTTCCAGTTGCCGTCACCGTTGGCTGGGAGCTTCCACCATCCATCGGGAGTAGCGTACTGCTGGAGACCAGGCCAGAGACCGTACTGGACGATGGCGTTGCGAATGACGGTCTTTTCGGTGTTGTTCCAGTCGTTGTAGAGCCAGTCGTAGGCCATACCGAAGGCGGCGGTCATTTCGGCGACATCAAGGAAATGAGGAGGGTTCCAGTGAGTGCCGTTCTGACCAAAGTCGTTGGGACCGTTGCCGGCAGCGTTGTTGAGCTCGGCGAAGAGACGGTCCTTGAACATGGTGTTGTTGGAGAGCTTGTAAGCATAAGCCCAGGCCTTGACACGCATCTGGATGGCACGGCTGACGTCGAGAATACCGGAGCCGGTGAAACCACCGTCGGCGACGTAGGCGACGTAACCCTCTTTGGCCCAGTTGGTGGCGTTGTTGAAGATGGTGTTGTTCCAGACGGTGAGGTAGGCGTCGTTGGCGATCTTGTTGGGCAAGCAGTCCCACTCGGCCTGAGTGGTCATGATGCGAGGGTGAGGACGCAGGTCGGTAAGACTGTTGGTGGCGGCCCACGAGTCGGAGCAAGACTGGTTGTGAGCGACGCCGTTGTAAGCGGGAGCGGAGGTGTCGACGTTGCTGGCAACGTAGCTGGGGTTTCCGTATGGGTCTGTGCCCTGGTAGAAGAGCATGTTGTTGCCACCGTTCTTAGCAGCCTGCTGTGCGGCGGAAAGAGTAGCGCCCTGGACGTTGGGAGTGGAACCGCTGCCGGTGCCGCCGCTGCCACCACTGCTGCCACCGCTGGAGTTGTTGTTGTTGTCCTTGGCAGCGCGAGAGCCAAAGATACCACCTAGAACGGCACCAGCGATGATGAGGATGAGGAGAGGGATACCGAACTTGATCCACTTGGAAACGCCACGCTTGGGCTTGGCGTACGAGTAGGTGGCTGCGGCGTTGGTAGCAGCATTGCGCTGTTGACCGGCGTATCCGCCAGCAGCCTGGCTGTTGTAGAGACCCTCGGAAGACTCCTTGTAGGAGCCCTGGTAGCCCGAGGCGTGGTCAGGGTAGTCGCGGTACTGACCAGCGTGTTGGCCACCGTAGCCTTGCTGCTGGTAGGCCTGCTGGTAACGCTCATCGTATTGAGAGGCGTTGGAGTGCATGTAAGGGTCTTGAGGTCGTGAGTACGACATGATGGGCGATGGGTGGAGACCTGCTTCCCGGGGAATTCGCCTCCTGAAGAGTGAGAAGATGGTGGTGCAGTGGCAACAGAAAGTGAGTGAAATGAACGCAGGCTGCTGACGTGGAGTCGACGTCAATTGAGGTAATGATATTGAATCTTACCTGCTTAGGACGAGCGAACGAGGTTGCTAGGTAGGGTGATGGGGTGATGGTGAGGAGGAGGAGGAGGATGGAGGGATGGTGGTTGATGATGATGATGTCGAGATGGGGTTGGGAGGCGGTGTGTCAAGTGATGAATGAGCCATTCGCGCGGCGCACCGACTGACTGACAGCTGGCTTCCGCAGCACAAGCCGAAGCACAAGAAAGGGGAAGGGACAGGCACAAGCACAGAGGATTCGCAGAGAGAAGAAGTGACCCTTTTTCTAAATAAAATAGTATAATAAAATTTGAAAGCTCTGATCCTTTGCCATGCTCTTATTTTTGCCAAGTGGGCGAAAGACGAGGAATCCCTGATTGTGGGACAAGCCAGCTTCATCCCATGAACTGTAGCTCCAACAGGGTCTGCCGTGCCTTGTTTGGCCAAGCTCAAGCAATGCAAAGAAGGATGCACAAGTCAGCTTGGTGCTGTCCGAGAGACGCACTTCGCGCGCACGACCGAGCCAAAAATCGATGCTTGCAAAGTGAAAAAGGAAGCTCCGCGCCGAGCCCCTCTTTCTTTTTGTTTAAAAATTCAAATGCACACACCGAGACAAACACAAGCACAACACAGCACCCTGCACAAGCACTGACTGCCCACACCGTCTTCCAACGGCCCCTTAAATTTTTCGAGGATGCTTTTTTTGGGCTGCCGAGTGTGCCGATTTGCGTGTTTTGAAAAGGTCTTCCGAGGAAAGCGTCGATGGCGTCGTGCATTTTGCATTTCTAGCGGCGAGGCCAAATCTTTAGCTTTTGGGCCGGAGCGTAGCAAAGTGCATCATCATTGCCGAATGGCTTCCTTCTCGCACCCGCACACAACGCTTGGCGCTCGTTCGGTCTTTCAATTGTCAATCATTGCTTTAGCTTAGCTTCTCGGGGATGCTGCTGCTGCATGGAGACAAAATGATCTGCAACAATGCTCCCATAGTTACAAAGTATTCTTGCAAGTGAAAGGCATAGCTCGAGCCAAGCCGTTTTTAGCTGCTTCCCATTTGGTCAAGCATAAAGCTTCGCGCCGAAGCTGTCTCTCTCGCTTTCTGGCGTAACTTGGCTAGTTGAGCCAGCACAGCAATTCAAAAAAATTGGTTTGCAAATCTGCCTCGGACTTGCGACGCTCTTTTTCCACTGGAACGACGCTCACCTCAAAATTGGCCGGCCGGTTCAAGAATGCTTGGCTTTGCTCCTTGGCCTTCGGCTGCAAAGTCGATCGATCTTCGCACGGCCAGACGACAGGCTAATGGAACCACAGTGCGGCCTCGCTTCCACGAGCACGGCATCTTCTGCTTCTTTCATGAATGTGTGCCTGACCAAGCCGATTACGGCAAACAAAGGGGGGGTAACGACGACGATCATGGACGCTTTTTGATATCAAATGCCGTCCCTTGACTTAGTTAGCCGCCATTGCATGCCGAGCTATGCGCCCAATCGTCGCCGCAACGCAGATCCTCAACTCACACTTTCGGTCTAGTCACCGTTGAGTAGCAATCTCTGATAGTATTACATTGTTATGTTTGTGCTAGTGCGCCTATCATCGACGATGCGAGAAAACACGGTTCGACCCCGATAGCATGCTCGGATCCACCGAGGCAGGCATCACATCATCTTCAGGAACAGGAGATCGGATGAACGGGCTAGGACTCGACGATCCGCGGCTCAGATGGCCCGATCCGAACTCCATCCCTCCTTTGCCTTCCGAAGTGAGTGAGAAATGATCGCCAAACGGAGCAGCTCCAACCATCCCACTCGACGCCATGACTGTGTAGCTGCCATCCTCGGCGCTCGAACTCTGCGGAATCACCAGCGCATTGCTGCCGTGCATCGACGCTTGCGCTTCGTCCTCTTTACGTGCCTCTTCTTCCTTCGACTTGTCTTCTTCCGCTTCGATGATCGGTGGAGGTGCCACTTCGGGCACCACCAGACGACCTGCCTTCCATCGTGCACCGCAAGCATTGCACAGCTGCGAAGGGCCCTTGGGTCCACGCCGCCACATGGGCGTCTTGGTCTTGCCGCAAGCACCGCAGCTCTTGATTGATCCGTCCGGGTTGTGCGTCGCAACGTGTCGCTTGCGCTTGGGTGGCTTGGGCGGCGCGGCGCCAGGCTCAGTCTTGACACCGTTGGGTCCAATCACTGTGAGTCCAATGCCTTCGTATGAGAAGCTCACATCGTCTTCGCGTGCTCCTGCTTTGCGCTTCACCATTGGTCGGCCTTGCACGCACTGAGGGCGCACCGCGAAGCGATCCTGCAAATGATCCTCCAGTCCCTGTGGCAACAGAGCCGGAGCAACTCTGGGCAAAATAAAGCGTCGATCCGGCATCTGACTGTACAGATCCACAAATGTCTCGGTCGTCTCCTTCTGAATCTTGATCTCCTCCATGGGCAAATCCAGCAGGTGGTATCGAATCTCGGGCACCAAGAACTCGGCCACATCCGGCTCGAGCTCAATCTCGGGCTCGCGCTTGACAGGCTGGCATGTCATTGTTCCCGGAACGCGGCCAAATGCCTCCCAGAGGCTCTCGGTGACGCCTCCCTTGATACTCCAGGTGAGCGGGTACACTTCGTGCTTCTTGCTCTGTGACAAGTCCGACGACATGCTTGCATCCACAGCTTCCTGTTTGATCGCTTTGCTGACCTTCTTGCTGCCGGCGGAAGCACCTCCCTTCTTCTTCTTGCCTTGCGAAGCTGCAGCATCTTCGCTTGCCTTGTCGCTGTTCGCAGTGGAAGCTTGAGGTGCAGCTTCGGGCGACGTAGTCGAAGAGGATGCACCAGCACTTGCGCCTTGCACTTTGGCCTCTTCGGCGGCTTTGCGTTTCAGTTCCTCCTCTAGCTCGCGAAGTCCGCTGCCGTCTGCTGCGTCCGAACCAAGCGAAGGAGCAAAGAAGCTCAGCATGAGCTCCGGCTCGATCCTCTGGCTCTCTTCGTCATCCGAGTCGTTGTCAAAGAAGCTGCGCCTCTCCTTCTTGACTTTTGGAAGCGATGGTCGCTCCAGACCCTCGGTACGCTCCACCAAGCACTTCCAAAGCGGAAGGATGAAGCGCATGCTTGGGTTCTCTCTGAACTCTACGATGATGACCGGCGGCTTGGGAGGGCCATCGGTGGGCCAGCCAGGCGGAGGATGACGCAGCTTGTTTGAAACCGGAGGCTGATGCTGACCTTGATGTTGTTGCTGCTGGTGCTGGTGCTGAGCCATGTGCTGCTTCTCCTTGTGCTGCTTTGATGCCATCTGCTTGTCCGCTTGCGCCTTCGCCTTTGCTTCTGCTTTGGCTTTCTTCTTGGCTTCACGCTCCTCAATCTTGGCCTGCTTCTTGCTCGCTTTCGCCGCCTCGTCCACCTTGTTCTTTTTCGACTTTTTGCCGTCAGCTGTGGTTGATGCGCTACTTCCAGCTCGAGAGCCCGATGCTCCGGCTGCGTTGTTGGCTGCAGCTGCGTTGCGAGCCTCATCCTGCCTGAGCTGAGCCGTGATGGCTTGGATCCAGACACCGAGCGCTTTCAGCTGATTCGGATTGGCCTTGCCTGAAGCTGCGATGTGCAGAAGCTCTTGCAGCTCGGGGTTGAGCGCTGCGGTGGCATTGACTCTAGACACGAGCACAGCGTCGATCGCGGGCGGAGGTGGGACACCTGCTGGTCGTGGCGGTGCTTGTGGCGCGGCTCCTGGCGCATTGGCATTGGCATTCGAAGCAGCAGCTGGCTTTGCGGCTGTCGAGGCCTGACTAGATGCAGAGGCGTTTGCATTTGCTGCGCTCGGTGCTGCGGATCCTGCTGCAGGAGTCGGAGTCGCGTTAGACGCAGACGGAGTCGCGCTGGCATTGGCAGTCGTGTTGACGGGCTTAGCTGCTGATGCACTTGCCGGCGAGGGAGCTTTCGAGGCTGTAGTTCCAGTCGACGAGCCTGCTGCGCTGCTGGAGCTGGCAGCTGGGTTTGCGGTGGACGAAGAGTGATTCTGGTTGATGCTGGGCGGTCGCGGAAGTGAGACGGGCACTGCGATGGGCTTTGGCGCCAATGTCACGGGTGCCGGTGAGGGTGTTGGGACGGACGAAGCAGGTTTGCCATCAGCAACGACAGAAGCTGGAGTACTCGCGCCAGATCCAGACGCCGAAGCTACTGCAGGAGTTGCGGGTTTGGCCGCTGCTGATACTGAGCCTGTCGAAACTGCAACTGGCGTAGTTGCAGGGCTAGCCGCAGCCGGCTTAACTGCTGGTGTCGATGCCACCGCTGGCGAGGCTGAAGTGGTTGCTGCATTTGATGGGGCGGGCGCTGGTGCAGTCGCCTGTGCAGTCGATACTGTGGGCTTTGCCGTGACTGTCGGCCTAGCAGGCAGATTGCCTTGGATTGGAGTGGCAGGCAAAGTGGGTGTCGGCAATGCCGATGTTGTCGCCGCGCCAGTTGGCTTGGATGCGTTTGTAGCTGTCGTGGCTGGGCGCACTACAGAGGGCTTGTTGGCGGTCGTCGGCGGAGGAGCGAGTGGCACGCTGGGCTGAGGCAGAGCAGGGGTGGGTGCTGCTCGTGGCGAAGGCAGCTTGGGGGGCTGCGGCTGAGGTAGAGGCAGTTGCTGAGGGATTGACTGCGGCATGGCCATGCGCGGATACACTGGCGGACCGCCATACGAGCCTGGTGCGCGCATACCACCGAGCGAGTTGATGGCGGGCGGCATCTCGTAGTCTGGGCGCACCTCCCAGAACTTGGTCTTGAGGAAGACGTGAGGTCCCACGTGGATATCGGCTCGTCCAAGCTGGATGAGGACATGAGGATCTCGTGGATTGAGACCGTGAAGCAGGCTGAGCGGCAGCACATTGGGGTAGATCATGCCTGCTCGCACGCGCTGACTGAACGGGGTGAGAAGCGATGAGAGGTGCGAGAGACGAGATTGTCGCAACGACTGGAGCAGAACGAGGCTCTCTTCGATGGTTGCTGGCTCCCTCCTACGTCTGCGCGCCTCTCTACGGCTCTCTTCTGCTTCGCTGTCGAGATCTGAATCGTCTGAAAGAACCGAATAGTCGTCGCTGTCACTGCCCGTGTCGAGAGAAGACGTCTCTGATGCGCCCATCGCCATGGCCGACTGTACGCTCGCATTGTCCAGCATGGGCATCTCGGGTCGAATCTCGGCAAAGGGAAGCTGGAAAGGCAAGACAAGCTCGGGCAGCGCTTTACGACCCCCGCCAGCAGCTGTGAGCATGGCTGGAATGGTGGCATCTGGCGCTGCTCCGATGGTGCCACCAGCAGTGCTGGGTCCCGGACGATAAACGAGCTCATCGTTGGCGCCTGCCTGATTTGCCTTTCGCTTCTGCTTGGGTTTGGCAGTGCCTGGCGTCTTGTTGGTTTTGGCTTTGGCAGCCTTCTTGGGCGGCGCACCATCAGCGCCGGCGTTGGCGGTGGACGATGAAGCAGAAGCATCGGCCGGTGGATTCGGAGCTATTGGAGCAGCCGGCTTTGGGTCGGTGGCCTGAGCGCCATTCTGCTTGTTGGCGGCGGCAGCAGCAGCATGAAGACTGACTGCGCTGGCGGGAGGCGGCGGTCGTGGTGGAGGTTGAGATGTCGGTGCTGGTGCCGCTGTCGAGGATGCAGGCTTGGGTGCGGAGGTCACGCCGCTGCTGTTGATGTTGGTTGAAGGAGCATTTTGGATGGATTGCGACTGTGTTTGCTCGTGCTGAGGTATGGATTGCGAGTTCGGCTGCGGCTTGGAGGGCAGTGGTGGTGTAGGTGTGCGAGGAATGGTCTCTGTTCTGGAGGCAGGGGTGGCAGAAGGGTCTGATCCGGCCGCAGCAGGGCCAGGACGAACCTGGATGCTATCTGAGCTGGTCTCGTTTGACCCGATGCTCATGGTCCCGCTGAGCGACGCAAGCTCAGCCCGAGGTGTTCGGTTGATGAGGATGCGTTATTGAGAGGAAGAAGCCATGCAGAGGGCAATGATGGTCAAGAGCAGTCCGGCTGATAGGAGGGTGATGTTCAGCAAGGAAAGCCTCACACGGTCGGTCCAAATGAATGCAGTGTACGTCAAGGTTGGTTCGTGATGTTCATTTGCTGACGAGGTAACTTGAGTCAGGGCCGAAGCGAGAAGTTGGTGCGTGCAGTGCCGTTCGTTGGGTCACTTGATCGGGCGCAGGAAGTCCTTCCGGATGCAAGTTGACAAGGGAGAGGCGCAGCCGCGAGATGAAGGAACGGGCGGCGTGTCAAGTGGGCGAACGGACGGCGTGCGAGGATGTTGAAGAAAAAGAGCCTCGCTGCTGTACGCGCAGGATGGAGGTGGTCGATGATGGCGACGATGGTGTTGAGCAAAAAGGAAAGACAGAAAGGAACTGATACGAGCGCAAAGCCAAGCAGGATTGAGGACGTGTCCGTTCAGAGCTGAAAAAGCGAGCGAGCGAGCGAGCGAAGAGTGAGGAAGGCGCCGGAGCGTGATACCGCGAAGAAAATGGGCAAGAAGATCCGGACAGCTCAGAGAGCACGAAAAGCCAAGTCACCGTGTTGGTCGGATAAGGACCAAACCAGCCTCAACAGAAAGAAAGAGAAAAATGATTAAAAAAAAAACAATAATTTCCATAAAACGGCGCAGAAGAAAGAGAAAACAGTCAGCAACACAAGAGCCAACGGTCTCTGGAGTATCTATCTGACTCCATAGGTTGTTGAATCAAAATTGCGTCCTGCTGCTTCCGTTTTCCTCTCTCTCTCTTTTTCCGCTGCGAGCAAAGATCAATGCAGACATCATCATCGTACTGTATCACGTTGCCCGTTCGAACATCTGGCCCTGTGTTCGTTCGGCCTGCTTTGCTCTCAAGCTCTCTTCACGAGCGGCCCCACCACACCACCGCGATACTTGATTCGTACTTGTGTAGCATCAAGGTTGCCCTCTCGACATCGAGAGACAGAGCTTCTCATTTGGAGGCATGGCTCCTTCTTTGCTTGCTATCGGCGATCTGATTCGGCCATTTCAGACCGCGACAGGCTGCACGTTATTTGATGCTGACGTGCTTTTCTTTCCTCCCCATCGCGGACCAGGACCGGCCATCAGAAGGTGCAGAAGGGTTCAAAAGCACACTAAACACCCCGCCTCGGCTGCCCCATCCTTTCTTGCTCTTTTCTTCTCAAACTCGAACCGTGCGCGCGGCTCCTTACCACTCGGCTTTTTTCATCCGGTCCCCTACCGCCCTCTGATGCATTGTTCTGATCGTCAGTGACAACTCGTGTCTTTGACGGCCATGACTTGGCGCCGGTCCATGAGACCATTATGCCGATATAGCTTCGAGGGTGGAACAGAGAGCGCACTAAAACAAGTCGCGCTGAGATGGCATTCTTTCCGAGAAGCTCAAAGCAGAATGACGAGAACATGGCTCTCGAAAGTCTTGGCCGCCAGACCCGAGCCTCGTTGCGAAATTTCCGCCTGAGTCCGCAAAGATCGTCTGCCACAGACGGCGAATGATCAGCACTCCAGCCTCGACATCACGAAGCATGCTTGCAGAGCTCTTACGGTGATCTACGGAATGCCCCTTCCCCGCGAAGCGTGTCAGTCTAGCGACGCTAGCAAGACGGATCGAGGCGAGCGTCGACTTTCAACGCGATTTTTCTCTTTCAGCGCGAACCTCGTCGGCTTTCTTGGGCCGACTCATCATGCTCTTCATCCTTGCACGTCCTCGCTCTTGCCTTTACATCGCAAGATTCCTTCCAGTTGCGCGTTGTCGTTCGACCTTGATCTGCATCACACTGGCAAAATAGAGTTGGCTCTTGAGATAGTGCACAACGCTACGGCATGCCTTTAAGTGCAGCTATACGCTTTCCAGTTCCAAGGGCGGGGAACAGCAGAAATCAGATATGATTTTCTATCGATAAATCTCCAATAAAAAAAAGGGTTCCAAAAATGCGTTAGAAATTCAAAGCCGTGAAGGATCGCCGATTCAAGCTAGAAAACTCAGCCAGGCCCGATCGGACAGGGTCCACCACTACGCCAACACATTTTTTGGGACCGAGAGGCTGCATGGATCTTTTTGAATAGGTGCAGCTCGATATCGCCCTCCGATCCCTCTTTACGGTCACTCATCCACGACTTCGTCGATCCTCCCACGGGCTGTTCACAGACCACGAACTGGAAAAGCACAGCACACAAACTAGACATTAGGCCCACCACCGGCTGCTTCAGGTTGAAAGATGGAGGCGCTGTACGCAGACGACACTTTTGCTCTCCAATAAGCTATCATGCTGCCCCTCCTCGCAGGCCGGCCTGTGGCGAGGCGAGCTTCCTCAAATCTCGGTCGAAGCCTTCAAGCACAACCAGTACGGCGAGATCGTTTGTACTGTCGATTGTCTTCGAATTTTGCTTTCATTCAGCACGTCTCTCGAACCGACCGCAAGGAAACGGCCAAGGAGCAGGATGATAGAGATTCACATCCCAAGAATGCAGCTTTCTCACACTTCTTCGACAAACGCACACCACCTTCAGCCGCTTTCGCCGTCCGGAGGTCAAGCAAGCCCAAGGCGTCGCATGAGATTGTCTCAGCGTCCCGTGACGCAGTCTCTGACTTTCGATACGCCATCCACACACTAGTGCCAGCTAAAATCATCGAGGCGTACGAGCTTCTCCTCGAAGCCTATCAAAGACACGCTCAAGATATCCGCGACTCAACCTCACACTCTATAGAGTACTCGGACACTGGTTTCCCCATCCGCAAGGCCGACATTCAGACCGCCATTCGACACCTGGTCCACCACGCACAGAGACAGGGCCACATGTCGTCTCGCCTCGTCGATGCATGCCACCAAATGTTCCAAGACATGAGCCAGCTTTTTGGATTCCGCATCTCCCCCACAGACTTACATCGACAGCTGCAGACGTACTGCCTTTCTAAAAGCTCATCTCTTGATCCATGCGAGGCGTTCGAACAGCTTCGAGCTAGCTATCCTGAATGGCATACCAGCTCTGCCGACTGGAACCTGGTCATCTCGTATCTCGCACAGCGTCGCTCGTACGGTCATGCGATCAAGATTTGGAAGCATATGCTCGATCTTGGTGTAGAGCCGGGAACTCCGCTCCGCAACACGATGATCAGAGTATACCTCGCTGTCAACAATGTAGCCGAAGCTGATGCACAGTTGCAACAGCTTAGCCAGGAGGACGGACATCTGGGCATCGACACCCTCACTACGACCGTAAAGGGACTTTGTAAGCTCGTCTCAGGTACTAAGAATATGGACTCAGAGCTCATAGATAAGCTGCGCATGTACGCAGGCGACCTGCAAAGGGCGGTAGACTCGCACTCTCAAGCTGCAAATGACTCCTTGGCTTGGCAAGCAATACTGCAATACGAAGCTGTCGTAGTTGGCCCCGCACAAGCGCTTCAGACGGCGAGGCGAGCATGCAAACCAAGCGTATTTGACTACAGCACATTGTGCATGCTGTTGCGTCTACATGTCGACGAGCACAACGACCTGCAGAGCAGCGACGAGGCCCTCGAGCTCTTGGACAAAGTCCAATCTGCGATTGATCCAAAGCGTACGATTCAACTAGACGACCAGTGCTACAACATCCTTATGCTTGGACTTTTAAATCCTTCCAGCTCAGATGACGCCGCCTTCATTGGTGTTGCTGATCCTTTCTCTGACGAGGATGGCGATGGACGTGGACAGCAAATCTCGCGAGCTCTACCCTCTCCGAACCAGATTCGGGAAGCACAAATGCTGTACGACCACGTCCGAGCTCTCGGTGTGCCGCCGACATCTTTGCTGGTGACGCCTTTGCTCACCGCGTACTGCGAGGCGTTTCTTCCGTCACTTCCCTCAGCCATGAAGCTCGTCCAAGATATGCTAAATCATCGATCTTCAATCGCTTCATCTGCCCGCAAGCTCAATGCTGGACGTTCTCGCTCATTTGCGATCAGCATGTCCATCATCCGTCCCGTTATTGATGCATGTGTCAAGCTCAAAGATCTCAAATGCGCTCGCGATCTTTTCTCTCGACTGTACGACGCCGGGATTGCCATTGATTCCACCCAAAAGTCTCACCTTATGCAGCAGCTCATCAGCATCACGACCTCCTGGCCTGAGGCTTTCGATATATACCGCAGCCTTTCTCGCTTTCCCACATCGTCGTCTTCTGGCTCCCGAGGGTCCGCACGAGGACTAGACGAACGCGGCTACATCTCAATACTCGACAGCTTACGATCGCTCAGCTTTCCCGATCCAAAAGCGCCCTGCGCCCATCCACGCACCCACCACCCCGCTCCGCCAGAAGACCTCCTCAGCATCGTCTCCGACATGCGATACGCTGGCCACCCACCCACACCCGCCCTCTATACCTCGATCCTCAACTACTACTCCAAACGCCCGCAACCATCCTACATCGGAATTCGAGCGACACACGAAATGCTTAAACAGGACGACGCACTCGAACCGGATCTTCCGCTAATCAATGCACTGATGAACGCGTACAGTTTTGCAGATGAGCCTGCGATGGTTTTAGCTATATGGGATAGTTTGATTGCAACTCGACAGGAGATTGATGGAGTGACGATGTCAGTTGTTTTTGATACAGCGGGGAGGCATGGACTGTTGACCTTTGCGAGGAAGGCGATTAGTACGGTCAGGAGGATCGAAGCTGAAGGTGGGGGAAAGTCGGCTATGACAAAGGGAGCTTGGGATTCTTGGCTGGAATGTTTGGCTAGATGCGGCAGGTTAGAGGAGGCGATTGAGTTGGCGTTTGGAGAGATGAGGAGAACTCTTTTCAAAGATGCGATTGATGGGAGAGATGTAGAAGCGGAGACGGTGACGGAGTTGGTGATGAGGTCAGTTCAGGCGCCGGTTAGAAATCGGTATGGACAAGTGGTGGGGCCGGACGCAAAGACGTTGGGGCTGCTGTTGCGCTTTGCTGCTAAGGAGAGGGATAGGCGGCAGAAGAGGTTCGTCGCATCGTCCAGTGGTGGTTCGATCTGGCACACCCTACGAGCTCGCATTCGCGAAGAACTGAGCTGGCTCTATCCTCAAGTCAAAAGCATCGGAGAGAACGCTCCTCTCTGACCTCAACGCAACCCTTCCTCTCCCGTATCCATCCTCATCAGCATTCCAGACGCCCCTTTCACTCGTGCAGACAATCGAAAGAATTCGCAACTTCGCATATTGCATCCATCCTTCACTACAACTTCTTATCAAACACCGAACCTTTCCCCTCCAACGCCTGCCTGATATCATCTGGAATATCGCATTTCGCCAGCTTTGTATAATCGTACGTTACACAATCTTGAGCCGAAACCGCCACAATCTTCTTTTGAGCCAACGAGTAGGCTGCGCCTCTCAGAACGAATCTGTCTTTTCCTAGTGGCAATTCGCATGCTTGACCGATCAAAATCTGCCCCCTCTCAAAACCCCACGATATCAGCTTTCTTCTTTCTCCATTTTCGTTTGAGAAGAAGGGTGGTAAACTTACAGTATCAGGATAAACCACCGGTCTTCGATACCTCACATTGATACCCGCCAAAATAAAACTTTTGCCCGTACCTCGATTGATCTCTTCTCTTCTCTTTTCCGTAAAAGCAGGTGTCGAAGAGAGTTGGTTGGCGAAAAACATTCGTGCGCTTTCGAACCACCTTACAAAATGTACATTGTTGACGTGTTGAAACTGATCATGATCTCCCCATACTACTCTCTGTTCCCAAATCGTTTCCGGGTCGTAACCGGCAGAGGTGAGAGCGGTGATACCGTCTTGTACTTGTGAGGTAGTAAAGATTCGCGTTGAGGCGGGTCGCAAGTCGTCTGGTTGGAGGTTGATGGCGGTATTGGAGAATGGACGGGCGAGGTTGAGCGTTGTCCGTCCAGCCAGGGCGACGCTGCGTGTGAGGCTCGTAATGGCCATCATGATGTCAATACAAAAGATCAGAAAGAGATGGTAGTGGTGTCGAGAGAAGCATGTCAAGAAGATCTACGTACCGGCGCGGGGAAAGAGCGCAACCCCGCATGAAAACAAAATTGCCGACTTTACCGGACGGACCCTTCGCACGGAGCACTCTCTTTTTGCCGATCTCCCTTTCAACCGCTCCTCCTCAGCCTAGACAGCATTCACACACAGTCTCAACATCCGACTCTCACACACAGGCTCAACGCACGACACTCTGAAGGCACGAGAATCAACATAAAGACTGTATGTATTGGCCAATGGAAAACAAAAAAGCGAGACAAAAGAAAGATAAACGGGGCCGACAGGAGAACCCTCGACCCAGTGAAGGCTAAGATGGCGTGGTGAAAGATAGAAGGGTAATGCTGGGGGCAAAGACGAAAGAGAGATGCAATGCGGGACGGATGGTGGGTAGAGCATGTGGTGGCAATTTTGAAGGGATAGAGTGAGAGCGAGAGCGCGAGCTGGCTGATCCGCGTTGGTTCATGCATCCTCGCTCAGTGCACGTACTCCGTGAGAACAGCTTCATTTCTCGAAGGACGTGCGGATTGGAAGGGGTATAGGCCAGGAGTCGACTCGACAAAGGACAGCCGGTGAGTGATTGGCCATCGCAACGCAAATCGACGGCATCGGCATCGGCATCGGCATCGGTGGCGGGGACGACAGCGAAAACGACGGAAGGAGCACGAACCAACGGACTCGATCGCGGTGCAATGCTTAAGCCCACACGAGCAGACGCGAATCCCAACTGCCCGTGCAGAGCGCCATTCCGTCGGCGCTGACACCGAGACACGAAACACGGTTCTCGTGCGCAGCAAGAACACCGACACGTTCGCCCTTGAGCGTGTCCCAGACGTTGCAGGTGTAGTCGTCGTAGCCGGCAAAGAGGATACGACCAGATACGGAGAAAGCGACCGAGGTGATACCGCAGAGAATGTTGTCGTGTGTGTATGTGTTGAGTTCGCGATCGGCTCGGAGGTCGAAGAGACGGCACGAGGCGTCGTCGGAACCAGTGGCAAAAGCATCGCCGTTGGGGAAGAACTGGACAGCGTTGATGTCGCTCTCGTGGCCAGCAAACGTCTGAACGGCCTTGCCGCTGCGGATATCCCAGACTTTGGCAACAGCATCACAAGCACCCGAAACAAAGACGTTGGGGTTGGGGCTAAGCGAGATGCTCATGACATCGCCAGTGTGGTCGTTGAATTCCGTGATGCGCGTGCCCGAGTCAATGTCCCAGAGGATGCAGCTCATGTCTCCAGACGAAGTGAGGATCTGCTGGTCATTGATGAAGCGACAGCAGCTGAGGTAGCCGGTGTGCGCCGAGAGTTCGCGGCCGACCTTGATGTTGTTGGGATCACGGCCGCGAAGCGAGTAGATGCTGCAAATGTTGTCGAGACCACCACAAGCGACCGAGTTGCCCGAGGGAGCGTAAGCGCAGGTCATGACCCACGAGGAGCGGAGAGGGATGGCGTGGACCTTGTTGGTGGTGTAGGCGTCCCAGACGATGAGCTTTCCGTCTTGGGAAGCCGAGACGAGGTGGCGCTTGTCGTTGGCCCAGTGCATGGCGTAGATCTTGGCGAGATGGCCCTTGAGCGTCCGTCTGGGCTTCATGACGATTCTTGGCAAAGGCTCCATGTCGTTGGCCATGGCGCGAAGACTTGTGTCGGCCATCTGATCCTTTTTGGCGCGGATCTTTTCCTTGAGAGATTCGGCCTCACGACGGGCGGCGGCAATGCGCTCCTGCAAGTCGGCTCCTGGTGCTGACATGGTGGAGATGGATCGATGGGTTATAATGCGGGAAAGGTTTGGCTAGGGGCGAGGAGTGAGGAAGCAACGGGGATGCAGTGATCGCCTGTTGCTAGAAATTGCCAAGAATGAAAGTGCGTCGAATCGTAGACGCGGATGCGGGGACGAGTCCTGATTGATGAGTGGCAGATGAAATGAGCTTACGAAGCTGTATCGTACGATGTCGAGGACAAGATGAGGAAGATTCGGCCGAGTCGATGCGATGCTCAAAGTGCGAGATGCTCGAAGGTGTATGGATACGAGTGGATTGGCGATGATGCGGTGATGATCACTTGGGCTTGGTTTGGAGTCTCTGAGTCGGATGGCGATAGACAGGCACGATGCGGAAGTGAAGAAAGGGGTCCGGACGATGAATGGATGATGGCGTAGGGATGAATGAGTCGTGAGGAGATAAGAGGAGGTAGAGAAAGAGAGGGAGACAGGAACGGATGGTGGAGATCCGAATGCTGAATGAGAGAAGAGTTGAGTCGAGATGAGATGAAGGGGTTTGGAACGTAGAAAGGGCAAGAGGCAAGGAAAAGCGGAGTAAATTGCTAGGGGCGGCGTGTGGTGCGTGTGCGGCTGCTCAACGACGCGGCGAGACGAAGAGGGTGATCCAACCTTTAGAAAAGATCTGCGAAAAGAGAAAGAGAGAAACAGAGACAAAGAGGAGACCAGAGCGCCAAAAACCGAGAGGAGGCTCTAACCAGACAGAAGCGCTTGTCGAGGCGCAGTCTGGAAAACGTGACTGTTTCTGACTGTTCTGCTCTCCGACGTGGACGGGCCAGCCCAGAGCCAAGCAAGCAGCAAAGCGGCACACTCTGTCAGCTGAGTAAATTTACTCTATTTTCTACTGTAAATCACTGCTCGACAGTGGACAAGCAGCCACGAAAACTAAGCGAATTCCTCGAAATTTTCTAAAAAATTATTAAGATTCCAGAGAGGGAAAAGCGCACTGCGCAGCGCAGCACGCAAACAGCACCAGCGCAACGGATGCGTGCTCAACGCAATGTCCAAAAAGGAGCTCCTATCTCTTTGTAGATACAAAGAAAGTCAGAGATGCAAGAAGGGGTATCGACGTCGAGTCAACCGAGAGCATGGCATGAACGCAAGACAAAACAAACAACAGGGCCTACTTGCGACGGAGCCAATGACACCTTGGAGATGGGCTTTGTAGACTGGTGCAGACTGCATGTTTGCATTTGCATCGGCGCGGCTTTTGTTCTTGCTTCAGGTCGATCCACTTGCGGACCGTGAGTATCTCTCTTCCGGGTGTTGTGGGGGGTCAACACGATATGCTAGCGCAACGTCGTCGTCGTCAGTCCCATCGCCGTCGCCATCGTATCTATGGGCATCCATCCCGCCTGCACTCGAGTAACTAGGCCGACTGTGCTGATCCGCTATCAATCGTCTAGGCAAGAAATGCTGTTGGCCTCCCATCACCTCGTTTCACACGGACCCTGAATGCACGCCAATGCTCGCTTGCGAGCGTGAGAAGATTCATTAACTTCGATGAGCGCTTCACCTCATCCGAGCACATCGGGGGCCAAAGTTGCATTCATATCTGCCGATTCCTTTGAGGCCTGACTTTAACACGCTGCGTTTTTTTTTTTTTTTTTTTTGGCCCGCTTCCTCCACAGTCACAGTTGATGCGCACGAAGCGCGCATTCCACAGCGCAGTCACACGCGAGGTGATTTTGTGAAATGGTGGGGCGCAATCAGAAGCTTCTCACCATCCAGACCACCATCACCTCAACCATCACTCATCATCTAAGGCGAAGAGCACCGAACTGCGACGGATAACACATTGCAATTCAAACTGCTCTCAGTCTCGATATGCCCTCTGCTGCATAGCCATCCGACTTATAAACACTCCGTCAGCCCGACCAGTATTGGCATCCACACAGACACAAGGGCAGGACCAGCTGACATCACCGCAGACAGCATCTGCAACTCGCAGCAATGGCTCCATCTGGCAGCTCCTACGACCAACCGCAGCGGCTGCAACAACGTCCTCACTATGTCCCATTCTCCGCTGTCCAGGACCATCAATCTGCCAAACTACCTTCCACTCCCGCCCGCCTCAGAAGGCCTTCTGCGGGTCTACACAGTGCATCTCCCAATAAGATGATCTCGCCATCCACACCTTCTGCACGTTCGTCCGGCAATATCAGTGTAGGCCCCTCAACCACCAGCCCCGCAGCTCCACGTCTTTCGCACGGCTCACCTTCTGCCTACGACCGCTTCAACGAGGTCGATTGGATCATTGACCTTGGCTCTCGTATCGGCAATGCGCTTCAGTCTCCATCCCAACATTCAGCACACGCTTCTCCTTCATCCTCTTCTTCGCACGCTCTCACACGCTCTCGAAGCCGCGTGCGTCTACCTCGACCCAGCAGAGACTTTCTAGAGCTGCAGCGCAGGGTACAACTCGATCACGCCTCGTCTTCCTCCTCGGCCGCTGCCGACGTCACTCTCGCCTCAAACGCGTCCTATGCTGCCCAAGATCCTGATTCTTCTGCCATTCAGTGGGCGCAACATGCACAGCAAGACTTCGAGCGTCGACGCGCCGACTTGCATCAATCCCGCCAGGGCGTCTTGAGGCATCTGCAACATGACCACTTGCAAAGCGACAAGCATCAAGATGACGCTGGGGCAGAACAAGCTGTCGATCTTGCAGTAGAACGCAGCTTGCTTGCCGCAAGGTCTCTTCAAGAGTTGATGCAAAGTGGCGGACTCCAGCCTGAAGACCAAGGCCAGCAAGATGCACACTTCTCAAATCTTCTCACCAACGCAGAAGCATTGCCAGGTGCAGCCGCAGAGCTCGGTCCCTCCTCACTCTTTGAAGCTCATCGAGCACAAGACGGCTCGCTCGACATCGAGTCCATCCTTCAACAACGCGCCAGGATAGCAGCACTCGAAGACCGCGATCAAGCCGGCCCATCAAAATCTACGTCTAGCATGCTCGATCTTTCACAAGCCGCTCCAAAGCCCGTCAAGAGACCCGTGATTGAGGTTTTGGACGGTGTTTCATCCGGTGAACAAGGACGACCCGCTGCAGATGCAGCTTCCCAGCCTTCTGACAGCAGCTCGTCCGAGTCCTCCAGCGAGACTGATGCATCGGACAGCTCGAAAGCCTCCGACTCCGACTCGGATGACGCAGCAGATGATGACGCTGATGGGATTCCTGAGAGCGGTACTCAAGCCGTCACGAACGGTGTGCAATCAACGCCACCCACCCCGATGGATCAAATCGCCATCGTCAATGGAACTTTCCAAATCATTCCAGCTCAGCCTAGCAACTCTTTCGATCTGCAACAGAGCCAGTCTCGTCCTTACAATGCTCTAGCTGAAGGTGATCACGAAGATGAGCGAGTGGATAGCGCATCGGATGCACATGCTTCGCGAGATGGCGATGCTGCCACCGACGATTCCGATCACGAAGAAGAAGAGGACGAGGACGAGGAACAAGAGGAAGACGATGAAGAAGAAGAAGAAGAAGAAGAAGAAGAAGAAATGGACGTCGATGCAGAGCGCGGCTACGCAACCCATCCCGCCTTCCAACGCTACCACGGCGGTTTTGGAGGCGTCGATACTCGCGATCTACTCTACGACGGTCCCGCGGGTGATGCTGACGAGCCTATTGTCCTGTCCGACTCGGACGATGACGATGGCAACGATGACAAAGATGAAGTTGGGAGCGACATAGGACAAGATAGCGAAGAAGAGCAAGATCAGGATGCGGAAGAAGACGACCAAGACGAGCTCGTCGAAGAGTCAGTCGACTTTGACAATGACGCACAAGACCCTCCAACACAACGTGACTATCACGTAGGACAGCATCACGCGGAGGCAGAAGATGTGGTCGAGGATCAGCAAGAAGCTGTCGTTGGAAGCCATCAAGGTGGCGATATGCAGCCAGAAGACGCTGGTCATCGTTTTCGCAGCGATGTTCTGCCTGACCATATCGAGAGCGCCGAGGCACCGCACCAGGTCGCTGAGCCTGTTCATGATGCACGCGATCCGCAGATCACTGAAACAGCCACTGCTGACCAGCCTAACATTGCATCTGCCGAGACAAATGGCCAGCTGCCTCTTGACGAGGAAGGCGACGGCATGCCGGACAGCGAGGTTGAGCCTGAGGAGCTCGATGAGGATCTGCGCTGGTCGGACGTAGAAGCAGGTCAGAACGACGACGATGACGACGACGCTTCCGACGATGTGCACGGTGCGCCCCCGCGGCCGTCTGCTGGTGCAGCCTTCCGCGCTCGCCAAGGATCACAGCCAATGCCCGGCTTCGTCTCGGCCGCCCAGATCTTTGCCGACATCCAAGCTGCCGAAGCACAGTCGAAAGCACAAGGAGGCTCATCTACCCATGCCTCGGACGAGCATGAGGGGCGGATCGACCCGCAGCTGCTCAAAAGAGTAGCTGGCACCGAGCCCGATGCCGGGCCAATCTCGTCAGCGAACGCCATGGACGATGCTCCTATCGCAGGATCGGAACCTTCAAATTCTCAGATTGAGGCAGACATCTTTGACGCCTTCACACGCCAAGACGCAGCCTCTGACACACAGAACCTTGACGACGAGCGCCAAGACGAGGACGATGAAGCTTCGGAGGCTACTCGTGAGGCCGAACGCGAGGATGAGCCAGAAACGGAAGAGGCTGGCAATCTGCGGAGCGAAACACATTCCCTGCAGCCGGAAGTGGTCCTGCAGCCAGAAGCTTCCACCGCTGATGATCAGGCATCTCAGAGCGCTGAAACCGAGGGAGCGGAAGTCCAGGTCAGCAACGCGGATGACACGAAGCGAAATTATCCATCTCCTGCTCCGGACAAAGACGAAGTGCAAGAGAGCGAGGCCGATCCACGCATCAGCAACCCTGACGAAGCCATCGCTGCCAGCGCAGAAGTTAACGAGCCTGGTAATGGTCCCGAAAAGGCATCCTCGTCCCCGACTGATCAAAGCGAGGAGGTGCTCGTCACGTCCACAACAGTCGAGGACACGGTTGATCAGTCGGACGCACCCATCGACCCACCTGTGCCTAGCCTGGTGCGAGTCGAGAGCACAGATGTTCTCGAGGCAGACGTCGAAGACAACAGCGAGGACGAGGCGGCACCCGTCCCAGCCACCGTCGAGCTGAGCAACGTGTCTGCGCTTCCATCAATCGTCGACAACGCTTCTTCTGACCCTGAACCGAGGGAGGTCGACGCTAGCAGCACTGTTCCTGGCGACTCAATTGTGGATATCTCTGCCGACGGACCCGCGTCTGCTGACACTGAAGCTGTTGAGGTCTCTGTGTCGCACGACGGCGCCAACCCTCACCCCGTTGCTCATGCTCAGGAGGAAGAGGCCATTCTTAGCGGTGATCTTGCAGATCGAGACACGAGCGTCGAGCGACAAGATGGTACGGGAGGCACAACTAGGCCCGTGGTCCCTCAGGAGGACGAAGCCATGCCGCAAAGCGATAATCAGCCAGACGCTGAGCTCACCGATCTGGTCCAGGCTCCTGTCACGGCTTCAGACGCTGAACAGGAGGAACCGCAAGTCTTGCTCGCGGACAAAAACGAGACCCAGTTCTCAGAAGAGAAGGTGTCAGAAAAGGATTCGCAGACAGGCGACGTCAACGGCCAGCACGAAAAGGAGGCGGAGACCTCAGCTGCTGCAAGCACCACAAACGTTCAGCCCATCGTAGTCGAGCCCGAAGAGGACAAAAAAGTTCATGAACCTAAGCCTGGCCGCACCGATGTCAGATCGCCAGTGCGCGTCCCGCCCTCGCCAGCTTCGTCGGACCGTCGATCGACATCAAGCTTCACTCCTTCAGCCAACCGTCAAGGCAATCGCCATCTGCACGGAGCTGCCAAGCGCAGCTTCTTTGCCCAGGTCTCAGAAGCGGCGTCCGGGTTCGCCAGCAATTTGGCTGCCCCACTTCGCGCGATTCCATCGCTGCTGCCCATCACTGAGAGGCGCACCGAGGAAAGGCTGGAGGAGACTGCACTTGCCGAAGCATCAGCGACGGCCGAGGATGCTGTGGCTGGAGAAGGCGGGGAGGACAGAGTCGGGTCCCAACCATCCCGCTCAAGCAAGTCGAGCGCGATTGTCGAGCACAGCATGGTCACTCGTGCTCACTGCATCTGGCGCAAGCTCAGGTTGAACAAGATTGAAGGCGAACCAGTCTTCATTGTTCCAGGCTGCTCGATCAACTATGAGCAGGCAAGCAAAGAAGGCGCAGACGACCTGGGCCCTACCGTCGACAGCCTAGCCGACGACTGGATTGCTGTTGATCCTGACTTGATTCCCAACGACGTGCACCACATGCTCAGCCGCATCGTTGGTCTTCAAATCCTCAACGAAGGTATCAACGTGGAGCCAGACTCTTTTGCCGCAGAGCTCGTCTTTTCCGGCTACGACCTGGACGTAGAGCTTGCCACTTCTCTTGACGAGGATCATAGGCACAAGTTAGACCCAGCAGTTGATGACCCAGCAGATGAATTAGTCCCAGACCGTGTGGCGACACAGGAAGCTGTTGAAGACGGAGCTGAAGCAAAAGAGGAGCATGCTGTCGTCACTGCAGATGAAGAAGAGGTCGATGATGACACTCAGCAGCAAGGCCTGCAGACCCCTTCACGGGCCACGCGACGAAGCACTCGACACCGGCGAACTAGCAGCGCTGCCTCAACGCCGTCACAGCATCATACGCCTCGTCATCCAGACCCCAACAGTCCCAACGCTGACTACCTCCCAGAAGACGAAAGACGCCGACTGCTCAGAGACAGGCACCCACAAGCCACCTTCCCCAGAAACATTTCCATCGCTTCGCTCGAAGAGCACGTCAAAAAGGAAGACACGGAGGTCTCTGCGGATAAGGAGGTCGAGCACGGTGACGCAGAAGCTTCATCTGCTCCGGTGGACTCTTCCTCGCTACGACCGAAGAAGAAGCGCGGCCGACCTCGCAAGAGCGAGATGGCCAACATTGCCGAGACAGCCTCAGCGCAAGACGCAAGCAAGGCGGAAGACAATGACTCTGAGCTGGCATCCGAGCCACGACCCAAAAAGCCACGCGGTCGCAAGTCTGCAGTCTTTAGCGCCATCGATGATGCGAAGGACATGCAGGATGCTGCCGCCGTCGACAACGCCCTTGATACGGCTCCTTCGCCGTCAAAGAGACGACGCGGTGGACGCAAGTCTCCAGCGTCTGCGGATCTCGATGCTGCCGAGGAGGAGGTTGATCTGCACGGAGAAAAGGGCACCGATCAAGCAGGAGGCAGCGCTGTTGCATCGCAATCGGCTGTTAAGGGGGAGGGTGACAAGTCGCAGCAGGGCGATCTTGAGGATGACGAGGATCAGAACGCTTCAGGGTCACAGCAGAATGGCAAGGTGAAGCGAGTTGGCGGAGGCGGAAGGAAACGCAAGCAGAAAGCAGAGGAGAATTCGACGAGCACGATGGACGCGGCAGCTGCACCTGCCGTCGAAAAGGTCGCAAAGGTCGACCAAGCAGAGAGCGTCAAATCGCAGCCACGTAGGAGTCGTCGATCGCAGGGAGGCGCGCAAGCCCAGACTCCGAGTCCTAGCAGAGCAGGTCCGCGCAAGTCGCCCAAGCGCAAGGTGTTGAAGCTGAGCTGAGTTGCCCAATCATCCCATGTCACCCGGCGTCAATTTTATCTTTGCCAACCGCAACTCCAAGCCTGTCTGTACCGTTTCCTTGCATCGAGCTGCGATGTGAAGGAGCTTCAACCTATCGCAGCTGCACTGATCAGCTGGCTGATCTGCTGGATGACCATGACACGTGTGGAGTGAACGTGTAGCGATGAGAGGAGCAAAAGGGTGATCCGCGAGTTGCCCACAGCAAAAGGCTGCGAGGTCCGCAGGATAAGAAGCGCGCGGTTCAGAGAATGACGACCATACAAGCCAGTTGCACGGCTAACGGCGAAGCCAGAGGACACGCTCCCTTATGATTCGATGCGGCCGCCTTTTCCGATCTCGAAGCTTCTGTGGGTCATAGATAATCGTCGCTAGGGAGCAAGACATTGAACAAAGAGTCAGAATATCGCTCGGCGCTCGCGACGGGACTCCACTGATAGGAGTTTGACGTTTCCTTGACGAGAAGCGGAAATACGACTTGGCGCTGTCCATACCATGCGCAGGCTAGAGATGTGACAGTTTACTGTAAAAGGCTCCAAATAATCGGGAAAACCATAGTTTCGAAGTGACAATATGGAGGAAGGCAAAGGCACAAAAGCGAAAAGGGAGATGCTTGGCGTTCGGGCAAAGCAAACCTTTTTGCTGTAAGATCACATCGTCATGTGGTTTTGCGACGCCCATGGCTACAAATGTTGTCAACCTCACCACACGGAGCAAACCGAGCGACGCTGCTCACTGCAATCTTTATCAACGACTCGATGTGACTGTCCAAAGGCATCGAGATGTACCCCACCCTATGACGGAATATGCTCAGCACTCCATTCGCCACTGCGGCCAGGGCGGCTAGGGACAGGGCGTAATTGGATGGCGGACTCGAGCGGTAGCTTCGAGGTGCCCGACTGCAAAGTGTCGCAGCGAGTAGGAGCCGAGCACACAGCAACACTGCCTGATTGTTTACGAATCGTCAAGGTTTCAGGCGTCCGATGCAGCACGGAGCTTCCAACCCGTTCACACAAAACTCTACCCTTGTTCGACTTCAGCGCCGCCCAGACTGAGCAATGAAGACGTATATAAGTCTAGCTTGGTCTGAGGACTCGGCTCCCCGGACATGCGCTTCAAGGTCCCCTCGGCCGGCAAGACCAACAACAGCGATGACGCCCAACTTTCTCTAAACTCCTTACCAACTCGAATCCTCAGCGCCTTCGACCGCTCCCACAACATTCTTTCTCTCATGGATCGAAACTCTATCCTATTGTCTGGAGGAGATAGAGTGGCCGAAGCAGTGGCCAACTTGCCGGCACGATCGAGCTCAGCACCACCCAATCATGTCCAGAGCCTGACTGAGGTCGAAAGGTCGACTTCAGTAGCCCCTCCGGATGCTCTTACCAGTTCCAACTTGGAAACATTGCGCGCTTGCGAATGGTACGGATCCAATGTCGCTCACGGAGGCTACGGAAGCTTTGACACAGTATCAGCAGGCGAAGAAGGATTCCTCATATTTCCGGATCATATCGGCAATGACGATCGTCATCATAACTTTGCAGCAGCGCATGGCGATGTCTTCCAGCGCAGTCAAGGTGAGTACACCACGTTTGCGACACACAACGAGGAAGATCCATCCGTCGCTGACTTGTATTTCTTATCTGGCGGTCAAGATGTAGACAGCAACGGCACGCACGGCCTACCTGGTCTTCCTGTACACCACGCCACAGACCTTTCAGCGAGCCATTTGCCTCCTTTCGATGCGAGGTTCCGAGATTCCCATCTGTTTCTCAACATGACGGCCGACAATCGCCCGAGCACCTACTCGCCTATTGCCGGTGGTGGTTCCATGGGACTTATACAGCCAGCGAATGCGAGTCACCATGGCGAAGATCCGGTCGCTCGCGTCTGTGACAATTTCCATGCCACAGCAAATCGACCTCTGACGACTCTGTCTGGCCTTGAAGTTCAGACGCCACCAACCACATCAAGAGCCAGTGGCTTGCACGCAAATGCGATTCCGGCAGCGACGCTATCTTCAGCCTACTTCAGCCCTAACTCGATCGAAATCGTGAGGCCCAAGAGGCCGGAACCTGGACAAGGATGGCCGCAAAGCACAGCTCCAGCCCTGCGCAGCGACAACGATACACTGCGCTTCCCGAATTTTGACGTCTCTGTGCAGGATGGACCTAGCGCATACCATTCTCTCCTCGGCGAACCAGGTCAGAATCCTATGTGGGGAGTGGCTCCACACCATAGCTTGCCGAGCTTTGGACTTGATTTGAGGGACCTCTACCACAACGAGTTGGGTGGCCACAACAGCTTAACAACAAGTAGCGCCACAAGCTCGTTAGGCTCCAGTCAATCGGTGGGAGGGTCGACCTTGACCTCGAACGATGCATGGCTCAATCGAAGCGGAGAAGGGCTGCTAGTCGGCGACCAGGAAGCGAATTTGGGCGGGCTCTATGGAAACGAAGCTTCCGGCACTACGGACGACAATCACCAGAATGGTCTGACATCAGAGTCAAGCAGCGGTCAGCGTCATCGCTCAGATGGTGGACGAGAAGCAGGCTTGCGGGGAGGGTCATCTGCTACGCCAGGCTTGAGTAATGATTTTGCGGGTGTGAGTTTGGGAGGAGGGCGACTGGAGGAAGGGTGCATTGGATCAAAGAGAAGAGTCTGGTACCGAGCTCCAAATGGTCAATTTGCCTCGGCTACGCAAGCGCTTTCGGGACAATACCCTAGAGACGACCACAGCAACAACGGAGAAGGCAGCTCCAGTAGCGCCGGCGGTATCCGACGCATTCGACGACGCCGCAAGTCGGAAGAGGTGGAACGCAAGTATCGATGCGATTTTGATGGATGCGACAAGGCGTACGGAACACTGAATCGTAAGTATGGCGACACGTTAGCTACGCTGAAGACACGTGGCTCTTTCTCTGACATGTGGCCTTTCCTTCTCCTTTCATCTGGCATTTTGCGCATCAGATCTCAACACGCATCGCGTGACCAACGACCACGGCCCGCGACTGAACGCAGTTGGTAAATATGATCTGCGGGGTTGATGATAGCGTCAAAGCCGGCTTGCTCGGAAACTGACGTAACGAGCAAACGCTCCTTTCCAACAGGCTATCGAAGAGCTTTCGCAGAGTGGGAGCGCAGGCAGCTCACAGCGCACCGGAGCTAAGGAGGCATCAGCCGGCTATCATTGGATGACGGGACAGCATCACACAGTCTCGCTCGCCACGTTGAAAAGGTTGACGCCGCGGAGAAGGAGGAGGAA
This sequence comes from Anthracocystis walkeri, assembly GCA_928858565.1. Taxonomy (NCBI): domain Eukaryota; kingdom Fungi; phylum Basidiomycota; class Ustilaginomycetes; order Ustilaginales; family Ustilaginaceae; genus Anthracocystis; species Anthracocystis walkeri. Next base: position 391,834 of record CAKMXV010000004.1, read on the forward strand.
CCGGCTCGAAACTCGGCATGACGCGAGCGGATCGACAGACTTGCATGATTTTTTAGTGTGACAGGAGGCGTGACGTGACCTGCAGATTGCAGGAAATTGATTCAAATGACGAGCCGTTGCTGCAACTTTGTTTGAGCAAATTCGAAACTCACTTGATCCTACGATTCTATGCTGCTTGTGTGCAGAAGCGTGCAGGCATGAAGGTAACACTCTGGATGCGATTCGTCTTCTGGCCGCGGGCCGAGTATGGACCGAATAACCGGATACAGTACAGTACGAACGAGGTTAAGTCCGAGTCGAATTTCTTGCGAAGTTCGAAGGGTTAGAGTTCGGATTTTTGCGACAAGAAATTTAACCGAAATGTCAGCTTTGAGCCAACAGAAGCACGCCACCTGTCCTGAGAGGCTCTCGACAGAGAAGCATAGCCGAACTGGACAACAAAATAGAGCGTGTCCTCCACAACCGGCAATTTCTCGAGTCGGAAAAGTCCAAGGTGTTCTTCCATGACGTTCAGTCAGCCAGGATGACACCAGACCCTCGTCAGCGGTCGAAGCAAGTATATAAGCAGTGCGACTTTCACTCCCGGCTTTCCTTCCAATTTCATCCAAGTATCTCTTTTCCCACTTGATCCATCCATCTAAAAACAAGTCGACATGCCGCTTCCCTCCTCGCACAAAGCCGCCGTCCTGCCCGAAGCCGGTGCTCAGCACAAGGTGGTCGACCGCTCGCTCGCCCCGCTCGCAGCCGACGAGATCGCCGTCAGAGTCACCGCCACCGCCATCAACCCGGTCGACTGGAAGATCCGCGACTACCGCTTCTTCATCACCCAGTTCCCTGCCGTTCTCGGCTCGGATGCAGCAGGTGAAGTTGTCGCCTTGGGCTCTTCCGTCACCACCCATTCCGTTGGCGAACGAGTTTTCTTCCAAGGAATCATCGGAAACTACGACTCTTCCACTTTCCAGCAGTACGTCAAGATCCCCGCTAGCCTTGCTGCAAAGACGCCTAAGAAGGTTTCGGACGAACAAGCTGCAACCTTTTGGGTGAGTGGTTTTGCCGCTGCTACGGGATTGTACCACAAAACTGGTCTTTCCTACGCTGCTCCCTGGGATGCGAACGGCAGTGAAGCGGGTAAAGGAAAAACAGCGATCATTTTGGGCGGTTCGAGTTCAGTCGGACAGTACGCTATTCAGTTCGCACGCCTCTCAGGCTTTGATGAGATCATCACCTCCTCGAGCCCATCCCATTTCGAATACCTGAAGTCTCTCGGTGCAACTACGGTTCTTGACCGATCAAAGGCAACCTCTGCGGAAGATTTTACCTCTCACATCCCTGCTGGATCGAAAGCGGAGTTCGTGTACGATTCCATTTCTTCTCCGTCAACCCAACTCCTCTCGGTGCAAATCTTGCAAGCTTTGCAGGGCGGGAAAGTGATCGTCGTCATGCCTGCCGATGAAAAAGCCCAAACCCAGGCGGAGAAGGGTGACAAAAAAGTAGAAATTGCAAGCATTTTGGGTCTGGGTAGTCATCCGGAATACAGGTACGTTTCGGAAAAGCTGGCGCAGAAGTTGGGTGGCGAAGATGGCTATGTCGCCAAGGGCGAGGTGAGGTTGAATAGGGTGAAGGTGGTAGAGGGCGGGTTGGAGGCTGTGGAGGAAGCGTTGAGGGCGAACAAGGAGGGCGTGAGTGGGGTGAAGGTGGTGATTCGGCCGAATGAGGCCTGAAGAGGAGGCGTTTTGTGGGGATGCTAGCAATTGATGGTTGTTCGTATGATTACAGTGTGAAGATGTGTGAGTGATCGTGAGGGTGAGACGGTAGGGGTACAAGGTGTGTGAAGAAATGTGAGAGAGCCTTGAGCGTGTTCCGAAGGTGCTACCCTGGTCGACGAGGGGTAGGCGTCCACCCTCTATCCCCAATTCGTCTCGATTCCGTCTCCCGCCTTGCCACCACCACAGGCGAGCGACCACCACCAGTCCTCTCTAACAACGCCCTCCCCGCCGGCGTCAGTTGCTTTCTCGGGCTGGCAAATCCTCTCGCTTTCGTCGCCGGTTGAGCATACTTTGCTTTGCCATACGGCGTATCACTTCCCACCGCCGATGTCGCCGTGAGCTTTTGGGCTAGCTCTTCCCTCTTCCCTAAACGCGGCAATTGGAAACCAGGAGCTTCCGACGATGTCGTCTGGGTCCCGCGCCTAGCCTTGATAGCATCATAAATGCGCACATGCATATCCTCTTCGCTGACACCATGTGCAGGTGTGGAGTAAGGAGTGACAAACCCGTAGCCGGCGACTTTCGGTGTATCTTCCACCACCGTAGATGAGAAAGAGCCAGCTCGTCCGCGTTGGATCGCCGCTTCGACACGAGAGCTGCTAGGTGACCAGCCGGCTTCTGAAGGCCCTGGAGGTGAGGCTGGTTCTGGTGGGGGAAAACGGAGAGCGGTGAAGTTTGTTTCTAGCTGAGGTTGGGCGGGTTCGGTTGTGGAGGATGAAGCAGGGTGCGCGTGGAGGTAAGAGTGGTCGGCATCCGGGGAGAACATGAGCGCGTTGCGTGCGGTATACTTCCAGCGGTTGAGACCGGTTGGTGCTGGTCGATCGTCGTGCCGTGGTTCGGGGACTAGGATTAGGTCGTCCATTGGGTCTTTCTCGTTTCCAGCCGCTACTTTCTGTCCTGGCGCTGTCTCTTTCTGCTTCCCTTTCGCATCGCTGTCTTCTATCAATAGAGTCAGCTTGGCCTGCTCGAGCACCTTCGGATGGTCCGGATTCGCCTCGATAGCCAGCTGCTTTCCCTCTTCTGCGTCGCGTTGTTCAGCCTGAGTGATTTGCTTCCGACGCTGCTCCGAGGCTCGTTCGCGCGCAAATAGGTGAGCGTGTTTGCGCTTGCGCATCTGGTTGTCGCGATCTAGCAGCTGAGAGAAGCTGGCATTGTCTTCGGAGGTGTATCGCGCTTGAAAGTCTGCTAGCGAGAGGCCGAGGTCAGGAGTGATACCAGATGCTGGCTCGGCGTAGTCGCCGTCTTGCTGTTCGTCTTGATCGATAGTGCTCAGTCCAGGAGTTGAAGCTGCGGGTGTGAATGTTGGATTGAAGATCCTCGAACCCGATCCAGAGGCTATGGGTGTATCGTCCCATTCGCCTCTCTCGGTCACCCCTGCTTCCCTCGGCGTCGGTACATCCTTCCGTCTTGACTTGCTTGACCGCGGTGCCGGACTCGCCTCTCCACCCTTATCAAACCTCAACAACCGATCCAGCGCCTTCCTTATCCTTGCCCGGTCCTCCGACTCGACCGCAACCAGATACTCATTCTCTGCCGTCACTCGATCCAAATTCGGAAAAAAGTCCCGTTTGATAATAGAAGAAAGCGCTGAAGTATACTCTTCTTCGTTCAAGATCGCCTGTTTGCGTGGCGACGTTTGACCGGGCTTGAACGGGATCAAAGGTGCCAGTGTCGAGCTGGCGTTGCTCGAGGATGGATCGAAGCGCGCAGCGACGGCAGCTGAGCGTGGCGTCGGTGGCTCTTTGCGCAACGGCATCGAGCAGTATGTCGTCAGGGTAGAGGCATTGGGTGGTGTGCAAGAAGCAAGACAGCCGGTGTCGAGGTGGAGGAAAATGTTGGACCCTGAATGGTGGGAAATCTTACACTGAAGACCGAATTTGGTCGGTCTCGTGCGAGAGCATAGAGACCGTGTCTGTTGACAGAGCTTGGGTACGCCCACCGCGCGCCCCTTCTTCCTCTCCTCCATCGCTCTCCTCGGTCGTTGCGGTGCACCCGAGCTCGTGCTAAGCTCGTTCTCTTCCCGCAATGCATCATGATACCCATGTCTCTCGAGAGACGGAAGGGAGTCCGCCTTTTTCGTCCGAAAGAGCAGTCTATCACAAATGACGCCATTCGTTAAGCACCCTCGTTAAGCGCACAACTTCGGTCAGCTGTTCAGAAAAAAAAAGCCAAGAAATTAGAAAAAAAAAAAACGACGTTTTGAAAGGTTGGGACACCAGGTCAGTCAAACCGCTGACCAGCTTTCTGGTTGCGGGATGAGTTTGCCGATTTTTCTGTGGATTTCTTTGGGGAAGAATAAAGCGGCAGCAGAGCGCAGGCGTTTTTGACGCAACTCAGCTTTCTCTCACAGACAGGGTCTCTCTGCTGAAATCACGCAGGCTGATTAGCCACCGTAGACTGTAACTTATCTGCCGCTCTCTCACTGCCGGTCTGTTTCGCTATCTCGAATCGCTATTCTTACCTCTCTCTCCGCTTCCATCATCTCATATCTACCACACCCCCATCCTCTACGTCGACAGCGTCCGACTCGCTCTCTACTATAGCATCCATCGATCGAAAGTCCTTTGCGGCTCATCCACTCCCCACATATCGCCAAGCTGTTCGCCTACGCATCATAACAATGACTACCAATAATCTCAATCAACCCAGTCTATCCCCCGTCAGCTCCTTTAGCGCAGGTGCTGGCACCGATGGGGTCCCTTACTTGCGCAACCCTGATGCTGCTCCCGTCACTGCTGCTGCTGGCTCGCCTCGCGGTCAGCAGCAGTCCACCACGTTGAGCACCGTGGTCAAGTGGTGGTCCTGACGTCCTTAGAGCAGAAATGCCTGGATACAACAACTCTACCTTGCAGAATCCAGGTCGAAGTGCACCTGTGAGAGGGGTCGCTTCGCAGCAAGCTTCTACATCTTCGTCTTCCACCTTTACATCCTCTGCGGATAACAATGCCATTGCAATGTCTTCCGTATCTCGCCCATCACCACGTCAACTCAACCATCAGCCTTCGTCACCCAACTCCAATCATCCTTCTGGCTGGGATAGGCCTTATAGCAGCGGTGTACCAGCACCGGCTGTTGCTGTTCCCATTTTCCGTGCGACACATGCCGCTGCCGGTGCATCCGCCGCTTTGCAAGGCTCGCATCGACGTGCCAATACGGCGCAGCTCCCCGACTCTCCACCCGATACCCCGCCGCATTCACCCGGCTTGCAACCCGTCCGCCTGCCTTCTTTCGTCGAACCACGAGCGTTGCCGCAGCAGCAGCAGTCGCATCGCGTCTCACCCTCAAGATTCTCTGTTCAACACGAGCGACACTCCCACAGCAGCTGGAGTCGCCCTCAGCCCAACCACCTAAGCAGCGGAGATGTCTCGAGCGATGTGCTCTACACTGGTCAGACTCCTTGCGACAGTGAGTTGGAAAGTGACGCCGAGTCCGACTTTTCAGATGACGCCTCCCAAGCTACACTCGACCAGCTCACTCAGGCAGCACAGTCGCTTCTCCTTCACTCGGATGCAAATCGTTCCAAGTTCCAGCATCATTCCAGCACCGATCATACCAACGACTCGGGCATCTCTGCTCATAGCAATGCCCTCTCTGTCGAGCTCATGCCCGCAACTCCCGAGATCAGTCCTGACAATGACGTTCGCCATCACGCACAAAAGTCGGCTCACACCTTCTTGCACCGCATCTTTGCAAACGTGCCTCAGAACCTGTCTGTCGAAGATGCCGGTGTCGAACTTATCAGTCCTGGTTGGAGCGGTGCTGTCATCAAATCTGGTCCGCTCGTTTCTCCCCAAACTGCGAGCTCCTACACTTCCACTTGCAGCAGCGATAGCTCGGCCGACACGCAGCGCACGCTCTACGTTAGCATGCCATCCGTCATCGATGCTTCACTGCTCAGGGAGCAGGTCCTGGCAGTGCTCGATGCTGCTAGTGAAAAGCTCGGCTGCGATTCCGTCATGGTCTGCCTCCACAAGGCCATGCGTGATTTCGCGTCTGTCCTTCACGGCCTTTGCTACGTTGGCGGTGCGCTCGTTGCCGCTGCCACAGAGGCAAAGGAGATTGGAGGAGGACAGCAAAACAAGCTGCCAGACACCGACCCTATCTCGGGTCTGCAGCTGAACAACGATCTCGTGCTTGTCGCCATCGAGCTTTAGGGCATCCTTGCTTCTGCTTCCATTTCTGTACATCAGTGGTGAGCGATTCCAACATATCGCCACCATCTTCGCCTCTTCCATCAATTGTCACGTCCTTCTAGTTTCCCGGTATATCCCCAACTGATCACTTCAACAGTTCTTGTCATTGTAATGTCACGTCTTCAATCTCTCATGTCAAATATTAAATGGTATCTTGATTGTCATCTTTCCACAGTACTGCTATCTGCGGTGAAGTTGATTTGTGTTTACGATCGAGGAAGGAGTTACGTGGAACGCTTCTCCCAAATCTGAAGGTAGCTTTCACCCAAAAAGATCATCTGACGGTTCACCTGTTCCACCAGCAAGTCTTGGATAGCGAACCATTTTTCGCCCTCCTTTGCTCCTGCTGTCGGCTTGGTGTGGACCTGGCACTTCCAACTTGCGCCTTGTCTGACCGTGCCCGGTACAGCATCATACACCACATTGGCTACCAAATCGTACACCTCCGACACGTTCTTGTGCTCTAGCAGTGGAGCGTGTTTAGTAACGTCCAAACCTTTGATTGGGAAGTTGACCAAGGTTGGATCTCGTTCTTCCTGACCCAGGCTGTTCTTGGTGAATCGACGGAAGTGAATGATGAGGTAAGGAGGGAGTCGTTTGAGGTTGTACCGGGTGAGTTTGGTTGCGGAAGGGTGGAGACTTGAGCCGTCGTATTTGGAGAGCACCTGACCGATGGTTACTTGAGGGACGAGGTTTTCCCCTTCATCGGATCCAATCACAGGTGGTGGTGGTGGAAGGTCCATAGCGAGCAAGAAGAATGGCGATTCGCGCTTGTCTATCGCAATCGATGGGTCGAAACGTATCCGTCCCTGTTCGTCCGTCTGCCCCGCACTTGCGCCTTGTTGCTTTATCAACTTCTCCGCTTCAGCAGCCACACCAGCAGCCGTCGCTTCACCCTCTTCCGCCCTCACCGCCATCGGCTGTGACTCGACCTGAACCACCCCTTGAAAGCACCTACTTATCACACTATCCCCACCACCTCTCTTCCTCTTCCCCACCAAATCAGAATGAATCCTGTTCAACAACCAGCTACAAAACTCGACCGGATCCGCTTGATCGGTAATCCTAAACCTGTTCCCCGAAACCACTGCCACCTGTTGCAAAAACTCATGCGGCGATACCTGTGCCTTAAAAGCTTTTGGGTTCCACATCTTCCTCACCAACGCTCCAAACCTTTTCACCAACTCACTCTTTCCTTCCCCCTCTGCTGCTTCTAACAAAAAGTAATCCCTAATCACCGGAACATGCACCAACGCCTGCACAACCGCATTAACATAATCCGTCTTGCCCACATTATTCAACCCGACAAACCCCGGCCAGTACTCTGCACCATTCAGATCGTACGCCGGTCCCGCATCAATGCTTGCAATCACCTTCGGCGTGAAAGTTGGGTTAAGCAAATACTTTATATCCTGTAGTGCGGCTTGACTGTCTTCCGGAACCGCGTAGTTGTCCGGTAAGATGTACGTCTGAGCAGTAGACAGATTCATAAAGACATGATGTGAATCGTCGATACTGTGCAAATAGGCGTACGAGTTTCGTCCACGACCTTGGAAATACCGCCCGCAAACGAGACACGCATAGACGTTGATGTTGGAGAGAGAGATGGAGCAGAGTTTCTCAAAGTCGAAATCGAGAACGGAGCGGTTGATGGTGTCGAGATAGAGGGCGGATTTGCCGGTTTTTGAGGGAGGTTTGCTGGGTGAGGATGCGGGGTGGGGTTTGGAGGAGGTGGTGGAAGGAGGGAAAGAGGACGACGATGACTGAGCTAGACGCGTCCAGTATGCTGCATCTTGGACGTCTGTGTCGTTTTCGTCGTCGTCGTCAGCTTCCTCGGGTGCTGGAGGTGGTGGGACGGACGGTGGGGGTGGTGGGACGATGTCGGCATTCTGAGCCTGATCAAGCGTGGACTCGGGAGGAGGTGGTGGAGGCGAGTCTGGTGGTGCTGGAAGGGTGTCTGTTGGTGCCGCGGCCGCACCATCTTGTGGTGGAGGAGGCGGTGGAGGTGATGTGTCGCGTGCTTGCGCTGTACGCTGACGCTTCGTTGGTGGTAGTGATGCCTCATCCATCTTGACTGCCATTTGAAGAGTAGATGGCTACGAGATTGATCACGAGGTAGGGGAAGAAGAAAGTGACACGAACCCTGCTTGGTTGTGCTTGTGTTCATTTTGGCCGACTTCCGAGCCTCCACCTCGGGCTGCGAATCTCCCGATTTCGGAGAGGGTCCAACGCAAGTTGCATCGATTTCTTTGCCAAGAAGCAAACCATCTCCAAGCACAAATGAAGCAGGGATAGCCTGCCTGAAGAGCGACAAGACCCAGCCATTCGGTACTGTTGAGCCACTATCCATCACCCACCCAAAACCATATGGTTGTCTGGAACGCAGAGGGTGTCGGCAGCTGGTTCTTTAGGCGAAGGTAAGATTTCGACGCGGTCAGTTTTTTAGTCTCTCGACCCTTTTTTGACATGTGTCGAATAGCGGGCGCTCGCATGTTCCCTTTTCCTGCAGCTGCTGCTGCCTTATCGAGCCTTTCTCGTTCAAGCATCTACCTTTTCATGTCCATTGCTAGACATGTCGCACTCACCTTAGTAACGCCTCCATATGGAGGTGGTGCGACTGCGATGCACGTTTTTCGGACCTCTCAATGCCTTTTTTGGTGCACTAGCTCTGCAGAAACACTTTGAGTGAAGCTCCTCATCTGTGTCTTGCTTGTGGCTTGCTTCGGGATGGAGTGGTGCATCGTTTCCGAGACCCTCAAACAGTAAGGTCTTAGTGTATCGATGCATGGATTGAGATGACCTGAGATGTGATTGGACAGAGACTTTCGGATGGGTCTTACGACATATCTATTCTCGGCGCTGAGGAACCGAATTCGAGGAAGGTCAGCCCATTCATACAGCTGCGGTTCGCTTTGGCTGAGGGCAGACTCTGAGACCCTCATTGCGTAGTTGGCGCTTCCTCGAACGAAGCCGTGAGATCTGTTCCGTGCGCCTTGGACCGCCTGTACATTACTGTCCCGTCTGCTTGCCTTTCGCTCCTTTCCACCATCTTCATCAAGTTTCTTCTTCCTACTCATTGTAGTCCCACCTTTCTCCTTCTCGGTGGACTTTCATAGCCAGCCAATTTCTTCTTTCTACTTCCTCTTCACTTCCACGGCTGGTCTACGACTTATTCTTCTTCACGACTTCACGACAAAAGTTGCTCAAGTGATTAGCTTTTTACGTTTTCTATCGCTGCTTCTGACTGGTTTCAGAACGGCTTTGACCTCTTACGACCTTAAGACCTTCAGCTATCTTTGGCATCAGCAATTTCTTAGCCATAGAAAGGCTACCTTGCAGCTTGTCAATACCATCAACTCTTCATCTTCCACTTCACTTACGTCTCTGCAGGCTTCGACTGGCTCGATCCTCTGCAGCTTCATACTCTTACGACTTTCAACGACCCGACGAATACCGGCGGAATCTTTCAAAGCACAACTCATGCTCTAAGCTTTTTATCCTTTCTTCTATAACGACCTTTACGACTTCTTTCTACGCTTATCGATGCTTTCTACGCTTCATTTCTACACCTTATAGACCCAACTTTTACGACTTTATTTCACAACGTTTTCAGACTCTTCTCGGTCCCCAATATAAACAACAAACCCCAACCTTTATCATTGCTTATCCCGACCATAGAATCGAGAAGGAAAGCTTCTGCAGGTATCAGAAGCTAGTCTGAGACCATGCACGGATCAGGAAGACGCAGAGAGCGTTCCGCATCTTTTTCTGCATCCCAAACTTCTGGTCAACCTTCTCGCGATGCAGGTCAACCTCCGGCTCAGGTGGACGTCTCTGGAGCCAGCGTCGCCTCATCATCTGCCAGGCAAGATCAGATGCGCGAAGCGACACTTGCTGCCGAACAGGCCGTCAGACAGTATCAAGCCGAGAACCAGCCAGCTTCCGCCACTTTCCCGTATCAGGTGCACCGACAGCCTGTTCCTCAACAAAACCTTCGCCACGTTGCTGGTACAGTAGGAAGCTCGAGCCAGTTGCAAAGGATCCCAGAGGTGGTTTCTGAAGGGTCATCTGGTGAAGCTGCTGCTAAGAGCGCGAAGGACAAGCAGAACATGGCGACGATGCCATCGGCGTTGAGGGTCGGAGGACCTCGTCAGCCTATCGCACACAACAGGGCAGTATCGATGGAGGACAACTCTCGTGCTCTGCCGAGAAATTTCGATCCTGTTACGGGCAGAAAGCAGGATGCAAGGCAAAGCAGCAGAAGACCAAGCCTGCCGTACGTCTTCGAGCCGCTCACTGCGGCAACACCGCAGATGGGAGACTTTCCCAAACCTCATCAATCTACAGCAGGCCCCAGTGATTCGCAGCTTAGTACGGCTCAGCTACAGCGTCGTGCTAGTCAGGAGATGCAGTCACCCCTCCTGTCGCGCAATCCTTCCTCGTTCGGACCTGGTCAGAGGCATGATCGCCTGCCTCGTGTCCCAGTCAGACAATCAGAGCTTGATATCCCGCCGACTCCTCCGCTAGGACAACGAGCTGCCTTTCAGACGATGCCACTGTCCATCAACAAGGCAAAATCTCCTCAAGTTGCTGCTACCGCTGCTGCTCGGGAAGCCGAGTCGACTTCATCAGCTTGGTCTTCAAGTACAGAATCCGAACCCACTCCTACAGCGAGCAGCATCGCAGCGGCACGAGAACGAAACGCCGCACTTGAGGCTCAGCTGATGCCCGTACAGCTGACTCTGCCTTCGAGGTTCTCTTCTTATTCCACCCTAGCACCCGAACAGAGCACGAGGCTGCCATCGGCAAGCACGAGCTTCAACCGAGCACTTTCTCAGGAACCGCAATCGATCCCACCCGTGACAGTGAGCGAAGCCGAAGTGGCGAGCATGAAGGCTTCAGCTGCTCCATTTACTCCCTCGAAACCTTCCAACTTGTCAGCTCCGCCTATTCGATCCGACTCAAATGACACAAGCTATTCAGGGGAGACGATCGCGCTACCAGACGGGACACAGGTACCGACCGTTCGAACTGATTTTCAGAACCTCAAGCGGATTAGCTTGCCTCGACCAGTGGCAGCAGCGGAGGGTGCAAGCGCCGCTGCGGCGAAAGAGCCAGTGCCGAGTGTGGCAGGGCATCTGGTGTCTCGAACAGATGCAAAGGTGGTACCGAAAAACGACGGATCTTCGAGAACCATCTACTCTCCGACACCACAGACGCTTGCTGCGGCGAGAAGGCAGTCCGGGATGCTTCAGGTTCCTGGAGCTGGCGGATCAGGCGGAACTTCGAGCGATCAAAGGATCCCTTCTCCGCTTTCTGCGTCCGCCGACGCCCCTGCTGCCCCACAGATCCCACAAGCACTCAAATTCGATAAGAACGCACCCTCTTCTGGCGCCTCACCTCGATACGACACTCGACAGCTTCCTGCCCCAACATCTGTGCAGAAGAATCGCGAGATCCAGGACGACTCTCCGAAGGATGTCAGCGGTAAGAGCGTCTCTGGTACGACGCAGGCCAAGTCTGACGATACGGATGTTCGCAAGCGGAACGAAGCCGAGACGATCGGTTTTCGAAACGATCCACGTCGTAACACGTTTGGCGAGATTGGACCGAGCATGCTGGAGGAGGCAAACCAGAAGTTGTTCTTGTATCAAATGCAGCAGCTTGACAAGGAAGCGAAGGAGAAGGGCGTTGGATCGTCTCGTCAGCCTGCGGCGTCGGGTCTTGTTGCTTCCCAGCCCGAGGAAAGGGCCAGTGATATGGCGGAGACGAAAACCGAGCAGCCCGTAGCCTCTGTTGTTCGTCGCGAGAGCACTGCATCCCAAATCAGTCGACGCGACTCCATCGGTTCCGCTACTACCGCATTCGACTCTCCGACCAAAGAAGAGTTCCCTGCCAACATCCACAGGCAACCTAGTCTCACCGGCAGCGCAAAAGCCATCCGCGGCACAGCCAGAGAGACCGTCGCCCCGCCCAGCGACGTACAAGAGGTGCAAGAACCAGAGGAACTCGAAGCAACCAGATCCGCAGACGACGACGACGGCACCGAAATCGACGAGCACGAAAGCACCTACGACCTTTCTTACGACAAACGCGTGCCCTTCGTCGTCGACACCTACACCAATAACGACGAAGACGGTTCTCGAGCTTTACAAGACCGTACAGAGTTCCGCTTCATTCCCATCTCCTCTGTCAAAGCCGGCAAAGCGCGTCGTCCCCGAACACGCGACACTCGCGTATCGTTCCGCAGCAACCCTTCGCACATTGAACAGCAGCGACCAGGATCGAGACAGCACGGTGCCAACCCAACTTGTCGACAATGTTTCCGTGCGGGTTTCGATTGCGCTATGAACCTTCAACTGGGGGAAGGTACAGCAGCGCGCAAAGCTTTTCAGGACTTCGTTGCTGCAGGTGGGTTGAATGCTTTTTCGATCAGAGACGGTGGGGCTGGTGCCAATGCTCAGTATCCCAACGAAGGATCGTTGGTCAACAATCAAGCCGGTCGAGCGGGAAGTATCACTGTGGAAGAGGCGTTGGGCCGTAACTACGTCGACAAGCTTGGTGAGGTTGCGTTTGGAGAATCTGCACTGAGCCGTCCGGTTACACGCGGCATGTACAACGAGTTGCTGGAGGAGAAGCAAGAGCAAGAGAGGCGGAAACAGTTTATCGCCGATCACAAACCGTGGTCCGCTGATGTTGAGGATGAGATCGATCTTGCAAAGTCCCAACAGCAGCAACACCAACGGCAGAGCACGGAACGGGTCAAACGCAGTCTCAGCTACAGTCACAAGGACCGACGTCTCAGCCAGATGACGCTTCAAGATGGGATTGATCAAGATCAGGTGGATGCACAGGCAGAAGATCCGAGACAGGTTCTGCTGGGTAATATCAAGCGGTCTGGTTCGCACAAACGCCGGAACTATGAAGAGGGACAGGTGTTCGACTTCGATCCTGCCGACTACGAGGATGAAGGCGATTTCGTTGACGAAGGGGAACACCACGATGATGATGAGATGTCGTCAGCGTCTTCTGATTCGGATATTGTCTTGTGGGCAGACCGCTGGAGTCCATGGGCCAAATTGCGACAGCTGCTTCTCTATTGGGTCATCGTCTTTGCGCTCCAAGCTTTGGCTTCTGGCTACACCAACACCGTCTTCCGCATCATTCTTGACGAGCAGGCTTCCGAATCTGCCGCTATCCTTCTACAGCTTGGTTCTCTCTCATACAACGGCAGTCAAGGAGGCGGTCTCTTTTTCGCAAACCTGCTCGTGGGCTATGGACGACAGCGCATCACTTTGATCTCCCTGGTGGCCGTAGCTGTCGTCTGCGCAATTGCAGGATTCATGCATCACGTCGCAGCGATCTTAGCCTGTCAAGCGGCTCTCGGTCTGCTTTCGGGCCTCTTCATCTTCATCTCCCTCGCAACGGTCATGGATCTGTTCTCAACCTCCAAAGGCCGCTTGTTCGGTGTCGGATCTATCGCACTTGTTCTCGTCGGTGGTCAGCTTGCGGGACCTTGGATCTCAAAGCTCGTCCTCGAGTTGTTGAGCTGGTCCTGGACGTACTGGTTGACTATCATCGTAGCAGCTGTGTTGGTGGTATACGATGGAATTGCTACACGCGAAACAGCAGCATTCGTGCTCTTCCGCCGCCAAGCACTGAAACAGAAGCGCACAGGTCAAGGATGGACACCTGAACCTCAACCTGAAACGAAGCCCAACCAAGCTTTCAGCGATGATCTAGCTAGACCGGTTCGACTGCTTCGATACAATCCTTTGCTAATTCTGCTGGCTTTGGGAATTGCGATGCTGGCAGGGATGTACATGTTCCTATTCTCGGGTCTGCAGACGGTGTTCGTTCGCGTTCATGGATTGTCGAGCACTAGCGCTGCTCTTGCACTTACGGTTTCGGCTGCGATTGGGCTGATCGCCGGTGTCGTCGGTGTCTATCTCGTCAACTCCAAAAAAGGCTCACGAAGCGGCGCCAGCGGGTTCGCTACAAAGGTCCGACCGCTCTACCTCGACGAAAAAGGCCACATCGACACCCGTCGACCGCTTCGCGTCAAGACCGAATCGCTGCTTGTTCCGGCGCTCTTCGCTACAGCTACCTTCTCCTTTGCGCTCTACACCCTGGCTCTAACATCCAGCTTCTCGACAACTTGGTTCTTGACAGCATTCGGAGTCGTACTCGCTACAGCAGCTCTGATCGTAGCAGGCGTCTCCATGGTGCAGTATGTGATGGATGGCTATTCTCCGCCTCGCAAAGTGATGCTGCGGGATGTAGTGGCTAGGGAGGAGATATCCACAGCCACGCTGCTTCAGGCTGAGGATGATGATCGTTTCACTTCGTATTCGCGCAGAACTGGTGGAAGACTGGCTGCTGCAAGCCGGTTCAAGGGCGGTGTTGGTGGACGACACGGTCGCGCTGCTGAACGAGAGAAGCTCCATCAGAATGAAGACAACGACGATGAAACACGAGAAGCATGGCTGGATGCGGGCGAAAGCGTTACGACCAAGCGAGATAAGAGGTGGCTCGACGAAACAGCACTTGCCGCCACCACTGCTGTCGTATCTCTGCTGTTCACCATTTGCTCCGTGCTCTCGTTCGTATCCGTCCAAGCTCTCGCTAAATTGTCTTTCGGAGCGTTTGCGGTGATCTTTGCTTCCGCTGCACTGGTAGTGGCCCTGATGCTGCTCTGCGTCTACCTCTACGGCGCCAAGCCAAGAGCCTGCTCGCTGACGCTGCTCGACGAAGCCGATGCTGAACGCGCACACGGTCGTCGAGCGAGATTGCGCGAAAAGAGGGCGCTGCGACGTCATCGTTCGTCCTCTCAATCACAAGCAGATACGACCACGACCAGTCAAAACAGAGGCAGAAACGCACCCATGCGGATGATCAAGCGCATCGTCGACGCGCTAGGATACAAACCTATCACAGATGACGGTATGGATGTCTATCGACGTAGCGAAACTAACATGTTCCCCATTACACATCAACCGCAGCGACGTGTCCGAACACCAGCTCCACCACCGCTGCGCACCGAAGCCGATCACCACTCCACCGCAACCGCCGCGGCTGAGGGTAGACGCGAACTGTGGTTGGCAAAATTTGTCGCAAACCGTGACGACAAAGCACGACGACGTGAGGCTAGCGTTGGTCTCGCACCTCCCATCCAGCTCAATGAAGCAAATGGCAGCTCACTCAAGCAGACCATGAAAGGTTTCGGTGGGGTCATGCTTGGCCGCCCCGCGAACACGAATGCAGACCCCATCGGCCGCACACTAAACGCCTCCACCTCTCTCCCGGTCAACCTTCACGGAGCAACTCACTACCCTCTAACCCCCCCGCCTCGAGCTCAACCTCGAGCAAGTATCAGTCACGAATCTCCCGCCTCAGAAAGACCCTATACGCCCGTCGCGACGCGCAAATCGGTGGATATGTCAAGAACCAATATCATGGCTAGAAGTCATTCACAGCCCTTGCAGATGGCGGACGTCGGGTCGCCGAGGAGACGCTAGAGATGCTGATTGGTACTCGCGAACGAAGAGGTGCTTCAACAGCACTCTCACTGTAGATACAATGTAAGATACTACTGACGATGCTTGTATTCTTCTGTAGATATTTGCGGCAAAAGTGTACAGTATGAACGGCCATGTCGGACTCTTTGGTCCCAAGATTCAAGCATACGACGACGTAAATAGACCCAAGAATCGCATCCAAATGTTGATAGACACAAGACCTCGCTTCGCATCAAGGACAAAGCTTCCTCGACATTCTTCAAGATCGAATACTCGATTGACAGAACTGACGCTTCAAGCTCTCCTCGATATTCAAGATCGAATTCCCTTTTGACGGAATTTACATCTCAAGCTCTCCTCGAGAGTCTGATCCGCAAGCTCTCGCCAAGGACCTCGATACGATGATTGCCCCGAATCCTTCGGCGACCTCAAGTGTACAGTACGACGCAGTGATGGTGTAAATAGACCCAAGGACCGGCTTCAAGAACGCGCCCATTGTTCATAGACCCAAGACTCCCGCGATCGCCTCTCGACTCGCAACTCAAAACCTCAAGCACCAAAAACTACAGACAAATCAAAACGCTGAGCACACACGTCGCTCTCACGACCTTTTACGACTCCTCAATGTGCATACGCCTCCTGTCCTCACGAGCTGTAAATCACCTCCTGCTTTTCCTTCTTACGAGCCATTCATACACGTTTCAAGCAATCCAGATAGATTCGTCAAAAATTGACCATTCAACATCATTCAACGCTTGTGCGCTTGTCTGTGCTTCCCGATCGCCTGAGATTGAACGAGAAGGCCCCTCCGTCACCCCGTCACTCTCCCATCCCCTTAGTCACACCAGCTCTTCAGAACCGAAGCACGCAACCGAAACTCGCGTCGAAGCCTTGGTGTGTGCCAGCAACGCACTCAGGCTGTCATCGAGCAAGGGTCGCCCGCAATGGGGATGGAGGGGAGGACGAGAGGTAAGAGAGCGAGTCATTGAGATCGCCCGCGATGCTGCCATTCGTCTCTGGCGCAGCTCAAAACTCAACAAGACACGAGCTGCGACAAAAACACAACATGCGGCGTTGGTAAGCTGCTGAATTGACGCACTCCGAGCGCACGCACTCTGGGTCACACTGCACCATGAGCACACAAAAAGACGAGACTGCATCGAAAGCCATCAGATTCATCATTAAACATCATCATCAACGACAAACGCTTGCGTGTTACGACCACTTATGAAAGCAGAAAGAAAGTGCATCTACACCATCCACGGGTCAGCCCATTAGTAAAAGTTACACTGCCCAGGCCTAACCGCACACCACTGCGGCTGCAGCGGTTCAGCCTTCACCCCCATCCTAACCAACCTATACCTCAAATCCAACATCCTAGGCAGCGCTTCCACCTTATCCCTCTTAGCACCCGCAACCAGCTCACCGGTCCAATACACCTCAGCCCCCGCAGCCGCACGAGGCCAAACCTTCGCATCCAAGTTGGTCGGATCAATCTGCTCGGACCAAACCGCCGATTCTCCACCGATAAACTTCTCCCTAACACCCTGAGCGGAAGCCAAGACAGCAGTGGCGTTAGCAATCGTAGCACTGGGATCGAAAGAGTACGCCTGCTGCCACGAGACATAGGGACACCAGTTGTTGCCCGTGTAGTTGCCGATGAAGTTGGATCCACCGCAGTCCAGATAAGCAAAAGTGTAGGGCGCCAGAACAATATTGACATCAGGATTGTTCTTAAGCGCAATAGCAGAGTTGTTGGCATCGTTCCAAACCTCGACCAACGATCCAGGAGCAAGCGTCTTGGCAACAGAGGGGAACTTGGTCGCCATCTCTTCCCAAACCATACCACGCTTGCCTCCAGCCTGAGTAACGTTGGTAACAAGCGACATAAACGGCTGCAAGTACGGCTCCATAGCAGCCTCACTCGACAAGTTCCAGCAATTGAAGTTAGGCTCGTCTCCACCCGACGAAACATAGTGCGACCTGGACAGCGAAGCCACCTTGCTGAGAAGCGAAGAGACAAAATCAGCAATACCTTGCGGAACCTTGAAAGTCGCCACATCCGTAGTGTTCAGCTCGGTGCTGTTGCTAACTAGACGCAACTGCCCACTCGGAGGCTCCGCAGCAACCGTCTGCCAGTTCGGCGCATTGGGACAAGCCATCAAAGCACCCACATCCACCGCCTCCACACCCGAAAGCATGTGCGAAGGCATATCCGTCTCGATGATCACATTGATACCCCTCGCAGCCGCGTAGTCGATAATACACCTCACATCCTGTTCGGTATAGACCATCCTCACCGACTCCCCAGTCGCGTTCTGGAACCACCCATACGACCCCGTCTCAGCCAAAACACTGAGATTGCCCTCAAACGCCAACGGGAAAGAGTGCGTGTCAGTCGCATGCCAATGCAGCTGGTTGAGCTTGACAAACGACATGGTGTCAATGAGCTTGCGAATTGTAGGAATATCGTACCAGTTACGCGCCGTATCCAGCATCAAACCTCGGTAAGGATAAGCCGGACGATCGCTGATGATGATAGGAAGACCGCGAATGTATCGCTGAGTCTCGGCCTTACCACCTTGCTGAGGAGGAAGCGCATAGATGAGCTGCAGCAACGTCTGTAGACCACGAAGAGCACCAAGCGAAGTATACGCCGTGAGTCGGATCGAAGAACCACCCTGAGGAACGACAAGGTAGTACATTTCAGCGTCAAGGAAACCGAGATCAGCAGGCGCACTAGTGTCGCTCTGCAAATCGAGCTTGGCGGAAGAGACGTTGTAGTTAAACTCCTTGACAGCGTGGTTGGCGATACTGCAAGCGTTGCTCCAGATATCGGCAGCGCCCTGGCTCTCGTTCTCGTCGATAACATAACCTTCAGGCTGCGTCTGCCTCTCCTGGGGAGAGTCGATCGCATTGACCCTACCCGAAAAAGGCTGTTGCAGAGACCTAAGCCTCAAACCGTGATCGGTGACGTTGACCGTCTTACCCGGGTCGAGACAAGGGTTAGGCTTGGTCTCGGGCATAAGCTCCAGCACCTTGATCTGGACGCTCGAGATCAAAGCAGCCTTGCTAACGCCCTCGCGATACCTTTCACCGCGATCAGGAGTGAGCTCCCAGAAGTTGACAGTGTTGGCCAACGTAGCAGCAGCCGAGATGGCATCGTTCAAGTCCGAAGGGACACGAGACTGATCCGTCCCATCAACGAGCTGGAAACGAAGGTCGCTGGAGAGACGAGCAAAGATATCCTTTGTGTTGATCGAGATGTTGGTAGGATGAGGCCAAAGAGCTTGAGCGGAGAGAGCGCCAAGGAGGCAAGCCGAGACCAGAAGACTGGTCGAGCGAGCACACCACATCTTGGGCAGAAGTCGTTAAGGAAAAGGGGGGAAAAGGAAAAGGAATTGGTTGATGGTTGAGGTTGGACGTTCCAAGGTGCCTCCTTATGTACTTGTTCGAGCAGCGCCCCAAGCCACGCTGAACATGGCTAAGTGAAGGGGTAAGAGGCTGGATGAGGCGATGCTGAGCGGGACGAGCGGGACGTAAGGTGGGTTGTGATGTATTGAGCGCTGACCGGATCTCGGAAGGTTATGGTCCGTGCCTAAACCCCACCGACGACAGCCCGAAGCTGCGATTGGGGGCCCCTTTGTTGAGGTGGGAACTAGGAGGGTTCGCCGACTTTAAAGTCACATGAAGCGGTGTGGTGTTGTGCAGATGCAAAGTCAGCGACGCTAAAAGCTGCATTCCTCGTCGAGGTGAATGAACAACTTAAGCTCGGCCCGTCCATAGCGACGCACCTTTTAGCGCATGGCATGCAGGGTTGCATGTGTGACTTTTTCAGGAAAAAGAAGCGTTTGACAGCTGCCACGCAGAAGAGGCGCGTGCGCATTCCAGGATAGCCACTCTTTCAAGGTCTGCTGATCTGTCTCGGTCGTGCTCGCCGATGGCTTCCGAGTGTGGCTCTCTCAACGTCACCGGTGCAACCAAGTGGGAGCATCACACACACACACACACAATCAAGACACATGTGGGGTCACAACGGGAGGAAAATGCAGTGCAACAAAGGGGTGTAATGCATCGGTGGGAGCGAAAGACCATCGACTTCCCCCTAATACGACTTTGGAAGTCCGAGAACGTGTTGTCCAAGATAGTTGAGCACCATCTCGCGGCTGTTGATCACCGAAGCGAAGCAACCCACATATGACGAGACAAAATGTTGGTGTGTCAGTACAAAGCTGTCAACTGTGCGCGCACGTGGGGACTTCAGTGCCGATGCCCAAGAACTTACCTGACCGGTGCCAATCGAGGGACCAATCTGAACCAAAACGAGGCGCAAAAGTGTTTGTTCCAGGTCAGCTTTAACTACTTCTCCCCACTCACACATCACTCAATCGTCTTGCAACTTACACTTCACGAAAGTACCGTTCCACATGATACTCCTTGGCATACCCCATCCCACCCAACGTCATCACCGCCGTCTCGCAAGCCTTGTACCCCGCTTCAGCCGCCATGTATTTTGCCGCGTTCGCCTGTGCACCCGCATCCGCCGCTCTATCGTCGTACATCCTTGCAGCTGCGTAGGTCAGATGTCTTGCTGCTTCCAACTGAGCCCAACTCGTCGCTAGTGGATGTTGGATTGCCTGCATTGCACCGATTGGTTTGCCGAATACTACTCGATCACCTGCGTACTGAACCGCTCTGCGTAAAGCTGCGTATCCGGTTCCTAGAGCTTCTCCGGCGAGCAGGCAGCGTTCGGCGTTCATTCCGTGAAGGACGTACTTGAACCCTTTGCCCTCTTCTCCGATGAGGCAGTTGGCAGGGATCTCAAAATCGTCAAACCACACCTCGTTGGCGTCGACCGTGTTTCCTCCCATCTTGGCGATCTTTCTCATCTCCACTCCTTTCGCCAACTCCGCCTTACCTGCATTCTGAGGTGTATCCGGCACCGATCGCAATGGAGCAAAGAACAGACTCAACCCCGACGATCTCTTCCCATCCTCCGGCTCCGAAGTCCTCGCCAACAGTACAACATGCGAAGCAACCCGAGCCGAAGACGTCCAAATCTTACTCCCATTCACCACATACTTATCCCCGCTTTTCACCGCTTTCGTCTTCAACTTCAACGTCTCCGATCCCGTCGTTGGCTCGGTGATTCCAAAACAAGACCTGATACGTCCATCGATCATCTTGGGTAACCATTCAGCATGCTGTTCTGGGGAAGCAAATTCGATGATCGGCATGAGAGGGTAGATGTTGGCGTGGATAGATTGAGCACCGGCGATGGCTGCGCCTGATTCGGCGATGGTTTGAAGCATGATGGTGGCTTCTGAGATACCTAAGCCGGCACCACCGAGGGATTCGGGCATGCAGATACCGATCCACCGGCCTGAGGAGAGAGCGGTGTAGAGCTCGTGTGGATATTCGGCGCTTTGGTCTTTGCGCATCCAGTAGTCGTCGTCGAATTGCGAACAGATGGACTGGATCGCTCTGCGAACGTCGACTTGGGATTCGGTGAGGCCTTGTTCGGACATGCCTGTGAACTCTGCCGCTGCCTTTTTGTTGATGCTCGATGATGAAAAGCCCCTCGAAGCGTTTATCGCCGAGCTTGCTGCTGATCTCGCTGTATTGATCTTGCTTCCACTGAGGTTCGTAGAGCGAGCAGTTCTTGCGATCGTAGAACCGGCTCGCAGTGTCGCCCTGAGGACGGTGGTCATCGACCTTGACGCAGTCATCTTCTGCACTCTCGTGTGACTGCTTTGCTATGTCAAGGGAGTAAGATTCGTAACAAAGATGTGGTAGAGGATGGTGGTTTGGGACGAAGGTGCACGGCGACAATGCTTCCGGCCATCACATGCTGCTTCTCGGCCCGGCGTCTGAAACCCGCACCTTAGCTGCCAGTGCGGGGGAAATTTCGCCGCTTTTGCCGCTTCAACCCCGCTTTCGAAGTAATTACGCAAACTCGACCACGACAGCATGCTCACACTCAAGCCGGTCAAGCTTACTTACTGTCGTCCCCAATCAATCTCATTGTCAAAAGTCACGGCCTCCAACAAAAGTCAGGTATGTCAATACTAGTATCATTCCGTAACGTAGCACAATGTAAACGAATGTCAAAACAAAAGAATGTGTGATACGCCTCACTTACGACCAAAAAGCGAAGGAACCTTCAACCTCGGCAATCGAGCAGTAGCGTTGCTCAAGATGCTCTTGTTCTCAGGCGGATACGCACTCGATCCACCTCCCACGCTCGCCGACTCGCTGAAGCTCGTCTTCTGCCTCTTCGGCTTCATGCTGAGCCTCTTGCCTCCCGAGCTCTTCCCACCGCGCATCTCGCTCTGGAGCTGACCCAGAACGTCCTCCGACTGCCATTCGGGCAACTTGGAAGCAAGCAGCTCGCCGAACAGTGGCTGGAGTCGACGAATGTGCTTGAGACTCGGTGGAGCGTAGCCGACTGCGACCTTGGGGACGCGCAAAGGTCCAGCCTCCTCCTCAGCAGTCAGGTGCTGGTTGAGAGGGTCAACTTCGTCGTAGAATGCCCAGGGGAAGTCGTACTTCTCAGTACCTCGTACGCCGTCTTCGCAGTTGCCGTCGTCGACCTTCTCACCCGCATCTGCCATCAGGTCTTGCATCATCGCATCGATATCTGCGATCTCGCGACGCAATCCTTCGTCTCTGACGTCTTCTTCCGAGACACCACCGGGATGGCCTGCCTCTGGCTTACCAAGCAGGTAGTTCTTACGTGCTTCCAGCTCGTACCGCACTTTGCTCCACTTGGTGTACTTGGCCAACTTGTCCGCTTCCGCGAGGATCTTCTTGACGTCCGAATCGGTCAGTCGTGCGTCTGCCAGGAACTCCTCAAAGTTGATCTCCAAGTTGGGCGCGCGACGATCAGCTGGGTGAGCAGGATCCGTGGTAGACAGCGCCATGTAGTCCAGACCGAGCTGAGTCCAGTCCCAAAGACGCTTCGAGATGGGAGCGCATTCGTGGAACAGCATGTACAGCGATTGCTCGTGGCGTGCTGCCAAAGCAATCCAAGCTTCGATGCCAGTTTCGCCCCTCTTCTTGACCTCGAGCATGTCATCGATGAACTTTTGCAGGTCGCCAAGTCGCTCGCTGAGGTTGGCGTTCTTAGCGATGGTTCGAATAGCTGGGTAAAAGACGGTTTCGAGCGAGTCTTTGATGATGGCAGGAATGAGGCTTCCGCTGGCCATCTCAACCGCCTGCTCTCTGTCGCGGCGCTTGAGACACTCGCGAAGCAGCAGCTTGAGCAGTGCGAACTTGCGAGCGCGCGTGTGCTCGGCACCCTGTGCACCCCATGATGGCACGGGTGGCTGATCGATACCCGCCGGCGTCGTCTCTGGATAGGCCAGATTGAGGTTGCCTCGGTAAGGAGAGAGGGCAAAGCAGCGTTGAAGCTCGAGAACGTGGTCTTCGGCCTCGGGGCTCAACTTCCCACCTGCCGTAAGCAGGATGGTAGTAAGGACGTCGTCGCCGCGCTTCCTAGCATCTCGCTGCATCTTGAGAGACTCGACACGATCACCGCGACTGACGTAGTCTTCGATCTTCTTGGTCAGCTCGGGATCGCCAATCTCTTTACGAATAGGGATGACGAACTCCTTTTGAATGTGCGATGCCTCCTTGCCAATGACATACGAAAAGACGCGCTGGATCAGCGACTTGGCACCACCAGGCCTTGCGAGCAGCAGCGAGAGAATACCGGAGATCATGGTCTCGGCATTCGCGTACTTGAGAAGCTGCTTGGCTCCCCAGTACGGAGCCAGCGCATGGATGCCCTTGACCATCTTGAAAAGGTCATCGGAGTTGGGAGCAGTGACGAATAGAGCATGGAAAATGTAAGCAGCGTGGATGCGTGCGAACTCGACCGAGTTGCGGTATCGAGGCGGCAAGTTCTTGATGTTGCCAATGTCGAGGTGTCCGATGACCTCCTCGAGACCCGTCTCGCTTTCGATGATGCTTTCCTTGAACGCGCACCAATCACGACGCACCTGAGCCCACTCTTTGCCAGCGGCGCGCCAGAGACGACCGCCTTCGCCTTCGAAGAGGTTGTCGATCTGGTCCATAAGATCAGCATCGATGCGTTCGGGACGGTCAAGGCCGCGCTTGACGGTACCTTTGCCCCAGTTCTTGCCAACACCCCACTTCTCAGTGCCGGGTTCACCAAGACCAGGTCCGCGTGTTTCGTCTGCGCCACGCACGCCGAATCCACGGGAAACAAAGCTGCCGAGGTAGCGAGTGGCTGCAAGCGCGTAGAGACGACGCTTTGAAACCTCGCCTCGTTCAATCAGAGTCGAAAAGTTGCGCGCAGCCATCTCGTCAAAGAAGGGCTGGATTCGTTTTTGCCAGTACTTTTCGGGTGCTTGGTCCAGACCAGGGAAAGTACGCAAATGCACGTGGAAGAGATGACGAAGCAAGAGCGGTTCTTGCAGATCTTCACCCTCACGCATGGCATCCTCGTTCGCATACGGATCGCGAGCAGCGCCAGCATAGGCGCCGGCTTCTTCACCATGCTCGAAGGTCTTGACGCGAGTGAGCTTGGAGCGGTGGCTTGAGAAGGGATAGCCGTACTCGGTTAGCGCGCCGAGCTTCTCAAGCTCCTTCCACTCGGACTGCATCTGCAGCATGACGAGCGCCTTGAGCAAGTAGTGGCGCTGTTGAGGTGTAAGTGGCTTGACGCCTCCAGTGCGCATCTTGGCACCAGCACCGTTGGCAGGACGGCGACTTGCTCGTCGAGCCTCGGCCTTGGCTTCACGCTCGCGCTCCTGGTCACGCACAGCGAGCAGACGTCGTTCCTCTGCTTCCTCTTTCTCACGGATAGCATGGTCGCGTGCTTGGGACTCTTGCTCTCGCCTGCGCTCCAGCTCTGCTTGTTTGGCCTCTTTCTTCTTGGTCTTTTCGCTGCGCTTGGCCTCCTTGGCCGCGAGAGCGGCGGCTGCGGCTGCAGCTGAAGCTTCTTGCTTGGCTCGGCGTTTCTCGGCGGATCGTTCAGCTTTCGCAGCGCGAGCCTCGGCTTCGGCAGCCTTCTTCTCTTGTTCAGCTTGCAGTTTGGCAGCTTTGCGATGGTCCTTTTCAGCTTGAGCACTGCGCTTCGCTGCCAATGCGCCAGCGCCAACGGCGGTTCCACCAGCCGCAGCAGCGATGGCTGCAGCAGGAGTTGCTTGAGATCGCGTCGGCGTTGGCGCTGCGTCAACTTCTTCCTCTTCTGTTACGTCCTCGTCGTCGTCTTCACTGTCTTCGAATCCCTCTGACTCGGACGGGTCTCGAGCCTTCGCAGCTGGGGCTGCTACCGGTGCAGCAGCAGCAGCGGGCTTCGTGCGGGCGAAGTTCATGTATCCCTTCGGTGCAGCGCGTCCGTTTGCGACGGGCTTGGAGCTGGATTTGGAGGCAACAGCGCCCAAGGGAGCGGCGGCAGCAATCGGAATGGCGGGCGCAGGCTTTGCAGCAGACTCGAGTCCTTCCGAGGTCTGCTCGGTGCTCTCGTTGTCAGAGCCATCTTCGTCCGAGTCTTCATCGTCATCGCTGGTGGTCTCTGGGACCTTCTTGGCGGCAGAAGAGGTGACAGGGGCGGTTTTTCCGGTTTGAGCGGGCTTAGCGGAACCAGCGACGATGATAGGGATGGCATCATCGTCATGCACATCCGCCGGCTGGGGAGCGTCATGTAATTCGTCGTCGTCGGAAGAGATGTCGCTCTCGCTATCGATATCTTCATCACGCTGTGGCGCCTTGCCGTTGCGATCTCGCTTATCGATGGCATTTGCTGCCACAGCGCCAGCAGATACGCCTGTGACAGCGGCCAGAGCGGCATCACGGGAAGACTTGTGAGGTGCAGCTCCATTGCGAGTTCGAGCAGCGTCCTTGGGACGTGATTGCGACTCGGATGGCGACAGGGGCTTGGACTGAGATCGCGAACGCACGACGGCATCGGTGCGAGACACCAAGGGTAGCTGGCGGTCGTTTCGCTCGAGCGCGTCCAGAGTGCGCTGACGCTCACGGTCCATGCTCCTCCTGACGGCGCTTGCGCTTCGCTCTAGACCTGTAGCCTTTGCTCGACTTCGGGGTTGAGAGGCGGATGTGCGCGAGTCACGATCGTCTCTGTACCAGCGTGGGTCAGATTCGTTGTAGCCTCTTGTGGCTTGGTTGGCGGCGCTGCGACGCTTCTGCATTGCGAGGAGCATCTCTTCCTCCTCGATGCGTGCAAGTTCGATTTCATCGTCGTCACGTCGGCCAGATGGCTGCATGTGGCTGTATCGGTTGAGACGGGTCGAGGTGGATCTCTCCATGCGAGACGAGGAAGCGTTTGATCTGTCGCGGCTGCCTCCCGAGGCGCGACTGAGTACACGGTTGAGAACACCGCCGCCACGTCCAGCGGAAGGCTGAGACGAACGAGGACGGTCGTTCTGGAAGGACAGATCGAGATCGTCACGACGAGCTTCAGGGGTATTGTATGAGCTTGGCTTGGCTGAACGCGAGATTGCGGACCGACGGCGGTAGTCACCTCCCAGATCGCCGTTGGAGACGGAACGAGTGGGTTCGCGCCTGGTGTAGCTGGCGTTGGAATAGTCTTCATATGGTTCAGGCTGGCGGTAGGGGTCACTCTCTTGACGACAATGGGCTTTTGCTGGGGCAGCACCGCCGCGGTCGGAGCGAGTCGCGCCGCGCGAAGCCTCTTCTCGACGAGAGGGATTAATGCTTCGCCTGCGGTTCGAGGGCGGGTCATCTTCAAGCTCCTCTTCGTCGAGATCATCTAGGTCACGACGGTCGCGATCGTCGTCAAAGTTGGGAAGTGGGGGTCTGCGACTGCTGTTGGTACGAGAGCGCGAAGCAGGAAGGCTTTCGAATCTACGTCTCGAGTCTTGGCGCGGGTCGGCGTCGCGCTGACGCAAAGAGCGGTCACGTCGAGGAGCATCGTAGGCGTCAGGATCAGCGCGTCTGCCGTTGAAGGAGCGCTCGCTGTTCCTTTGGTAGGAAGCGTTGCTATCTCTGCGCGAGCGAGGAAAAGTCTGCTGATAGGTTGGGCTGGCGGGCTCGGGGACGGGGTCACGAGGAGGCAGTCCCATGGAGCTGATGATACGGCTCCTGTCCGGCTGAGGTCGGCGTAGTCTGGCAGACATCTTGTGCGAGCCTTGGATGACGAATGAACGTGAACGATGGTTGATGACCTTGCTCTTTGAAGCGTCTTGGAATGGATGGATTCAGAAAGCTTCAGATGGAGCAAGTCAGAGTTGGCTGACTGGATGTGAACGCGACAAGCTGATCAAGATCCAGGAATGAGCTGGAGGGTGACGATGAGACCTGCAAGGCCACTTGACGTGCGATGGCGATGAACAACGATCGGCTTGGAGGCTTCCAAACGATTGCCAAGAAGTGGTTCAGAAGTTGGGATGGAGGCGACAAGGAGGGTGTGAGCTGGAGCAAGTGACGAGAGATGTAAGGCAAGGGGAAGTCGAGTCGATGCTGAGCTCTCAGGGTGATTGAGGTGACTATGCGGGCGGCTGCTCGGCAATATGATCGCAATCGAAGAAAGCGGAGAGACAGTTCCGACTGAATAGAGGCGAACACGGCGGCGGCGCGACCGACTTTTTGACAGGACGGCAGCGATCTCGCGGCAGCTAAGGAAGTCACACTGCAGGGCGGTGCATTTCGAACGCACAGAAACAGCACCAAAGCAGTCTAATGTCAGGATCCGAGCGGATCATGAAAGGTCACAGATGAATAGCGTGTGAAGAGGGGATGCGGTGGTCCATCGACACGGGAAGTGGGTCGTGAATGCGGTCGCGAGGCGGCTGATCTGACGCTCGCTTCGTGTGACCGTGTGGACCGTATGCACTGCAGGATTGAGAGAGAGAGAGCGGGGAAAGCAAAAGGAAGCGAGGAACGGCACTTAAGCCGACACCGAAACACAACAAATGCGGAGGTTCAAGGCGAAACACACAAGCAACAGACCAATCACAAATTTTCTCTTGACATTTGACGCCGCCGCTTTGACACAGCTGCGTTCTTCTTGTCTTGCTATTGTAAGACAACAGTCTTCGACAAGAAGCACAGTGATGGAAGCAAGGCGGATGTCAACGCCCATTCCTTGATTGATTTGATTGAAAGCCAAAGTTGTGTCCACTTTCAATTATCCCCGCGCTCTTGAGCAGCAAATCAAGATTAAGTTGGGTCAAGGATGCACGGCAGCGATCTGCGCCTGAAAGCTGAAGCAATACGCTAACGCGAACCGGTCGAGATAGAGTGAGTGAATGCGGGACGACTCTAAGCTAGAAGTTGACCGCAAACATGCCGCCAAGAACGGCAAACTGGAGAAAGAGTGCGGAGGGGGAATCCAAGATCACACCGCGCGTAAATTGATTTCGACCTGTTCCGTTGTTCATGCTGCCGCTTGACACGCTATCGATCAGGATGATGTCTCAGACTCAGACTGTCAGGGATGCAGATCAGTAGACGAAAAGAAATGGCGCAACGCCTGACAAAAAGTCACCGGAATGCAGCGTGCGCTGAGGCAGCTGTTCGCTCACTTTGATTCAAATGTCAGTGCCAACGTGTTTCTCTCTTGAGACTTGGCTGCAAGAGGACGATCATTGGCAGCTGGTCAGGGTGCCTGCAGCGACATCTGATTCATAACTTTTCGACCTTTTGAGCGTTGCAATCAGACCACCGATCCGGTACAGAGTCGAGTGTCGACCTCTACTGTACTTCTCAAGCTGAGCTACCGCTTGCGTTTGAGCTCCAGATCGGTGTCGAACGTTGTCACGACCGGATATCTCGATTTTCGCAAGTGACACTGAGAGCATCCGTCGAAGCGGTTCGGTGAATCCAAGCAAGGAGATTCGTACAAAGAATTGTAAATGGAAGCCCCTCCCCGAAGTATCTGCGGCTATTCGAACTCGCTTTGAAGTTGCGCGGCAACGTGACCTGGCTCCCATCTAACTGAGTCCGCATTCAAACAAACTCATGTCACCAGACCAAACACACAATGCCAACAGAATGAAAAAGAAAAGCTCGCATTGTGACCGGAACCATACTGTAAGTTGCAAAAATGAATGATACTGTAATAAACCCCTCACTTCCTGCCCTTGACAGCCTTCTTGTTGAGCGCCTTCTTCTTCTGCTGCAACTTGGCCGTCTCTTCGGCCCGCTTGCCCGAAGAATAGTTCAGCTTTTCGTACAGCTTGCGTTGTCGGTTGCTCATCATCATCTTGGACATCTCCTTGGCCTCTTGCTCCTCGGACTTGCGCTTGAGTGGCGCTGAAGATGACTTGTTGGTCTTCTTGGCCTGCTTGAGAGCGGCTGCGTGCTTGCGACGCATGTCTTCCAATGCGTCTTCACCGCCGGCTGCTTCGGCTTCGAGTTCGGCGGCATCCAAAAGACCGGCTTCGGCAGAGTCGGTAGGGTCTGCGAGAAGAGCTGCGAGTGCTGGACGCGAGCTAGCAGTGTTGGCCTTGGTTGTTGCGGTTGCCTCGTCATCCTTTTCTTGCTCCTCCTCCTCGTCGACGTCCTGGTCCTCTTCGAGCTCTTCGTCCGAGTCCTCGTCATCCTCAGAAGCGACAGCAGCAGCATCGGCCTCGAGTCCGAGCTTCTCTCTTGCCTCCTCGGGAACGTAGCCACCGCGACGTGCCACCTCGGCATCGTCGACGAAGGGACTCAAGTGTGGCGGCAATGTCTGACCAGGTCCGTACGGACCAGCAGGGAGCAATTTTCTCGCGTTGGCGCAATCGACAATGTACTGAGGCTGAACAAACACACGCTTGCCAGCGTACCTCTTCATGCCGCTTGCAGGCACAGGTCGGTCGATGATGTGATGTGTGATCCTAGCATCGTCCTCGTCCACTGCGCTACCTGCACCTGCTACCATGTCCCATCCAATGCGCCCTGGCAAGGCACCAAACGATCGCAGGACGAACTCGATCACTGCACGTGGGCACTCTCGCGAGATGTAGAAAACGTAAGGAGTGAACAATCCGTTGGCTGCACCTTCGCTTGCCGCCGAGGCTGCTTGAATCTCGTCAAAGGTGGTCAAGTGACCTTGCAACTCTTGCTCTTCTGTCGACTTTGAGGGCTGCTCGACGAATTGCTCCTCTTCCTGCTCTGCTTGTGCTGTGGCATCGTCTACATCAACATCCTCTTGAGCATCGACGCCGACATTGCTTGACTTGGAGATGGCCTTGATCTGCTTCTTGACGTCCTTGGCCGAGACCTTCTTGCCCGAAGCAGTGACCACAGTGGATGATGTGGATACTGCTGCTGCATCGTCGCTGGTCGAGGCAATCGTGTTCTCGCCACGCAGCACTGCAGCACTAGCAGGATCGAGACTGAGAGCACCGAATCCAGCAGCCTGCTCATCCTTGGCAGCATCGAACTTGGGCGGGTAGACGAGGTTCTCGTCGGTGTAGAGCTTGAACAGAACGAAGCCGAGCAGGGTCTGGTAAAGCTCGAGGAAAGTGTACATGATACGGAAATCGATGTCGGAAGGAATGTGCTGGGTGAAGAGGTAGGGCACGAGCCAGGTGATGGTCTCGCCGTTGACTTCAGCCTGGAAGTAGATACCCTTGATGCTGAGGAAGACCTTCTTGAGCGCCTTGGTCTTCATGACGTACAGCTGCCACTCGGCGCAAAGGCGCGAGCAAGTGGCGATGACTTCAGCGGAGACCTTGTCGGTGGCTGGCAAGTTGGCAAAGAGCGTGAGAAGGGAGAGTGCATCGTCGATATCCTTGAGCGAGTCACGGAAGGTTGGGTATCGCTCCTTGATGATGTGGTCCAGACGATAGGTAGGCTTGCTCTCGTCGAGGTTCTTGGCGGCGGCCCATTCCCTTCGGCCAATAGCACGCGAAAGCTTCTTGGCGAACGTCTTGTGCTCGCGCAGCGATTGTAGTACGGGCTCGTGCTGGAGGTAGGCGATGTCCTTGGCGAAGAAGAAGGTGGTGGGTGCAGTAGAGCCTTTGTTGGCCTTACGAATGCTCTTTGGCTGGCGTGGGAAGATGCCCTTGAGGATACAAAGACGACGGAAGTCGGCGAGGGTGACCTGGAGCTTCTTGATGGCCTGGTTACGGGTGATGTAGTTCTTGGCCGCACCGGACTTGCCCTTCTGCTTCATCTTGGCCATCTTGGGCGATGTCTATGTAGCGTCTGTGTCGACGCTATGTGGTGATGTAGGGATGCTGAGGCGACTGCGGTTGAAGGTCCACTGATGTTCCGGTAAGGTAGTGAAGGAAGTCGTCCGGAACGGTGGCTGGGGTCGAAGAGCGAAACAGAGAGAGAAAGAGAAAGGAAGGAAAGATGCTCCACAGCGACTAGCTGAGCCAGCAAGAAGAGCGTTCAGGGTTCTCTTTCTCCTCTTTCTGCTGCTGCTCGAAACTGAAATTTTCTCGTAAAATTTCCAGTTGCTGCCACTTTTTTCGAGCTCACGTGATGAAGAGCTTTTCCGAGACCCGGTATCAAGGCGGAATTGATCTAACATTTCAGTGATTTTGGCGGGTCCGGCGCGCAGCGGTCCTCTGTCGCCGCATTCCCGGACACTTTAGACTGCCACGAAGCATTTCGCGCGCTGCATCTCGAGTTGCGCCTCCGACACCGACACTCTCACGCCCGCGCAGCTCGGCTTGGACGTCGGAGTTTGTCGATTTCCGCTGCTGAGCCTTCTGTATGATCGTCAAGACTTGCTTTGGTCGCCGAGTGAAGTGATGAATGCCGCAATCAACACCGTCTGAAGAATGGCAAATTGGTGTTTGGGCTTGCTATGAAGACTAGGCTTGGAGGAATGTCAGCGCCACCAGTTTCGCCTCTTTGAAAGAGTGTGTGTCTCGCCTGCCAAGCAAAAGAGTCGTCGAGGCCAAGCAAGACGGGGAAGGCAGTTGGAGGTTCTTTGCATCTGTGTGCTTTCGAGTGGTGCTAACTACTGTCGAGTTCAATTCAGAGTTCCAGCCGAGATGCACAGTCGCAGGATCTGCAACGTCGTCGGTGAGGTGTGTGTGTGCGTTCCCAAGTCACTGATTTTCCAGAGGCTTGGAAATTTCAAGTGCTCGGCTGCCTTTTGCCTGTCTCTGCATGTGCAGCTCGTGTGTGTGTTGTTTGTGAGCTCAGAGTGTTGATGTGTTGGATTCGCAACCAAAAGCTGTCTGCTTCTGCACAGAGGCTTCTGTTCCGCTGCGTTTGCATTCTTGCATGTCGACCACCTTCGGTTCCCTTTCATGTCTGGTTCTGCATTCTGTAACCCACAATGCTCAAGTGCAGGCGCTGCAACGCCAGCAAGCAGGGACCCCTAAATCAACTAACATTGATATTGTACCACTTCTGTGAAGCTGCACTCAAAGTTTTCGCGCCGTCCATGGCAGTCGTTCACAGATGGGCTGAATTCGTTTGCTCAGCGTCGGTCCTCCGCACACTTGAGCTTGCTCGTTTGTCGTCCTTGCTGTTTGCCTCCTCTCCTCATCACCCCTCACCTACCAACTGACCCCCTCTCCACTCTTCCACTCTTCATATATCCCCCAGTCCTTCAATTGCCCACCGTCGTCACTCTTTTGATTCGGTTTCACCTCAAGTCTCAACTTTGCTTCAGCTTCCAACTCCAACGTCGCTCTCGCAGTTTACTCGCTCTGTCTAGGAACCCCTCTTCAACGTAAGTTTGATTCGCAGACACTATGGAAGGATGGTTTTGTAAACTTGCAGCAACTCGGAGATGATCAAAGTCGGCTCTGCTCGACATGGCGACCAAGCATACACTCATCGCGGTTTATAGGATGGGTGGCGGAGCAGCGTCGACTACTGCACGAAACCAACGCAGGTCTCAGACATCTTTTCGAATTGGATCATGGTCTGTCGGCGCAAGGGTCTCAGACACCGTCCTGCCCAAAAGAGGCTGTACCAGCGTCATGGGAGGACAAATCCGATGTTGGCAAAATGACATGGTACATCCATTGGTTATTGGTTGGCGGAGAGTGGATTTGCCCTGTCTTGCCTCCGCCCGTCGGCATGATTTGCAACGTCTACGGGACTAGGGTTCCTGGATCTGGGTCATGAGGCAACATTGATAGCCGGTTCTCGATCAGACTGCTCGCGATCAACCATTGCTAGCGAAAGAACCACAATACTGACGAAAACGTTCGCATCTTATCACCTTGACCATCACTCTCCTACCACAGTCCACATCTCGTCCATCAAAATGAAGTTCTTTACTGCTACTCTTGCTCCTTGGGCTCTGCTCGCGCTGGCCAGCGTCTCATCGGTCGTTGCGGTGCCTCACCACGTTAAGCGACAGTCGAGCTCTTCGAGCGCATCCAGCGCACCCTCTCCTCTTACTCCCAGCACGACCAACGAAGGCTCGCCATTGTTGATTCAGTGGGACACCACCACCAACCAGGCTTGGCAGAGCATGGAGATCAGGTTTATGACTGGATCCAACCAGAACATGACCGAGCTCTACACTGTCGCCACGGGTATCGACGGAACCTCTTCGGGAGCTGGCAAGCTATTGTGGACGGCGCCCAACGTGTCGCCCAACTCGGCCATCTACTTTTTCCAATTCACTCACAGCGGACAGGACCCTACGTGGACGACTCGATTCGCCATTGCTGACAAGAGCGGATCGGTGAGCTCACCTCCTTACGCCAAGCAGCCCGAGGGCCCTGCGATCCCTTGGGGTCTGGGCAGGATTGTCGGCAGCATTTCGGCCACATCTTCGTCTGGTAGCTCGACTTCGTCCGCGTCTGCTTCTGGATCATCCGCTTCTGTTTCGACCACTGCTTCGTCTTCTGCGGGTACATCGAGCATGTCTGCTTCGACCGGCCAATCGAACGCCGCTGCCACGACGAGCTCGAGCCCAAGCGCTTCGCAGTCTTCTAGCTCGTCCAGCTCTGGCTCGAGCTCCAGCTCCAGCTCGAGTGGTCAGACTTCGTCGGCCTCGACCACGGCGCGTGTGGGCTCAGCTGCTATGCTCGGCTGTGTCGTTGCTGCCATGGCCGGTTCTTTGCTTGTCTGAGCGCATCATCCAAGCGGCTGTGGTCTGAGCTCTTGAAGCCACTGCTCCGCCGCAGTCAGATTTGCATGCCTCTGGATTTTACTTGCACACCTCATCCACTCCTGGTCTCTGTCTATAATCATCTCGTTTTGACACATTCGTTTTTTGCAACGGCTGCATTCAATCTGATACGGAACCACTCCATGTCTGCTTTGTCTTGTCTGATGTGATGTGTGTGCTCGACGGTCAATGTTATGACGAGGAACGATGTCGTCTTCCAATTGAGCTCTATTTGTCGGAATCGAGCATGATCTAATGCTGAAGTTTGACGTAGCGAAATGCAAAGCCGAAACTCTAGTTTTTACACTATCGGACATAAGCAAGAGCGCGACAGGCGGTAATCCTATTCTGCTGTCGTCGATGCTGCTGCGCCTCGACGCCTTGTCGGAATCGGAAGTCATTGGCTTGCATCGGTGGTTGGCAGTTGGTCCCTAGCAACAAATGCTCTCACCCTCTTGTCGAGTTTCATGTCAGTTTCGAGCATGCAAAGGGTCCACGGAGCTGCACTGTTCGGCGAAAGTCTCAGGGTTTGGATTGGTTGAGTCGAAAAAAAGATTTGCCGACGCCATTTTCAGTCATAGACACTGACAAACCAGTCTCGTCCTTGATCAAAACTGCGCGGTTGATTCGCAAATTGTTTCATGTAGGAACGAACGTGTGCTGATCCTGCCACAAGGTCGTCGTCGTTGGTAATGTTGATCGTGTGAGGCTGAATCGCAGGCTGACAAAAGCGCTCTTGGTTTCTGTGTGTGCCACGAATTCAAAACTTTTCTCGGCAATAGAGAAATGATTGAGTGACTTATGATTGGTTCACCCGATGCCAAACAGCCAAGTCAAGCCGACGATTGAAACAAGCCACCAACTCCTGTACGGTATCGCACGACGAGCACTATGCTATCACGTCAGGTCTCTTTCTTTCTCTCTTCGGTAGAGCCTCTGCAGAAGAACAATTGTGCAGTTTTTTTTTTTTTTTTTTTTTTTTTCCTTCATTTGTTTGTGAAGAATTGCAACCGCGCGGTTAAGTTAGCGTAGAGGAAAGCAGCCAAAGGAAAAGAGTGGTGGTCAGTGCTACTGCCTGAGAGAGAGGAATTCCAGACTGTTTAACGATGATCGCATTCTGCAATTTTTGACGCCCTCTCTCTCTGGCCTTGTGCCTTTCTGCCTTTTCCAACGCAAAAGCAACCGAGCGCGGCCATTTCGCCTGTTCGGCTTTTGCTGTCCGTTTTTCTCCAGAGTCTTTTCGTGTGCCTCTGAGCGTTGTGCTTGGGCTGCCATCCACAAAGTCAGTCAATGACAACGTGATCCTCCACTCAGCCTTCGCTTCTACAGCTCCCATCCTCTTCGGATCTCTGGCTCGAGCTCCAGCTTCCTCACCATCATCATCATCCTCGAGACAACATCATCGCATCTTCGCTGATCGGCTACACGCTGCTGCCTTTGTCATCAAAACCTTATTTGCTCTCTGCAGCGTAACACCGCGCCGCTCCGTGCCAAGACGCATATCTCAACGCCTATTTCTCCTCTAACGCCATTGGTCGGCTTCCCTGTCTGCGCACAGTACCAGAGCAAACAAGCAAGCAAGCGCTTCATCACACCAATACTTCCCGTCGGTCTACGGAATCCATCTCAAAACCCTGAACCCGCTTTCCACGCGTCCGACCAACAAGGTTTGACCCACCGGCCCAACCGGAATCCTTTTTTGGCTTGGCGACATCCACCCAACATCGACGTCCGCAGTCAACTCGACCATCTCCTGGCATCGAGTCATCCATCCTTGTTGACAGCTTTTCGGTCTTGCTCACAGCGGCTCACCAACAATCTCTGTCCGCCTCATTCCTCACACCAAGAATCACCACACACGGCACACACTCCTCTACAACTTGAATGCGCTGGCAAAGCCGTCATTTGCAACGGTCTCAGTCTTCCTTTCTTGCCCCTATTCTTCTGGCCGATCAGAGAATAGCCCTACGTGCTGCATCACATCCAACACTTTACGCGCATCTGTTCAAGGGTCACACTTCTCGGCGTCCATCACGCTAGCCACACTCAAACTGCCGTCAGCTCCACCAGCACCGACGACAGCATCAAACTCTGCCATAGGCTCTTCCGCCCATCATGCTGTCCTCAAAGCCAATGGACCCAATCGTCCAACATTCCGCACATCCAGATCAAGATAAACAGGGCGCAGACGTCGTCCATCTCGAGACACAGACCAACCAGATGACCCTTCGCGAAGATCCGTCCGCCCCAGGCTATCTCGCCATCCGCAGCACCAAAGCTCAACATCCCGCATCCACCTCTTCCTCCGACTTGCCCACACCCGTGCAGAGCAAGAGCGCCATCATGGTCTCGTCTCCTTCTCAGATCGCGTCTCCGGTTTCTCCAGCAGCCGTCGATGCAGCTGCCACCACCATCGTTTCCGGGCCCGTTGACGCCATCACCGGCCCGAGCGCTTCAGCTGCCAAAATTCGATCCGAGAATCTCAAGCAGATGGGCTTGAGCGAGCGTGCGGATCACTCGGGTGTTGCTACACCTATCGGCACAGGCGGCGCATCCGCTCACCTTCCCATCAACGACGTCACTTCTGCTACTGTCTCTCCCGTCACAAGTGGATCCCAGGGCCAGTCACTCTCCGGTCTCAACAAGGTAGTCAGCGGTGCCATGACCGGTACCTCGTTTCAGCCTGTCCAAGGCGCAGGTGCCAGCGGGCTTGCATCTGCGCGTGGCGTCGACGCTTCCAACAGCGACGCCTCCAGCACGCCTCCTCAATTCATCTTCCCTAAGCTCGGCTCACGGCGCAACACCGAACGCCTCGGCAGCAGTGGCGGGCGCAAGCACAATGAAGGCAGCAGCGGCGCAGCCTCGCCTTCTGACAACGACGGCCACCACAAGAAGAAGAAGGACAAGGAGCACTCCGGTCACCACAACCCGCTTACCGACCTGCGCAAATTCCTGCAAAATCACATCGGTCACCACAACAGCGACTCGCGCAGCGATAGCAGCCGCTCCGGCATTGCAACGCCCAAGCGTCACGGCAAGGATTCGCCACCTCTCGGCGAAGACCACGCTCATTTGGCCAAAAAGTATGGAAAGTGGGGCAAAGTGTTGGGCTCTGGTGCTGGCGGTACCGTGCGTCTCATCAAGCGTTCCAAGGATCACACCGTCTTTGCCGTCAAAGAGTTCCGTCAGCGCAGGCCCGGCGAGAATGAGAAGGAGTACATCAAAAAGGTCACCGCTGAGTTCTGCATCGGCAGTACGCTCCATCACATCAACATCATCGAGACCATCGACATCATTTCAGATCACGGTCACTACTACGAGGTCATGGAGTACGCTCCTTACGATCTCTTCAGCGTCGTCATGAGCGGAAAGATGTGCCGCCAAGAGATTTACTGTGTCTTTCGACAAATCTGTGATGGTGTCGACTACTTGCACTCGATGGGTTTGGCACACCGTGACTTGAAGCTCGACAATTGCGTCATGACCACGGGCAATGTAGTCAAGCTCATCGATTTCGGTACTGCGACCGTCTTCCATTCGCCAGGCAAGAGCAAGGTCGTGGCGACTGGTGTCGTTGGTTCAGATCCCTATTTGGCGCCCGAAGTATTGTCGCAGCAGACCTACGACCCGAGGTTGACCGATGTTTGGAGTTGTGCCATCATCTTCCTCTGCATGATCCTGCGACGATTCCCGTGGAAGTTGCCGGACATGAAGACGGATGCCAGTTTCAAGCTCTTTGTCACCTCGCACCCCGAGCTGTGCAAGGCTCCCGCCTCTGAACCTGCCAGGAGCAACTCGAATAGTGAGGGTCCCAGCAGGCAGAGCAGCACACCCGGCTCAAGCGTTATGGCGAGCCGTGTCACGTCAAGCGAACACATTTCGGCACTGCGCAAGAACCTGGGCATGTCGACAATTGATCCCGTCACCAGCTCGGATGACAATGGTCCTGCTCCCCAAATCCGATCGGCGCAAGAAGCAGGTTACATGACGCCCCATTCGATCCACTCGAACCCGCACTCGCCCTCGCTCAGTGATACTTTCGAAGGCAATAAGATTCTGGGTGGAGAGGACAGCAACAACGGCGGCACTGGTAGTACAATGATCTCTAGTCCCAGCGCTGTTTCGCCCGTAGTTTCCTCGCCAACTTCCACCCTTGCCGACAGCGGGACCGCTGCTGAGAGCGGCAACGGAGGAGCATTTGACGATGTCCGCCCGCACGCGCACCGCAGCGATAGCGTCTCGTCGGCGTCTTCGCAGACAACGTTTACCTCAGGGGCGGCGGATAGCATCTTCCGTCTGTTGCCACGAGAGACGCGTTCGGCGCTTTCCCGCATGATGGCTGTCGAGCCATCGTTGCGCTGCACGTTGGGTGACTTGCTTCGTGGCCGCCGATTCAGCGACACCGACAGCCCTCTTACTCGCACACCTGTCATGTCGAGAAGCAACTCGACCGACATGCTGCGCTCGGCGATCGATGGTGCGCATGCTCAAGCTCATCACCACGAAGGCACAAATTCTCCGCGTGGTGCACCGGACGACGGCATCAGTCGAGACGCTCACGCTGCTGGATTGGGCTCGATCGGTCTGTCTGAATTCGAGGACGATGACGATAAGGGTGACGAGTGGTTGAAGAACATCCGAACCTGCGCGCACATTCTGAAGGATGGCAAACCAGGGGAGCAGCCCGACCATCCTCACGTCAAAGTGATGAGCGAGGAGGGTAAGAGGAAGCATTCGCTGTTCCATCGTAAAGATTGAATGAATGAATGAGGTTGGAGGTTGTGCACTTGCACGTATTAGCACGTAGCGCATTTTGATACTGTGCATGACCTTGGTACTTGTACGAGATACGATTGGCGTTTTAGAATGGAACTTATTAGGATCGCAAAATGTTATGAGACAATTGTGGTTTGCTGTGTGTGTAAAGTACATATTGAGCTTTAGATCGAGTCAGGTTTGGCACACTTTCTGTTCTCGACCGTCCCCGTGACCGGATCGATCATCTGATTCCAACTGATAGGAACCATCGGATTACCGTTAACGTTCCACCCTGCTCCACCTGCTGTAGTCACCGCTTCACCCTTTCCTCCAGCACCAGCGCCTGTAGCACTGACTGCATAGATCACACCCAGTTCGTTGCCCGCTGTCGAAAGGTAATAACTCCTAGCATCACCCAAACTGATCACTGTTGCTCTGACGATGTCACCTGGTCTGAAACAGTCGGCCAATTTTACTTTGTCCTTTTCTGTACTTCTGACGTCCTGTGATCGAACAACGCCTTGGAAATCTACACCTTCGCCTTCTCCTGCTGCATGGTTGCCCAAACCGGATTGGACGAATGTCGAAGAAGTGGAGGAGGAAGATCCGCAAGGTTGACCGTCGACGATGAGGATTGAGAGAAAAGCTTGGCGTGGGGTTACGCGGGTGACGCGCGCGATGACGGTCGAGTCTGGTCGAGGTACAACGAACCGGTTTTCGACGCCGGCGATTGATATTGTTTCTTTCGAAGATGATGATGGTGTGCGTGATTCGTACCCAACGAGTGAGGAGAGGATGTAGTCTCCGCGAGAGTAGGTTCCTGTGCCCAACTCGAGTTGGGATTTGGATGATGATGCGACCGAGACTGGCTGACCTGGAAGCAGCAGTCTACCGGAGCTCGATGTTGAAGCTGCCATGTTGAAGTGTGAGGTTGCTTGCGGTCGAAGCTGGTTGGGATGGGAGCAGATGATGTCGTCCAAGAAGAAAGGTCGAGATGTAGTTAAGAGCTGTAAAGCGATTTGAGAAATTTGGCTTACATAAGCAAGCTTTTGTGGAGTAGGAAGCGCCGAAAAAAAAAAAAAAAAGTTGAGCTTGAACCCTGTGTCGCTCAAAAGTTTCAGGTCTGCGCTGTGCTGTTGCAAAAATTTCCCTCGCAAAGGGTCCTCAAAATTTTCTGGAAGTTTTAGCAAAGTTGATGCTCTGCAACCATCAACGCTTCTCATCTGGACAAGCTTCTTCGACACATCCAACACCTACATTTCTATACCGGTACTCGCTACTCACGCTCCGGATTGTCTGCCATTGAGCGCCATCAAAAACGATCATCGTCCTTTGACCGTCTCGCCAGCCGTTTCGAGACAGCAAACCATCACCGCCACTTGGAGCCACAGAACCACCTTCTCCAAACGTCGTTCGACCCAAAGCTAGCACACCACCATGCCGGCCAAATCCAAAACCAAAAACAAGTCAATATGGCGTTCCGAAAACGCCCAGCACTTCCAGCTCGTCCACCGTTCGCAGCGTGATCCGCTCATCAACGATCCCGACGCAGGTGCCCACGTTTTGCTGTCTTACGATCCGGCCAACCAGTCTCGTGCCAAAGGCAAGACTCGAGCCGAACTCGAATCCGATGCTTCCGTCATCCGCGACAAATACGGAAAACCTATTCGAAGCAATATCGGCGAAGCGGCAAACTATGGAATTTACTTTGACGATACAGAGTACGATTACATGCAGCATCTGCGACCGATCAAGGATGACGAGAATGTGAAAAGAGGTGGAGAGAATGTAGATGAGACGGTGGATACCATCTTGGTTTCTGCAAGTGGGGATAAGAAGGGTAAAGGAAAGGGCAAAGATAGTTTTGCGTTGAAAGATGGTGATGATCAGGGTAAGAATGGTTTGAATCTGCCAGCTTCAGTGTTGCCATCGCAAAAAGAGATGCCGTTCAGCTTCACCTCCCATCTCGCTGTCGAACCGTCGTTGCAAGGTTTCCAGCCGGACATGGACCCACATCTGCGTCAGGCGTTGGAGGCGTTGGACGACGACGCGTTTGTGGATGATGATTTGGACGACGATTTCTTTGGTGAGGTGGTGCAGGATGGTGAATGGGATGGCGTTGTTAGGGACGAAGATTCGTGGCGAGAGCAAGCGCCGGAGGGAGACGAGGCTATTTGGGCAGACCCGGCTGCACGAGCGCAGAAGGAGTTTGAGCAGAATGGAGAGGAAAACATGTCCCTCGAAGCGCGTGTGGCGTTGTTCAAGAAGCAGCAGGAGCTCGCGCGAAGTGCAAAACCGTCATCGGATGATGGAGCGGAGGAAGACGATGAGGACCGAGACCAGCTTGCATCTCTGCGTGGTGGATCGAGAGCAGGGACGATGTACACAGCTGGTGGCTCAGCGATCGGTAAAAAGGGACGACCTGGTGCGCTTGCGAGGAGAGCAGCGAGCACCAAAGCTCCCTCCATTGGCGGAGGCAGCACCGCTTGGTCGATGAGCTCTTCTGCCATGTTCAGAAACAAAGGACTCACCGATCTCGACGACCGATTCGCACAGCTCGGCCGCAAGTACGGCATCCGCGAAGATTTCGATCCATCCCTCGAAGCGCTCGAAGACGAAGACTTCGTCGACTCGGATGGCGAAGAAGCCGGCGAACCAGTCACTCGCGAAGACTTTGAAGGCATCATGGACGACTTTCTCGCCAAATACGAAACCAAGCACGGCAAACTCCGCGAAGCGCTCGGTGGAGTCGATTCCACCTCTGTCGAGAAACTCACCATCTTGCGTCAAGCGCTCGGCAAAGCGCGTATCGACGGCCGCGAATGGGCAGGCAAAGATGCGGACGAAGGTAAAGGCGAAGGAGATCTGGGCGAGTACGAAGACTACGAATCACCCGATGAAGAGATTGTCGATCCGGTGCCACGAAGTCATATGCGAGAGAAGTGGGATGTGGAGACGATCCAGTCGACCAAGACGAATTTGGAGAACCATCCGAGGACGATTTCGGCCAAAGAGAGTGTGTTTGGTGGTAGCAATGCGTCTGCTTTCCGACCGGGTAGTGTGGCAGGTGGTAGCGCGGTCAATAGGAACATGTTGGGTAATGGTATGGCGCCAAGTATGACGAGCTACACAAGTCAAAGGCCCTCAGCCTCTGCTTTTCTCAACGACGAAGAGCGACTACCCAAGATCCGTATCAACCCGCGTACTGGGTTCCCCGAGATCGTCGGCTGCTCCAAACCACGCAAGGCGAACGGCAAGAAGAAAACATCTCCAGACGCTCCTTCTCTCGACGAAGAGGACGACGGACGTGGTCCACCTTCGAACAGCGATTCAGGGTCAGATACCGAAGACGGCCAAGACTACGATTCGGACGCAACCGAAGGCGGAAAGCTAGCAAGGCATTTCTCGACCATCGCAGTGACAGCCAAACGCGATAGAAACGAAAGCAAAGAAGAGAGAAAGGCACGCAAGGAAGCATTGAAGGCGAACAAGAAGGAGAGGAAAGAACAAAAGATGAAAACCAAACAGGCGTTTGCCAGCGAGAAGAAGAAACAGACGAAAGCGGAGAAGGGGAGGAAGGAGACTGAAGGTGGGGCTGGGGGGATGCGTTTGCTCTAGACGTCTTTCTTCTCAATTCAAGTGATTATGCCTGTCGATAGATGTCGAGTTGAAGAAGTAGTGTGTGAGAAGCTTCGGTTGAATTTGCTGCGGACGAAGGTTGAGAAGAAGAAATGTTTTTTGGGGAGCTTGTTAAGCCTGGATGGGCTCATCTCGGTCGACAGGCACGCAAAACGAAAACGCGGTCAAACGCGGCGGGACCCTGAAGATCGTCATTGAGCGTCGGGTTTGCGAAAATGTGACTGCTGAACTGCTGAGTTTGAGAGTGGGGACGGCGATTCAACCTCCACCAAAAAACGCAAAAGAGGCAACCAACGAATGCGGCTCGACCACAGCCGAAAGTTGCGCGGCCCCTGCCCCACCACAACCACCGCGAGCCCCTGTTCAGGTTGTCAACCACCGCCATCAAACGTTTACCTCAAGCTCAACCACCACCATCAACCGTTTACCTCAAGTTTTGTCTCAGGCTAAACCTCAAGCAACGTCACAACCTCAAACCTCAAACCTCGTTGATCAAGAATGAAGCTAACCATCCCCATCGCCGCTCTGGCGGTCGCCCTCACCACCACCCCCGCCACTTCGCTCCCCATCAACGGTGGCATACACGACCTCGTCTCGACCACCGGTTTCGCAGGTTCGCTATTCACCTCGCTCACCTCTTCCTTTTCGGACCTGTTTTCCGCACGTCTCGTTCAAACCTCTCCCCACGAACAACCTTACTGGACGACCGAACTCGGCAAGCAACGTTTATGGTACAGAGGTGTACATTTTATGGACATCACCGACACCCCGGATCTCGGTTCGATCAACGCTGCTCGTTTGCAAAAAGTTGGTGAAACGAAATTCCCTTCGAAGGTTGAGCACAAGGGACAGCTCAAGAAAGTTTTCAAGGAGATTTCGAAGGAAGGACCTAGGAAGCATTTGGAAAAATTTACATCCTTTCATACCAGGTACTACAAGTCGGAGACGGGTCGACAGTCGCAAGCTTGGCTGTTTAAAACCGTATCCGATCTGGTCAAGGATGTAGACTATATCAGTGTTGAAGAATTCCCGCATCCTTGGGGTCAAAATTCGATCCTGTTGAAAGTCAAAGGATCCAATTCTACCCTCACAGCTAGTCGAGGAGTAACCATCTTGGGCGCCCACCAGGACTCCACCAACCTATTCCCATTCTTCGCCGCACCAGGAGCAGACGACGACGGTTCCGGAACCGTTACCATCATCGAAGCACTTCGCGTGCTGTTGAAATCCAACTGGAGACCCGTCAGCGATGTCGAATTCCACTGGTACTCTGCGGAAGAAGGTGGACTGCTCGGCTCTCAAGCCGTAGCTCAATCTTACGAACATAAAGCGACCAAAGTTCACGCCATGTTGCAACAGGATATGACGGCTTTCGTCAAATCCGGAACCACGGAAACCGTAGGCCTGGTTAGCGATTTCGTCTCCACCCCGCTAACCGATTTCATCGGCTTGCTGGTCGACGAGTATCTGGATATCGGCTACACAGAAACCAAGTTGGGTTACGCCGGTTCGGATCACGCAAGCTGGACAAAGATCGGCGCGGATTCCGCCTTCGCGATCGAGGCG
This sequence comes from Anthracocystis walkeri, assembly GCA_928858565.1. Lineage (NCBI taxonomy): Eukaryota > Fungi > Basidiomycota > Ustilaginomycetes > Ustilaginales > Ustilaginaceae > Anthracocystis > Anthracocystis walkeri. The sequence goes on from CAKMXV010000004.1 coordinate 435,302, forward strand.
ACGTTCGAAAACAGCAACTTGAAGAGGATCCATACCACTCGCGATACGTTTGATTACCCCGAGTTTAGCTTCGATCATCTGATGCAGTTTGTTAGGTTGAGTGCGAGTTTCGTTGTGGAACTGGCCGGGTGGGAGAAGGCTTAGATCGTTTAGCTGGCGTAGATGCAATGACAAGATGCGATTTCTGACTCAGGAAATGTGTGTGAAATGATGGTGAACGATTGCATTGGTTGAAGAGATACAGTCGAGTATGAGACCTAAAGGCTCAACCTTGAGCCTCGAGAGCCATCTGCGCCTGTACATCTTCCAACGTCATGTGTCGCTTCGACCAATCGGCGAGCTCATGCTTGGCGATGCTACCCGATTCACCCTCGTTTCCATCCCAAGCCGTCGACATGAGACTCGGCTCCTGCGGATGCCAGCTGACATCTCTTACCGTACAAACTGCTCCACCACCACCCATACCTCTGTGTCCTCTACCCGCCCTACCACCCACACCACCTCGTCCGCTAGCTAGAGGGTTGTCGAAGCTCGATCCCGCACCAGCTGCTGATGCGTGACGAACAGGATGCTTCCGCTTGAACCACGGCAACGGCGGCGCAGACGGATCCGACGCAACGCCAGGCTCACGGAACACATCCGCATCGTCGTCTTCCGATTCTTCGTCGTCGTCTGCTCCTGGTCCCTTGTACGCGTGGATCTGGTTAGCCGGATCCTTCTCAGCGTACAACGGTCTCACTTTCGATCGATCCAGAACCTGCGCCACCGTACCATCCAAATTCCAAATGTGAATCTTACCATCCGCACTACCACTATAGATATACTTCTGACCCGTCGTCTCAGCTGGCGAAAAATGGCACCGAATCAGCGTCTTGAGCACCGCATGACCTCGATAGGTCATGACCGAACAATCCTGTGGATGCGCCTGGTAGCGCGGCTGCCTGTACGACATGTTTCGATAGTCCCAGTTTCTCAATCCGTAATCGAGGTGCGTCATGCGGTCGTACTTGGACGAGCTGTGCATCATGCGCAGATCCCACAGACGACAAGATTGATCTTTGCCGTTCGAGATGCAGTATCGACCATCTCCCTTGGGCGATACGTAGGTGACACCTTCCGTGTGACCCATGAGTACTCCTGCTGGTTTGCCGCCGGACAGGGAGCGGCGGTCCCACACTTTGACAAAAGAGTCGTCAGAGCCAGAGATGAGCACATTGGATGAAGCAGCATCTGCAAAGGCGACTGCGTTGACGTCATCCGAGTGACCTTCTACTCGAAGCACGCGTCGACGAGCTTCGATGTCGTATACGTAAATGTCGCCAAAGTGGGCGCCTGCTACGATCTCGCGAGAGTCACCGGAGAAGCGGATCGACCAGATCTGTTTCAATAAACGAAATGAGGGGTGTAAGAAAAATGTGTATCAGTGTTGTTCAGCACGCAAGATCACGACAAGAATGGAGAGAGGAAGCGGATCATGTCGATCCGAGGGAAAGAGGGGAGCGAGGGAGGGGAAGCTCTTACCGCTGAGCGCCATCTTACCCCAGTATCGTCGTCTCCTGCGTTACTGAAATCCAGCATGACCTGATTGTCGCTGGGCGTTCGTCCGCCGGTATCAAAGGTCTGTTTTGTGGGTACGAGATGCACAAAGGGTGTGATACTCGAATAGATCATCCACTGATTATCCGGACTCAGATTTGCGTCCGTGATCGTCCAGTTGCCCTGCCTGCCTTGGATGCTCTTGGTCATGTTGAGCGATGTATATTGTGTTGTGCCCATCGAGCTGAAGAACCAGCTGTTCCGAACTCGCCTTGGCCCGTCGTCATGCACTTGTACGGTCTTTGGGCCTGCGACGGTGGTGTCGTACATATGCACTCGGAAGTCCTGAGTGCAAGTGTAGAAGAAGGAAGAGTCTTGAGAGTACTGTCCACAGTAGACGCGGGCGGGGTACGAGGCGACAATGGTGCCGTTGGTGTTGGGCACAAAAGAAGCCATGTCGGCTTTGGATATATGTCGACGGGCGTACTTGCGCTGATGGACCAGATCTGAGAGGTTACTGCTTTCGGCAAAGGCAGAGGGAGGCGAATCGAGCGGGCGTTTTGGTTGACGTCCAAACTCACCACCGAGAGCAAGTTCTTGACCAGATCGAATGGGTGTGGTATTGGGTTCCCAAAAGTCGGACATCTTGGAGGAGCGTGCCATGTGATACCAATCATCCTCGTCCTCGTCGTCTTCGTCGTCGTCATCATCATCGTCATCGTCATCATTAGCTCCACCGTCAGAAGCAGCGGCTATAAGACGTTGCAATCCTGTAATGCCGATACTGTTGAGTGCTCGTGTGATTGCGCCCCTCGTGTCAAGCGCGCCAACGTCTTCGCCGTTGCCGTTCTCCTGGTTGGTGGCAGCCATGTGTGCACGCAGCAGATCACGAATATCGATGGTGATACTCTGTCCCTGGCGGCCACTCTGACGCCCATCGTCGACACCTTCATCATCCTCATCATCTTGGTCTTGGTCTTGGTCATCTTGGTCATCGTCGTCTGCCATCTCTATCTCTAGCCCACCGGCGTCTTCGATGAGATCTTGGTAGACTGAGCCGTCTTCGTCGGATGGAATGTATTCTGAGTCGCCTTCCGATTCGTCAAATTGTGCGCCGAATGACTGACGTGCCTCTGCTTGGGAGACCATTTCCTCGAGTGCATCTTGGAGCAGCATGCCGTCGCCATCTTCGTCGTCCTCGTCCTCGTCAATGTAGTAGTCGTCTTCGTCATCGACCTCTTCGATCACAATTTCATCTTGATCCTGCTCGTCCGAGTCGTCAACGTCGATTGCGCCTTCCCGGGCATATTCAAGCGGTCTGGGCATGATTCGCGGCGTCAAATGGGACAGATCAGCGCAACCAGGCTGATTGGTGGTGAGGTGCGCTCTTGAGGGGAGCAGATCAGTTTACCGGCGAAACCTGTTGTGAAAAAGCCGGCGTCGAGCCTTACCGAAGACGAAGGTCGGGTTGAGCGTGTTAGTCTCGTTCGGAGTCTAGAAGCCCATTCAAGTACCCGGAGCCAAGCGATGAAGAGGCTTTGAAGGAGAGTATGGTGGAAGAGAGTGTCAAGAAGCTATCACTAACTATGCTGACAAGCAAAGTGCACAGGGCAGCTCAGCGCGGCATGACTGTGATTTGTGCGGGGTGGAGGCCAAACGCCGCTTTACGGCTAATTTCCGTCCTTTCCATCACAGCTGCGCGCCAAAAAACCAAAGAGTCTGCAGCAGTTCAGGGTCTTCACAAAGGCCCTATTCAGCTCAGCCAGCCAGCCAGCCAGCTCGAGAAGCTCGCTTCCAGCAGAACAGCGCTCTTTACGTGAGCTCTGCAGCTGCGCGGCTATCCAGATTGGCAGGCTGAGATCCGATCTAGCAAAAATGACTTTTCATCGCCGGCGGCTCACCATCACCTTCCAAACCATCGTCTTCAGTTTCATCGGACCTGGCCTGACTCAAGCACACGAACATATCACACAGCATCACGCAAACATATGTAAAGGGGGTGCCGGGTCAGGAAGTCGAAGCTTCCATTTTCCCAGCTTTTGAGAGACATCGTTCCATTGATCCATCTGCCAAACAAACCTACAACAGGGTCGTCATAACGAGCAAGCAAGCGAAACTCTAGAAACAATATCGTGCCGCAAAACGATCACCAAGCATGCATGCTAATGAAACGCTTAGTTCTCAGCCTCCTCCTGGTCGTACGAGACGTTGAAGAACTTGATCTCGTAGCCCTGCTTGGAGGTGGCGACGACACGGAGCCAGTCACGCAGCTGCTGCTTGCGCAGGTGCTTCTTGGTAAGGTACTTGAGGTAACGCTTCGAGAAGGCAACGTCGGTGTTGACCCAGATCTTGCCCTCACCTGTTAGAAAAGAGTGCGCAAAACGTTTGCGAAAAGCGAAGAAACGCAAAGGTCGATATCGAGGACGAGAGAGCTTGAGTCAGCCATCTCCGACTCGAGTGCGCGATGCGACCTTTTTAAAGGTTGATGTGGGTAGGAAGGAGCCAAAGAAGCGGAGGCGTGCAATGCTCTTGGCGGAAGGAAAGAAAGTAAGAAGCTCAGTAGAGACAAGGCGGCACTCGAAGAAGCAATGAAACAAGATGCATGCGAGGATCTGATGATCATCATTGTGATGTCAAGATCTCCATGCCGCTTTCCATTGCTTCTTCGAACCCCCTTCGAGGCAGAAGTAACGATACGACTTGGTGGACGGAATCGCTGCGAACGCTTGTGGAAGTGTTCGTGTGCAATCCGCCCAATTGGTCGTACCACGTCCTTCCCAGCCTGGTCCTACTGCAACCATTTCTTGTTTCCAACCTTCTTCCAGACTTGCAAAGCTATACCTTCCACCTATCTCTGCGCCGTTCCCATCCGACATTATGAATCTCATCTACTTACCCTCACGGGTGATCTTAACGTTGTCACCGAGGTTACCGGCCTTGCCATCGACCTTGATGCGGTCGTGGAGGTACTTCTCGAAAGCGGCGGCGTCAAGGATACCGTCGTTGGCGGGGCCCGAGAAGTCGATGAAGAACTTGTGGGCGGTCTTGCCCTGCTTGGCGCTAGCCTTGGTGGTCTTCTGAACAGCCATTTTGAAAGAGTGATGGAAAAAGCCTACTGGTGGATCAGCAAAGCGAGGTAGAGATGGTGGGTGTAGGATAGCAACCAAGAGGACAATCTAGACTCCTCCTCGACATTCAACCCTTCAGTCGCTGTGGCTTCCCCTCCCGTTGGCTATCGCTGAGGACGCTCTTCTCTGAGCAGACGCTGCCTTTCTGCAACGTGAAATTTTTTTACAGTTTGCTTTTCAGGTCACGTGTCAGCCTTGGTTCGATATTCGAAATTGTGTCTGTTAGACCGTCGCAGGGCCTTATGCTGACATGACAATGACTCAGCAGCTTGTGACGGCCGATACGGTTTTTGTGATTTTAGAAAAGAAAGAGAAAAAGCGGAAGAATTTTTGGAGCGCCGAACTGCGCAAAGCAGAAATGAAAAATTGAGCTCGAAACGCTGTCCAAACGCTACCTCATCGCGATCAAGCTTGTCCACTCACCTCAAGCATTCATCCTCCTAGACCATCCAGACACTCACCACTTCTCCCGACCACCGGTGTCTACAGCGTCTGCCCAACATGGCTCTCCCACTTGGCACCTCCGTCGCCGAGGTTCAGGAAAAGGGCGACTTCATGATCAAGCCCGAAAACTCGGGTCCTAAGCTCAACACTGCCGATTGGCCTTTGCTGCTCAAGAACTACGACCAGCTCCTTGTTCGCAGCTCTCACTTCACCCCTATCCCCCACGGATGCTCGCCTCTCAAGCGTGACTTGCAGAGCTACATCAAGTCTGGTGTCATCAACCTCGACAAGCCCTCCAACCCTTCTTCCCACGAAGTCGTCTCATGGCTCCGTCGCATCCTCCGTGTCGAGAAGACCGGTCACAGTGGTACCCTCGACCCCAAGGTTACCGGATGTCTTATTGTCTGCATCGACCGTGCCACCCGTCTCGTCAAGTCGCAGCAGGGTGCCGGTAAGGAGTATGTTGCCGTCCTTCGCCTCCACGACAAGCTCGAGGATGCCAAGAAGCTTCCTCGTGCTATCGAGACCTTGACCGGCTCGCTCTTCCAGCGTCCACCTCTCATCTCCGCCGTCAAGCGTCAGCTGCGTATCCGTACCATCTACGAGTCCAAGCTCATCGAATTCGACAACGACCGTCACCTCGCCGTCTTCTGGGTTAGCTGCGAAGCTGGTACCTACATCCGAACTCTCTGTGTCCACCTTGGTCTTTTACTCGGTGTCGGCGGTCACATGCAGGAGCTCCGTCGTGTCCGATCCGGTGCGCTCTCCGAGAACGACTCGATTGTCACCATGCACGATGTGCTCGATGCTCAGTGGCTCTACGACAACCAGCGTGACGAATCGTACCTTCGTCGTGTCATCCGCCCTCTCGAGTCGCTGCTCACCGGCTACAAGCGTATCGTCGTCAAGGACTCGGCCGTCAACGCCGTCTGCTACGGTGCCAAACTCATGATTCCTGGTCTGCTGCGTTACGAGAAGGATATCGAGGTGCACGAGGAGGTCGTCCTCATGACCACCAAAGGTGAGGCCATCGCGCTCGCCATCGCACAGATGTCCACCGTCGACCTCTCCACATGTGACCACGGTGTCGTCGCCAAGGTCAAGCGTTGCATCATGGAGCGAGACACCTACCCACGCCGATGGGGTCTCGGACCCAAAGCGCAGGAGAAGAAGGCCATGATCAAGACGGGCAAGCTCGACAAGCACGGCAAGGCCATCAACGGCGTCACCCCTGACAAGTGGAACAAGGAGTACGTCGACTACTCGGAGGGTTCCGCTGCTGCCGCCGTCGCACCTGCAGTTTCGGATGTTGAGCAGGTCGCTGCCGCCGCTGTTGTCGCACCAGTGACACCAAAGAAGGACGACAGCGACAGCAAGAAGAGGAAGCTCGAAGAGACACCAGGTGGAGCAACAGACGGTGAGACCGAGGAGGAGCGCAAGAAGCGCAAGAAGGAGAAGAAGGAGAAGAAGGCCGCAGAGGCAGCAGCGGCAGGTATCGAGACCCCCAAGTCGGAAAAGAAAAAGAAGGACAAGAAGGAGAAGAAGGACAAGTAAGAATAAAGCCCGCCTTTTCTCGTTTCTCATCCGAACATTCCCCACATCACTGCTTGTCGGAATAACAGCAGCTCCGCATCCTGCCACGCATTGTTGCACTCGCATCGTGGTACAGAGGGGATGGGATGACATTTCAGCTACGAACCCCGCACTTGTTCAGAAGAGGTTGCAAGGGAGAGTCGTTTCACACACTGGTCAAGGCCGGAAGTGGCAGCTACAGTATGGACCTCGGTCAGACGAGAGAAAGGGTTCAGCGACAATCGCACACCCTCTGTCGTCCCACTCATTCCATGGCTACCACTTCTCGACCTCGCACATCCGTGTGATCAGGGCTCTTCACCCCACCTCACCATCCGTCTTCTCATCCGATCCGCTCCTATCCACGCTGCAGACAGCATTTCAGCGGCAACCCGCGTATGCCTCTGTCATCCCCGCACAGCCTTCTTCGCTTTCTTTCTCCCCATCCGCACTTTTTTCAGTTCTCGGTTGTTTGTCTCACTATCATGGTTTCGGTTTCACACTTGTACTCTAGCAATTTAATGTTTTCGTCCAGTCCGCATTGTCTCTTGCGTGTTCCATGAGGTTTGAAATTCACAAAGTGACAGTCCTCTGTATGCGAGCCATAACAGGCCGATGATCGGAGATGAGAAAGCCTGCATCTCCCTCGCTCCAATTTGGAAGGGTACCGAAGGAACGAATCATCCATCTCTCGGCTTCATCTCGCCGTTGAGCAGGAGGAGGAGGCGGAGAAGCGCCGTGGTCGAGTAGAGTATCCTTCCTCGTCTCGTCCTTTACCGCCTCATTATCGAGCAGCATAATGAAGTCAATCCGATCATCAATAGCACTCCTCGGACTCGGTTGGAAGTCGGTAAACGTCCGCAGTGGGCCGACCACTTCTGACAGCACACCCCCTTCTCCTTCTCCTCCTCCCTCACTCCTTGACGGCAATCTACGACCAGACGCATACTCCGACCTCACCGGATCCTCATCATCCGTCAACAACGGTGAACTCTTCCTCGTCGGCACAGACAGCGCCGTATCCAAAAACGTCGAACCAGAGCTATTTGCCTCTAACCCATAATGTGGTGAGACGAGTGTTGACCAGCTTCCTTCGTTGCGTGGGCTGTTGAGGTCGCCAATCAGAACCACCAATGGCTCGGACAGCTGATGTGATGCAGAGGAGGTTGCGTAGAACGCTTTGGTGTGGGACGAAGCTTTTCGCGCACGATCAACGATCAGCTCTGACGATTTTGCCCGCGCCACTACGCCTTGATGATCGTAGTGCGTGGAAAAGACGTGTATGATCTCTCCCGTCGCCAGCAGCCGCAAGCTGACGTGCGTACACATCCTCGTCAACGCTGCGTCCCACCCTACACTACCTACTACGTCTGGTGTAGGTGAGAGCCAAAAATGCTCCACACCATCCTTTCCAACCCCTCCCTGATCCTGACCGACTTTGTCAAACGTATCCCGCCTCCAAAACACAGGAACAGCTTCGCCCGCACGTCGACCGTCATCCCTCCCCACACCTACATAATCGTAATCCTCGCCCAGCCATTGAACCAGGTTGGTAAACTGCCCATCGAGCACCTCTTGAAACGCGAAAATGTCCCAATCGTTGAACAGCGCGATGTCGGCAACCTTGGGGCCCCTTAATGACCAGCTTCGTTCGCCGTGATATTGCCTCATCAGGTACGGAGATGGTGTTTCCCTCATATGCGGAGTGAATTGATGGTTCGATGGACCCGCTCCTGTGCGTGCTGCCGAAAGCATGTGTTCTAGTGATGAATGTGACGAATCATACGCAGCATTGTGAGAAAAGCGAATGTTTATTGAGCCGATGCTGAGTGATATTCGGCCTCGTGTGCGACCATGCTGGGCTGGGTGCAGCTTTTGCGTAGCCAGTTCGGCAGGGGAGGGTTGAAGCATACCGAGCTGCGGTGATGAGCAGGTTGAGGAGAAGGGTGCGACACGACAAAGAGCGACAGAGACGAGGTCGTAGGTGCGGAAACGGAGGTAGAGGACGAAGCTGAATGCGAGCGTCGATAGCAGCAGTACAGCTGCCAGTGGACGGTGTCGCATTGTTGGCCCCCTCGTTGTGGCTGTTGTAGGAGAAGGAAGGATGGTGTTGGTTGAGGGGCTGAAAGAAGGGCCCATGCAGCTTTGCTGGATCGGGAGTGTGGGGAAATTTCGCCGGAAGAATGTTGCAAAGATCTGACATTTTGGGATTTTTTAGGCTCAGCCTCCACCTCTCAGGACCCCAGCGTTTCCGGCTATCTTGCTTCTGATCGACCACCATCGCTGGACCCGGACGCCTAAGATGATGGCAGCAAACACGATAGCAACGGCGAGCCTCTCGCTTCGGGCGGTCAGCAGGTCTGAGACCCGTCTCTTCGCTGCCCGAGCTCTAACCCAACCAACCAAGCGAGCATTCCACACATCTTATCGTCGTCTGCAAGATGAACCTTCCCTCCGTGGAGCATCTCCTCAGCCAGGCTCGAGCTCCTCCTCAACATCGAACAAGAACCCATCCATAAGTATAAGCAACATCATCATGGCAACAGCAGCCATCGTCATCGCAACTCCCTACGCCCTCGACCTCTACGGAAACCTCACCGGCACCACCCCTCTTCGCTCCACCCCATCCTCGATACCTGGCAAGCTTGAACCCTACACGCACCGTCCTTTACCGCTAATCTCTTCAACTTACTACCCCGACGCTCACACCGCATCGGTCCACAAGCTGCTTTCCATCGGATTACCAGCATCGATCGTCGGAAGTGGTGGCAGTGCTGAAGATCAGCTAGTGAAGAGGATGAGGATCCGAAGTGTATACATCAAAGAGCCGAGTTTGGTGATTGAACGAGCGTACACTCCGCTATACGATACGCTGCCGGGGTCGTTATCTGCTGCGCTGATGGGAGTGAGTGCAGAAGAAAAGCAGAGGTTGGATTTGTTGGTGAAGAGATATCCAGACGGAGAGCTGGGCAAGATGTTACATCGAGCAGTGGCCAATCCGACGGTTCCGCAGTTGGAGGTGAGAGGGCCTGTGGATACGTGGTCGTTTGAGAGGGATTCGAAGCAGGGTGGATTGCCGGAGAGGATTGTGTTGGTCGTGGGGGGCACGGGGGTTACGCCTGCGTATCAGTTGTTGACGAATTTGTTCGGTCGACCCGGTACCGTTCGAAAGGAGCTAAGTCAGGTGCCCAAGATCGATGTGCTGTATGCGACGCAAGATTTGGAGAATGCTTTGCTGCTGCCGCAGTTGCATACGCTGGCAGAAGGGCATACGGATAAGATCAGCGTTTCGCTGTTTGCCGAGCGTTTGGGTGGGTCGCTGTCACCCGCGGATCGCTCTGCGCTAGGTTCAGAGCTCATCGCATCGGCGACGTCTTCGTCTCGTGGTTCATGGCTCCCATCGTTGTTCGGCAAAAGAAGTTCGAAGTTGGACGCGAAACTTCAAATCACTTCGCCAGGATCAGTGACAAAGATCCCAGTATACGAATCGAGGATTACACAGCAGCATCTGGAGAAGGCTCTTCTTGCAAGCAAGGTGGAAGGATCGGGGAGAACTTTGATCCTAGTCTCGGGCCCCGATGGAATGGTTGAGGCCATCGCAGGACCCAAATCTCGCGATGGACAGACGCAAGGTTCGCTCTCTGGCATCCTTGCTAAGCTCAATTGTCGACAGGAAGACGTGTTCAAGCTATAAGGCCCATTTCAGCAGGAAAATGTAGAGAGCGTTCATCAACATGTATTAAATTAAACCAAAGACAACGGAGGGTATAACATGTCGATTCAAACGCCAACTTTTTTGCGCTCGCCATCACGCAGTACGCCATTCTTCGCGTGCAATGCGGCCGATCTCAGCGATTCGGTATGGACCAGCTGAGCGTCTTTTTCGGGCTCCTCGAATCCGTCTGCACGACGTTGATCGATCGCCACTTGACCTAAGTGATATCTGAGGAGGGAAGCGAGTTGCGATCGCGCTAGGGCGATTTTGACATCGCTGTCCTTGAGGTTGCGGATGATGCTACTCGTGTTCCATTCGGTCGCCACTTGGGTGGGAATAGATTTGTCGTTTTCGGCTGACGATGGTTCGGGTATTGAGCGAAGTGGTTCTGGTAAGAGGTGGGGAGGAGCTACGTCTTGGGTTTCCTTTATCGCCTTTACCACTGCTTCGATTCGGTCTGTGATAGGTTCGCCGAAATCGATCGTCACATCGTTCCCGAACCTCGGTAGCCATTTTGGTTTATCTCGTGGTTCGGGCATCATCTTATCAAACCCTGTAATCCAGATCGGAACCACTGTCGGTAGCGTTTTAGCCTCCATAAGCATCCGAGCAATGCCCCACTTGAAGCGTCTAAGCTTGCTACTCGTGCTGACATTTACATATCCCTCGGGGAACAAATGGATCCATTTCCCCTCGTCCAATTTCGCTATCGACTCGTCGATCGCCTTCTGCTGCACCCCTCCACCACGATGAGTTTCGATACACTGTCCGTTACGGAAAAACCTGGACAGCAGAGGGTTGGTGAACATTATATCGCTTGCGCCTAGCGTCCATCGAACCGTATGCGGGTTGCTGAAAGAGGAAGCGGGCAGCGTGCCCCATATCGTAGGCTCGTCGAGAACGGAGATGTGATTGCAGTATGTTAGCAGTCCGCGGTTGGAGGCAAGACGCTCGGACGAGTGGAGGTGGGTTAAGAATCGATCCAAACCGCGGACGGTGACGTTGCGACACCCGTAGCGGAGCAGAGCGCGGGAGAAGGCGGCAACTGCGCGGATGGTGTACGTCGACGAAGAGGCGGCAGAAGATGACATTGAGGCGATGGCGCGTGGCATTCGCGAAGAGGTGGACGCGGAAATGGAAGTGCTCGCAGCGGCTGTAAAGGGCTTAGCGAGCCTCGCTGTTGCCCAGACCATGGTGGGGGTTGGATGTGAAAGCCGAGTCGATACCGCGCCGTCGGTTTCAGATGCTCGCTGATCGTGACTCCACCACTAAGTCGCTTGTGGTCTAGCGTCGTCCGTTCAGGAATCCTTCGACGTAAGATATGGTCACTGCAAACGTGAGATAGTCGATAAACCGATCCGAGCCGTAATTAGGGCGAACCAGCGGCACCTCTGCCTAAAGTCTCGAGTTTGGGCTCCTGTGGCCTTGTCACTGATTGACGTGTTGGTGGTAGCAAGAACAGAAAGCTGACTGACGAATGACTGATGGTGACAAGCACGTTCGGCTAGATCCGGACCCTTTCCCACCATCCGCTGTTTTTGTTTGTTGCCAAAAAATCCAACGTCGATCTTGACAGCTTCCTGAGCGCAGCATCTGATTTGATTGCCGCGGTCTTGTCGTTGATTTCCAATCGACTTGTCTTGCTTTGCTTCTTACGCTAAGCTTGGGTCTGCAACCACCTTTTCTTCTTCCGTTTGTTCCGCGGCGAAGGGGCACGTTTTCTCATCGGAAATTTTTACTCTGCAGGCTTCCAAGGTGGAGGCATTTTCCATCAAGATAAGCATTACATAATCACGAAAGGTCTGCTCGCGAGTGAGAGTGAAAGTCCAAGAAGATCAAGTCTCTTTCCCCTCTCCTTTCTCGACATCATCAAGACGAAACATCACACACACAGCAACAATGGATCTCAGCTCACTAACAGGCAAATCGTCGCCCGCCACCGCCGGCACCTCGGCTGAGCGTAAAGAGGCTATCAAGCAGCAAGTGTAAGTTTTTCCCACCCACCAACCTTGCACTCAACCCCAGCACTCAAACTCACCTTGAATCATCTCTCTCTCTCTCTCCTGTGGCGCTCGACAGATCTTCCGAACTTGCAATGGCCAACGCGCAACAACTCATCACCAAAGCAACCGAAAATTGCTACCTCAAATGCATCCCTGCTCCCGGAGCGAGTCTGTCCGGCAAAGAACAGACCTGTCTGACAAGGTGCATGGAGAGATATTTCGAAGCGTTCAACATTGTTTCGTCGACCTATGTGCGTAGGGTGGGGAATGAGAGGGCGGCTGGTACGGTTGCTGAAGCCGGGCTTTAGGAGGAGGAGGAGGAGGAATGATTCGCATCAACACCACTTATCACATCTCAAAAGAAGCGTTTCGAACGTCTACATTTGCAAGCCTCGAAGAAGCCGTTTACAAGGCTCAGATGACGAAATGACACATGTATCAACATCGCAGAATGGTCGGATGCGGCTGAAGCACAGGTCGCATTCATGTGTAGTGCACTATTGCGTAAGACGAGCAGTACAGGTACGATGTTGTTCTTCAACGAGGCGCAAACCTTGAAGCATTTGCGACTGTGAGCTGCGCTCATCGAATGTTGCCATACAAGCTGAGTCCGGATCTGCGCAAAGCAGGTGCCCCGCCTTCATCCATTTCGTCTCCGTGGCCCTCTGCGTTGGCCGCTTCTTGCAGCGACAGCAATTGAGCCAGTGTGACGTGTTGTCCGTTGGCCGATGTCTTGTGCGGCGGCATTGACTGAGCCAGGCTGCTCGTCGGTCCGCGTTTGAGTCTCGGCAGATTGCCCGTTGCAGTGTTTGGTTTAGGACCGAACACCACCAGCCTTCGAATGTGCGTATCTTTACCGTTCAGATGGTTGGCCAGAATACACACTTGTATCAACCAGACTCGAATTCCTTCTGAACCTCCCTCTTCATCATCATCGTCATCCTCACCATCGACATCTTTCACATTCGCACCCCGACCATCCACCTCGTCATCATCCTCCCCCTCCTCCTGCTCTTCATCCTCCTCGCACGTGCCCGCATCCACACTCCCCGGCGTCATATTAAAATGCTTCCATCCCTGAGGCGCTTCAAACGTCCTCTGCCTGACCAAGGTAAGATCGTGATAGTTGGTACCCGCCTTTATCGCTATTTTTGTTGGGGTGTAAGAGTCGTCCTGCTTAACGTCGAGATAGATCGAGAGGTGGGTGACGCAGGTACGCCGTGCAAATTGGATGTTGATGAGATGGGGTTGGCTGCCGTCTGATTGCCAGAGCTTGGTGAGGTCGGGGGAGCGAAGTTCAGCAACGCCTGAGCCGGGTTTGTAGGAGGAGAGGGTCCATGATGTGCCTGGTGAGGAGCCGACGTCGGCTTTTGTTGTTCGGTCTGTCAGAGGGACGGTGGAACAAAGCGATGAAGATGGTGAATGAGAGGATTCGATATGATGGATGTCAGTAGCGTGAGAGGTCGAAGCGCTTACCTTCAACATCGTAGTTTCGACGAGGGCGTTTGCGTTTCGACCCGGCGGGTGGCGGTGTGAGTGGTGGTCCACGACTGGTGCTGGCTACTGCATTTCGCTCCATGGTGAGCCTGAGCCTAAGCTTCCGGGTGCGTAGAAGCTCTGATGGAGTGGACGATCAGATGAAAAAGATGATCGATGTCGAAGGTCAAGAAAACACGAAGTGTTTGAGATCAACACCTAAACCAACACAATTTTAGCAGCTGCGAGATTTTCGGACAGCTGCTTTGCTCTCAGTCGCGTGCGCGTAAAGTGGAGATTCGCAGTTTAGGCTCGCGGTCAACACTTCAGTTGACCGTATCATCAACTCACGACAGCTCACACTTCCAGGCTCAACACAACAACCAGGCATGATCTGGAACGATAGGTATTTACTCTATCAGCTGAAGAAGCAGTCACATCTACCGCCCAACAATCTACTCCCGAGCCTCTCCGTTACGCTCCTCCTCCGACGGCTTCGCATTCTCATACGACGGCAGCTCCTTGTCCTCGATAAAAGCACTGCCAATCACCGTCCCCACACTAACCACCGCAATACCGATAAACACCCACTTCAAAGCAAAAGCATACGACTCGATCGCTGCCTCTTGCAGTTCCTTTGGCAATTCCGGCACGATCGAACTCTTGTGACGAATCTCTGAAATAATCTTGTCTGCACCTTTACCCGTAATCCTCTGTCTCAATTGCTTTGCTAGCAGAGCTTGAAACAGCGTACCTCCAACAGACACACCCAAAATCTGACCCGTATTGCGAGCCATATACGACATACTGGTGGCTACAGCAACGTCCGAACGAGGAACAGAGTTGATGAGCGCGATCAAGGTGCATGTGAGCACACCTGACGTACCGAAACCGTACGGCACAATCGCCGCAAACGTCCACGCTTCCGAACTGTAGCGTGTGAATTGAGTGACGCAGATGATCGAAGCAGTAATGATGATCGAGTTGATCAGATTGTACTTGTAGTATCGGCCCGTGCTTCGCATAATCATGCCCGCCAGAACAGATCCAACGCTGAGCGCAACGCTGATAGGCACCATGTGCAATCCAGCCCGCGAAGGCGTCTCGAGCTTAACCGCTTGGAAGAAGAGCGGAAAATGGTAGAGCGTACCGAACGAGACGATGGAAAGACAGAAATTGGCGAAAGCCACAGCCGCTCCTGAACGCTGTGTGATGAGTCGCAGCGGCAAAATGGGTGTACGTGCGATCTTTGCTTCGGCGTAAAAGAAGAAGCTGATACTTGCAAAGCCGAAAAGGAATCCACCCCAGACGATGGGATTCGAGAAAGGGATATCGTTGGCGCTCATAAGACTGAGAGCAATCAACGTACTCGACAGACCCAAGACGAGCGAAAAGGCGCCGGCAAAATCGATGGATTTCACCTTATCCCATGTCGACTGGTTCACAAGCCTACTCGGCGTCGGGACCCTGACAAACGTGAATGCCAGCACGTAGTCGGCAAGAAGCAGCGGGATTTGGACCAAGAAAGCCCGTCGCCAGCCAATGGTATCGTTCATCCATCCTCCAACGGGACCACCGAGACCCGAACCCAGGCCAAAGATGATGTTGGTCAAGCCTTGTAGGAGACCACGGTTCTTGAGTGGTACGACGTCCGAGAGAATGATGCTTGTGTTTGTCGTGAGACCTCCACCACCCACGCCAGCCAGCGCACGGGCAAAGATGAGCATGTTCATCGATGTCGATAGACCGCAAAGCAAGGTACCGACGGTGAAGAAGGTAAGGGCGATGAACATGCAGTTGCGTCGACCCACGATATCCGCCAAGCGGCCGTAAAGTGGAGTGAAGCAAGCAACCGAGAGCAAGTAGGCAGATCCGAGCCATTGCGCCTGTTCGGAAGCGTTGAAGGAACTGCTAATACTCGAGATTAGCGTTGCGGTGACCGTGCCATCCATACTAGCGACAAAGACGGGCACCCAGACAGCAGTGAGGAGGGGAGCAAGCTTGCGCATAGGCGGCATGACTTTGACATGCTCCTCTTCCTCGCTCTCCGAAGACGGTGTTGAAGAGCCATTGTGACCATTTTGATCATGGTGGTTCGACGTAGCCTGGTAGTCGCCACGGTTATTCGAGGACAACAGCGACGAGCGCTCGTTGACGTTTCCGTTTGACAGCGCCATCTTGAGCTATCCTGACGACCTTCCCTCGAGAAGTCCCGCGCGATGATGGTTTGAGGAATGAAGAAGGAATCGGTGAGGAAAAGGAGCCTGTAGAGATAAAGCAAGCTTCTCGTGTGACGGCAGCAAACGGTAATGCAATCCAAGTCGTGCACAAATCCGATTTTGTCGTGATTTTCGGCTGTCTAAGCGGACATTTCCCGGCTAATTTGGTCGAGATTGGCTCTCCGCTGCTGATTGGGTCTTTTGCTCGACTATCAACGACTAAGTAGTCAAGTAGCTGCGTTTCGGTTTAATCACTTCCGATCCGCGGTTAGAACCGGCTACGGAAGTACCGCGGATTCGGGAGCTTCGAATGGAATACACGGCAAGCTCGACCTCGTGGTCTGCGCAGATCCTTTCCGAGCTTCCTGTGCAAGAATGAAAGCAAAAGCAGGTGCAATGGGAACTCGACCGCTTGCTAGTCACTGCTATGAAAACAGAGATAAGGAAGGTGCCCTGGACAGGTTGGTCACCAATATCGTCAAGTTCAGCTGCGCGGTGATATCGTCATGCCCGACCACATGCTCAAGAAGCAAGCCCGGAAGCTGCTTGGCAAGGGCATTTTTCGGAAACTTTTACATTGTTAGACCGCGAACATCTTATTCGAACTGAAGAAAAAAAGCCGATGCGTCCGCTCCGTGTTCCGACGATTTTTTTTCTTCGTCGAAGCTCAAAAAAAGTGAAATTTTTGGCTTTTTGCTCTGTCTCAAGCAGAAGCAAAACTTCTGAGAAAGCAATTCGCTGCCACAAAGCACAGAAGAGCAAAGACCCTTCTCTCCTTCCTCCCGCTTCTTGCTGTCTCGCCATCTCCTGCAACTCCCTCCAGCAGAAGCAGCAACCATCACAACCAAACATGCCTGGCATCAAGAGATCCAGGCCAGCAGAGGATGCTGCTGCCTCTTCGGCCGCCAGCTCCTCCAAATCCGCCACTGCTACCAAAAAGACAAAGAGTAACGCCGCCTCGACTTCAGCTCCTTCCAGCTCTCTACTCTCTGCTCAGGAAGTCGACTTCCCCCGTGGTGGAAGCTCTGGTCTCACACCGCTCGAGTTCAGAGAAGCAAAGCGCGAGGCACGCTCCGAATCGGCAGCCAACGAGCTCCTCTTCAAGGATGCAAAGGACGAACAGGCTGAAGCTAAGCGTATCAAGAACAAGCAAAAGCTCAACCGCGAGAAGCGCAACGACTCCAAGAAGAAGCGTACATCTACTGCGACCGCTGCTCCCACAACAAAAGGCGAAAAGAAGGATTTCAACCGTATCGAGCACATCAACTACAAACGTCTGATCCCCGGTTCCAGATTGCTCTGCTCTGTTCTTGCCATTCACCCACTTGCTGTTGTCGTCTCGTTGCCCAACCAGATGCTCGGCCACATCCCAGTCACACAGATCAGCCCACAATTCACACAACGTCTTCAAGCTGCTGCTGATGCAAGCGCCGAAGACGACGACGAAGAGGACAGCGACGACGAAGACGAGAGCATGGACGAGGACAGCGACAATGACGACGATGCAAACGGTGCATCGAGCAAGCGATCCATCAAGGACGTCAAGAAGGTGCCTGAGCTGCGTGAGCTCTTCCACGTCGGACAGTGGCTTGTGGCCAGCGTCGTTCAAGTTCGATCCGGCGACGTTGCCAAGGGCCGACCCACACGTGAAGGAGGCGAATACGAAAAGGAGTCTCGTCGTGTAGAGCTCTCGCTCGCTCCCCACCTCGTCAACACTGGTGTCTCTGTCTCAGACCTCGACACCGGTGCCACCCTCTCTGCTACCATTTCGAGCGTCGAAGATCACGGTTACATGCTTGACGCCGGTCTCCCCGATTTCCGTGGCTTCGTCCCCTTCACTGATGCCGCCAAGCTTCCCTCCAGCTTCCACGCAGGAAAGACCGGCAAGGCGCTTCAGGTCGGCAGCATTGTGTTTGCCAAGATCACAAAGATCCCAGAGAACAAACGCAGCTTCGAGGCGACGCTCGAACCCAAGGCCGTGTCCACCAACCCCATCAAGCACGCTCCCAGCATCATAGCCATCCTCCCCGGTACACTTACCAAGGTGCTCATCACCGCCTCGCTGCCCACCGGTCTCAATGTCAAGCTCTTTGGCATGTTTGACGCTACCATCGATCGCTTCCACTTGCCAGAGTTGCCAGAGGGCAAGGATATCCCCGACGTCTACAAGGAGGGCTCCAAGCATGTTGCACGTGTTCTGTGGGATCTGCTCAGCCCGCCTTCCACTGCCTTGCAGGGCGAGAACCCCGAGCACGAGCGCAAGTTTGGTCTCTCATTGGCACCTCAAGTGCTTGCTCTCGAGGCTCCCGTTGCCGAAGGCAAGCAGCTGCTTCAACACGCTTACCCTATCGGCACCGCACTCAAGGTGACCGTGGTGCAGACCATCACCGACTGGGGTCTCATCGTCTCGGTTCACGACACTGATCTGCGCGGCTTTGTCCACATTTCGCAGACTTCCGATGACCACGTCGTAGCGCTGCCACCCTCTTCTGGTCCCTTCGCGAAGGGCACCAAGCACGAAGCTCGTGTTGTCGGTCATTCGCCCACCGACCGCACATTGCAGCTATCGCTCAAGAAATCCGTGCTCGAGCGCAAGTTCATGCGCGTCTCCGAGGTCGAGGTAGGTGAAGTGGTCACTGCCAACATTATCAAGCTCGGTCTGCCCAATGCCATCTTCCTTCAGCTCCAGGGTCACGTCGACGGTGTCGTCTTCTCCAACCACTTTGCCGATGTTAAGCTCACCCAGCCCGAGAAGCGTTTCAAGCCAGGTCTTCAGGTCAAGGCGCGAGTTATGGACGTTGACCCGAACCGCAACAGGATCGTGCTCACGCTCAAAAAGTCGCTCGTAAAGTCAGATCTGCCCATCGTCGCATCGATGCAGGATGCTCGAGTCGGTGTTGTCACTAATGCTACCGTGTTCCGTGTCCAGACCAACTCGATCATCGTCAGCCTCTTTGGTGGGTTGAAGGCGCTCATCCCTGGTAGGGAGGTGAGCGAGGATGATTTCAACGATGTCAAGAGCGGCTATACCGAAGGCAAGGTGATCAAGATGAGGATCACTGAGGTCGACTACGAGAACCAGAAGCTCGTGGGCAGCATCACGCAGGCTTCGCCCGAGTACCTCGCCAAGCTCAACGTGGATGCCGTCGATGTCGGTGAAAAGGTCACGGGTAAGGTCGCTGCTGTGCACAAGGAGGTGGTGGTGCTGACGCTCGTGCCTTCGGGTGTGCGTGCGTTGCTGTCGCTTGCTGTGCTTGCTACGATCAGGAACACCACGCCTGAAGCGCTGCTCGAGACTCTTGAAGAGGATCAGGAGATCGAGGATCTCGTCGTCTCGGTCAAGAACCCAGCCAAGGGTATCGTGATTGTTGCCGACAAGGTTCGCGACAGCAAGAACGCAAAGGAGGGCGCTAACGGTGTCGCTTCAGGTCAGGTCAAGCAGGGCAACGTGGTTCAAGGTCGAGTCATCCAGAAGAACGACAAGTACTTGGACTGCATCGTCGCTCTCGGCACCGCTACTCGTGCTACGCTTCAGATGACCGACTTGGCAGATGACTTTGGCAGCAACGTGACTCTGCCCAGCCCTGGTCAGACTCTCCAGTGCTACATCGTCTCGCTCAAGCCGAACGGTAAGAGCGCTGTCGTCTCCACTCGACCTTCCCGCATCGATCCTTCCAGCTCCGCCGAGGTCAAAGACCCCGAGATCACCTCGATCAGCCAGCTCGCCAAAGGTCAAAAGGTACGCGGCTTCGTCAAGGCCATCACCAACGTCGGTCTCTTCGTTAACGTCGGCCGCAAGCTCGATGCCCGTGTTCAGGTCCGCGAGCTCTTTGACGAATTCGTCCGCGACTGGAAGACCCGCTTCACCGTCGGTCAAGTCGTCTCTGGTACCATCATGGACATCAACGCGGCCAACAACGAGATCGAAATGTCGCTCAAGTCTACACCCGGATCCATCAAGCCTCGTGCCGAACGTGCCGAAGAGCGCGCACAGGCCGAAGACAAGAAGCGACCCAAGAGGCTGACGGATTTCAAGGTCGGTGACAAGGTCAAGGGTTTTGTCAAGAACATCATCGACTTTGGTGTGTTTGTTCAGATCGATGGATCTAACGTTTCGGGCTTGGCGCACATGAACGAGTTGAGTGATGGCAAGGCGGATGAGGCGCTCAAGGCGTTCAGGGTAGGTGATAAGGTGAGGGCGATCGTGTTGAGGATCAACGAGGAGAAGAAGAAGATCAGCTTTGGTTTGAAGCCGTCGTACTTTGATGCTGCTGATTTCGAGGATAGCAGTGATGAGGAGGAAGACGACGAGGATGAAGATGAGGAGATGGAGGACGCTGATGCCAATGCTGGTTCTGATGACGAGGAGGAGGAGGAGGAGGAGGATGCCGAGAGCGATGATGATGAGGAGGAGGACGAAGGCGACTTTGTCGAAATGAACGAAGATAGTGACGCCGAGGACGACTCGCCTGCACCCAAAAAGTCCGCCATCCCATCCCTCGCCCTCTCTGGTGGCTTCTCCTGGTCCGCCGGCGCCAACGACGACGAATCGGACAATGCCCTTTCTTCGTCCAACTCTGACTCTGACTCCGACTCCGACTCAGCCGCCGCCAAAAAAGCAGCCCAACGCAAGGAAAAAGCCAAAGCCAAAGCCAAATCTCGCACCAACCTCGAAGAAGACCTCACCGCCGATCTAGCCTCCAAAGCCCCCGAATCCGCCACCGACTTCGAACGCCTCCTCCTCGGCTCGCCCAACTCTTCCTTCCTCTGGATCCAATTCATGTCCTTCGCCCTGCAACTTTCCGACGTCGACAAAGCGCGCGAGATCGCACGTCGCGCACTCAAGGTCATCAACTACAGGGAAGAGCAGGAACGTATGAATGTTTGGATCGCGCTGCTTAACTTGGAAAACACCTATGGATCGGACGAGACTCTTGATTCGACTTTCAAGGAAGCGGTGCAGGCGAATGACGGTTTCACCATGTATCTCAAGATGATCAACATCTTGGAGACGTCGGAGAAGACGGATGCTGCGGAAGACTTGTTCGTGAAAGCCAAGAGCAAGTACTCTACGCTTCCTGAATTCTGGATCGAGTACGCACGATACTTTTTGCGTACCAATCAAGCCGATTCTGCCCGCGCCCTTCTTCCACGAGCCATGCAAGCCCTCGACAAGCGTCAGCACACCCAGACCATCACCGCTTTCGCTATCAACGAGTTCAAACTCGGTGACGCCGAACGTGGACGAACCATCTTCGAAGGACTTGTTGATAGCTATCCTAAGCGATTGGATCTGTGGTGGCAGTATCTGGATCAGGAGTCGAGGTTGGAAGATAATCAGGTTCAGGTGAGGAATCTGTTCGAGAGGACACTGACGTTGAAGTTGACAGCCAAGAAGGGCAAGAGTCTGTTGAAGAAGTGGTTGGAGTATGAAAAGACTCATGGAGACGCAAAGAGCCAACAGAAGGTGTTGAAGAAGGCCAAGGAGTTTGTTGATGAGATCAACAAGAAGGGTGCTCAGGTTGAGGAGAGCAGCGAGGAGGAGTAGAGAGAGCCACACGCTTCGTACGTAATTTGAAATGTTACCATTTGATAACGGCTGCTGGATCTGCTGAGATGTGTGTATGACTTTGTCTGTGAATGTTGAGAGTGGAAGTTTCAACGAGATGCACGAGCGGAATGACGAGGTGTGCGGGGGTTGATACGGCCGAAGGCGCATCCTTGTTTCTTATTCGTGCATTAGAGTGATGGTACATGAGCGGGGGCGTGCCACGATTCGATTCGATGACATGAGTCTTGCGCGTTCTGTTCGCAAAGTGCCGGCTACCTTTTAAGCGATGTGACGACCAAGCAGCTCGTTCAAGTAGTACAGAGCGACCGGGGCTGTAGCAATGCCAACGTCAACGATCTTCTTGTCAGCCTCCCGCCTCTACCTTTTTGTTCACTATGCGCAGCTCCGTAAGAACTTACCAGACCAAAGACCAGCAGCATACACAGCAAACTGTTTGAGCGTGTTTCGTGCCTGCAGACGGGCGGCGGCGGCTTCCGCTGGGCTAGGTTGTCGTGGTGCTCCTCCGAACATTTTTGAAGGCTGGAAATGTGTGGTGATGGTGGATGATGGTATGAAGGAAGGAAGTGTCGAGAGCGACGAGAAAGAAATGGTGGAGGAGAAAGCGGAAGAAGGATTTTTTGAGGGCGTTGATACCCGATTGACGTATGATCCCCCCGATTTGTTTTCAGGGTCCAAGGAAAAAGTCGCCGAGGGAAGACTTTGACAGGTGTTCATGCTCCACCATCATAAGCGGCACTCCGTTCACGATAGCCAAGATGTCGAGCCCCAATGGCGAATGCAGCACAAAGCACAGCAAGAACGCGGGCCCAAAAAGAACCACAGTACAGCACCAACAACTTCCACCACGACCCAAACTCATCCCCGCTTACCCATCTGCAGAGCTTCGCAAGCAGCCGCTGTCTTCCGCTTCCACTCATGCCGATGTCAGCCAGACGAATCTACCATTCTCACTATCAGGCCTTCCAATCACAGCCGATGACGAAAAGGAAGGATGGACATCGATAATCAACTCCCCCGCCTATGCACCCTTACAAAGCTGGTTAAACGTCATGCAGAGTCTAATACGGCATCCGGAACGCAACTCTAGCAACATTTTGCGGGCCGATATTGTCGATGAGACGCCTGCAGAAGTATCACCTAATGATGATGGGTGGAAGAAGCAATGGACGATAAGAAGGGCGCTTTTGCCGAGAAGACCGAATTTGGATTGGAGGATGGAGCAGGATTGTTCGCTGTTCTATCGCTTGCGGAAGGGTGAGGTGAAGGGGGAGCATGATGGAGAGGAAGGAGAAGTGGAAGAAGCGGTGGTGATCTATACGCCGTTGATTGGAGACGTATCTCATGCGAAGATGGTCATACTCCCGACCGACGCTGCAACAGGAGAGGCAGTGTTGGGCCAACCACCACCAACTGAAGAATACATCCCCTTCTACCACCCCAAAGTCCGCGCTCTCGCCTTCCACTACCGTCCCCACCTACACCCCTCTCAAGATTCCAACAGCGACACCATCCACGGATCACTCGGAATATCGCTCATCCCCTTCCAGCCCACTCCAACCTTCCCACCCACCCACCGCCTCACCCGAGTCGCCCTCTCGCTCCTCACCACTCTCCACATGCACACGTGGGGCGACTTGCACTCGTACCAAAAACGAGTCAATCACGATCAGATCATCTCGCGTTCGCTCTATCAAGATCTCTACCTCCAACTTAAAACCAAATACGCATCCGATCTCATTGCGGGCTGGAAAGAAGCTACAGATCCGACCAAACATGTGTTTGAAGAGATGGGTATTGCTGCGTATTGCATTGGGTTGTGGAAGCTCACTTATGGGCAGAGGGAGGAGGGGTGGAAGGAGAAGGTCAAGTTCGTCGATGTGGGATGTGGGAACGGCTTACTGAGCTACATATTGACACAGGAAGGCTTCAAGGGGTTAGGATTGGACATGAGAGCTCGCAAAAGTTGGTCCCACTACAATTCGCAAGGAACGTTGCTTAGAGAATGGACTTTTGATCCCGCCACCCTTCCCGAAGACGACGCTGAATGGCAAAACGCTTGGCTCCTCGGAAACCACGCTGACCAGTTGACGCCGTGGATCCCTCTGCTGGCAACGCACTTCGACGCTGCGGGTTTCATCAACTTGCCCTGCTGCTACTATGCTCTGGATGGTACGCGCGATTTCCCGCTCCTACTCAAGGCGGAGAAGGGAGAGAGTCTGTCGAGGAACGAACAGTACTTGGCTTATGTTTCGCACTTGCACCAGTGGCTTGGGTGGCAAGTTGAGTTGGATCCACTGCGCATACCGAGCACTAAGAATTGGTGTTTTGTCGGCCGTCGTCGTTTACCAACATCAGGTGACGAAAAGACACGAATCAAAGACGCCATCTCACAAGCTCTTCACGGCGCATGGACACAACCACAACCCATCCCAAATCACACTTAGAAGTTTTCATCCACAATGCAATTCCACTTCGCGCCCAAAACCAGCTCTACTCCGAATGCCAACCATACCGCATAAACGCATCCACCGTGCTCACCTTAGCATCCGTAAAAGCAGACAAGATCCCCCTCGCCTCCATATACAACCACACCTTCAACATGGGCACCATCCTCTTCAACTCCTCCTTCTTGGGCACATGCATCCCACCACCCTCCTGCGTCTGCAACTCCCTGCCCAAATGCCTCAAGATCGGCAGCGCGCTCTTGAACAGATCCATATCCGGATCCAACTGTCTACCAATACCTTCCAATAGCAAGATCGAGATCACAGTGTTGACGAAATCCGCCTCCATCTTCACGTGATGCTCTCTAACCGCCATGAGAACCTTGTTCAACACATCTGAAATCTTAATCTTTGCCAATGAAAACGTCTTGGACTTGACGCTCAACACCAGATCTTGCATCTTCATCGCAAACACGTCTTGATCCACTACCAAGTCTGGAGTCCTACACCTTTCCACCATCAAATGCCCCGCCAGCGCACCATCAAACTGCGCCACCGCCGAAAAGAGATCCAAAAAGTTCCTCCGGTTCAACGGCGACAGTTCGACCGTCAAGCCTGCATCCAACAACACAATCTCCGGCTGATACCCCTGCGCATCCAGTCGATCCAACTCATCCAACCACGCATCCTGATCATGCCTCAACGGCCTCAACTTCTCCACCACACTTTGATCCACCTGATCATCCGCCGTCGCAGGCGCCTTTCTATGCCCCGGTGCATAGTCGCTATCGAACTTGCTCAAGATCCTCGCGAAAAGATCCGAAAGCAACGACTCGGTCGAAGGCTTGTAAAACTTGATCATGATGTTGCCGGGATGCAGATCAGCATGCGTAAAGTTATCGATCAGCAACATGTTGAGGAAAGCATCCAGCCCCAAATTCGCAATCCGATGGTCGAACTTAGCCCCTCCAAGCTGCAAAAAGTGCTTAAGCGGTAACGCATCTTCATACTCTTCGATCAGCACCTGCTTGGTGCTGAACTGCGTCAGTGGGCGGGGGAAGGAGATAGCCGACCTGCGGCGCGCAAAGTTCTCCTCGAATCGACTGAGATTGTTGGCCTCGTTCCGCAGATCGAGTTGGGAAAACATCATCTCCGCAAAGACATCCACTTCTTCCGGGAAAGACAACCACTCTGCTCCGGGTATGACGTTGATGAGCTTCGCAAAGAAACGCATGATCTTGATATCTCTCGCAATCGTCTTCTCGACCCGAGGATGCAAAATCTTAATCGCAACGCTATTCGTCGGGATCTGCGGCGGCGCCACATCCTCCTCATACGACAGCGCCAACGTCTTGGACAGCTTCTGCGTAGCTTCACCCGACGTCGCCTCCTTCTTCGCCCTTTTATACCCCGGTGGAAGCAAATCATGCTTGAGCGTCGCCTTGTACACCTGAGCTACAGCACCGATACCCATGGGCTCGTGACCGAACTTTTCAAATATCTCGTCAAAGGGTCGTTGAAAGATTCGCTCAATGACCCGCTTGGTGTATCGGAACGAATGAGGCTTGCCGTTGGAATGCAGCCGACCGAGACGCTGGCACAGTTCGTCGGGGAACAGATCTTGACGGCTACCCGCCCACTGAGCGAGCTTGATGAAAGTAGGTCCAGCACGCTCCATCTGCTTGACGAGGAACGAGTACCACCAGATGGCGCCCCAGCGGTCGCCCTCTTCGTCCTTGCGGACTTTTCTGCCGCGTCTTCTGCCTTTCTCTCGACGACTGCCGACGAGGAGCATGGGTGCGGTTAGGATGACGGGCAGGAAGAGGATTACGAGGTAGAGGAATCGCCTACCCGTTCCGAACGGTTCGATGATGACGGCATGGATGACGTTTCCAATCTTGATGAATGCTCGTACAATGAAGTTGCGACGATTGAGATCCTCGTCGTCTTCTTCTACTGGAGGTGCAAAGCCATTATGCTGTGGCTGCTCTTCCTTTGCGTCTGCAGTCGATGCTTCAGGTTCCGATTGCAATGGACCTTGCGCCAAAAACCAGTCGGCAAAGAAAGCAGTTCCAAGACCTGCAATGGCTATCGATGCGACGCGACCAGCTCTGGAGTTAGCATTGGCGCTGCCGGACGCCGAGGTTTGACTGAATGCGTGTGCATGCTGGGACCGGAACAGCTGAGGTTTTGATAGCAGTGATGAAGGACGGCCGGTGCTGTAATTGAATGGTGAAGCTGATTTGCTTTGTGTCGAGCGGGTGCAATTGTATCGTGTCAACATAGGCAAGCGTTGTGCAGAGCTAAGCGCGCTTGATCTAGAAGGGACCTGGCCGACAAAGCGGCCAGCCGAGGCCGAAGCGAATCGAGTGCGCAAGCTGGGTAGCATGATGCTACGGCTGAAGGGGTTGGCTGTTGCGATCTGCTTAGAATGGCATGCCTACGTGTCGGCAGCTTGTATGCGCAGTAAGCCGGTGATCCTGTTCGTATACAGACGATGCGACGAGTTGCGATGATTGAGGTGTGAGTAGCGAGCGATGGTGATCAGAATGAAGCAAAAGACGTGGAAGGAGATAAGAAAGCGAAGCGTACCTGTCGAAAGTGACAGCGCTTTGCAAGGGTGCCGAAGTGTTCCGGTCACAACAACCGATTCAGGCACCTCACCCAAAGCTCAGTTGTTAAACGGCGATACCGAGAAAATCAAAGAATTCAACGACGTAGCGATGCATTTTCACAGTCAGCCAAGCCTCGATACCAAAAATCGCAACAAATCCTCCACTTTTGGCTTTGTGCAGACGCACGCACGAGCCCGATTTTTGTGGTGATTTCATCAACGCGCCGTCAACTCGACACGCCTTACTTCCCGCACTGTGCAGGAAGAAACGCGTTTTTTCTTATGCAATTTGCTTCACGTCCAAAAAAGTATGCATTCAACAAAATTCACTACTTCAACCTTCTCCGCAAAGCTTGCTATGCACTCTCACCCATACATCCTCAATCACACTCATCACACAAAGACGACTTCGCGAACAATGAACGAGTCCAACGATTACGAGCAGGAGCGACTCAAAAACATCAAGGAAAATGAACGGCTCATGAAAGAGTTGGGCGTCATGGGTGGGTCTTCTGCTATCGGTGGTCCTTCACCCAAACGCTCCACACCTACGAAAAAGGCAGCTACGCCCAAGAAGAAGACAACAACCAGCACTACTCCGACTCGTGTCATGCCAAGTCGGTCCAGTGCACGTTTGGCGGGACACGAAGCGGACTCGGAAACTTTGAAGCGAAAGTACGAAGAGGAAGCGGAAGAAGCACGCAAAGTCGCAGAAGCGGCCAAGAGGGCGCGGCATCAGCAGTTTGATCTGTCGGGGATGACGGGAGGCGAATTGGAGGAGGAGGCGATATTGGCGCTCGAATCGACGTTGTCGGGTTTGGCGGGTAATGCTGCGACAGCGGCGGAGTTGGTGGATATCAAACAGGAGAGTAAACGGAGAGTTGCCAAGAAGGAAGAGGAGGACGTGGAAAGGTCGGCAGAGAGGATAGAGCTGGAGGAGATATTGAACAAGATGACGCTCAAATCGGCTGCTAAAGTCACACCAAAGAGAGTGTATTCGATGGCGTATCATCCGGCAACGGATAAAGATCTAGTCTTTGTGGGAGATAAAGAAGGATCCATCGGGGTATGGGATGCTGCTCCCTCGTCTTCTTCCACCACCGTCAAAACCGAAGACAACGACGAAGAAGACTCAGAACCTTTCCCAGAAGGCAAAGCCTGGACGCTTCAAGTTCACGGTCGAAGCCCAGTGACATGTATAAAATTCGACCCAGTCAACCACAACTCGGTCTTCTCCTGCTCCTACGACTCGACCGTACGCAAGCTCGACCTCGCCTCTGGCAAGTCCGACGAAATCTGGGCAGGAGAAGAAGACGTCCTCCTCTCCATCTTTGACATTCTTTCACCCCCCACTCACCCATCCGCCTACATCGATAGCCCCAACCCATCG
Organism: Anthracocystis walkeri; assembly: GCA_928858565.1. Classification (NCBI taxonomy): domain Eukaryota; kingdom Fungi; phylum Basidiomycota; class Ustilaginomycetes; order Ustilaginales; family Ustilaginaceae; genus Anthracocystis; species Anthracocystis walkeri. Next base: position 463,415 of record CAKMXV010000004.1, read on the forward strand.
CTCGACGAACGTTCGCTCTGGATCGCCGACCATCGTGGAGGTTTGCTTCACATCGATTTGCGCGAAAAGACTCGTCGAGGAAACAACACTCGACGCTGGCAAGTATGCGAGAAGAAAATCGGCGCAATGTCGGTCAATCGTCTTGCTCCACACTGTATCGCTACGGCGAGTTTGGATCAGCACATTCGACTGTTTGACGTGAGAGCGTTGGCTTCGGTGGTGAAACAGACTGCGGATGCACCGTGCAATTACAAAGGGGTGGATGCGCAAGATTTGGAAGCTGCCCAGACAAAGGCGCAGTTTTCGGCGAACAAAGCGAGGCAGGCGTGTACTTCGGTCGACTTCAGTCCTAGAGGGGATCAGTTGGTGGGTGTGTCGTACGACGATGTGGTGAAAGTGTGGAACATGAACCCTGGATGGTTGTATTCGGAAGCTGGGTTGAAGAGTAAAGCTGCTGCAACCACAAAGACTAACGGTACGACGCCCAAAGGAGGACGTAAGAGCGCTGCTTCTGTCAAAAAAGAAGAATCCGAAAGCTCAGGATTGCTCAAATGGCTCTCAAAACCACTCAAAACCGAAGCCGACGTCCAACAAGCAATCAAACAAGAAACCGAAGCCGCTCCCTCCGCAGAAAGTCGACCGGAAGACATCCTCGCAGATCCCACACGCATCCCGCACAACAACCAAACGGGCAAATGGTTGACCATGTTCCGCGCAAGATGGAACGCCAACCCGCTACTGGAACCGCATTTCACCATCGGAAGCATGACCAGAAGGGCCGAAATTTACGCTGCTGATGGAACGCTGGTGAGGACGCTTTGGGATGAGAATCTGGTTACGGCTGTGCCCGCTGTTACCTGCATGCATCCGGTGAGACCGGGAAGGCTTGTCACTGGAAATGCGTCGGGGAGGTGCACGTTTTGGTCCCCTGACGAGTAAACAACACTCAGAATACCCTTCCTTTCAACACGAAATGCAAGCCAGAGCACATTCCTTTTCCGACAACAAAGCAGAGAGCGAGTATTGTCGTAATTTTCATTCGTGTGTACATGTGCGTATTGAACTGGCTACTAACCAACATGTCGGAAGAACAGCTTAGAGCTTGCCATTGGATCCAAGATCAGCAAAGGCCTCCTTAACACGGGTACCCATCGTCTTCTCACCCTCACGAACCCAAACACGGGGGTCGAAGAACTTCTTGTTGGGCTTGTCAGCGCCATCAGGGTTACCGACCTGGGTCATGAGGTAATCCTTCTTGTTCAAGATGTAGTCGCGGATACCGAGCAAGTAAGCCCACTGGGTGTCGGTGTCGACGTTCATCTTGACCACACCGTGCTTGACGGCGGTGGCGATCTCGTGCTTCTCGGAACCAGAGCCACCGTGGAAGACAAAGAAGACGGGGTTCTCCTTGTCGCTCTTGATCTGGGCACGCACGTACTCCTGGTGCTTGCCGAGCAACTCGGGCTTGAGCGAGACGTTACCGGGCTTGTAGACACCGTGAACGTTACCGAAACCGGCGGCGATGGAGAAGTTGGGGGTGATCTCCGAGAACTCGCGGTAGATGTCCCAGATATCCTCGGGCTGAGTGTAGAGCGAGGCGTTGTCGACACCTTCGTTGTTGACACCGTCCTCCTCACCACCGGTGATACCGATCTCCATCTCGAGCCAGATACCGAGGGGAGCCATGCGCTTGAGGTACTTCTTGCAAGTCTCGATGTTCTCCTCCTTGGGCTCCTCGGACAAGTCGAGCATGTGCGACGAGAAGAGGGGCTCGTTGTGCTCCTTGTAGTACTCCTCGTCGGCGGCGAGCATGCCGTCGAACCAAGGGAGGAGCTTCTTGGCGCAGTGGTCCGAGTGCATGATGACGGGGACACCGTAAGCGGGGGCGACGGCACGGATGAAGAGAGCGGCAGCCTTGGCACCGACGATGGAAGCCTCCTGGTTCGAGTTGGAGAGACCCTTGCCGGCAAAGTTGGCGGCACCACCCTGCGAAACCTGGAGGATCAAGGGCGACTTGGCATCACGGGCAGCCTCGAGAGCCGAGATGGCGACCGAGGACGACTTTTTGGAGGTAAAGCAAAAGTCGTCGCAAAATTGTCGTAGAAGCGGTAGAATAGATGGAAATGCGAATGCAATCGTCAGCAAGCGTTCAGAAGACCGCACTTGGAAAGACAAGTCTGAGAGATGGAGGACTCGTGCCTGAAAGCCCCTCAAAAGGGGCTACAGATCTGTCTCTAGAGGATGAAACTTACAGTGACGTTGAAAGCGGGGATGGCAAACTTGTTCTCACGAGCGTAGTCGAAGACCTTGTAGACGTCCTTTCCGGAGACGACACCGGCGGGAACAATGTCGAGAACACCCATTCTGTAGGGAGCAAAAAGGAGCGGATGTCAGCATTTCCTTTTCGAGATTCGAGCTTTCATCGCAAGCCGTCCATCGTCCCCCGTCGCCACATCTCTCACGCTAGATGCGTCCATTCGTGTGAGAGATGTCGTGAGACCTTCCAGAGCGGTGACGGGGCCGTCGAGGGGATGGACAGCGAATGCGAGCCTGTATTCAGTGCGGCCACTCACTTTGATTGTGAACTGTAAAGGGAGGGGTAGATGTAAAGGTATGAAGAAAGATTTGTGATGGTGGAGGAAGAGGAAGAAGACCGAAAGACGTTTTGAAAACGGATAGAGCCGAGACGATGATGTGTGCGCTGCTCTGGTTGCTGTTGCTCTTGCTGCTGCTGTTGTTGTGTGTCGATCTTGAGACTGCAGTCAGCGCCCAAAAAATGGCTCGAGCCAAGTCTCTGTCGGGAAAAAAGGCTTTTTTGCCTGCGCTGCTGCCGCTGCACGGGCTTCAAATCGATCAGGAAGACTCAGATTAGAAACCAATCGAAGTTCCACTCTTTTCTCGCCGTGTTAATTGGCCCAAATCCTTGGCCCTCTTCCTACACTACCTGCTCCCCGATCCACTCTCGAGTTCATCATACTTTGGAGGCTTCAACAACGAAAGCTTGTCTCAAGCCATTCTGTGGATGGTCAGCTTTGATGCGGTTGCAACCAATTGAAAGCATTGTGAGCCAAAGCGCGCGACGATCGCCCTAGCTCAGAAGCGACATTTTTCCTCCACCTTCGCCTGCCTCTCTGCGGTCACCTTGCGCTTTCTCGCTCGCTCGCTGCTGCAGCTGCCCCGCGTTCTCTGTCCTTCCTTCCCCGTCTCCGTCTGTATTCCTCGGAAACATCCGCCACTATTTTACGAGAGCATGGACCAGCGCCAAAGCCATCGGGTAGGAACGTGAAAGGCATACGGACATTCACGGAGACATCTGTCAGCGTCAAAATCCGACACTTCCGCTGTCAGTGAGAGGAGCAATGAAGTGGTCAAAGGAGGGCGCAGATCGGGCGACGAAGCTGATCTGATTAGCGAGAGATGAAAGTCGAGCCGCTGCACACTCCTGACTGCCTATGAGAGCGCCTTTCTTCGACTAGCCCCGCACACCCAAGTCAACTTTGAGCCTGCTTGCCTGTCCAACATCTGACTCGATTCTGCTCGTCACGGCGAAAGAAGCTCCTCAATGCTGTCATACGCTGCTTCAGCTGCAAGATGATCTCGACCGCACGCTGAGACTTCGGTGCAATTTGCGCCTTATCGATGATTGCGCGAAAAAAAAAAGTCTCTCCGCAACGCGGCCTCAACATGCGCTCAGAATTTCTCCGAAATGACCCCGCTTGCTCATAAGTTAGCAACTCTTCTTCTCGGTCAAGGCTGCCAACTGCAACAGCGCAGGAGAAAGGGGCAGACCGGACACCCTTCGTCGATACTTCGGTCCAGACCGAACGTGGGATGTGTGGATCGAATGTCCAATGAATCGGGAGCCGATCTGTTGAAGAAGAACAAGATGCGGGTTTGGTCTCGACCTGGCCTGCGTCTGTCCTGCTTAGCAGATGAGCATCCCTCTGCATTCCATTTCTCGAGTCCAATGCAAATGGCACGCAGTGCTGTCTGAGTCTAGGCTGAGACACCATAAAGGATTGATTCGAGTCCATGTATGTACAACTACCAGATGCTCTCTAAGTTTAGAAGCCCTTGTCGTACTTGCCAGAGCTGTTTCACGAACGAGACATAGCCAGGCACGGCCAATGAGATGCAGTATGCGAGAGCAAAAGAGTAAAAGAAGCAATCGTCAGTCAAGCTATCTCAGTGCAACACCACTTCGCAGAAGCAACTTACGCATAAAAGCTCTTCATATGAACAACAATCTTCTCCAACGCAGCGAGCCACTTTTCCAACTCGTCATCCACCTTGCTCTGAGGTTCGCCGAGCTTGGCGTAGAAGTCCTTACGGTAAGGGCAAGCCTTCATGGCGAGCGTAAAGACGGGACGAACCAGCATGCCGTGATGTGGGCGGAGCGAGGTGCCATAAGCGTTGGTGAAGCTGGTTGCGAGCTCCTCGTCCTTGTTGTTGACCGAGTTGCGCATGGCCTGAGCGGTGAAGTCGAGACCACGTAGCAGCCACATGAGTCCTTCTGTAGCGGGTCGCTTCGAGCTGCCGCCTGGACCTTCGTTTTGGACGAGCTTTTCGAGCGTGCCTGACTTTTCGGCGCCGGTTGCATTGAGGCGGGTGTTGACTTTCTGTTGTCGATTTCAAGGCATATTGTGACAGCGAATGAGACAAGAGAAGGGACCAGAACTTACGATGAGCAATCGTCCCTGCTCCCTGCGTCATTCGCAGAGCATGATCGATGTACTTACTGCGATGTTTCCGTTCATGTCATTTTGGACAATCTTGAATGCCGAGTTGCCAAGCAAGTCAAAGAGCTTAACGAGACCTTCGCAAGCTTCCAAAAAAGCGACCGTGTCGACACCTTCCTCGGTAGGGACATCAGCGAAAGACTGCAATCAACGAGCAAAGCAAACGTCAGCATCGTCTCTTCCTGGAGGCAAACAACATCTAAGCAGCATTTCCAAACTTACACGCTTGCACAGCTCGAAATATGTGGTGGCCATCTTTGATGTTGGATCTTGAGTCTGCTCGATGGATATGATCTGGTATGGATGTGAGATTGAGAGATGATGGTGATACAGGGAGAGAAAGACGAACGAAGCGTGAATCTGGAGTCAAGCGTCACGCGAGTGTGTGCCTGGCTTGAGAACGGGAAGCAGCAGCTGCAGCCCAGTCCCTCTTGCAGATCGCCTCGCCACCAAGAAGTGTTGCTTTCGAAGAATTGGCCGCACACACTTTAAAATTCAGGCCGAAATTGCACAAAGCGCGCACAGGCCTTCGGCAGCCAATTTGAGCTGAAAACGGTGTTCCCCTAAACAAAGCGCTCGCCGGTGTCTATTGCCCTTTCTCATCATCACGCAGGAAAAGGGTGGGTCTTGTAAAGTCAAAAGAATTGACCGAACCGTGCCTTTCATCTGCGTAACAAATGCTCAGTGCGCAGTCGGGAATCTCTTTTCAAAAGCACAGCAGCAACGGAGGGCGCATCTGAGCCCTCACAGGCCCTCACATTGTGGCTGGGTCACACTGAAGAAGAGTCAGATGAAGCGATAATCGTTGATGACCGTAGAGAGAAATGTACAGAGAGGGAAGCTGGGGAGGAAGGGAGACGATTCTAGGGTGACGATGGAACATTGGATCACATGAGTGTGTAAGCAAAGCCAGCTACAGTAGCTACCGGCTCAGAGCTTAGCAGCAGGCGAGCGAGCAACCTTGGCCTTGATGAAACCACTTGGATGCGCGGTAGGCAGGAACACCTCTGCGTCCTTCTCGTCGAGGTTGCTGAGACCCTTGAAGCCGAGGTCGATAGGAATGTAGTGCTTGTTGGGCAATGCGAACGAAACGTCTTGCACCGCCTTGTTGGTCGCGTCGGCAAGGATGTGCTCGCCCATTCGGTACATGGTAGCCTGAACACTGGCCGAGTCGTCGAGTGCAAAGATGCGCAGGACGTGCGACTTGACCGACGAGTGGATGTCGCAGAAGTGGGGCAACGATGATGGGTTCTTGAGCGTGGCCGTAAGTCCGCCCTTGGGCAATGCGATCGAGTAAGAGCACTCGACTTCAGTAGAGAAGATGCGGTCGTGAACCTCCTTGAGTGTGGTAAAGCTGTCCCTGTGGAAGCCGTGGAAGGCACTACCGCTGCTCTTGAGCACAAGCAAACCCTTGATACCGCCTTCGAGGGTCGTCACGTTGATTTCACTACCCGATCGCTCACCCAGCGCTCGAACGGTACGCTTCTCCTCGCCATTACGAACAAAGCTGTGCTTGTGAGCACCGCCGTCCTTCTGATCCAGGACGATGCGCGTCCACTTGTGCTGGATGAGGTCCACCTCGGTCTTTTCGATGTGCGAGTAGGTCGAGAGGAAGTGGTTGATCACATGAAGCGCATATCGCTCGGGGCAGAGCACGTCTTCGGCAGGCAACACCTTTGCGAGGTAGTTGAGTGTGTTCTTGACCGTGTCGGTAGCGACGACGGGCGAGTTGTCGGCCTTTGTGTACGATGGTGTAAGGCTCTCACCGTGAAGCAAGCAGCGGACGGTGTATTCGGTTACGCGGTGCGAGGACTTGTCCTTGGCGTCGCGCACGATGCGGAAGATGCGCACGAGGTCCTTGCCGTACGACGACGATGCGAGGTGGACACCGGAGGAGGAAGAGGCCTTGGAAGACATGACGGCGTCGAGTGTGCAAGTGTGGAGGTTGAGAGCGGGGTGACTTGACGACTGGACCGGTTTGCGTCCTCGGATGTTGTGGGGGGTGGGGAAGCAGGCGGTGCTGCTATCAAGTATCGGCGGTATATATGTTGTCTGCCAACGACGACGAGCGAGCAAGCAAGCGGACGAACGGTTGAAGGGTCGAACCCTTGTTTGAAGCTGAAGCTGAACCCGGCAGGAGTTTACGGGAAAAAAAAAGCTTGAGTGGGGTTGTGTGCAGGACAAGGTCAAGATTATTGCCGGGTCGTCAGAGCAAAGCGATAAGGATTGCGGAATTTCGCACTGATTTGATTGCAAGACTCTCCGTCCACTTATCAGTCAGTCAATGGTCTCAATGTGACCCATGAAAGCTTCCCTCGGGACCTCAACAAATATGGCAACGCTCTGGGCTCTGACCATGTACTGCGCTGAACAGCAAAAGAATGCGCAGCAGCTACTGCACAGAAAGTGGTACAGTATCCAAACCTTGTTTTTCTCTGGATGCTGACGCCATTCCGTGGAATTCGGCTCAAGCCGAGCTTTTCTTTTTGGATCAGAACGTTGCAAGAAGAACACGAGGTTGCCACACACGAGCACGGCTCCAAAGATGAAGTCGCCCTCCCAAATGACATACAGATTCCCGTGCAGCACACAGAAAACCGACATGAATTTGTCTTTGTCGCTCAGTTGAGCATCGTTCTGTTTTTTTGTGGTTCGAAACCGACTATCGGAGATCGCCGAAGCTCCACTTGAAATGAGCCGGAGCAGCCAACCTTGGAAAGCTGGATCCGTCGTCACTACTCCTTTGAACACCGCCAGCTCGGTGCCATCACTTGTGAAGTTGTCCAGCAGTCCGGACAGCCGACTGAGCTTGTTGTAGTCCGGTGAATGGGGTATACAAGCTTTATTTTGACGTCAAAGCAAAGGGATCCTTGGTCGCTCGGAAGCAATGGCTCTGGCTTCCGGTGTTAATGTGTCTGGCCAAGCTTTGCTCTCTCTGCATCGACGGCTCAGCTTGCGTGTTGGTTTCCGACTTGGCGAGATGGAATTCAACCGCATGGCAGCAAACAAGTCGGCAGAAATATCATTTCAGACGGAAAGGAAGCATGGATACTCGGCCGCCGTTGTGTCACCGAGCGGATTGGCCGCGGATCTTCGGTCAAGTCCGAACGTCGAAACTAACATTGCAACCTGCAGAGGGATCTCCGATTGCGTCATATCGGGGTTAATTGCAGCCGATCCAGGCTATCAACACGAAACGTGTGAGTCGGCGCGTGCTCGTTTCTTTTTTGGCTGTCTGGCTGCAGCGCGTCAAAAAAACGGCTGGAGAAATTGACAAGGCGAGTTCAACACCATCAAATCAAGCTCATCGTTGAAAGCATCGCATTCCATATCCGGGGTCGTGCAGACGCTACGTCGTCAATACACCCATCGCCATACCAAGGGGCACCTTCTCGAACTCTCCCCCTCTCTTTCTCTAAACGCATCACCTGGAAAGAACGACGGCGAGCATCACGCAACGCCATGCAGCCGACGACAGGCGCCTTTTAAACCCTCAATCATGGATACAGCTCAATTGGCGATTCGCAAAGGACCTACCTACACATCACTCCTCGACTCACAGCCGATCGTCCTACATCGATGGACGCTCTGTAGATGACATCATCAGCACGCTCTTTTACACGGGATGAAGCAGCGGCAAGCTCGCCCCTGCGTAACGCCTTTGCTTCATCGTCCACCAAACCTATACACTCTCCCTTTCTCGCTCGACGTCCTCGTGTCTTCAACGAGACGCCATCATATAATCGCTTGAGCTCTCCCAGCCAAGGCGGTAGACAACCGGATGCAACATCCACATCGAGCAGTACGCTCGTCAACGCGGAAAGCACTTCCGACTACCGACCCTGGGAGGTGAGATCAGACTCTGCAAGCAGCAGCTCTCTCGACTCGCTCACGGGTGACCGGAACGGTAGAGCTACACCAACACTGTCTGCACTCGAAGACATCGGTACACTTCCATCTATACACATCTCGCCGCTTCCGAGGCGCTCATCACATCGTGCAAATACCGCTGCACAATCATCTGCGAGGTCAAGCAACGGTTCTACGACAAGACGCAGTGTCGATTCGAGTTCGACAAGAGCGAGGCGGGTACGTCAGGTATGCCCGGACGACTGCCGCTGTTCTGATCAGGACATCGATCTGGGATTGTGTCGACGTGTAGTGGGATCGTCTTCGTCCGCTTCGGAATCTGGGTCGTTGTCGGTTGGTGTTCATCCGATGAGACGGAGAGCTGCGTCTCCATCCGAGCTCGCCGCCGGCGAAGCAGATAGGGAAATGAGCCACACCAACGGTGTTCAGCAGGGAGACCAATCTCAACATTCTTGGCATTCGATAACCGAACCCCGCTCTCAAGGACGAGACTTTGAAAAGGATCCCATCCTCGTCCCACGATCAGCTCGGTCACGAAGCAGCGGTGGAGGCAGACGTTCATCCACCTCGAGCCATCAGCGCTCCTTCGACCAGCTGCAAAAAGGTCTCGATACACTCGACGGCAACGAATCCGACGCCGATAGCGATGCGGACCAGGTACAGGCTGCACAACGGCGAGCTGAATCGATGGCGAGATGGACCGCTCGTCGGTTGTCCTTATCGCAATCCACCGGGCGGTCGCCTGCTACAAAACTCGAGGCTGAAGGATCACATGCGCTCTCCAAAACTTCACCGATACACTCTGCGACACGGTCGCTCGCCTCAGATGCATCTATGCCACGACGCACGCCCGACCCCAAACGGCTAGACGACGAGTTCGCAACTCCACTCTTGTCGAGCCCGCTCAAAGCCACACCAGGCCGCAAAAGCATAGCAGCGGTCTTTGAGTCAATGCAAAAGGAAAGAGAAGCGCGCGCGGCAGAAGAGCATAAGCAGTGGCAGGAGAAACAGGCAAGGAGAGAGCGCGAACGAGCGGCTCGTGCTTTTGGTGTGCCACTACGGCGTAGGACGAGTGCGACGAGTTCTGTCGTGGACAGTCCGGTTTCTGCGTCTGCGTCTACGGCACCAGACACGCCAGTGAGTCAAGGTCAGACAACAGCTTTCCATTCGATGATCTCGCGATCTCCGGTTAGCGGTTCGCCGTTGCTCTCGAGCCCAGGGTCGCCGAAAGTAGACGAGAGTGCAGCAGCAGACGTCCAGCCGCGGCATTTGGGTGAGGAGGCGGCAGACCGGATACCTGAGACGTTGGCAGAGGCGGAGAAAGTTTCTGAAGACGCGGAGGGATCTGAGGGATCGCAACAGGCCACGCCCTCTGCAGAAGACACACCAGCCGCACAACCAACAACACCAACCACAACCCACACTCCCGCATTCACCTTCGCCTCGCAACCCATGGCCCTTGACCTATCCCCCATCCGAACAGCATCGGAAACATCGACACCCGCCTCTTCGCCGCGCAAAAACGCACATCGCAGGCAAAACACCAACAACATCAGCGTTGCTCGAACTCCCACCGCGTCGGTCGTAGCTGCTAGGAAGAGGTTTGACAGCGCCCTTGTGCAGACGCAAGAATCTCCACGAACGCCAATGGGAGGAGGAGGGGGGATCTTGTCGTCTGCGAAGAAATCGCAGTTAAGTGCAGCGAGACGCGGACATAGTGTGAGATTTAGTCCGAGACCGGATTATAGGTCGGATTCGGGGTCGTGGGATGAAAGTGCTGCAAGGGACGATTCGAGAGAGGCTGCGGTCGAGAGGCTGTTGTTGCCGCCGAGGGAGATTGTCATTCCGGAGATCTTGACTTCAGCCACACCTGCGCCAGGTGTGGCGGAAGAAGAAGAGCAAGAGCAGTCAGATGCGAGCCAAGACAGCGGTCAACAGCCGGAAGTACACTCGCCGGTGAAAACGGAACCCATCAGCGCACCGCATACACCTTCACCACCAGCGATGACAACAGCAAACACGTCCGTCTCCGTTCGGTTTCCAGGCGCATACGCAGCCACGCCTCAAAAGTACTCGAGACACGTCATTCGGCCTAGTCCCAAGATCTCACGTGTCCTGCCTGACACCGTACGTGCTTCTTCCACTTCGTACGGCCTGTTTCCGGCGGATGGAGCGTCGATACCGCGCGAATCAACACCACCCCCTGCTCCGACAATGCTACCACCGGACGACCCACGCAATTCACCCCGATCCCCCCGACCCGTCGATCTAGGTCGTGATGGGTTCGTCCGGTTTGACGCTGGGATGTCTTCAGATGGTTCAACGGGCTCTGTTGAGGCCAACACCGTTGCCAACGAGAAAAGAGAAGGTAGTGATGTTGGGTTGACGATCAGCAAGATCCTCCGAACAGTGGAGGAAACGCATACAAGCAAATTGAAGAGGATGCAATTGGGAAAGTCGCTAAACGACGTCTCGCAACGGGTTGGATCGTTCGGTGCGCCGATAGCGATCCCTGCGCGATCGAAGCAAGAATGGCAGTCTGAAGAGCAGCAAGATCGACAACGAATGGAGGAGGTGAAGCAGGAAGTTATGCAAGCGTTGGCAGTCATTGCTGATCGGATTGTCTCCAGCTCTTCCGTTGGTGTCGTTGACAATCCCCCTCAAAGTGGTCGAAAAGGTATATCACCTCGAACCGCAATACTTTTGGTAGTGCTTCAATGTGCACTAATGACCTACCTTTTAGGTCTCGCCGAACGCAAAGCTGAACATTTACGAATGTTTCACCCCACCCCCCAACTCGCTTTACTTTACTCACCGACAAACGTGCAATGGTCCGCTCTGGGTAACGATCCACACCTCCAACCGTTGCTTCAGATACCGGGACTGCATCAGGTGTATCGTTTGTTCCCGCCTCTACCATCGCGTGTGGCTGGAGAAGACTGGTGGACAGCCTACAGAAGCTACGCACGGTTGAACGGAGGTTGGCCGCTACTGGTGCAGCTGGTGGTCTATGCGGTCTCACAGGTAGTAGCGTATGCAGTGCTGGTGCTGTTGGCGCCCATACAGGTGCTGTGGATGATCGTGGTCGGTGTGGATGCCGAGATCGCACATGGTGCTTTGTAAGATATATACCCCCTTCTTCTGCTTCGTCTTTTGTATCACTACATTGGGAACAACTCAAGTCACGACCACAGTCACAAGTTTGATTTGATTGATGGCTTTTTTGATTGAGAAAGCATCAAGAGAGGTGTGTGGTGACAACGAGAAAATGCTGCGGGAACAGGCGCCCTTTTTGGAGTTTTGATTCTAAAAGTACAGTATGAGAGTCAATGCTTTGAGTGGTTATGATTAGAGTTGAATGCTAGGGGTGACTACGAGAAAAAGGATCGTTGAGATCATGGATTATGCTTCGGAGACGTTTGTCTGATGAACGTTCAACATCGAAGATTGATTCCTTTTTGTTTAAACACGAATGCTGGTTCGGCCTCGAATGATGGAAGCGTCAAAGCTTCCTCCAGACGAGAGAGATTGCGACTCCTCTTGCTCGTCATCGCCGTCGAGTTCGAGATCGACGTCGTCAAAGCCAGGGTCGGTGAACTCTGGGTTGGCTCGAGCGGCGCGTGTGCGAGGAGATCGCTGCTGCTGCTGCTTCACAGGAGCACGAGGTTCGCACTGACCCCTGTCCGAGTCGCGGTGACCGTAGGCGGCCCAAGAAACCTCGCAGTCCTGGTGAATCCAGCGAGACCTGGATCGCGAAGTGGAACCGCGCTCCTGCGAGCCGCGACCACGACGAGTGCTGCGTCCACGGCCACGACCACGCGGGTCGTCTTCGGCTGCTGGAGGAGCAACGTCGGATTTGGTGGCCAGTGCCAAGGGAGAAGGTCGCTGAGGCAGAGCAGATCGCAGCTCCTCATCGTGGTGGTAAGCGCCCTCTTCACTGGCTCGTCGCGCGTCGGCGGGCATCATCGAGATCGAGATGGGCTGCGAGCGAGGCGAGACGGGAGCAGGCGAGAATTGGCTAGCCTCAACGAAGGACGATTCGCGCCTGGCTGCTGCGCGAGGCGGGCTCGGGCTGCGGCGATGCGAGCTCCTACCACGGGCCTTGGATCGACCACGAGGCGGAGTGGCACGAACATCTTGCTGGTCGTCCTCGATGACGGTAGAGCGCGGGCTGCGTGCACGAGAAATCTCAGTGCGGCGGCCTTGTCGCTCCTCGTCGGCGACGAGCGAGTCACGCGACTCCATATGAGTAAAGAAGAGGCCGGCAGCAGCGCTGTGCGAGTGCTTGTGGTACTGCTTCATGCTGCGGTAGCGCTCGTCCGACTTGAGACGAGGTGATGTCGAAGCACCGCGCGAGTTAGACGAGATGAGGCTGCTTCCGTACACATTGTGTTCGCTCGAGAGGTTCGAGATGGTGCGGCATCGATCACAGCCAAGCTCGGTGCTGCGAGGGCTGAAGGCTCGCGAGCTCAAAGGGCTACCACCACGCAGCGTCTTGCCAGCGGACGAGGCGACAGAGTGGGCAGGGGGAGGAGATCGCGTCTCGAGCTGCTCGGAGCGACCTCGAGGATCGGCAAAGGTCTTGCCCTGGCTGACGCCAGCAGTGCCATTGCTCGATGTGGATGCCGAGGGGAAGGCTTGCGAGAGGATGTCCTTGGCCGACTTGCGCGTCAAGGTAGCCTCGACATTGCTGGGTCGCGCACGGAGATCCGAGGCGCCGGTCGAGGCCAGGGTTGGTGCGCTGGCTCGGTGGTCTCGGCTGACGGCGGTGACCATGGTGGTTGCGGTGATGGCGGGCGAGGTGTACCAGCTACCACGTGCGTTGGTGGTGCTGGGTCGACGCGCATACCAGAGTGGAGACTTTGGTGTGCGGCCGTCAGCGTGGATGGGATGAGGTGCCGATGTTGTGGGCGACTTTGACGAGCTGGAGCTCTTGCGAAGCATGACCGAGCCGGCGGTGCTGACCGAGGGAGGAAGCTGGAACTCGCTGGCGTCGAGGTCACTCGACTCGTCCTCGGTGGGTCCGTATGCTGGCGAAGGTGTTGATGGGTCAGTGCTTGCGAAGGCGCTGTGGCTGGCACCGGACTCCGAGATGGAGGAGAAGGTGGACTGCGAGCTGCTTCGCTTCTTGGTGTGACGAGCCTCGCCAGCACCAACGTCTTGAGATGTGGACGAAGCAAGGCTGAGTCGACCCCTCGAGACTGGCAGCGAGCTCTGGTAGGCTGCAAGGGCAGGCGATGTGAGGTAGGTGGTGCGAAGTGGTGCCGACATCTGAGCGAGGAGGCAGGGTGATGGTGGGCAGGGGTAGCGGAACTTGAGGTTGTCGTCGAACTTGGTGAACTCATCCGACTTGGGGAGGGGCGAAGCAAGGTTCTCTACTAGAGAGGACTCTGCGACCTCCTTTGCATCGGCGAGCTTGCAAGCTTCGGAGCAGAAGAGCTTGCCATGCGCAGTCGATGCGCCGCAGTTGGTGCAGACATCGTCGCCGAGCCACGAAGAGAGCTCGTCGGCAGGAGTGGTGCGAATCTCAGAGATCTCGCTCTCCTTGCGGCCGACGCGGGCAAGCGAACGTCGGTAGATGCTGGTCATGGTGGTGAAACTACTATGAGTGAAGGCCCGCCAGTACGGGTTCGACTGTATGGTGAGATGGATCACTCAAGCTGTGTAGTGGGCAGCTAGAGGATGCGGTAAAGTTGAGAGAGAGGGACGGCTGAGCAAGTGGTGTGTTGTGGGTGCTGAAAGTGGTTGATGGTTGGTGGAGCTGACTTTGCTGAAGATGGTTGAAGGAAGGAAGACGAACGGGATGCTTGGCGGTATTGCTGATCCGGTGGTCTCTTTAAGAGGAAGATGCAAAGGAAGGAAGGGGACAGTAGAAAGGAGAAGTGCGTGGGTGTGTGGGTGCGTGTGCAGTATGTGACTGATGCAAGAGGGAACCGAATAGGGTCCAAGCCGAAGAATGACTCCGGATGATCACAAGCAAGGCGAGCTGACTAGTGGCGTTGCAATGTGTGGTGCCGAATGACGAGCGTGGGCCAGGAGGGTCTGAGCTTTCTTAGCTGTGCAGATAGGAAATGTGACGGCAGAAAGTGTGATGAGGCGTGGGTACATGCAGCAGCTCATGCAATCGAGGCTGACGTGACAGGATGGGGTGTGGGTCGCAGTAAGTTAAGTTATGCAGAGATGCTGAGGTTGATAGAAGAGGCTCGTGATAGTTGTTGTTGTAGACGAACAAAGGGAAGTTGTAAGATGCTGGTCGAAAGGATGGAAGGTTTGGAGTGATGAGAAGCAAGGATAGCGTTATCGAAGCTCAGTCAGGAGGAGGAGGGGCAGCAGCTATGCTCGACAGGTATCGGTCAGAGTCACAATTCAGACACGCTCACGGTAACGGTTACGGTACGCAGTGCCAAAAAGGCGTGACGGACGGCCATAGCGGAGGTGGGCATCAGCGGCAGTCACAGTCACACCAGCTGCAGAAGAGCAACACGAAGAATCAAGGGTGTACGGAAAAGCTAAAAAATATGATGAAAGAAAGACGCACCTCCACGGCATCTGTCGAAGATAGCTTAGGCGGACGTAAACGACGATCAGCACGAGCAGCAGCACGCAAGCGACGGAAACAGGTGTAAAGCTGTGGGCGAATAGAGAGGGGTTGCAGGCATCACGACTCGCAGGGCATCGCAGCACGCAACCGGTCAGGCCCAAGTCTAGGTTAGCTTAGCTGCAAAGGGCAGAAGCAAGGGTTCGCACGTTGAGCTCAATCGAGCTGTCAATGGATGCGAAGCTACAGTCGAGGGCGGATCATAGCGGCGTGCGATTTGAGAAGTATACTGCACAGCGCAGCACCGCCCGATCTTGAGTTCCTCGGAAAAAGATTTTTCGATTCCAAAAAAAAAAAAAAAAAAAAAGAAAAAGAAAGCATGAAATCACATCGCACAGGGTCATAAGCACGGCATCGTCGCAAAGAGAATTAAAAATAAACACAACAAAGGGGCGATCGCAGCCTGACGCTAAACTTGGCTCAAGTTTTGTTTTGTTTTGTTTTTTTTTTTGCAATGCCGAAATCAAAATTTGGTGTGCTGACCCTGCCTTGCCGGCAATTCATTTCTTCCAACCAGGATGACTCCCACCAAGTCAAGTCAATGAAGCCACACCAACAAAGATAAGAGCTCACCCTTCAGGACTTGAGAATCTTGGCTTTCGTCACAGAGAGACGTCAGTCGCAATCGCTTCGGCACGTTTCTTCATCATCGGTGCATGTTCCCGGCCGTGGATGATGAAAAGGGGGTGCGGGAAGCTTTTCGGAAAAACAAGCCCGAAGCACCGCAGGGAACAAAAAAAAAGAAAAAAAATTAGAGCTGTGTGTGGCAGTGATTGACAGGCGGGCCAGGCACGCCATTCCGGATAGAGACTACGAGTCATCGTTGAACTCGCAGTGTGGCTTCGGCGCGTTCTTTCCAGGCCGACGTGGCCGATTCGACGCAACTGTCGAGGCACGTTTTCCAGACAATTGTGACTGGGTCGCGAAAGAAATTTCGTTCAATCTAACTTTGCGTTGGCTGAGACCTTCTCGGCGCCTTTAATGGTGTTCAGGTTACCATAAGGGTCGCAGAGCACGATCGTCGAGGTTGTCCGATGGCTCACTCATCTCTCGATTGCGTTGCGTTGTCGACCTCTAAGGTTGCGACACTTGGAGGCTTGTCGTAAGAAAAAGGTCAATGCCGCAGCATGATCATGTTGCACAGTATGGTTGCACAGCGTTACAAAAGAGGGTGCTCAGTATAATATCACACACAGCCTCGGGGCGCTTTTCTCATTTGCGGCCGGCATTGTCGCCTCTCTGTATTGCGAGGCACGTGTAGCCCGATGCTGATGAAGCCGAATGCGAGGTGTTGTTCGAGATCCAAGCGCCTTCGCGACTTGACCGGTCCTGTGACCATCGACGAGCACAGCATCGACAACCCGAACTCGCCGGGGTGGAGCCAATCTCCATGACGCTAGCTCGTATGTTCATGTTAAGCTCCAAGGGGTCCGTGGAGCGGGATTTGGAAGGCCTTTAGTTCTCGTCTGATAGCTTGCATAGATGGACAAAGAAGAGGATCGAGGGTTGAGCTAGAGGACAAAGGGTTGGCGACGAACATCGCGAATCCAACGGAAGAAAAAAGGGTTGAACCTCGAACAGTTGCCATTGGTCCGCCTGTCAAAAAGCTCAGTTCGTCGCTTCCATTGTTCGCTCGCCCATGCATCACGAATGCTTTTCATTGACACCAATCGACTGGCTCGCAGCGAGCAGCCCTAGCGATAAGCTTGCATTTTGCTGCAATGTTAGTGTCTATGATGGAATTGTGAACGTTGATGGACCACAAGAATTGGCATGACCAGCGAGAATCGAAGAAAGCAGAACGTGTTCGCCTTTCGACGTCGACGTGACGTGACTTGCCGCCGTCGATGAAATTTTTGAGTGCTGCAGGCTGTCAACGTTCGATGGCGCCACTTACTCCGCAGTTGCAACTCGATCCAGCGTCGTGCTTGCGTCGAGTTTTGACGCGAGAAATGAAAAAGAAATTTCCAGTAATTTGGTGACGGATCGGAGTCCCGATATCCAAATCACGCACTTATCCGGCCCCGACTTTTTAATTTGCTTCGCCTTCCTCAGGAGCGTCACAGTGTGAGTCGCACATTCGGTTCGAATTGGTTTCGAGACGAGCGCCTCGCTTGAACGAGTTGAGATCTCGCTTGTCTGCTTTCCAAGCGACTCAATCAAAAGCTACGGCGGTACAGAGGGGTAGATAGCCGCTCAGCCTCGAAATTTGAATCTGTCTGAAGGCTTGTGTCTCTTGCAAGTCTCGCCTAATGCTTTCTATTCCGTATCGGATACATAGAGTGTACTGTACAGCAGGCTAGTGTATGCAACTGGGTCGCGAAGCCTTTGCCCCCTTGCTGCCCAGCTGCAGTTTCGCGCTTAGCCTATCTGTCGTCGCTTGGCGGAAATCCTTTTCCGTGGTGTAAGACGAACTGACCCAACCGTCCCGTTGTCCCAACAAATTCGCAGAACAGGGTCGGGGTGAGGTCAGCTGTCCTCACAATGACCGCGCGGTCATCACTTCTTTCACGTCCGCCCTTGATCCTGCCTCCTGCTGGTACGATTTTGAGGGGTAATGACCAAGCGAGGCAAGACGAAGGAAGTGACTTTGCCCCGTAAAACCAATGAATCAGCTCGCGTACGGGGTTGTCTCTTCCGGCAGATCGGCCGGCTCCAGAACCGTATTTGCCTGGTCTCGATCACGCAACTGTGTGTATTTTCGGACACAGCTCGACACTCGACCCAAAACGGGTGCCTGGACAGTGTTGAGCCCAAACCCCGCAAATTTCTTTGAGTGACGATCATCAACCTCTCTCTACGGCCTTCGACTTCCGGCTCCGACGACCGTTTCGCGAATCGAGACGGAATTACGAAGTTCTAATTCTCAAAAAGCAGCTGGTCGATCGACGAAGATCACAGCCGCTAGGGCCTGCTCTCTATTCGTCTACGATGGTGCCATACCTTGTAAAAGCTTGGCTGCAGCAAGCACGGGTCGACGATGTCAAATGCCCATCCTATCACGAGGTCAAGGCGTGGACGAGAGACATATAGAAACGCCATCTGCACCTTGAAGGGGGGGAACAAACGGTCAAGCATCCAATCATCCTGAAGGTCGAAACGGGTTCGTCCGACGGAAAAAGGGACCTCGTCAAGAGGGGCTCGAGAGCAGCGCGGCGGCCTCCGCTGCAGGCTGGCAAAAATTCGAAATGCGGGGTTGTGCAGCTCGAATATGCACCACTCCCCTTTCTTGGCTTGCGACAATGAAACCTTATCGCCCAGTCCTTTCGTCAAACCGGGCTCGAGCGTATCACAACAATGAACTCGTACTCTTTGACCTCTCAAGCCACAGTTTCATTGTTGTGCTTGCTTGCTGTTCCGGAAGAGAGGGGAACACACGTGCGTATGTGATGCGGTAAGATCGACGCAAACAGAAAAAGAAAGCTGTGGCGATGGATTTTATTTTTTTTTGACTGGGATTTTAGGTACGCGAGACGGGTGCCAAGAAAGCCAAGATGGCTTGCGGGGTTGCAATCGACGTTCAGTATGACGAAACATGGTCCCGCTCGTTCACCTACTACCGACCGATACGTGAGAGCCAAGATTTGTCAAATCTACCCAGTGAGGTCCGGGCGAGATTTTGGGCGAATGCGTCGAACAGCAGCAGACCATGGCCTGATTTGGCTCGGCCGGCTTAGGGGCTGGGCCGAGAACGTGCTCCCCTCTTCCCGCTACGCAGAGTTGGTATCCCGCTACACCACACACGTGTCCACCAACATCCACTCCGAGGCTCGAAGCGGCTTGCTTTCGGATCCAAACCTTTCGAGCCCGAAAGAAGGTGCAAGAACGAACGTCTTCGATCCACTTCGTCGCCTTGTTGACCTTTTATTGGTCAACGTGTACTTGCCAGTCCCGATCCACGTCGATCGACAAACCAACATCGCCGAGGTTGAAAAACTTTCTTCGCCGAGGGGCTTCCATTGTCCTCCATTCCCGCGCCTGATTCCTCTCGGGACGACTTTCGAGCTCTTTCATCGAGTCCAGGTCGGAGGCATTCTTGCCGTTGGGATTCCGTTGCAAGCTGCGTTGTGTGACGGGTCTTGCCAGTGAGAAGCGTCTTCTTCCAGAGTGTCCAATTTTTGGGGCTCTTTTTGAGACCCGAATTTTCGAAATCTTTTCTTCTTCGCGAAATATTCATTTTCAGAAACAGATCTTGCCTTGCCGATCACCGTTCCCAACCGCTGGGACTCAACTTGACGGACCACTTCAACGTCTTCGCTCAATGGAGACGAACAGAAGCACTACATTTCAGTCGGTTGCGTCAACTTAAGCAAGACTCATGATGTATTATAGCGGGTTTGTCGAGTCCAACGCCGCAAAGAAGAGTTTCAAGCACCGTTCAGCGGTCAAAAGACCAGTCGATGACCTTGACTTTTTTTTTTTTGTGGGAATCCGCACATCCCCGCGCTGCAGCTGCCGAAACGACGTGACGCGATGACGTTGGTTTTTCATTCTGCACGGCATCTGCTTTTTCGCTTCTCTGCTGAGCCGCAAAACGCAACTCTCGATCTGCAAATGACAGTCACCTACATGATATTTGGCTCACCGATTTCGCTCTCTTGTCTCGGCATCGAGAACAACGCTTCGGCTCATAAGACAAACAAACGTGACTTTTTGAAGAGATAGGTCAGCAAGCGAGAAATGAAAGTTCTTCGCCGCTTGAAATCGCTTTCCCGTCGTATGGTGCTGGTCCCCACAAATGGAAGGTTGAGAGCCACACTTTTTTCTTTCTCTCTCTTCTTTCCTGCGAAGTGTCGTCAGTGTGAAGCAGACTGAGATTGAAGGTAACTTACAGCCTCGTTCTGAAAGCGTCGCTCTGGTCTTGGAACAGTAGAATTTGATGCGTCGATCGTGTACCAGACTTTTCTTGAACCTTTCCCTTACATCGCGCGCGGGGATCGAGCTAAGAACCAACTCGTGACCAAGCATTCGTCTCCCAAGCCCTCGCTCCGCTCACGGCCGCAAATTCGGTTTTGAAAGCGAGACGCTCACTCATATGAGACACAGCTTTGTACAGAGAGCATGAAAGATCGCCTAGAAGCAGCCTCCTTCGCGATGACCCTGACTGAGACCCTCGCTCTTTTTTTGTGTGTTGGCTGCCGAGCTCCACACGAAAAGAATCATAGAGAGGTTCTTGCTTTGCAAATCATACACACAAGCGAAGACTGTACGCTTCCATTGAACGGCTGGATTGCGAGATGCATGAATCAGCGCTGACCGTTTTCCATCAGACTCTGAAAGCTGAACCTCGTCGACGCTTGCTTACGGGCGAGAAGGTTCGTTCCTGACGAAGCCACCCTAGCCACACCGCCAAGTACTGCTCCTACGTCAAGCGTTGTCACCCAATCCAAACACGTTGCTTTCTCGGCTTCTCAACGTCGCTTTCAATGTTGACCTTGGCCGAGATAGGCGTGAGACGATCGTGAGCGTGAACAAATCCATGACAACAGAGCAAAACCGCGTTGACCGGCTCAAAGAGATAAGACGGGTGAGCTGTGGAACTCAGCATAAACTTACGGCACGGGTAAGATAAGTGCCGATGACCCCCAGATTGGAGTGTGATACGATCGTACGACACAAACCTCTTGGGGTCTTTGCCTCGAAAGCATGATGATCGCCGTTCGAAGTGCTCCTTCTCGGACGAGTACCTTCGCTCACCACCAGCCCGCTCACCCATTCTCAATATCGTGCTCACGATCACCCCTCTCACACAACGACTGAACCAACCTCGCAACTTCTCACGAAACAATGCTTGTATTGTCGAAATGCAAATGCCTTACACACCTTCCTCCCGATCCAACACCTCCGTATTCGCCACATCCACCTGAATCAGCTTCTGCAATAGCGAATAGACGATCATAAACGGTTCAAATGGCAGATAGACCAAGATGAAGCGCATCGTAAACACAAATGCGTGAATGCATCCATAGATCGACGCAACGTGTCCGAAGATGGCTCCAAAGATGCCCATGTGACCGCCTTGTAGGAAAGGGTCGTTGAGCAGGGGTTCTGGGAGTGCTTCCGCTGCTGGTGCTGGGTCTGGTTGCGCTTGTGTTTGTGTCGATGCATCAGTAGATGCTGGAGATGCGGTTTCCTGCGCCGTGGAAGCTCCGGTGTCGCGTGTTCCGGGAAGCAAGCTCTTGACGCTCCTGAACAACTGGCTTGCCAGAGCCTTGATCTTGCCCAGAGTGTAGCGGACGATGAAGAGCGACGCATCCCTCGTCTGTCGCCAAATTTGCCTGAAGGAATGACCAGAATGCAAAATCAGCTGGAAGATACACACCACCGACCGCCAAGCCTGCCTTGCAAAATGCGAGATGGTCGTATCCCACGCCAGCTTTGTTGCGATCAGCAGCGCCACCGTTGTGGTCACCAGACACCCAAGCAGCATGACCGTCTTCCACGTGCTGTGTTTTGGCATATGCGCCATACGCAAAGGCCTTGCTCGTCCAGGAAGCAACCGAGACTTGCTTGTTTCCAGCCAAAGATCATACAGCGAAGCTTGCGTAGCATGTTCGTCGCCAAGCAGCGCTGCAATCATACGAAGGTATCCTTCCGATGCTGAAAAGTCGTGATGAACCCAATCTGCCTGCGTCCATCGGGTGGTATGCGTTTCTTGAAACTTGGCCGCTCGCTTGCTGAACGTGCCCAACCCACCCATAGCGACATCTACGAGCAAGGTGATAGCCGGAGCGAACACAGCAGCCAGCTGTGTCATTTCGACCCGTTCCGTCGTCATAAAGTCTCTCGGCGCCAAGTAGACTGATAAAGAATAGCCTCCCCACCAATTGAGCCACATCGGACCAAACACGCTGTCCGCTGCCACCACTAGCGTCTCTCGCACCACAGCCGCCGCCTTTCTTCGACGCGTCCTGGCCGGTCCGATGACAACAGCGTTCTCTGGATTCCATCGAACCGGCTCGAATTCGACGTCGATGTAGGCGATCAGCCCGGCGAGCGCCGCTTTGCTCGCACACCACAAAAGTTCCCTCTGCGACTCCAACAAGAGCATGGCCAGCTGCAGCGCCGACCTCGCAATCGACGACCACCACGGCTGGAAAACACTGATCACAAAGTCGAAGCGGTCGATCATAGCCAGCACAAAGCCGTAAGGCACGTAGCGCACAAACCCGAGCCACTCGGGCAGAGCTCGTACCGTAAAATGCTCGGTCGGATCGGGATAGATGTCGCCTGGCGACTGCTGGTAGACAAACTTGATGGTGATATCCTGCCTCTGCCAGACGTTGACCTCGTCATCGTCCTTGGCATCGCTCTCGTTTTTGCCTTTCGAGGAAAGGAAGGGCAGGTTGAAGCCGAGCTTGAAATCGGTGCCCACAAGTCTCTCGCGAAGGGAAGGTGCTAGACTGTACGGCGTCTGTAAACCGGGAGATGCGCCTTTGGCTTCGTCGTTGCTAGTCGAGGCTGTCGTCGAGTTGCGCGCTCGCGTTTCTTTCAAGTCATAATACCAATCATCCAAGGGGAACAGCGGTAGTCCAAGGGACGCACGTTCGAGCTCTTCCGAAACGTCCTCGCCCGACTTGAGTTTTGCCCGAACGATCATGGCATCCGTATAGTTGGCTCGATACGTCGAAAGCGGCCGCTTGACGAGCTTCCAATATGTTGGGTTGTGAAGCATCTCCTTTTTGATGCGAGAAAACACCTCCAAATCGGCTTGCTCGTACATGCCTTGATCGATGACATTGTAGGGTACCAAAGCGCCTCGGTTGCGCTTTAAGAGATCCGAAGGCATCCATACATCGGCAACCGCTTCGTCTTGATGGAGTGTGATGTTCCACGACATTTTGTCGAGATGCACAGGTCGAAGTGCGGCATTTCGGACGAAAGCAAGCGGCGTGTCCTTCAGAGAGGCTACCGTTCGAAGCGACACCAAGGCTAACACACCGGAGACGAACGAGACGAGAAAGACGGCGAAGACGCAAAAGAGGATACGCAGCATCTGGCTGGCCTGTACGAACGCCATGAGGTTGGAGTAAGGGGTGCGTTTGAATCGATAGCGGGCGTGACACTGTCCGCACACCCGAGCTGCTTCAGATGCAGCGGATTTGCGACGCCACTGGTCGAGGCAGGTGTCGTGGACGTAACGCATGCTTCCATCGCAGTGGCAGGGCGCTATGAGACGCCCCAGCGACAAGCCATCCTCGCCAAGCTCATGCTCGGAAGAGAGGCACATGCGGCATACTTTCTCTTCCACCTCTTCATCCTCCTGCGGTTCGGCACTTGTATAAGCCGATGCCTGGATATCGTCTTGTGAAGCTTCATCGTGCTTGTCTGTTGCGCGATGCCTGAGGCCGCCATGCTCTCCGTGTTGCTCGTCGTCGTCGTTGGCGGCTCTCTGGTATCCTAGATCTCTGAGCACATTCTGTGTATTGTGCCAGATAGATGGTAGTGCACCCAAGATGAACTCGACCTCCTCCTCTTCACGTCGCTGCTCGGCGACATTGATGCCGTCGACGTCCATGGCGATCAAGTGCAACAGTGGAGGTCAGTCGGCTAATTGTCGTCCATCGATCGGTTCTGAATGTTTCCGCTGATATGGAGGTGATTAATTGGTGTGTGCAGTGACCATGCTGAGAGTATCTTGCAGTCTCCGCGCGGGTGCGTTCAGACCGGGCTGGTTGGAGCGAAGTGATGGTTGATGAAGAGCATGTGAAGCGGAAAGTGTGTTCTGCAACGAAAGCGTGGAGCCGTGCGGCAGGTGCAGCGATTACAGTAACCGAAAGCCGATTTTTCGGTGGGACCCTTGAGTTGTGGTCCGACTCTCATTTCAAGTCTCTTCATCAGTAGCACATATTCCCTGCCACAGCACACACTTTTCTCGAGAAGACCGAGGTTGGACTATCAATCAGAATGGAATTGCATGCAGAAAGCGACAAGACGTTCGGCTGTGGTCAGCAATTTCGCTCTCCAAGACAAGAATAGCTCCAACTTGTTCGGCAGGCAGTTTGCTCTCAACCATGTTCAGCATTGCCTTTTACTCTGAGGCAGATAGAGCATGCCTTCGCAGGTCGGCCCTATCTGCTCGACATATGCCCCGTGCTGAGCCTTGAACCGCTAAGGATCCTAGGCTGCGGCCGTTGCTTCCTGCGTTTGCATGTATGATATCTCATCTTTCACATGATGGCGACGTGACCACCAGCTGCAGTTGTAACGAGGCTCACTTACATTGCATTTGCGTTGCTTGCCGTGTCAAGAGAAATCTCGGGGACGAAGCACCTAGGTCAAGAATCACAAGGGTAAGAATGAAGGAACAGAAATGAAAGGATGTCGGGACAGTAGGTCATCCCCAAATCATGGGCAGCGTCGCTCTGTATGAGGGCGCCTCCTGACGATGGTTTTAAAGTCCTGAAGGAATCAATCTTCCGCAAAATGCCTCAAGCGTGAAGTCGCATCCACACCCGACAAAGCCTCTCAACTGCCTCATTGCTCCAATCTACCGAAGCTCACGGAGAGCCTCAAAGTAGAGCAGAACAGCAAGTACATATTTTGTAGCGAGACCTGTCGGGCCTCGACCTCGAAAAGAGGCGAGGGAAGCGTCACCGAGATTGCGGTTGGTGGGGAAGAGAAAGGAAAGGAGAATAGTGACGGAGAGAGAGAGAGAGAGCGAGGATGGGAAGTGTATGATCAAATGTGCGGGTGGGGCGGCAGCAAAGTCGGGTTGGTCACTCATTGACCACGCTGAAGTGACGGACGGAGGTGGTTTTTGTTCGCAGGCGAGTCCAAGTCGCACGTCACGCTGCACGGTAGCGACTTATGTGCTGATCGAGTGTGAACTGATTGTTCGACTACAAGTTGACGAGGGATGGTGTTGGTAGGAAGGATCGTCTGGCACGTTTCTCGATCCCTTCCTCAACATTTGAGAAGAAAAGGCTTCAGACTGAGAAAAAAAATGGAAGTCAGGGTCGCGCACGTGACTAGAAATCTCAGCTGTCTGTCTGTGCGAGCTGCGTTCACGGTTGCTGCCAGTTTCACCTCCACCTCTCTCAACTCAGCTCATAGCTGAGCCAGGGTTCGTGCTGCATCTTCACCTCTCACAACCACATCGCGACCTTCACCTTGCATCTGAAGAAAGAAATGTCGACCATGCGAAGGACAGGAACGGGGTCCGGTCGCCCTTCCACGTCTGGCACACCCAACAGACCTGGCGGTCCTTCTCGACCGAACGCTCCTTCTGCTCCCGGTCCGCGAGCCATCTTTGACAAGTCACGACGCATCGAAGAGTTCTCATCGGCAGACGACAAGTGTCCACAATGCAAGACGGACCGCTACCTCAACCCTCGCCTGCGTCTGCTCGTCAGTCCATGCTACCACAAGATGTGCGAATCATGCATCGACCGCATCTTTTCGCTCGGACCGGCACCGTGTCCAGAATGCGGCAAGAAGGTGTCCAAGAATCAGTTCACCGCTCAGACCTTTCAAGATCTCGGAGTGGAGCGCGAAGTGGCTGTCAGACGAATGGTAGCCAAGCTCTTCAACCGCCGTCAAGACGACTTTGTTGACCTCAAGTCGTACAACGACTACCTGGAAGAGGTGGAGGAGATCACTTTCAACCTGATCAACGAGATCGATCTACCGCGCACCAATGCCAAGATCGAACAGTATCAAGCAGCACATCGATCCGCCATCGCCAACTCAGCTCAAATCTCGCAGCAAGAATCGGACCGACAGGCACGCCTGGATGAGGAGGAGAAGCAGGCAAGAAAGGCACGTGCGGAGCGAGTGCGCAAGCAGGAAGAGGTGGAGCGCGAAGAGCGGGAGAAGGAGCGGCTCGAGATGACGCGCGAACTCGAGAAAGGTGCCGATCCAGAAGAAGTCCTGGAGAAACAGCGCAAGCGGAGACAAGAACGTGAAGAGAGGCAACGCAGGCAGGACCTCGAAGCAGCTCGACGGGAAAAGGAGGCGGCACAGGCTTCAGCGAACGGAGGCAATGGCGGAGCAGATGCAGTGGATCGAAGACCGTGGAGTCTCGACATGCTGCTCGACTTTGAAGGGCCTTTGGCGTACCTCGATGATGCGAGTGCGCTATTCGATGTTCGCAAAGCTCCGACAGCCTTGGGCGGCCTCGAAGGTGTCAAAGGCGCATCGGGATACGAAGATCCATGGCTCAAACCGGAATGGGTCACCAAGGAGCAGATTGCACGCTATCGTGCAGGTGGATTCGATTGGGGGCGGCAGGTATGGACGCGCGGCATCCGTGCTGCTTGCGAAGGTATCGGTGCAGCGCCTCTTGGTCATGAGTCCGTCGAGCTTCCGAGCATGGAGGTCGACGCTTGAACATGTTGAGCTATTTGCCGTCCGACCATCTCTGTACTCCTACGTTTCGCATCTCAGTCTGTTTTCTTCGCATGGCTCTCACAGTTGTATTCTACGCAATCACACGCACTCGCGATCAAGCATCGGGTTATCGAACTGACACACAGCTCTGCTTGGTATTGCTATCTTGGTTCTTTGCATTCGGGCCTTATTCGTTCTTCTGATCGGAGACTTGATCCTTGACAAAGTCCTTGGCGCCTGCTACTGGGCTGAACCTTTGTAGTGCAGGGACAAAAGGTCAACAGCGGTCAGCACATCTATACTACACGAAAAAAACATTCAAATGAGGGTTCAAAAAGCTGCACTTACCCTGATGCACCGGTCTCCTTCTGAGCATCTTCGATTCCTTTGCCGTGCTGGAAGGTGGTGTGACCAGCGTCTTTGAGGTCGTGAGAGCCTTCGAGGTGAGCCTGGTCTTGCTGGAGCTGGCCGGCGGCCTTCTTTGCTGCTGCAGTATCGGCGGAAGACATTTTGAGAATTCGATAGCTGTGTGATGGCGAAAAGTATAGACTCGTATCCACAGCTGTTTGGTTATATACTGCACAACGCATTCAGTCAAGGACAAGCCACCAGCTGGCTCGAGCACTTGAATTGCATCACCTGCATGGAAGCAAAAGCCTTGGACGACTTCGTCATGACAGCCACATCGATGCATAGAAGAAATAAAGTGAGCAACACAGAAGAGGTTGCCGAGCTGTTGCTTTGCGCGGCTGTCGCCATTGACAGACGCAAAGCAGCAATGACGCATTATCGGACCCTGTATGAGTCAACCTTGCTCTCATCCGACCGAGACTCGGGAACTTTCCTGGACTTCTCTACCCACCATAGCCCTCTTCTCATCCTTTCAAGCATTCGTGCTTCTCTTGCGACTCGCTTATCACCGCCAAATCTTGTGTCCGATGCCTGCTGCATCCGGCCTCGAGTGCCTCTGATGGTCTCGATGGCTAGGTTATGGCCAATTTTTCGAGCATTGTAATGCTATGTCTCGAACAGCGTAATTTTTCGAGCTTTTTCCAAGTTGGCTGCAAGGAGCTTGAGCGTGAGTCTGACTGAGCCAGCACTTTGTCAGTGTGAGTTTTGTGTCTCCAATCTGGCGCAGCAGAGACACTGTCTCGGTGCTTCAGATAAGAGACTAACTACGACCTGCATGCGACGGAGTGTGTGAATGCGAGGTCTGAGTGCGATGAGGCAGCGCTGCTTTTTTGTTCTGTAGCTTTGGTTTGGCTTTGCTATGTCTGTGCGGGGGAAATCTCTTCATCGACACCTTGCAGAATTCTCTCCCTCCCCCTCTTTGCCTTTCTCAACGTCAACCTCATCATTCAACTCTTATCGCATCCTCCCACCTTTCCTCGATTCTATGACATCGTCGCCACAACGTTAATTTCCAACAAGTTTCATCTCGGCTGCTGCTTCTTATCGTTTACTGCTTGTACAACACTACTGTGGACTTGCCGCTCAACAACGGACTTTGATCATCGCAAGCCGAGCTTCCATCAACCCAAGGTTGTCAGCATCTTATAGGATCTCTACGACTCTGTATCATCGTCTGCTTTCTCGCATCTCCTGGCTTGGCTCCTCTCTTCGACCTTGATGACCCGCGCTTGCTCGCTCCCGCAGCTTATCGTATCCCGATTCCTTACGACTCAGCATAGCTCCTCTCAGCATATCACCGGCATGCGACCGTAGATCTTTTGGCCCAATCTAGTCGTGGAGCGCCCTCATCATCCTAGTCATCAAACACTTGCTCGCTATTCAAATACATAGCAGCGCGAAGCCGGCCTTCAAACGTATCTTCCAACTCAGCTCACCCCCTTACCCGAGTGTTCTTGCAGGCCCATTTGTGAAGCTCCACTCTCTGTATACCGCCGTCAACCTTGCGCACCGACAATAAGAATGGGTAACGCCAACTCGACGCCCGTCAAAGCTGGCGACAGCTCAGCTGGAGGCTCTACCGACGATCCCGCCATTAAGCGCTACCACAGCAATCAAGTTGGCTATGCATCACAGAGCAACGGTGCTGCGGGACCGTATTCTTCCTCCGCAGCAGCGCGTCAGATCTCGGATCGACAGACCTCAGCCTCGAGGCTAGGTAGGACCGCTTCCTTCTTTGGACGTGCCAGCAGTCACGATGGCGCAACAACTCCCCAGCGCAATCGTTCCCGCAGCGGAAGTCTCACAGGATTCTTGGCCACACAAAGAAGAGGCTCCACTACTGCCGCCGTGACTGTCAGTGACGCATCTGCCACCCTCGTCGAAGGTCGTGAGCCGAGCTCAGACGATGTGTATCTTCAATCCACCAGATCACCATCGACTCAGGACCAGTCGAACCCTTTCGCCAACTACGAGATCTCAAATCCTGCCAGCGGCTCAGGTATCGAGACGGCAATCAGAGCCAATCCCCGCACTCGACGACTCACAGAAGATCTCGCTGTTCCCGCTGCGCCAGGCGGCTTCGACCCCCGCCACTACGTCTCGCCTTATCCCAGTCCTTCCGTTGCTACCCAAGCCCACTACGCTGCCGGTCTGCCTAGCCATCATGCCCCGGTAGGAGTCTCGAGCGGTCTGCGTGTGTCATCAACAGGTATCGAGGCCGACGCTCTGCCTGCCAGTACGTTCAAAGGCTCCGAGCCCCAGCAGGTGCCTAGTGCTACTGCTCGAGCCCCTACTCGGCACCCACTCTTCGGTGTCGGCGGAACCAGTCTCTTCCCCAATGTCGGCAACAGCGTCGGCACCAATCCAGCTGCTTCTCCGCCCATTGGCGGTACAAGTCCCGTCCTCTCCTCGCAGCCGCTGAATCTGGGTGACGCCGGTGACGAGCCGGAAAACTCGCAGCGTATGCCAGCTGCACTCCCATCCTACCTCAAGATTCCAACGGCGATCCCTAGCTCGCACGTCTCACCCAGCTCTCCACCAACCAGCATCTATTCGCAGCAGTCAGACAATTTCCGTACACCGGCCGAGCGCCAGCGATCACCTTCCCCATCGCTGTTGCTTCCCCTCGACGATTCACGCCCAGGACACGTCGTGGCAGGCGCAGGTGCTGCCGCTGCTGTTCTCAATACAGAAGAAGTCGTCATCCCTCCAGGCGACGCAAGCAAAGCTAGCTCACCCATAGATGGCCGAGGCAGCTTCTTTGCGACGCACAAGGTCAGCGCAAAGAACGAAGCGGGGCCCACTGACATCAGTGTGGACGAGGCTCGAGCCGCCGGCATCGATGTCACCGACCTGCCAGGTAGTCCAGCCCATGCGAAAACCAGTTCTACAGCACCAGCATCAGAAGCATCGTCCATCGATGAAAGCGCTCAGACGGACGATACGGAACGGGAATCCAGGACTATGGAACGCACTTCTGAGGCCTCGAATGAAGATGCAGAAGGTGCTCCTACAAGAACATCCCGTACGCCAACACCAACACCTTCGGGATATGGAACACGTGCTTTGACCCCCACCAGACAAGGCGGGGCAAGTGGGCTTCGATCGCTATCACCAGTTGCAGGTCCATCCACCTCCACTGGTCCGCCCACCCAACCCATCTCCACCAAGCGTTCCCACGTCGATGTGCAAACCGGAGGTGAGAGTGGATACAATACGCCCCTTCTCCCGCCTGGTCTCACTTCAGCTCCACCTAGCGCTTCCGTGCCTGGCGTCAAACCGCTTTCTCAGGTCTCGTCTCCGACCACCTCCATCGATCGGACTCGCCCATCGGCAGCCGCCAGAACGCCGTCTGCTGCTGGAAGCACGGGCGCTGGCAGTCAACCCACCACCCCTGTCAGCGCGAAGCCTGGCGCGAATCAATACGATCACCAGGCGCACCGAACACAGACAGGGGCAGGCCAACAGCAGCCACCATTGATGCCAATTGTCCTGACATGGCGTGCCGGCGGCCGCGAAGTCTTTGTCACAGGTACCTTTGCCAACGAGTGGAGATCCAAGATTCTCCTGCACAAGTCCAAGCGGGACCACACTTGTGTGCTCCACTTGCCTCCCGGTACGCATCGTCTCAAGTTTATCGTCGATGATCGTTGGCGTGTCTCGCGCGACTTGCCCACAGCTACCGATGGTGACGGAAATCTGGTCAACTATGTCGAGATTCCCAACGTCGGGCCGGCACATCCCGGTCCGCTCAGTGCGCCAGGCGAAGACTTGCCCGGTGCTGATGCCGACACAGGACGAAGCGAGCGCAACTCCAAGATCGAGTCCAAGAAGACGACCATGAACTTGGTCGAAGAGGCGAGGAAGGCGGAAGCCATGCGTCTTGGTCTTGACGACCTGTTTGACGATGACGGCAAGGATCAGGAGGAGACGTGGACTTGTGAGATCCCTACAGCGCTGATCGAAGCGCAAGAGGCGGAAGAGGCTCAGCGTGAAGCAGAAGAGAACGGGGAAGCTGCAGGACATGCGCAACTTGGAAGCGATGGACATGGAGCTCCTCTCCCGCATCCGCCAGCGTTACCACGACAACTCGAGAAAGTCATCCTCAACTCATCGCCTGCCAATCCAAGCAACGGCACCACTACAGGAAGCACCGTCGACGACAACAGTATCCTGCCCGCTCCCAATCATGTAGTGCTCAACCATCTCACGGCTAGCAGCATCAAAGGCGGCGTCTTGGCGGTAGGCACTACGACGAGGTACAAGCGGAAGTACGTTACCACAGTGTACTATCGTCCAGTACAGGTTTAAAGAGGAGGAATTAAGTTATAAGGAGAAGTAGCGGATTTTCCTATGTATTAGCATCGTTCATGATACCACTCTGTTTTTCAATTGAGACGTTCATACTTGTCAGGCGATTGCGTAAGAAAGAGAGAGAGAGAGAGAGAGAGAGTGTGTGTGTGTGTGTGGATGCATTCGATGTGATGCTGGTATGTGTATGATTGCGTATAATTACAAGCTGGCCACCAACGCTACTTGGCACCTCCCTCCGTGCTCTTCTTGGGTCTACTCCTGCCCCAAGTCAACCTAACCTCTTGATCGCCCCAAAGCATCTTCGACGAACACTGTTGAGCAGCCAATTCGGCGTACTGTCGTGTGCGGAAGTTGACAAATGCACACTTGGACGTAGGCACAAGCGTTATCGATTTGATATGATCCGCGTGAAGTTGTGGTGTGAGGTCGAGGAAGAATCGTCGTACTGAAGATTCAGTTGTATCAGCTGGTAGGGAGGAGATGAACAACGAGATGATGGATGTATCTGATGGTGGTGGAAGGCCGGTTGTTGATGTTGATTTGATGGTCTTTGGTGCTGGTCCTGCCGCCGTTGGTGGTGGTATCGCGCTCGAAACATGCCCATTCGACTGAGAGCCCGCTTGCACTCCCACCCCATCACCTTCCGCCGGCAACTCATGCTTAAACGGACACCTCTCACCCCTCTCACACCTTCCCCTCGCAAACGCTGAACACAACGGCCTATCCTTCTTATACTCCACCTCCCTCCGTGCCGCTTTCCTAACCAACTCTTGCCCCGCTCTGTTCGACGACCCTGTCGAGCGTTCCAACTGCTTATCCATCACATCCGCAGCATACGCTTTCGCCTTGTCCGACGTATGTGTGCTTGTCTTCATTCCCAAAGCTGCATCTCGAACTTGTACAGGTAGGCCGTATTGTAGATCCAAGATGCAGGTTTGACAGACGTTTTTGGCTTTTGCGCAGGTGGTACAGATTTCGGTTTTTTTGAATCGGGATCCTGCGCCGGGGTTCCAGCGGAAGACGGTGAAGGGTCGGGTGCAGATCTGTGGTGGGACGGAGAGATGTAAGTGGGAAAAGGGGAAATCAAGTCAGCAAGCGGTGAAAGAGGGGTATGAACAAGGGAGGAGGAGAGCGGGACTTACCTTGCATATCTTGCCTTGCGAATCTTTGGTCATGCGGATGTACGGGTTGGGTCCTAGACATGGTTCGCAGAGGATTGGGGTTTCGATGTCTTCCGCTGCTAACATCTTGGATGCTCGCCTTCGAGGAGGAAGTTGAGGGTGGTACAGTCGATGGCGATGATGCTGTATGAAGGAGGTAGTGATGCTGCTGAGCCAAAGGGTCGAGGTGGAGGAAGAGCAAGAAGGTTTGATGTGTTGAAGTGGCACTCGACACTGAGCCACTATTTTTAAATTATGGAACTCGGGAATCGCTATTTCCGCCCGGCCCTTGCTTCTTCCCACGCAAAGAACTTGCTTGATGTTTCCACATGCTAACTCCACTATTCACACAATCACCTCCTCTCGCTAGCAGCGGACAAGAGCACACCGCTAGCATGAAAGTGGCCGCCTGAGGATCGAGCGTTCTTGAAAAGAAGCTCATCCTTGGGCCACCCTTCGCTGCCGGGCACAATGTCTTCCTCATTGACGGTCGAACAACTCCGTTCTCGATTGCACGACCTTGGACTCGATACCAAGGGCAAGAAAGCCGACCTACGACTCAGGCTGAAGAAAGCGATACGAAACGGGAGCAGCAGCCCGCCTGCTACAACCGGCGAAACTCAAGACGCTGATACAACATGGGAACCCGAATTCGACACATTCCTCGTGCTTGACGTAGAGGCCACCTGCGAAGCTACGCGCAAGTATCGTAATCTTCAACATGGGTTTGAGACGGGCTGTTTCCAGTACCCGAACGAGATCATCGAATTTCCGGTTGTGCTGCTGAGGTGGAACGAAGACACGCATCAACTCGATACAGCTGGCGTCTTTCATTCATATGTTCGACCTACGTTTCGACCTCGGTTAACAAAGTTCTGTCGCGACTTGACAGGTGTCACGCAGTCGCAGGTTGATGCTGCGCCTACATGGACTGGTGTTGTCGAAGACTTTTTCACCATCTTGGTCAAGCACGACCTCGTCGAAGATACATCAGCAGGCAAAAGCCACCTTCACAACTTCAGGTTGCGACGTGGTGTCGCATGGATCAACCACGGCCCTGCTGATTTACGAGACTTTGTCATCAAACAATGCTGGATTTCCGGCAACTCTCGATCAAAAGATCACGGCGCACCACCTATCTTCCTACGTGGACCACTCATTGATATTCGGAAAGGCATAGCAAGCCTGTTCAAATGGGAGCAAGAGCTAAAGACCGAAGCATCACGCGGCACTTCCCGCTCAACCCCGTTTCCGGAATTTGGAGGCGAAGACGGGTTTCAGATCATCTCTCCACCCTCCACAGGTGTCAAAGAAGATGCACGCACAACCGGCCTCACACCGCACGAACAGAGCCTAGCCGGTCTACTCGATTTGCTGAACATCGGACCGTTTCAAGGTCGGCAGCATTGCGGGATGGATGATACGCGGAATATTGCTCGTTTAGCTGTGGAAGTTGCGAGGCGGATATCGCTTGCTGTCGAGGGCAAACAGGTCTTGTTGACGAAAAGCTACGAGGACAAGGATGGACGGGTGGAGGCTTCGGCTGCTGTGTTGCAGCTGGATAAGGGGACAGGAATGGCGAGAGCGAAGCAGATGGAGAAGTTGGTGTTGCGGCCGAATGTGAGGCTGGACGGGTATAGTAAGAGGTGGTTTTGGATGGGGAAGGAGGTGGGGGAGGTGAGGTGGCCGTTTGCTGCTGAGGTGGAGGAGGAGGGGTGAGGTAGGAAGGTCTTTGTCCGTCGTTCGGCCGCATCGTCTTTGAGGATGAGCATTGTCGTATCAATGGAACGTATAACTAGAGTCTCAATGCATAGATCTATAGGAAAGCTGCTCCACTCTCATGCCGTCAAGATGGAGTGTGGGATAGATGTACGAAGTGAGAAGACAGCTGCATGAGGAGCTCTAGATCGAAAAAAACGCAAAGTGTTAAATCATTTTGCACGTGATTCGACTCAGCGACCAAAAGTCAAGCTCTCAATTCCACCATCTCCAGATTTCTCAATCATCCTTCCTGATCATCATCAATCTCCTCATACCACCTTTGATCAACCCTCAACACACTTCACATAGGTGGGTCACAGCAGCATCTCCCAACTCCTGCTTCCATTCCGAATACTCTTGTGCTGACACAATCTCACGTCAACTCTTCGACTCACCACAGCAATCATGTCGGTAGCAGCAAGCGTTCTCGGCTACGCCGGATTGGGATTCCTCACACGATGCTATGCTCTTGGTTTGCAGAAGCGAAACATCTTCGAAAGTGAGTTCTACACCCACCTCCAACTCTCCAACTCACTGCCTTGTCCACTTTCTGCAGTCCATGATGCTAACCTGTTCTTTTGTTGCGGTTGCTTTAGACCTCGGAGGACACGCAATGCTGATGGGAGTTTTCGGCGGTATCGGATACTATGTTCACGGGTTGGAGGGTCGTCAGCTGGAATTGATCGCGCATAAGAAGGAGCAGATCTTGAAGAACCGCGAGAGGCTGGCTGGTGGCTCGTCGGCATCGAATGACGAGGAGTAAGAATGAAGATCGTCGAATTGTCAAGTTGTCGTTGCGGTCTCAATACGAATATATATATATCGATATCGAGGAAGGAGTCTGTGCGAAGACTAGAGATAGGAGTATGATGGCAAAGAGAGGGTAGAGCGATGTGGCTGAGATAGGCCGTGCACGAAGCGATGTGGGTGTCGTTGGTCGTGTTCAATGCTGCTGCGCGCTGGACTGGATTCAATGCTGAATGCTGTTGTACAGGCTTGATTCAGGACAGGAACAAGGCCCACCGTGGTCGCCTCTGCTCGACTCAAAGTAGGAGTGAGCGCCTACGAGAACAGAGATGAGCGCACACTCAGTTGTTCGCTCGCCAAGAATCCCGAATGTCCTACGGCTTACGGCTGCAGCTTTAGTGCTTGCACAGCAAAGTGGTCTCAGACACTTGCAGCTTTTCTGATTTCTCGCACCCTGAAGCACTTATGAGTCGCACATTGAAGCACACGACGCAAAGCAGACTGACAGACCTATTGTAAAGATCCGAAATGAGATTCAACGAGAGCTCAAAAGTGTTATCCAAAGCCTCGGCCAGCATCGGCATTCCGTTCATCGCCTTACTTGCGACCCTTGCCCTTTGCAGCCTTCTTAGCCGCGATCGGCGAACCAGCACGAGCTTCACGACCACCGACACTCATCCAATCCAAATCATCCTGACCGAAGCTGACATCTCCTGCATCCGCCTTTGCCTCACCCTTTCCACCGCTAATCGCATCGACACCCTCAAACCTCCTCCTGAACCTACCCAGACGACCGCTGTCGTCACCTGCATCTCCGCCAATCTTTCGTTCCTGACCAGGGTTCCACAGTGGGTGGTTGGTGGGATCTCGCGTCAAGCGCGTCAATCGTCGAGGCGAGGTAGTCGCAAGCTGGATCGAAGAGCCGTCGGCGAGGATGGTGGTGGAAGCGAACTTGGGCACAGGGCGGGGCAAAGGTGTTTGCGCGACAGCCGAAGGATCACGAGATGAGACGCTGGCTGAAGATGCGAATCCATTCCGCTGCTGCGGTTGGAAGCTGGTAGCCTGAGCCAGGATGCTGGAGGTGGGGCGGGTCGAGGTGGAGAAGGCGCGGATCGAGTTGAATGCAGAAGACGATGCGGTTGCCATGGACGAAGACGAAGAGGCCGATGCTGCTTGATACTGTGCGGCCATCTCGCGGCAACTCTTTCGTTCTGGCTTCTTGCCAGCTTTGAGGTCGGCGATCTGCTTGGCCCTTGCCTCTTTGATGCTGTCATTGGTGCCGAGCTCGGTGTCCTTGGTCATGCGAAGTTCTGCAGTTAAGAAGGAGATGGAAGCAGTGTGAGCTGGCTGAACGCTCCCAGACGCTGAGGGTTCCTATGAGATGTGAACTTACCATATGCCTCTCTTTCCTGTCGCCATTTGCCCTGCACAACGTTCTGACGAAGCACCGAGACGATCTCGTCGCCCATCTTGAGTCCCTCGTCGATCTTGGCGGCATCGGTTTCTTGTGCTGCGATCTTGAAGCGGCGGCGGGTCTCGTCTCTAGCGGCAACAACGGCTACAGCATCGCCGTCAAAAGTCTTGCGAGATGTGCGAAGAAGACGCTTGTAGAGGCCGATGGCCCGGTGGCGCTGCGAAGCGGTGAAGGTCATCGTTACAGGCTGCAAAGATGTCCCCTTTGTGATGCAAGAAGATGATGAGAGTCGGACGCTGTGACGAAGGGAGGCTGATGATAGGGTCGGATTGATGGTGATTTGAGTTGATGGTGTGTAAAAAGGGTTTAGCGTGAGCGGTGTGGAAGAAATGTTGCTTTGCGCCAAAAGTCGAGTCCGAAATTGCAGCCTTCGCAGCTCAAATTTCCAATCGGCCGGAAAATTGCGGGTTCCTTTCCGTTGACAAACGATGCTTCACCCACATTGCCACCCTCGACCTTCCCACACTTCATCATTTCTCACGAAAGCGATGCCGGTGCCACATACAGTGCCGCACCAAAGACTGAGAGCTGCGATGCCCTAAATCTTGCTTGCCCCACCAAGATCGTTGCAACGAAACCGGTCCGCGAGATGAAGAAGGGTCACAGCGAAAAATTGCACAGTCGCCATCACGACATGCGACCGAGATGAAGTCAAACTAGGCTGTGTGGGAGAGCAGCTTGGCTGCGCGTGTCCTTTCGCTGCTGTGTAGCTAGTATATAAGAAGGAGGCGACACTGCCCCGTCCTCCTTATCTTCCTCATTTTGCTCTCCAACACTCTTTACCCTTCCACTCATTGGGTACCATTCTTTTGCTTCTGAATTGGCTACCTAAGGTCAGACGCGACCGACATGAAGCTCCTCTCAGCCTTTGCATCGTTTTTGCTGGTGCTGCAGGTGGTCGCCGCCATGGGCTCTCACAGTCACCAGCAGCACTCTGGCTTCGTCAAGGTCAAGCGCAACGTGGCGGGCCACCCAGCGCCCGATAACAAGGCCTATCGACTCGGACCTTTCGTGAAGAGAGAAAGCCTAGAAGCGCTCCTGGGTAAGTATGAATGCCGCACATCCGTACTTAACTTGCCTTATGTTTGAAAGAAAAAAGATTCTGACGCCATAGCAAACCTTTGCTCTGATCTGTGTGAAACAGCTGCACAAAAAGCATTTACGGAGGAGCTTCAGAAAGCAAACTGGGGGGGATTACTGAAAGGTTGGTATAAAAACAGGCTCAACAATGTCAATCAAAAGATTATGGCTCATCCGGAGTATGAAGCCCTTCTCCAAAAAATGGGGGCGCAGGAACAGGCCGGGGCGGAGGAAACGGCCGCAGCGGAGGAAACGCCCAACTATTACGCCAGGATTCATGAACCTCTGACCCACGAACAGATGGAGAGAACCATTGCCTGGCACAATGACGGCCTTATTGGCCACCAAAAAGATATAAAGGAGCTGATCGAGTCCAACGAAGAACTTCAAGACAAGCTCAAGGCCGCACAAAATCGTGGGAAGTGGGCGGGGATTGGAGCCTTGACAGCTCTTGGAATAGGCGGTACGGCGGCGATTGTAGACATGGGTGATAGGGCGCAGACCCATAAGGCCCTGAACAACCATGCGGATGTCATCAACAACCTTCAGGCGGAAGTGGCGCGTCTCAAGGCTCAGAATGCTCAGATTCCCGGCACCAGCCCGGGAGGCGCTGGCTTTGGCACACCGGGAGTTCCCGCTACTAACGGTGCAGCTACTAACCGCGCAGCTACTAACGGTGCAGCTACCAACGGGGGCCTGATCGGATGAGGGCTGTCCTCCTGATCAGCAGTACAGCAGATCTGTCCACACATGTCGCCATAGTTACCTCTGGTGCCCTGACTTGTTCTCGCGATTCCGATCTTTCGATCCCTACCCTGCACAGTCGTTTCAGCATCGTTGTCTTTCGTTTCCGAATTTCTTGGTACCCATTTGTCTTGTCCCTCACGCCTTTCATCATTTCACTTGTCTCTCCACTAAAAGAGTGTATCGAGGATGCGAGACAGTGGATGAGCGTTGCTGAAATTGTTCTCAACCCCGGTGAGATCTGCAAAATTTGGCAGGGCAC
The DNA here is from genome assembly GCA_928858565.1 of Anthracocystis walkeri. Classification (NCBI taxonomy): domain Eukaryota; kingdom Fungi; phylum Basidiomycota; class Ustilaginomycetes; order Ustilaginales; family Ustilaginaceae; genus Anthracocystis; species Anthracocystis walkeri. The sequence continues at coordinate 501,906 of CAKMXV010000004.1, forward strand.
CGTCGGCAAGCTGGTTTCTAGACTGCAGATGAGGTTTGCGACACTTGTCTAGCCGCGGACACGGACGGGAAAAAAAAAAAAAAGAAAAAGCGACGAAAATCGGTTCGATTTTGTTTTTGAATTGGTTTCAAACAAACCGGGCTTAAAAAACTTGTATTTCCACGATCGCTCAATTTTTAGGGCCAGGGCGGTGAGCGGCTGGAAGTAAGCAATCTCAGTCACACACGCAGGCAGCGAGAACAATTAATTAAGCGCAATTCCGGCACCTCGACAGTGTTTCAGCAGCCAAAGCTCAGCCGAGCACACACACCTAAAGTAAGCAACACTCGTCCGACGCCTTTGCGCTTTCTCTCCACCCAAAATCGATTTGAGAATTGTTGAAGGTGGGCGGTGCACGCTTTCGCTCGCCATCAAATCGCACCATCCATTCCATTGCATTCCATTCCATTCACACTCACAATCTTTCACTCCCACACCATCATTGTCTTCCTCATCCTAAGTTCCTTTCTGCTACCTCCTTTTCTTCATACCCCCTGTTCCCGTCATCCGCAGACACAGTATCTTCTGCTTTGGCTGCTCTTGCTCGCTAGCGCATCAGTCTCGAGCTCAACACTTTCGGCGCTCCGTATATCCAGCATCCATCGACTCTCCTGCATCAGCGCTGCATAACATCCCCTGATCATTCGCATCTTTCGCCCAGCCTCGTATTGAAAAAGAGGTCTTGTCTGCTTGACGCTCGCAGATTGCTACTCAGTTGTTCGTCCCACATCGAAACGACACTCATTGAAACGTAGCTCCGACAGTGTTCTCCCAGCAAACTCAGTAGTCCCTCCTTTCTTTGTTGCAATCCCTGCTGCTCGGCATCTTCGACAATGGTCAATCCTCGAAACCCTGGCAGTCTCTCGAGAAAGATTCGCATCACCGTCGTCGCCGCCGATGGCTTGGCAAAACGCGATGTGTTTCGTCTTCCCGACCCTTTCGCCATCGTGACCGTAGATGGAGAGCAGACTCACTCAACTTCTGTCATCAAAAAGACCCTCAACCCATACTGGAACGATAGCTTCGACGTCAACGTCACCGACTCTTCCGTCATTGCCGTTCAAATCTTCGACCAGAAAAAGTTCAAGAAGCGCGACCAGGGTTTCCTCGGCGTTATCAACATCCGAGTCGCTGATGTTCTCGATCTCGAGCTTGGCGGAAAGCGTCTGCTCAACAAGGAGCTCAAAAAGTCCAACGACAACCTCGTCGTTCACGGAAAGCTCATCATTGATCTCAACACCAACGTCTCGACTCCTATCAACAACAACTCGTCTGCAGGTCCCACCAACCTCCTCGTGCCCGGAACCTCCAACGCTTCTTCGGCCTCGCTGGCCACGCCAGCTTCGTCCAGCGCCTCACGCCCCGACGTGCATCCATCCACCTCTGGCAGCGGTGCCGCTACCCCCGTTGCAGCAGCTGCCTCGTCCAACTCCATTGCCAACGGTGATTCCTCCAGCCGTCCCACATCCACCGTCGACCCTACGTCGTCCTCAACCAGCGCAAGCGCAGGTGCTGCTTCCACCGCAGCGACATCGACCGCTGCAGGCTCAAACAATGAAGCACGATCTTCTGCTGCTCCTGCAACCCCTGCCTCGCGCACCACTGGCTCGCAGGATACCCGCTCTGACGAATATGGACCCCTCCCTGCCGGCTGGGAGAGGAGGACCGATCACCTCGGCCGCACTTACTATGTCGACCACAACACACGCTCCACCACATGGACGAGGCCCTCGACCAACCCCAGTGCCAACACCGCTGCTGCTGCCAGCACTTCGGCAGCTGACCGTCAAAGGCACAGCAACCGTGCTTTGGCCGATGACTTCCTCGGCGTGAACGATGGAGATGCCTCGCGATCGTCGGCAACCGGCTCGACCATCAACAGTCCCAGTGCTGCTGCTGCCTCGGCCAACCCTCTGCCCGCCAGCTCCAGCACTACCGCCGGCAATGGCCCTCTCCCTGCAGGCTGGGAGCAGCGTCACACTCCTGAAGGTCGTCCATACTTTGTCGACCACAACACACGCACCACTACCTGGGTCGACCCGCGACGACAGCAGATCCTCCGAATCATGGGACCCAACGGCAGCAACCTCACTGTGCAGCCACAGAGTGTGTCGCAGCTCGGCCCACTTCCCAGCGGCTGGGAGATGCGTCTTACTTCCACCGCCAGAGTCTACTTTGTCGACCACAACACCAAGACCACCACCTGGGACGACCCTCGTCTGCCTTCGAGTCTCGACCAGAACGTGCCTCAGTACAAGCGTGACTTCCGTCGCAAGCTCATCTACTTCCGAAGCCAGCCTGCGCTCCGTCCCATCCCCGGTCAATGCCACATCAAGGTTCGCCGAACTCACATTTTCGAGGACTCGTATGCTGAGATCATGCGCCAGCAGCCCAATGACCTCAAGAAGCGTCTTATGATCAAGTTCGATGGCGAGGATGGCTTGGATTACGGTGGTCTGTCGCGAGAGTTCTTCTTCCTGCTCTCCCACGAGATGTTCAACCCCTTCTACTGTCTGTTCGAGTACAGTGCGCACGACAACTACACGCTGCAGATCAACCCTCACTCGGGCATCAACCCAGAGCACCTGAACTACTTCAAGTTTATCGGTCGTGTGCTTGGTCTTGCCATCTTCCACCGCCGTTTCTTGGACGCCTATTTTATCGTCTCGTTCTACAAGATGATCCTCAAAAAGAAGATCACTCTTGCCGATCTCGAGTCGGTCGATGCAGACTACCATCGCTCGCTCCAATGGATGCTGGACAACAGCATCGAGGGTATTGTCGAAGAGACATTCACTGCCGTCGAGAGCAAGTTTGGCGAGATGATCACAGTCGAGCTCAAGCCAGGTGGAGAAGACATTGAAGTGACCGACGAAAACAAGAAGGAGTACATCGATCTCATGACCGAATGGCGAATCTCGAAACGTGTCGAGGAGCAATTCAAGGCGTTCATCTCTGGATTCACCGAGCTTATTCCACAGGACTTGATCAATGTGTTTGACGAGCGCGAGTTGGAGCTGCTCATTGGTGGTATGTCCGAGATCGACGTCGACGACTGGAAGAAGTTTACCGACTATCGTGGCTTCACCGAGCAGGACCAGGTGGTGCAATGGTTCTGGCAGTGCGTCCGTGCTTGGCCTACCGAGAAGAAGTCTCGTCTGTTACAATTCGCCACGGGTACTTCGAGGATTCCTGTCAACGGCTTCAAAGATCTTCAAGGTTCCGATGGACCTCGACGCTTCACCATTGAAAAGTCGGGAGATGTCAACCAGCTTCCCAAGTCACATACCTGTTTCAACCGTATCGACTTGCCTCCTTACCCTTCGTTTGAGACGCTCGAGAGCAAGCTGGCTCTGGCTATCGAAGAAGGTATGGGCTTCGGAAACGAGTGAAGTTGTCGCAAGTCTCTTTCTTTTCATCATCCCATGTACATGTCTTTGGTTTGTTTGTTGGTTTCTCTTGTCAAAGTTTTGTTGGTCGGACCTTTGTTTGCTTGTTTTTTTGAAATGTTATGCAGTTTAGTTTTGCGCTTCGCTGTGTGCTGAGGGAGTGATGTTGAGAGATCCAAGTGTCCGTTGAAAAAGTCAATTAGTTAAAGTGCTTGTCAAAAATCCTCGCGCGGAAAGAAGGCTCACAAAATCATCATTCATCTTCAGATCACTTTCGCCCGTACTCTTCAGGATGGTATAAGTATGCATATTGTTGCTTCTAGTGTGCGAACATTTAGACCCTCGACTCGTCCTCCGTCTCAGCCTCCGACTCATCATCTGTCCTAACCTGTCTATACCCGTCTCTGAACGGACTGCACCAACCGGGCGGACTAACAATGCCGTTGAACAAGAACGTTCCGTACACCAACAGCACAAAGCCCAACACCTGCAAACTTCCCGAGGTCAACTTGAACGTCTCCCAACCCAATGTCAAACTGACCACCCAGATGCCCAACGTCCTACACGTGTCGATCGTACTTCTTGCGGTCGCTGAAACGTTTCTTGTAACGCTTAGACCGAAAAAGTTGAAAAATGCGATGGTGAAACAGATCGCGATCGACGAAAGCAAAACCGTGGGGACAGAAATGATCTGATAAAACCCAGCAGACATGTCAAAGTATCCTCCCCTTCCTTCTTCAGTCCGACCGTAAAAGTAATGCAACAACGGCATAGCGATCAACGTCGTAAGCGCTCCAAACATGCCTTCGTAACCCACGGCGAGCAACGGCTCGACCGAGTACCTCGACATGATCTTTTCCTCCAACACAAACTGCGAAGCGGTAAACAGCTGAGCAAACAAAATCAACAACACCCCCAACAACGCCTGCGCACCCTCCCCAATCTCATCATCCTCCTCCAACCCGTTCGCCTCGGGAGCTTTAAACACCGTCCCCGATAAACCTACGACCGAAACGCCCATCATGACAGTTACCAAACTCAACCATTGAAAGAGGAACAAATGCCTTCTCAAAAATATCACCGAAAACACCCCCACCCATAGCACCAATGCACCCCTCGTCATCTGATAGATACTAACGGGAGTAAACAACAATCCAACGTTCATCAACGTCGTTCCGCAAATATCGCAGAGCGCAGGCATGAAGAACAACCCGATCGCTCTACCCGACATTGTTTCCCCCTTGAACGCTCCCACTTCATCGGCGTGAACCGCATTGATGTAACTGGAATCGTTGATGTCGGTGAAATCCGAATCTCCGAGCTCTCCAGGTTGGACTGCGCGCGAGGCGATCTCGAACGGCGGTGCAGGAACCGATGGATCCGTAGGAGCGTGTGTTGCACCGGTATGAACTCGACCTCGCGTAGCTTCGTACGTCGATACAGCCGACACTCCACGCTGTCTGGAACTCGGATCGCTATCGAAAATGATCCCGGAATCCGGTGGTGCTTGTTGCTGCAACAGTGGCTTCTTAACCGCCGCATCTGCCCCGTCACTACCGCTTAGACGAGCGTACAGCATCCGAAACAGCACGGGGAGCAAACACAAGCATTCACCCAAAAACATCTGCAACGTCTGCCAGACGGGTTGCGAGAATTCCTGATGCTTCGAAACGTCCGGTGAATCGCAGTTGGCTACACACTGCATATCTTGATACTTGTTGAGCAGCGAATTGCCAATACCGGTGATGAGCATGCCGACGACGAACATGGGTACGAGGGAGCGTGTTGTGAGCATCTTGGGCGATATTCTTGAGGAGTGAGGATCGGTTGAAGCCTGCGCAGCGACTCGGTCGTCGTTGGACGATTCTGTAGGGTCAGTTAAAGTGGATTCGTCCTTCGAAGTGTGAAGGTGGCGAGATCGCTGTTGACCGAGAACGGTAGAGGGGTGCGCCTGAGTAGCAGAAAGCGCTACCAGCTCAATGTCGTGTGAAGTGCGGGTCGTGATGGTCTTTAGGTCTTGTCTCTCTCTGCTTGAAATGTGTGTGTGTGTGTGGGTTGTGTATGATCCGAGTTGCGTCTAGAAATGCTATGTTGGGATTAGTTGCAGGGGTATCTGTTGCACAAATCGCCTCGAATGGATGTATCGCGCGTTGAAGTAGCTGTGTTCGATGGTGGTGATGGAGACGAAGCAGGTTGGTGGGACAGAGAGATAGACGACGTTAATGACACTGTGTGTCGGTTGGACGTGGGCCGAGGGAGATAAGCACCAGCTACTGTAGCTGCGTAACTGCAGTGGAGGAGTCAGCGCGTTGGTAATCCGCTCAGAAAGCAGACCCTGAGTTTTTAGACGTTGATGATTGGCAGATGCATGCAGCGGCGTCAGGCCTGTCCGAACAACTCTCTGCAGAAGCGTCACAGATGCAAAACTCCGCTTCATGCTTGACTCAGGAAAATCGCTCGTCTGACTCGGTGTCTGCCCTGGACCAAAACCCCCTTTTCAGCCAATTCAAAAATTGCCTCAATCTGCGTGGGACGCGTTCGGACCTCCAATCAGCCACTTTCAGGGTCGGCCTTGAAGCTCAGACCGTGGTGACCTGCCGGTCAAGTTAGCGGCTGTCCCTCCCACAACTCTCTCGCACGTGTAAATCGCAAAGACCCTGGCAAAACGGATCCGAATATCGATGCTCAGCTTTCGAGGTTTTAGAAAAGCTTCCCTCCTCCTTTGCATCCATCCACCTTATCCACCTCGACCCACCATCCATCCAAACACCTACGTGACAGTCTGGGCAATGGGCCAGCATCTGTCCACCATTCACTTACCACAATCATGGTCGTGATCGACTTTGACATGGCCGCAACAGGAGGCAACTCCAACGCCACTTTTTCCGACTCGCCTTTCTTCTACGACCGTTCCGATGCCAACGGTGCCGGTCAAGCCATTTACAAGGATGCCCATCACGTTCAACCTCATTCAAATCCACGCGTTAGCTACTACCACCCTGCAGGAGTTGGAGATTTCCACTATGGCGAACGTCATCCGATGAAACCTGCTCGTCTTACTTTGACCAACCGTCTCGTCCTAGCGTACGGTCTGCATAAGCATATGAGCGTCTTCACTCCGAGAGAAGCGACAAAGGAAGAACTCGAAATGTTTCACGATAGCGACTATGTCGATTTCCTAGCCAACGTCACGCCGTCTACACCGCCCTCGGCAGCCTTCACCAAGTTCAACTTTGCCGACGACTGCCCCGTTTTCGATGGCATGTACGACTTCTGCAAAGCCTACTCCGGTGCTTCCTTAGCAGGTGCGCGAAGGTTGGCTGCTGGCGAAACGGATATTGCGATCAACTGGTCTGGTGGGTTGCATCATGCAAAGAAGTTCGAAGCGTCTGGGTTTTGCTACGTCAACGATATAGTCCTGGGGATTATTGAGTTGCTCCGATATCATCCGAGGGTGTTGTATATCGATATCGATATACATCACGGTGACGGTGTACAGGAGGCTTTTTACAATTCGAACCGCGTTATGACGGTTTCGTTCCACAAGTATGGGAACGATTTCTTCCCCTGTACCGGGAACATCGATGAGATTGGTACCGGGTTGGGGAAGCATTTCTGTCTCAATGTGCCGCTTCAAGATGGTATCGATGATTCAGGCTATGTTGCATTGTTCAAGAGCGTCATGGAGCCGTGTATTACAACCTTTAGGCCGAGTTCGATCGTGTTACAGTGCGGAGCGGATTCGTTAGGTCTAGATAGGTTAGGATGTTTCAACCTCAGCATTGCGGCTCACGGAGAGTGCGTACAGTTTATCAAGTCTTTTGGTCTGCCGTTGCTCGTGCTGGGAGGGGGAGGGTATACGATTAGGAACGTTGCGAGGTGTTGGGCGTACGAAACGTCGGTGTTGACGGGGTGCTCTATACCAGATACGCTACCGAGCACGCCGTACATGGAGTTCTTTGCCCCCTCTTACCGGTTGCACGAGCCGACCCAGGCGGGGAGAGTGGAGAATCAAAATTCGAAAGCGAGTCTCGAGAAGATCCGCGTACAGATCTTGGAACAGCTACGATACTTGCACGGAGCACCCAGTGTTCAGATGCAGGAGTTGCCGCCTGACTTGGCGGGAGCGTGGGTGGAGGAAGAAGTTAAACCCTAGACGAAGTAGATACCCCTTTTTGTACTTGTATTCATCTCTCTCTGTACTTTTACGCACACAATTACACTCGGAGAAAAAACTATCGCATTACCTCTGCTCTACGACTGCGACCAATCCGTCTGATCCTGAACACTCTCCCCATTCACTTCGAATGCGATCCTCAACCTCAACCTAACAGGCGCACCGGCAGGGACCATAACTCGAAGCGCCTGAGTCTCCGTAGATCCAGGTTGGACCGTGGGGTTGGAGATGGCTTGCATCTGCAGCTTGTGCGTTTTGGGAACGGCGGCTTGGAAGTTGACCGAGGAGATGGGGACGGTGGATGTGAAGCGCGCGGTGATGTTGACAATGTCGGGACGGGCTGGGTTGGTGGTGGGTGTGAGGGTGATGGTTAGGCCGTGTTTGGTGTATACTGTGTGCGATTTGGTGGACGGTGTGGGTGCAGGGGCGGGGGCGGGGGCTGGAGCAGTGGGTGCGGGAGTTGGAGCAGGAGAGGTGGCAGTCGTGGATGCGGACGAGCTGTCGAGGCCTCCGAGAAGATCCAAACCGCCAAAGGCTGAACCCGCACCACCACCAGCCGCCGGCGCAGCAGCCTGTTGCGGCGCAGTCGTACTTCCACTGTCTCCAAACAGCCCCAGAATATCATTAACCGAGCTCTTCGTCTTCTGCCCTGCCGTCGCTGCCGGCGTCGCCGCCGCCACCGCTGGTGCACCACCAGCATCACCACCACCAAAGATATCAGCCAACAAATCATGCGTACTCTGCTGAGTCGCCCCACCCCCACTCGCAGCCACCCCTCCGCTCGAAACAGGCATCTCATCACCCATCAAATCCAACAACGCATCCTTATCCGTTCTCGTCGACCCTACCGGCTTGGCCTCGCTCACCGTACCCAACACCGTCTGCTTGATCTCCGGTGGAGGCATACTCTCCAACACTCCCTCTCGAATATCGCTCCTCTTCAACAGCGTCGCAAACTCCACACTCCTCTGCTGGATCTCGACCTCGACGCTGCTCTCAAAGCTTCCGATGATCTGCTCGATGCGCGACTGCTGCGATGCGTCCGAGAGACGGGTGTGAAGCTTGGCTAGCGATGTGAGTACGAATTGACGAATGAGACCGTTGACGTAGGGGCTGTCGAGGACCGAAGAGAGCAGATCGACGACGTCCTTTGGCTGTACCTCTCGGACCAGCTCTTCGTCTTCAAAGTTGCCTCCTTGGATGAGGACGTCTCCAAACTCGCCAATGACCCAAACGGCTGCGAGCGTGAGGCTCTCTTGCGAAAAGTCCTGGTGAAGAGCAGAGAAGAGCTTCTGCACCGTGTACGCTTGCAACTCCGGAGTGTGGCAAACAAGACGAATGAACGCCGAGAGGATCTCTTCACGCACATAGTTGCCGGCCAACTTGAGCACGCGCAGCACCGTATCAATATGCCATCGCTTGTTGGGGGCGAACTTCTCGGCAGCGAGGCAGATCTGCGTGGTCATACCCAGCTTGAACTCGTTATCAGCCACTTCCAGGAACGACAACAGCTCCCGCGTGAGAACACGAACATTGCTCTCGTTGATAAGCGCATAGCTGAGCTCAAGCGCACGACGTCGGATCGAGATATCTCCATCGCGAAGACAGTCGAGGATGATGTTACGGTGGCGCTGCACAGCATTGGTATCCATGGATACGACCTTGCTGAGCGTGTTGAGCGCGACGTAGCGGATATTGTTGTCGCGGTTGCTCAAGAATTTACCCAGGATGTTGATCGCCATGACACGCAAGCCGTTGTCTGCGTCGATCTCGAGGATGGTGAGCACCGTCTCGTAGAGGATACTGTTGCCGACGTTCTTGCTTGCTTCCGTGTTGGTCGCGACTTGAGCCAGAATGTCGTTCATCGCCTCGGAGGCCTGAGCGTTTTCTTTGCCGAGAATGCGCAGCAGACGCAAGATCTTGACCTGAAGGAAGGGATCCGTGATACCGGAGACGTCGTGTTCGGGCGAGTATCCGGTGGTGACGAGCGACTTGAGGTGCTGGACAAGCAGCGGTACGGCACGTCTGTACTGTTGCAGTGCCTCGTCATCCTGACGACAAATCTCGATAGCCAGCGTCACAGCGCAGAGCAGCACGCCGTGGTTCTTGTCTGAGAGCAGCTGCTTGGTGCGGTCGACAAAGTGATCAATGAGATCTGGCACCTTGCGGACGATTCGCATGGCGCAGATGGCGGCTTTACGACGGATGTAAGTGTTGCTGCTACCCATGAGCTTTTCGATTTCGTTACAAAGATCCCTCGACATTTCCTCCGAGGCAATGTTGGCAAAAGTGCAAAGCGCAAGGCCGCAGACATACATGTTGGAGTGCTCCATGTCGTTCTTGAGACCGTTGGTGACCAGCGTCAGTACCTCCGTGTTCTCGTCGAGCAGAAGCATGATACCCAAGTATCCGAGACGTTTGTCTGTGAATCGCGGCGTAGCAACGAGCTTGAGGCACTCGATCTGACCAAAGTGTGCAGGATAGCCGAGCATGTGAATGTAGAGCAACTTGGCGATGTTGTTGTGACGTGCAAAGGGATCTTCGTCCTTGAAGGCTGTTCGGATCGAGGCTGATTCCTTTTGGATAAGCGATCGCTCGTCGGCTAGCGTTTTGCAAGATCGAATGGCTTTGATGAGCGCCTTGAGGTTATACAGACCCGCGCTGGCCATGAGACCGCCGAGGCGCGGGTCGAGCGCAGCCACCTGCTGCTGCTTCTGGAAGAAGGTAGACATTGTGAATTATCGATGGTGACCAATGCCGTGGGATGAGGTTGGGTGGAGTGAGGAGCCCACGAGAGCAGACGCTCTTTGTCGCAGCTAAGCAGATCACTGACTGATCTGAACCGCGCGGACTGTGGTGTCAAAGGTGCTCGGCCTTGGTATGCGCAGTGCTTGCCACCTGATCGATCGGTTCCGGAGGTTGCAGCTGTACGCAAAAGGCGCGATATGGGACCAAGGGGTGGAGTATCGATGTGGTCGGTGTTGGTTGAGATGGAAAACGCGCGTGTTTGTGTCAGTGCCAGATTCAGAAGAGTGTTGCCGTCGGTCTCGGGCCAGCTGTCATTCTCACTGCTCTCTCGGTCGTGACGCACAGCTCGAATTTCGAGACTTGGTCAGAGCGTCATTTTTGCAATTAATCTTCACTCGCAACCCACACACGCTCATGAGACCAACAGACTTCGACACTCCTCATACATCGTCTTAGCAAGAGACATTTGCTTTCCGCCACTGCATATTGGCTGTGCGCATCGTCTCAGAGGTGTCGCTGAGGTTAAACAGCATAAAAAAGGAATGATCGAAAGATGGATCCTGGCCCAAAAGTACAAAAAGAAATGCGGTCTGGAGGAATCGAACATCCGTCTGCTCGGCTCAGATTCATCAGCCACGAATGACCAAATCCACAACGAGCTGTACTAGACCACTATACTAAGACCGCCGATCTGAACATCGGGGACGATGGTTGCATATATATTCGCTGGCTACTTCAAAGGTCAAGTCTTGTCACGAACCAGTCCTGCTTTGTGGTGCAGGATAGTCGACCTGCCTTTCGTGGTCACTACAGTCGTTTCTAGAGCTGCAACGCTGGCGTACCTCTTTAGTCGGGCTGCATCTGAGACACACAGTGACAGCGCCTCTGGATCTTCGTATCCCACTCGAACGCTCGTCACACGATTCTGGAAGGGTCGGACTCAACCTTTCTCAGGCTCGATTGGAAGCAGCGCTCACTCAAATCGCAACTCCTCAAATACAATCTCAAAAACGTTCACACAATCGATGCTATGGGGTCATTGTACAGATTCGAATTTTGTAAGAGAAGCGAGCGAGCGTGCATAGACATGATAAACAGAAGACGGCTGCGCTAGACGCAAGAAGCTCTCTCGAGTGTGATAGTGTGTGTGTGGTGGGTAAGCTATGGTCTCGAGCTACTGTACAACAGATAGTCGACGACCAAGGAGGGTGAAAGTGGAACGAGCAACATCCCAAGCCGTCTCTCGAGACATCAACTCTAATGGGACAGCGAATGGATCATCTCGTTCGCTAGTCCCGTCTTTTTGTGTGTGTGTAAGATGCAGTGAAAGTGGGAACCAGAAAAAGATGCTAGGCAGATGCAGAAGGGTAGTAAAACAAAAGAAACGCCGGATCAGACAAAGGGCGAATCTCCAACTGTTTAGGCCTGGACCTTCTTGGCCGACTTGCGGGCAGCCTTGTGGGCGGCAACCTCCTGCTTCTTCTCGGCAACACGCTTGGCAAGAATCTGCTCGTACTCCTCCTTCTGGATCTTCTGGGCCTCTGCCTTGCGGATCTTGAGCGAGCGCAGGTGACGCTTGCGCTGGAGACGCTGGGCGGTCACAAGACGCTGGATCTTGGGGGCCTTGGTGTATGGCTTGGCACCCTCCTTCTTGGAGACAACCTCGCGGCGGACAACAAACTGACGAACGTCATCCTCCTTGGACAAGTTGAAGAACTTGCGGATGTGGTTGGCACGCTTGGGACCGAGACGCTTGGGGACGGTCGACTCGGCGTCGGTGAGACCGGGGATCTCCTTCTCGCCCTGCTTGACGACGATGAGGTGGAGAGCCTGAATATCGGGGCCGACGATGCAACCGCGGACGGACTTGCGCTTGCGCTCACCGGTGCGGCGGGGGCGGTAGCACGAGTCGCCCTTGGAGAGGAGGAGGCGAACACGGTTGGGGAGGAGGACGCCCTGCTTCATGGGGAAACCCTGCTTGTCGTTACCACCGCCGATGCGGAGAACGTAGCCCTTCCACTCCTCGCCGAGCGAGTCGACCTCGACGTCCTGCGACATGCGCTTCTCGTAGAAGCATCGAACAAGACGCTCATCCTGGATGTCGAAAGACTTCTGGGCACCCGTGGCCGGGTTAGCAACGTTGAGCTTCATCTGTGAGTGGTGGAAAAAGGAATGCGAACGGTGAGTATGTTGATTCTGACGAGATGCAAGCGAGCCTGCGGACGGGCGCTACAAAGACGGCACAGCGCAGTTGGTAGAGAGACACAGCACGCCGATGACAGAAGTTGGGAGCAGAGCGACTGCTGGAGGTTGGGGTGGCTATGCAATCTGAATGAAGCGTTCCGTTATGCGAGCTTCGCTGTTCGACTCTTTTGCATCCATTCGAGGGATGGTCGAGTGCTCGTAGAATAGAGTGACGCGAACGAACATTGGTGCTGGCGGCATATTGGAAGATGCTACTTAGGGAACTCCTCGGTGTCGACATTGTGCGGGCTGGATGACTTGTGGCGTCGCCTTACTTGCTCCATATCATGCAGCGTTATCCTGTCTCCCTTGTGATCCCAACCATAAACCAAGCATGACGAAAGTATTCCGGATTCGATATCCCTGCTTCCTTTGTTGGTCCCCTCACTGACGACGTCTCGAGCCCTACAAAGCTCGCATCGACGAGCGCATTGTTCTGCAGTAGGGCATTGGTCGACACAAGGTGCTATGGTGTCTGCTCCATCAAAGATTTCGTTGCTACAAGGTGTGTTTTTGCATGCTGATGTGTGCAATATGCTGATGCGATGTTGTCGAGGAATGCTGTCTGCTGGTCATGGGTTGCTGTTTTGTGTGCTGTGTTTCTGCGAATACGTGCTGATGCCGTCGAATGTGTGCTGATATCGAACACCTACCTTGAGGGATAGTTGATATGATGAGGTGAGAAGTCAGAGAGGATCGTGAGCAAACTCGAATCGCAAAGTCGACTGGCTGCTGGCTCGTCTGCGTGTGTGGGTGTGGGTGTTGGCTGACAGTCACTCTGTTGCGTTCTTGCGTTCTTCGTTGGGCCTCGAGCGTGCTCGACCTGCGTCCTCAGACAGCAGCTGGACAGCTACTCACACAGCAGTCTCACACTCACGTTGTCGAGAGCCTTGCGAAAAGCACTTGAAATTGAGGAGGACACGAATTTTCAAAAGTCAGACTTTTGTATTCAATCATGCTCGGCCGGAGTCACGTGCCAGTAATTTTCTATTCACGCGATGGTCAAGATGAGATGGGAGTTGAACGTTTGGAAGAGTTGGATTTTGGCTCGGTGAGGTTGGAAGCACAGCGTGGATAGCGAGGCTTTGCTGCTCTGCTGCTGCTGTTGGGTCTCTAGTGATTTTGGCCAACGCGAGAGTGCAGCCTTGAGTCGGCACCGCGGACACGGCCAAGCAAGTCTGGCATGGTCAGATGTGCTTGCTCGCCATCAATCCTTCTCTCTTACCTCTAGGAATTTAGTCCACCGTCGCCATCCTCAAGATCAAGAACATTTAGGTACGTTTCCCATCGCAGCATTGGCACCTTCGCAACCGTCGCATCGTCCCAGAGGAACCGTTTGACTGACCAGTCCTCACACAACTTTGCATTGTACAGGTATGTACGCATGAACAAGGATTGTCTCTTTTGGAGGAAAGCATTTCGACATCAGCTGAGGATAAAGCCGATCTCGCAGGTACTGTCATGATGGCTTTGGAGAAGTTCGACATGGATACAGATCAGTTGAATAGCAGTCGCGACGTTGGTTGATCATGCAGCACTCGACCGACCAGTATTGAAGTACACATACCACCAATCATGGCATTTGCAGCAGCATCGAGTCCAGCACACCGACATACTCGATAATCAGCACGCACTACCATCTCTTGCACCAGCCGACCGACCGTCTTCAGCACGCATTTCGGCATTGCAACTGCGAAAACATACGACACTGCATGATCATTCCGACTTGGCTGGCTTGATACACGTATGGCAGAGGGAAACAAGTCACAGGTGCTCGTGGAACGCTCCGTGAAGGATGCGTGAAGCGAGGCGACCTAAGGGAAAAAAAGGGACGATCCGTAGAACGAGCTTCATGTTGGTCTAGTGCTGACTGTTTGCTGTCTTTCTGTCCGACTTTCCACCACATTTCTGTTTCGCATCCGACTCTTTCGCATCATCACCACCACTTTCGACACACCATCAACTTTGACCATCTCCAGCCAAAATGGGTCGCATGCACTGTAAGTGTTCACCATCATTCGGCGAGCACTCTATCTATCAGCACCCTTGAATCACTCTTGTCATCATCATGGTCCAATCTTGCATCGAAGGCAGTCACACGTCACCTGGGGTTCAGATTGACACCCGTTTGATCTGGCCACACTGCCATTTCGAAATTGGTCGGGGTCCCCCATACGCTCTGCACTGTCGTCTTGCTGCCGCTTTGCGATCACGAACGCATGAACAAGGATCCAAGGTTGTTGATACAAAGAGTCAGCTCGTCCGGATATCACATTAGCACCACCTCTTGTCCCGATATCAGGAAAACTGACCACTCTCGTCCATCGCATCCACACACCTGCATCGACATTCATCTCCAACAGCCAAGGGAAAGGGTATCTCCGCCTCGGCTCTGCCTTACCGCCGCACTCCCCCCTCGTGGCTCAAGACCACCCCCGAGGAGGTCGTTGAGCAGATCACCAAGCTTGCCCGTAAGGGTATGACCCCTTCGCAGATCGGTGTTCAACTCCGTGACTCGCAGGGTATCGCTCAGGTCCGTTTCGTTACCGGTAACAAGATCCTCCGTATCCTCAAGTCGCAGGGTCTTGCTCCTCAGATCCCCGAGGACCTTTACCACCTCATCAAGAAGGCCGTCTCGGTCCGCAAGCACTTGGAGCGCAACCGCAAGGACATGGACTCCAAGTTCCGCCTCATTCTCATCGAGTCGCGTATCCACCGTCTTGCCCGTTACTACAAGACCAAGGGTGCCGTCGCTCCTACCTTCAAGTACGAGGCTGCTACCGCTTCCACTCTTGTTGCTTAAGCGTCTCTTTGCATTTGTACTATGTTTTCTTTGCGCTGGACAGTTTGACATGCGAGTGCACAATAGGGTGCCTCGTATGATTGAGCTCCAATTTTCATTCACCACCCAAAAATAGCAACCCAAGTCCTGGCTGTTTTGTTCTAGAAACACAGGCAATTTCCTTCTCTGCAAAACTGACGTGCGATGCGGAATGTGTCTTGAGATTGCATTTGGAACCAAGATGAGATGCTGAGCTGGATAAGACGTCAAGAAGCTATGAGTGCGAACAGGAGGCGAAACGAACAACATGCATGCGACAAAGAACAAATATGAACAAAGGACCAACAGAGCCAAAAACAAAAATCTATGATCAACCAAGAATACCGATACTATCCGAATACGTCGGAAGGGCTTGTGTAGGATGAGCCGTGATCGTAGCCGCACGACGACGGCTTCGAACGACAGCAGCTGCGTGTTCGCGATCGATCAATCCTAAAGCAAGTTGTTCGGTCAACTCGTCTTCTTCGTCCACGTCGGCGTCGTCTGGGATGGGGTCGAGGGAGGGTACTTCGAGTGCTGAGTCGGAAGACGAGCTGGAGTCGCTCATGGTCGAAGCTGCCGAAAGTACGAGTGATTCGTTCTCGACAGCAGCGGTGGCGGGAGCGTTACGCGGGGTGAGATTCGTAAGCGCAGTAAGGTCCAACGAGCGTCTCAGGGGTGTACGAGCCAACGGTGTTGCTTGAGCCGAGTAATCTTCTTCGTCTTCCTCTTCTACCTCTGCTGCAACAGCAGTCGCACCAGGACGCATCCTCGCAACGCCCTCCACCAACCTCTCCTCATCCTCGTCCAGCACATCCACAACCGACAGCGCATCTTCGTCCAACTGCTCCGCCGTCGACTGCTGACGTGTGAAATCCACCGTATCCGGATTCGCCGCCACATGCACCGGAGGCGTTTCCATCACCAAATGCTCCTCACCCTCTACAGGGAGCGAAACTTTCACCCTCAATCTGTACTCGACCCTCAACGCTTTGAAGGAGAAACTTGGAACTACTAGCCTCAACTCCGGCTCCTGAATCAACTTTTGTTTCAACGGAGCAGACGATCCGGCTTTGATCATCTTTTCGTATCGTCCGATGGCGAAGTTGCCGGTGTAGATCTGCCTGGCTTGGCCCTGTTCGTAGAACGGTGGAAGGTGGTCATCAGCTTGACGATCGATGTTGACGATTCGGATGCGTTCAGACCACGAATGGGGCCCGCTGAAGCTTGCCAGATTGTCGGGGTCTTCTTTTTCGATCACGAGGGTTCCGAGACGGGAGTAGGTCATGACGGAGCGAACGAGGCCGAGTTCGACGTTGGGAACGTACGATCCGACCAGATGCTGCGGCATACGGAGCTCCAAACTGAACGGGATTTTGGTCTCCATATACAACGCAGCCATAGCTGGGACTGAGAGGATGGCTTCAAACGTTCCTCTACCTCCTGGCAACGTACTTTCCAACGAATGCGTCAACCAGCCTTTCATACGCCCGTCAACACCCTCCTTGACGTTGATATAACTCTTTCGTCGACAGCCCGGCAGCGCAGGCCTCGAAATCGACCTAGCGATAGTGCTAGGCCCAAACGCAGGTGGAGCTTCCAGATCGAGAGCACCGAACACTTCCTGCGTTCTTCGGAAGCCACCCAAATCGCTCGCCCAAGAATCTTCGTCCACCGTCTCCTCCTCCTGTCCGCCCTCCCCTTCCTCCGAATGCACCGAAGCTGTATCGCTCGACGCTCCCGCACCTCGATCCGCCGAAGCAGCCCTTTCACCCCTCGACGTCACCCGTCTAGCCCTAATCGGCTCCAACGTCGGTACAGCCAACCCCGCCGTCCTGGGCGGATAGGGTTCCACCGCAAACGCCAGAATAATCCTCTCCCCCCTCTTATGCGGCAACAAGACAGAACCGAATCTCTGCCTACTAACAATGATATCGATCTCGTACTTGATCCTCGCCATCGGTCGTAATTTCTGACCATGCAACTTTTCTTTAACCTGCCCAAACAACTGATTCGGTTTCGGCGGAGCATACCTCGTCTCCATATCGATACTCGGCGGCAAGTCGATATACTGTTTACCCCTCTTGAACGATTTTTTCAGTTTACTGTCCAACATGTCCAATGCGGAAGCATGCAGTTTCAACGGCAGCACAAAGCTAAAAGGAACCGCAAGGTTGTTCCTCCTGCCATGGTCTACTAAACCCGTCTGTTCCAATTCAAACGCTCCCCGTTCCAAATCCGCTTTGGTAGCCAGCGTCTTTTGTTCCGAAAAGAACAACAACTGTCGTCTAGCAATACCATGTTCATTATCCATCGAGTAGTAACTTGAATCGCCTACGCCAAACACACTCGTCTCCAAATCTCCCCTGATCCTCGCTTTGATTCCCGTAATAATCCCTCGTTCGGGATCGTTACGAAGCAAGTGTACTGCTCCTTTGATCTCATCACCCGGTCGATAGGTTTTGTAATCCAAAGAATCGGAAGGACCTTCGAGGAAAGCGATGGTTTGACAGGCGTGCTTTTCAGGAGTCGAAGATAGAGGTTTGACTTTACCGTTGACGTCGATGCGAGCAGCGTAGCCACGATTGATGGTGCTGGAGGTGGAGAATCCGGTGCTGTCGGTGAGGATCGATGCTCGACAGCTGTCGATGGTGGTGATGCGAGCCAAGGGTGGTCCTGCTTGAAGGGGTTGGGAACGTAATCGAGCGGGAAGGGTGGCGTTGTTGGGTAGCGTTGCGAGGTTTTCGCGAGTTAGAGGGCCGGTGTTGTTCGATAGACCATTGGAAGAAGGTCCGACGGACATGGTTCCATCAAACGCACGCATCAAGGATGCACTGCTGGAGAGAGAAGCGGGCTGACCAGCACTTCCCAAAGTAGAGCGCCAAGCATCGGAACTGGAAGCAGTGCTAACCACCGCCATCGTTGAGATCGTTCGGTTTGGTTGATCGATTCTCTTCAGATGTTTGATGTGGTGTCGATCATAGCGTGGGGATTTGTGGGGAAGAGAGAAAGGGACGTCAGGATATATCGAGGGAGGAGGGAGAGGAAGAGGCAGTGTGCAATCTGCATAGACGCATTGACCCTCCGAGAACAAGTGCAGGTCTGGTAGCTAACTTTACACTGCGATAAGACAGGCTGACACACACACAGAGTGCTAAACGAGCTTAGAATCGAATCGAAGCTCGAGCTCGGGCCGACACTTTGGTGCACAGCAATACGCAAAGGGATATTCCCGGATCCACCTTCCCTAATCCGATAAGAGAAGCTTTTTGCTCACACGGAATATGTCGTAATCGGCTCTTCCGCCTCTTTGGGTAGGCGCAAAATAGAAACCCGCTCGCCAACGGAAGCAAAGGCACCAACCGAATTCACAAGATTTTCCCAAGATTTCGCGGGATAGGAAAGAGCGCGGGGACTCCAAAAAAAGAGCTCAGTTCCTTGCAGGTCTCACAAGCCTATACAGCTCCACGCACCGCTTTTGCGGGGACCCAAAAAAAAAAAAAAAAAAGCTCTAAAAGTCCACCATCGGACCGGCAACCTTTTTTTTTTTTTTTTTTTTTTCCCTCCTTTTCCCACCTCACTATCGCTGACCTTCTTTTCATGTGACCCAGCTCTGATCAGAGGCGTAAGATTGTCGTGTTTGTCATCACCTTTCATCTGCTGCTATTGAATGGACGATCAATGACGAGGGTTGGTGGATGTCACGAGGCTGTGCCTGCAAACTGGGTTCTCGCTGGCTGCAAGGTTCTTCACTCATGCATGAAGTGGCCCCGGAGGAGAGATCCGTGTCTCACGCATAGGCTCAAAAAAAAAGGTAAGATCTCCAGCTTTTTCGTGACACGGGCCGACCTTCCCGAAATTTTCATACAGGATCGTGTTCCGAACAATCATACTCTGCTTCATGATGAGCTGGCTGCTCGGGTCTGCGATCCGGAACTCTCAAAGTCACAAGGCCTATCAGATGACAACGGTCGCTAGAAAACGCTCGAAAGAGGACAAACTGATTCGGCCGTGACATTGCGAAGGAGGACATTTGGTGACTTGCGAGAGATCCTTACATACTAGATTGATTCAAGAAGCATACTTCTCCTTGCCCACAATCCTAACCCGATCGGACTTGAGGAAATCGCTGATCCGGTTGCAGCCAAACACCGATACCTTCTTCAAGCTGGTCAAGTTTCGACAGATCTTGTCCAGACTGTCGTCGTCCACTGCTCGTACAAACGACAGATCGAGCAACTCCAATTTAGGCAAGTTCTTGGCTTTGGCGAGCACCTCGAGTCCCTTGTCCGTGATCCCGTCGACCGAGTTGAGCGACAGCTCCACCAGGTCAGGGCCCGAGTGTGTCAGCATGGGTTCCATCAGGCTATCGTCGAGTTTGAGCATTCGGTCTAGATGCAAATACGAGATGCCGGGCACCTTCTTCTCAGCCCATGTCGCAAACATGTCAGCCATCGTCTTTGCTTCGAGCTTCTCGCAGCCGATCAAACGCAGTGTCTTGAGTTTGTGACAGTGCGGCATGATGGCCTCCGTGACGATACGGTCGGTCAGATCGATATTCTTCGAGACGTCCAGATGCACCAGGTTCTTGCCCACGGCTTTGAGCAGGCTGACCACCTCGTCATCTTCGAGCGACTTGGGTGGGATACCGGGCGCTGACACACCAGGATCAGATACATCGAGATACGTGAGCTGTTCTCCGTAGCTTTCGAGCGGCTGCAGCATCGTCTTGTCCAGCGGGCCGATCTGCGCCAAGCCGAGCTCGCGAAGATTTGGGCAGTGCTTGACCATGGCTTCAGCGCAAGACAGATCAAAGCGAGGCGATTCACGGATCTTGAAGCTCTCGAGCCTAGTGCCAAGAGCCTCAAAGAAGCGGTGCCAAGCCTCCTTTCGCACCAAGAAGGGTCCGTAGAGCTCAACGCTCTTGAGTTTGGGGAGTTTCTTCGCCCATGCGTCGATTGCATCATTGTCCAACATACCGCAGAGCTGCAAATTGATGTGCTCGAGGTTGGGTGCAAATGTGGCAATGCTCTGCAGCGATTCGCTGTCCAGCTTGCTGCAATCGTACAGCGAGAGCGTCGTGATGGATGGAGACAGGAACAACTGCAGCGTCCTCGGGTTGAGACTGCGATTCTTGGAGATCGACTTGCTGATGGCGTCTAGGTTGCGGAAACCAATTTGACCAAGCGCTTCGACGTCCTCAATGTGACGACTGATCACCTCGTTGCAGTAGCTCTGCAGGCCAGGGAAGCTCTGTCGCAGGCCATCCTGCATCGTCTTTCGTCGGACCTGTTTCTTTTTCGGGGCTGGCTTGGCTTTTGCATCGGATCCGGCACCGTTCGGTCCCTTGTACGTAGGCCCACAGCGGTGGCAGAGTGGACCCTTGTCTGACATCTTGGTGTACGAAGTGATGGTGAACTTCATCTTGCACATGCCGCAGTAGGAAATGCTGCCCGGTGTCCTGTTGGCATACGAGAAATTCGCACGAGAGCTACTAGCCTGTGGTAGACCGATGGCATCTTCCCAATCTTCGGGTGCCGGGCCCTTCTTGGGCGATGCTTTCGGGTCGTAGTCGGCGTCATCGTCATCTTCCTTTTTCGCTTTCTTCTTGGCTTTTCCATCCGTGCTGCTGCTGGCTTCTGCAGCAGATTCGTCTTGCTGCGCACGCTTCTTTCCGCTTGCTCGTGTTTGTCGGCCTGAGCTCGTGCTCGATTCGGCTTCGGTAGTGGACGTAGTAGCGGCGGCGGCGGCTACTGGGGGAAGATCTTCGTCGGTCTCGTCATCCTCTTCAAAGTTCATCGAGCTGCCACTGCGAGCCAAGGGGCGGCGACCGCGAGCCGCTGGTGCGGACGAAGCTGCAGAAGGAGAAGCGGAGGGAGCCTGACCATCGGTGGCTGCGGCTGCGGCAGCAGCTGCCTGCTCCTGAGCTTCCTGGTCTCTTCGTCGGAAACGGTTGGTGTTTCTGGCGGTGATACCTCGTTCCCTGAGGAACTCGGTGAGCGCCGACGTAGGTCCACGGACGTTGGACATTCTGGCTGAGAGTGTGAATGCCAGCTCAGCGCTCTGAGATAGGAGCGCGAAGCGAGTGAGGGAGTATATAGGGAAGGAGGGAAGATGAGAAGAGAAAAGATTCAGAGTGGGTGGCAAAGCGCAGCTGTCGCGAGCCGCAAAAAAGGCTGAGTCGGATTTCTTCTTGAAATCACAAAGCGTTGAATTTCGAGAGAGCCGCATACACTCGCAGCGCCTTGACGACTCTTTGAACACCGACTTGGTGGACCCTGCATGAGCACTGACACTAAGTTTCAGTTGCTCATGGATTTTCAGTCACCACGACTAAATCACAAGTAACTATGTGGTATCTGAGGTGAGATCTATGCTACAGGGTAGTATTGTAATCGGAGCAGCTCGCCCACCACAGCACGTCCATCTAGAGAGCACGAGTATAGTTTGAAGGAAAGATGCCCGAGCGGCCATTGAGCGATCCACGCCACCACATTTCGTCTTCCTGACCCGTTACCTGGATGACGTCGCCTGTCTTGAAGCTCAGATCGTCATGCTCTTGCCCGACAAAGTCGTGTAGAGCCTCAACTTGGGACGGAAGCGACGAGTGGGCGTGAGCAGCCGAAGAGTACTGTTGCTGCAGTCTTGCCTTCTCCTGCTCTGCAGTCTCGTACTGAGTTGTGCTAGTTGGAGCATCGGGTGGATGTGAGAAGGGGTTTGGCGGGAGGTCGTTGGTTGAAGATGGGGCGCTAGCGTCAAATTGCTTTCCTCCTTGTGCGTTGACAGGTGCACTGGCGAACTCATAGTCAGGAGGCAGGTCTGTGTAGGAGTGAGAAGGCGGTGCGGAAGCTCCTCCAGCTGTGCTCGAGCTAGACCCCGTGGCTGGACCTGCCGGAGGAGGTGGCACCCTTCGATTAGAAAGACTTCCGACTGGAGCTGCAGTCGCGCCCGAATAAGGCTGTTGCTGTTGCTGTTGCTGCTTCTCCTGCTCAGCATAGTTGTTGGCGTCCTTCATGTCGTCTTCCGTCAGCTCAAGGTCGCCCGGTGTCGTGCCTTCAGGGATGCGATCGGTACCCATCAGCTCTGGTCTTCCTTCAGCAGCGTAAATAGTCTGCCATAAGGGCATCACAGCTGCAGGAGCCGGTCCAGGCAGCTGACCTGAGAGGATTTTGTCGACCTTGATACCGGGTGACTTGTAGAATCGTCCGTTCTCGTCGTCTCGCTTGAGCACGATGGTACCATCCAATTGAAGACCTGCATAGAAGCCCTTGCTCTTGACATACGACCAGCATGGTGCTGCTTCAACACCCGATTCCAACATCGCTCCGTTGCCCACGGGTCCGAAGGCTACAGAAAGTTCACCGCCTAGACTGATCTTGGGTTGCTTGAAAGCATCGACGGCTTTCTGGTTTCGGAGCACGAGGACGACGTCGTAGATATCGAGGCCGATGAGGAACCCGTATCCAATCGTATGGATCAAAAGTCCTGAAGGTGGCGACCACGAGCCATCTGGCAACCGCGAGAGGACAACACCGGAGCCAGAAGCACCCGAGAAACCGAACCCGGTTCGGAAGACGGTAAAGATGGCAAGCCCGTGCGCCTTCTGAAGGACTTTGGGAGGAATCTTGCGGATGACCTTTTGCGTCTTGCGACTATCGTACTTGTGCGGATCCTTGATCTTCTTTCCCTTTGCGTCGTATTGAGGAGCCGCAGGTGGGATGACGGCATTCTGGTCGTTGAGGCCTGCTGCGTTGTTGGCATCTACTTCTACAGATGCTCCCTTGGTGGTGAAAGTGCGCAAGATGCGAGCAGCCTTGTCGCACTCCAGTCCAAGCTCGGTAGGCCAGAAGGATTCAGCACCAAGCTTTCCGGCGGTGCGATTGGTCCATTCACCAACCGGCGCCAG
This sequence comes from Anthracocystis walkeri, assembly GCA_928858565.1. Lineage (NCBI taxonomy): Eukaryota > Fungi > Basidiomycota > Ustilaginomycetes > Ustilaginales > Ustilaginaceae > Anthracocystis > Anthracocystis walkeri. The sequence goes on from CAKMXV010000004.1 coordinate 525,230, forward strand.
AGCATTCCAAGCCCCAGTCTCGACCTTTTTGTAGCACTGCTTGAGTTTGTCCCATTTGGGATCGTCGGTCTTGAGCGCTTTTCTGAGATCGATTGGCATCTTGAGGTTGTTTCTAGGCGGCGATAGATACAAGCAATATTGTCGAGATGATGTTGATGGTCGATGGTGGTAATGGCGAAGGCGAAGACGTCGTCCTGACTCCAACTTGACCGACTTTTGAAAGATGCAGGAGAGCAAACGTGCATGACGCACAGCCTCCACGCACGGGAACAAGCGCAGAATACGAGTGTCCGCGGAGCTGTTGACGACATCTGTGCGAGCCCGGGAGGGAGAAAAAAATAAAAAAAAATAAAATAATAATAATAATAATAATAATTAAAGTTGCCGTGCGTTCCACTCGAATTTTTAAATCTCTTTCTCGAGATCTCATCTTTTTAACCGGCCCGGATGTAGTTCTGGCAGCCTGAATTCATTTCGGTCCAAGGCGGTGCGCGATGCCGAAGGATGTTCTGACCCAAGCTTCAGATGACGGATCGACAGACTATGGTGACATGCGTGAGAATCGCGCTATTGATCTGAAAAACGAGCGGAATAAGGTTGTCCTTTCCTTGACAGAGTAAACATGATGTAACGAATGAAGTCTATGTGATCCAATGTGGGAGTGAGAGACAGAACGAAAGGAACGACAAAGATTGACACTGACGCCGTTATTGAGACTACAAGCCCATCCTCTTCTTGCGATAGAACCATCTGATGCGGTCGCGCTGCCACCAAGACAGACCGCCAACAGCAGCAAGAACAACAACGACGACAATGACAGCAATGGCAATCTGTGCTCCCTTGCTGAGGCCGCCGCTCTTGCGACTCGGGTAGGCCGCGTCTGTTGGCAGACCGGATGCTACATTAGCAGCGCCACTGGACGTGGTGTAGGGTGGATCCTTGGTCACGTTTCTCGCAATACGAGAGACAGCAGCAGCGATGAGAGGTGCATTGTAGTCGAGCGCAATCTCGGTCTCGGGCCAATCATCTCGGATGTCAAAGAAGCGATCTTGCTTGTCTGGTCCTCCCACAACGGCACCATACAGCACGTGCAGCTCTTCAGGTGGGCTGTTGTTAATGTTGGTAATGTCGCTGCCGCCCGAAGCCATGGCCGAGTGTGGGTTCTGTGGGCTGTTGGGATGCTGTCCTACAATGTAAGGTCCGTTGTAGTTGTTGTCGCCAAGAAGGTAGTCGACTTGCGAATCGGCGAGCGAACGGTATGCGCTGGTCTTGGCCGAGGTCGTTGCAAAGCCCGAGTAGAGATCAGCGATGAACGCTGCATTGAGCGCTGGGTTGAGACTGGCATCATCACTGTCCCCTTTCCACCAGTAGAGACCACCTTTGGTCTGACTGACGTATTGCATCTTGCCGTCAGTGAGGCGGTCAAAGTAGGATTCGGCATCATTCTGGAAGCGCGATATGTTGAGGCCGAATGAGGCATTGTGCTGCGCCAATTGTGTAGCAAGGATGGGAAGCGCTGCTACTTTGCGGTCCCAGTTGAGCGCCGAGATGACGCTGGCGAACGCATTGCTGCCGTTGGGATAAAAGGTAAGCGCTTGGTTGGCGTAGCTGGCGTCTGCCTTTGCGAGTGCCATCCACAATCCGGCGAATGCGAGATCGTCCTCATAATCGCTCGATGGGTAGCTCTGACCAGCGACAGGCTGTGCTGTCAAGTACAGCTGCCTGGGTGAGCTGTTGATAGCGAGATCCCAGAGACCTTCGGCATGGCGCAGCAGAGCTTCAGAGTAGGTGCGGTTGCGGATGCTGGGCACACCTCCGAGTTGAGCACCGTTGGCGCTGGTGGGTAGGGAAGCGTCGCTGTACAGGAAGGCGGATGCAGCAAAGGCAGCAGCACAGCTAGCGAAGGCGTCGGTTCCTGGATTCTGTCGGGTAATGCTGTAGGAGGGTCGCGGACCAGGAATGTTGAGATCGCCGCCCCAGTACTGATTGTCGATAGTAGGATTGCCGACCAGGACCCACAAGGTGTTTTCGTCTGAATGCGCCTTGGAGAGCCAGTCGAGGCCCCATCGCAGAGTCGAATCGAGATACGCGTCCTGAGAGCTCCTGGCATACGCCGAACCAAAGCTGAGCGCACTCCACGCTATTGATGTCATAGTCCAGCAGAAGGGGTATGTTGCTTTGATGTAGTCGCCGGCATCATAGTATCCGCCTGAGAGGTCAGTGCCATTGAGAGAACCATCGTTCTCACAGCTGCTGTTTCTCCATGATACACGGTTGTTGGACGGGAGAGCACCACTTCGTTGAGCTTCGTAGAACCAAAGCGCATTGCCGAGGAGATCAGCGTACTGAGGGTTGACACCGTCGGTGAGGTTGGATTGCTGCGACACTGCTCCGCTCGAAGCTGGTGGTGGTTGGTACACCTGTTGTGGTGTGATTTGGGCGTAGATGCTCGGTGTGAGATGGACCAACGCCAGAAGCGCTGCCAGCGACTGTGTTGCTGTCGAACGCATGTCTAGCAGACAGCGATATCCGATGACGGCCGCTTGTACAAATGCGATGTAGGCGGTCGGATTGTGGTCGGAGGGGAGGAGGAGATGGTGTACTTCAGGACGTCGCTAGCGTCATTACACTCATCTGTCGTTTCAGCGTGGCAGGACAAGCGGTCATGGGGTGAAGAAACGTGCCGTCGGACGGAGATGGAACAAGGAGAAAGAAAAGAAGGGGAGGGAGAGGAGAAGGGTTTGGTTTGTTTCTCTGCCAAGGGTCTGAGTCTCAAAGGGTCTGCAAAGCAAGCAAGACTGGAGAACACAACATAAAGTTCAGTTTACGACCCAAAAGTCGAAGGAGATGACCAACACTCTTGCACCGCACTTGCAACACAGTTCTGTGAGAAGGCTGCCAGCTGACATCACAGATCTATCACCTCTGATATGTTGTGCTGCCGTTGCACCGATTGGAAGACGCAAAAGAATATGTCAACTGCACAAGCGAGGAGGACCAAGAGCAAGACGAGTCCAGACCAAAGAAAAACAACGGCCGGCGAAACAGCTTGCCGCGGCGGTCGGCTTTCCGTAAAAAACGCCTGGAATGAGCGCGATTCAGATTCGGACGCCTTCTGCTTCGACTGCGACTGTTCTGCAAAGCTTAGACGAACACCAAGATCGTCGACCTTGCGCACGTGGCGATTTTTCCATCGGCTGTTACACCACTCAAGCACACAATTCCCAGAATTCGACCTTTCACCATCACCGACAGGGTCTTGAGAAGTGCTGGTCTCCAAAAGCTCGACGTCAGAGCCTTGCTTCTTTCTGCATCACCACTCTCGTTTAGCTTGGCAGCATGGGTCTGCTCACCATCATACGCAAGACCAAGCTACGGTCGCACGAATTCCGCTTCCTCTTCCTCGGCCTCGACAATGCCGGCAAGACGACCATCCTCAAGAAACTCCAGAACCAGCCGCAGTCCGAGATCGAAGCCATCTCGCCCACGCTAGGATTCGCAATCCAAACCTTTCAGTATCAAGGCTATCATCTCAACGTGTGGGATATCGGTGGGCAAAAGAGCCTTCGACCCTATTGGAAGAACTATTTCGAAAAAACCGACGCCATCATCTGGGTTGTCGACTCGTCCGACACTGCGAGACTCGAGGACTGCAAGGAGGAGCTCGAAAAGCTGCTCAAGGAGGAACGTCTGCATGGCGCGACCATCTTGATCTTTGCAAACAAGCAAGATCTGCCCGGAGCGCTGTCAGCGGAACAGATCAAGAATCACCTCGAACTCGACAAAGTCTCAACGCACAGCTGGCGCATCCAGCCTTGCAGCGCTTACACGGGAGACAACCTCGTTCAAGGTCTCGACTGGACGGTTAAGGATGTTGCTGATCGAATCTATTATCACGGGGATGCCAAGTCTACTCTCGGACCAGCGATAGCAACCGCTGCAAGCCAGACGGCCACATGATCGATCAAGACGATTTCAAGACACACTCACATCGGATTCGATATCGACGGGGAAGATCGAGCAATGGCTTGGATCTGGATCTATACTTGTACAACAACTCGTCTTCGCAGCAGTTCATCATCCTCCAGCAGTCCCTCCTTTACTGCTGCCGTCGCACTTGTGATGTCCCTTGATGCTACAGTGTCAACCGACGCATCGGTATCGATCTGCCCTTCACCCGATCGTCGGGCACGCGGACGAATTGGCGTCCTCTCCCTTTCCCACCGCTCTCGTCCCCACGCCCACATGGCATCGAGCACCAACATGCCTCCACCCAACGCCCAGACCAAAGTTATGGCAAAGAAGAAGTTGGCATTCGCCGAACCTGCATTCAGCCACAAATGATGGAAAGCAGGCGACAGACACGTGCAGTACGCATAGGTCAACGCGGACACCAACGGGTATCGCATGAACTCGAAAATCTGGCTATGCAGACTTAACAGTCCAAGGAAAAGAGCATGATCGCCTAGCGTCGGATAGCTCTTGAAGACGGCAATGACACCGGTCATCAGCGTGATGCCGAACAGCGGATCTTGCCTGTACTTGATCGAAAAGGGCAACGTGTAGTTGGCGAGATGTACGTTGAAGGTGAGCAGGAAAAAGTCGCGGAAATGATCAAAGATCTCCATAAAAAAGTACCACCACAGACCAAGATTGGGTGTGAGATCTGTGGCAAAGACGATTGAGCCGTAGACTTGATCGACCCATGCCCATCCCTGCTCGAGGGGAAGTTGAAGAATCCTAGGAATGTTGAGCAGAAGCGCACCAAAAGAAGCATCACCTGGGCTCACAGCGATAGCTCGTGAGATCCACAGCCCTCCAGCCAGTGCAGCAGGCATCAAGACGATGCACTTGAAGACCGCGAAGCGTTCTGCGGATCGAACGCGGTCGACGAGAAAGCCAAGCTGTCGTTGCGCCTTGATGTCGGTTGAAGAGCTGTCCTTTCCGATCCTAGCGATCTCGCGTTCGTAGACGAGCTCACCTGCTCTGCGTCGGCACAGTTGGATCAGCATCGGCAGAAGCAAAGCTGGATAGAGCGAGAGGAGCGAGGATACTGCCCAGCAGACCGCCAGCAAGGTGGCGGAGGCGGACATGGCAGCATGGATTGTAGCGAGCAGAGCGACGACCTCGAGTGATATTGAGCTTCTGGCGATGCAAGTGGCGATCGTATATGGGTTGAACAGGAACATAGCGAGCACCTTGATCGCTCTACTTTGGTCCCAAGTGTACAAGTAGGTTTGACGAGACCACCTTGCTAGTTCGCGCGCGTGGCAGATGCGGAACAGGAGCCATCCTGCGACGACATCTGCAGCTGTCCAGATGATCGCTGTCGGAAGCGCATCTCCCTGTGAATGAAAGCGTTCCAGTGCCGAGTTGAGGACTGGCAGAAGCAGAGGCGAGTGATGGACACTTCCAGCCGAGTATGGATCCGAGACTTGCTGTGAAGATGATGACGAGATTGGCGATGGTGGGTGCTCGAAGCGAAAGTACGTCTCCATGAGCCCCTTGAAGCTGCTGAAGGGTGTGCTGAGCTCCGGTCGGTCTTGCAACAGGTTGAAGCCATCTGTGTAGAGGAAGATACCCATGCGCAGTAAAGCTGCGGCTGCCAGTGTCAGGAAGAGCAGCGGCCTCGATGGATGAAGCGCCCGGTTGGTCAGAGTCGTGGCTGCGCTAGGCGCACGACTAGACGACTTCCCCACCATAGCTGACCCCTGCACCTTGATATCCAATGGTCAGGTCGTCGAATGGTGTACGAGTGTGGAAAGGTGGAAGGTGTTGTTCTTTCTCTCCTTGATTCCGCATTCTTGGTCAGTGCTCTTTCGTTCCGCGTTCCGCAAAGCTCAATTTTTCCGGCTTCGCATCTCTTTGTGTTGGATTGAAAGCGGATCGGGTATCGAGTGGAGGCTCTGTCCCGATCCCTCTCACAGAATTGGTCATCATCAGCCTATGGAAATTTTTGAAAAAAATAAGAAAATTTGCCCGGTCTGACCCTGCATCAGCGAAGAAGAAAATTTCTCAATCCACACCCCAAAAAAAAAAAAAAAAAAAGACAGCTGAGCACAAAGTGGCTGAAATCATTTCTTCTCCTCTTCCTCACACGACCTCTTCCTCATACACCATCACAACGAAGCTTTCGGACCAAAGGTATCAGCAAAAAAAAAAGGATCCATCACCAGCGGAGATCACACTTCCCTCCACAGCTCTGGCACCACCAGCTATTCTCGGCGCGATGCTGTACACAAAGCTCACAAGCCCCCTGGGGCTGGCTCGTCCCTTGGCGAGCGCTCGTCAGCTTTCAACAATGACAACTAGATCAGCACTGCGTGCTCGAGTTGGCCCATCCCTTACTGCTTCTTTGCCCTCGCTTCAAGCTTCCTCGTCTCTGCAGCAGATCCGATCATCGCGTCTCGATGGCAGCAACTTGAACCTTGCGCACGCCATTCGCAGCTTGTCTCAATCATCCAAGTCCACAGGGCCAGCTGCTGCTGCGACAGCCACCGCCAATGAGACACCCCCCGACAGCGACGACTTGGTCGAGGAGACCGGATCTGACGCTCCCTCCAAGTCGACGCGTGTCAAGGACGAGACTTTCGCCTCCTTGAAAGGCTCCATCTCCCCTACTATCTTCAAAGCTTTGACCCAGAAGCCATTCGGATACACCACCATGTCGGCCGTACAGCGGAGCGTCCTCCATCTCCTTCCAGAACTTGCAAGCAGTGTGGGAGAATCGGCAACACCTATGCCGGACGGTCAGGGCAGGGACATGCTCGTCAAGGCTAAGACCGGTACGGGAAAGACTATTGCCTTCCTCGTCCCTGCTCTCGAGGCCCGCCTCCGATCCATCGAGGACGTTCGCCGCGGCAACTTCTCCAAGCCTTGGCTGGAAATGCTCCAGAGGCACCGGCCTGATCTCGAAGTCTCCTCACTCAACAAAAAGGAGCTCGACGAGATCGTTCAGCAATTCGTCAACAACACTGTCGGCGCACTCATCCTGTCGCCAACACGAGAACTTGCTACTCAAATTGCCGATGAAGCCAAGAAGCTGCTCTCTCACCAGTCTGACCTCAAAGTTCAGCTTCTCGTCGGTGGTGCAAGCCGAAACTTTCAGATCAACGACTGGAGGCGGTCAAGGCCCGACGTCGTCGTCGCAACGCCCGGTCGTATCCTCGACCTGCTCAACGATGTCGGCATGATTCGCGAGGCCATGACAGCTTGCCGCACCCTCGTCCTCGACGAGGCCGACACACTCCTCGAGATGGGTTTCCGTGACGATCTGCAGGCTATCATGCGTCACCTTCCCGCCAAAGTCGACCGTCAGAACATGCTCTTCAGCGCCACCGTGAGCCCCGAGATCCGCGCCATCGCACGCGCCAGCTTGGAAAAGGACCACCGCTTTATCGACTGTGTCCCTGCTGGCGAGGAGAACGTTCACAAGCACATTCCACAGTACGCCACTGTCCTCGAGTCGGCCGAGGAGCAGATCCCGCACGTTCTGCGTCTCATCGCCCACGATCAACTCACCAACCCTGGCAAATCCAAGACGATCGTCTTTTGCCCCACCACCAAGATGACTGAACTGTTCGCCGATGTGATCCGCGATGCTCAGCGCCACCTTCCCGCCTCGACCGGCTCTAGCGTCTACGAGATCCACAGCAAGAAGGACCAGCGTGCTCGATTCAACACCAGCGACCGTTTCCGCAAGGACAAGAGTGGTGCCAGCGTGCTCGTCACCAGCGACGTCAGCGCTCGTGGTGTAGACTACCCCGGTACCACGCGCGTCATTCAGATCGGCATTCCAAGTAACAAGGACCAGTATATCCACCGAATCGGCCGTACTGGTCGTGCTGGTGCTAAAGGTCGCTCGGACATTGTCCTGCAGAACTTTGAACGCGGCTTCCTCTACTACCAGCTCGACGACCTTCCCGTCACCCAGCTGCACGTCGACGATCTGAGCCAAGAAGTCGAGACGCTGTCGAAGCGCTTCGACGAATCGCCAGAAGAGTTTGCTGTTCCACAAGAACTCATCAAGGCGGCCAAGGTTCAGGCTAAGAACGAGAAGAAGGGTTACCGTGTCCGCGATGATCCCAAACCTCCTGCCAAGATCCGAGGACCCCTTTCCGGCAAATACAGCACCGAGACGCTGACTCCACTCATCGAGGAGTCGCTCGCCTCGCTCGAAGAAGAGGATGGCGTTCGCGAGACTTTCAACTCGATGCTTGGCTTCTACCTCGGCAAGGGCGACGAGCTGCGCACCAGCAAGATGGCGGTGCTCGAGGCTCTCAAGCAGTGGACGGTCGAAGCGGGTCGTTTGGAGAGACCACCGCATCTGAGCGATGCGTTCATGCAGAAGCTCGGCATTCCACTTCGAGACCGTTACGGAGGCAATGGGCCTGCGCGTCGAGGCGGTTTCAGCAGCGGACGCGGTGGATCTCGCTCAATTGGACGTGGTCGTTTCAGCAGGGATGACGGTGGCAGCGGTCGCGATGCACGACCAAGCCGAGACAGCCGAGACAGTCGTGGCGGCGGACGATCGAGCTGGGGAAGCGGCCGTGATGCTCGTGAGAGCCGATTTGGTCGTGACAGCAGCCCCAGCAAGTGGTAAAGCCGATGGCTCCCATAGAAACGCTCTCGTCCAAATATAAAGCGACCCTTCGCAGCTCACACTCTCATCTTGTTATTCAGCCTAGCTTCCGGTCAACCTTGTATTTGTATCACCTTGAACGCGTTCGGATTATCGTCATGGCTTCTCTTTGAAAGCAGCTGGCCATTTTGCCAATCACTAGAATATGATCATCACCATTCAATTGCAGCCCATTCCTCCGTCCGATTCGTAGCAGTGATCCCTGACTGTGATGCGTGTGGTGACCATGCTCGCATTGACAATGGTATATATATATGCAGCAATTGGCCAGCTGCGCCACGTGGTCTCAGTGTAGGCGGTCTTAGTATAGTGGTCTAGTACAGCTCGTTGTGGATTTGATATGGTTTGAATGAGCCGAGCAGATGGATGTTCGATTCCTCCAGACCGCAGACTCATCGTTTCCTTTTTTTGGCCGATGTAAGGTCTGTATGGCAGTCGCCCACCTTCGAGGCATCATTATTGTCCGTTTGGTTTCCATGAGTCGATCGAAGTTTTTCCACCTAGCAAGATCGTAGAAAGGACGAGGTCGTTGATGTTTCTCGTGTGACAGCTCCCTCGTGTTGACTCCTCCGACGCGCTTGGAAATTTTATGAGTGGAGGATTGAGCAAGGCGCGTTGAGAACAACACTCGTGATCGCAAACATGATATGATATTCTGCACTACCATCACCATCCCAAAAGCAACAACATCAAGTCCTGGACTAACGGATCGCAGCTGGCTCAGGAGGACGACACCAGCTCCTTCCTGAGATGACCATGTCGGAATCAACAGTCTTTGACGTCGACTACCCCTTCCCCGACCTCGACCCGGCTCGCGCAAGGGAGTCGCTCCGTTTTGCAGCTCTCGAACTCTCCGACCGAGGGCTGGCGTCTTCTTCAAGATGGACACTCGAGCTGCTTCAGTCTGTACCCTACGTAGAACTCGCTACCGAAGGACCCTTTCTGCCAAGACAAAACCGCTCCGAAGACTCGGCAATGGGCACATCGACCCCTGCGACCAAACGTCGCCCGCATGCTAGATCTCATATTCCAGAACACTCGACACCGGCCCTAGGTATGCATCAGCGCATGTCAGTCGAGCCTGGTGCAGAAGACGCTTCGGCAGCCGATGTCTCAGGAAGGTTCGCACCGGGCACATTTGCCTCCTCTCCGCTCGTTAACAATCGTCTCAGTCGCATGGCTTCACCGAGGGACGATCCAGACAGCTCGCTCATTACGGTGGACAGTGAAGATGGAGCCGCTCCCGGATCAGCTCATGTGCACTGGCAATCCAACACGAACTCCGTCGACTGCTCGCCCGGTCCATCCCAGCTGCGCCTGAATGGCACATCTTCCGCCTCATCTGCCTTGGAGGAGGAATCGTACTTGCTGGCAAAAGTTCACTTTGATCAGCACCAACTCGAGCGCTGCATCTGGGTGCTTGAAAACGGCAAAAGCACGTCAGACAAGGCTCGTTTCTTGCGTCTGTACGCTCGCTTCCTCATGTCGGAGCGCAAGCTGGACGAACACGGCATGATCATCCCCAAGCCGAATGGCACCCTTCCTGCCACTTCACCGAGCCTAATCCCTATTCTCAAGGAGCTCGTCGATGCTTCCGATCCCTTCCTCTTGTTCTTGAAGGGCGCTATCCTGCGCAAACTCAATCGCCCCATCGAAGCCATGGACTCTCTCATCCGCTCAGTTCAGGGCTTTGCGTACAATTGGGCGGCATGGCAAGAACTTGCAATGACTCTCGAACCTGGCGAGGCGGATCAGATGGCCGACTTGCTGCCAGAATCGTTCATGGTCAGCTTCTTCCGCGAGTTCTTGGATCGTCACTCGGCGCAAGAGGGGGATGTCACGATCACGCGCATCGATCGACTGCTTGACTCCTTCCCACGATCGGCATATCTGCTCACCTGCCGAGCGCAGACCAATGTGCATCGCCTCGACTATATCGAAGCAGAACAAGACTTCCAAGAGGCGTGGTCTATCGACCCATACAGAATCGACGGGTTGGCAGACTACTCGAACGCGCTCTATCTGCTCAATCGCACCGCCGAACTAGCACACCTCGCGCACAAATTTAGCTCTTTCGCCAAGGATCGACCCGAAGTATGCTGTCTGGTGGGCAACTACTACAACCAACGGAGCGACCATCATCGCGCCATCGAAGCGTTCCGCCACGCACTTCGTCTCGACTCGGGTTGTGTGCCCGCCTGGATTCTGTTGGGACACGAGTACATTGAGCTCAAAAACAGCCATGCTGCGGCCGAGATGTATCGTAGGGCGCTCAAGATCAATCCGCGCGAGTATCGTGCGCTGTACGGACTGGGTCAGGTGTATGAGCTCAACGGAGCATATACGTATGCGGTCAATTATTTCCAAAAGTGCGCGGCGATTCGACCGTACGATGGAAGGATGTGGTCGAGCATGGGCATCTGTTATGACCATTTGGGTCGGTCGCAGGACGCCATTTCGTGCTTCAAACGATACCTGGCTTGCCGATTGAACCAAGGCGACACGGTGATGGGACTGACGAGGATAATCGAGGTATATGAGAAGGAGCGAGACTTTGAAGCTGCTGCTTCGTATCATCGACGTCTGGTTCAAGTCGTCGATCGTGCGCTTGCTGGCACCGAGTCGAACGTCGTTGCGCGCTATGCTCGCTCGTACATCATTGCAGCTAGATGGGAGATGGGCGAGATCGGTGCCAGAGCCGCGCAGCAACAACAGCAACAGCGTGCAGAAGCAGGAGCAACAGACGGGATGGAGCAGGACGGCGACCAAGCTTCAGCAGCCAAAATAGGCAATTTGGCTCTGGCTAACGACTACCTGCAAAAAGTGATTGCCGCGGGTACAGAGATGACGGACAGGGCTGAGATCTTGCTCAAGCGCCTCGCTTTCCTGCGAGATTGAAGGCGGTCAAGTATCCGCGATTTGCCGTGTTGTAGAAATGGAGAGAGCGTCCTCGAAGGCAATCAAAACTCTTTGCCAACCCAACCCGAGACTGAGATCTGTGAGCCCGGGATTGTGCTTGAACTTCATGAATTCGCCGGTTGAACGACAGCCAAAAAGGCTTGGCGAGGTGAAGGAACAATAAGATTCCAACAGGCGCTCACGTCATGGCCCGCAGAACCGGCGAATAAATTTTACAGTCACCGCTGACAATCACACAATCCCACTGATTCATCCACAATGCACCATGTCATTCGAAAGGTGGAGGACTGAAAGCGCTTAATTTGCATTGCCGTGTTGCTCTTACTGTACTCACTCATGGCTGACTGTATATATACCGCAAAGCAACGCACGGCTCATGCTGTCATCCCTTCCTCCAACGATCCATCCACCTCATTTGCTGTTCGTTATCAACAATGTCTTCGCCTCGTAACTACCTCGTCTGGGGCGCCAATGGCGTTTCCGGTATCGCAGCTCTTCGCGCTCTTGTTGAGCAGCCCAAGGACGTCGTGGGCTCCATCTTGGCTGTTTCGCGTCGTGAACCTCAGGTCGACCTCAAAGACTCTCGCATCAAGTTTATCTCGATCGACATCCTCAACGCTTCCGTCGACGAGATTGCCGAAAAGCTCAAAGCCAACGGCGGTGACAAGGTCAACGCAGCCCTTCACTACACCTACATCGAGAAGAAGGATGCTCAAGAGCTGCTTGACATCAACCACATCCTGCTCAGCAAGGCGCTCGACGCCACCTACGCTGCTGCTGGTAAGAGCCTCAAGCACTTCCACCTGCAGACCGGTTACAAGTGGTACTCGCTCCACCTGGCCAACAAGGACATCGCCTCGCCTGTGCCTTACCGGGAAGATGCTCCGCGAGGACCCACTGACCCTCCTAACTTTTACTACGACCAAGTCGACACGCTCGTCGCTCACGCCAAGAAGCACGGCTATGCGTGGTCCGAAACTCGACCCAACACCATCATTGGTGCAGCTAAAGGGAACTTCATGAACCAAGCCGTCTCCACCAGCATCTATCTCACGCTTGAAAAGGCTAAGGGCAACACCGAAGTGCAATACCCCGGCAACAACCTCAACTGGGACCAGATCTTTGTCTCCCAAAGCACCGCAATCAACAACGCTCGCTTCCAAGTCTTCCTCACCGACCCGGCCAATGCGGCTAAATGCGAGAACGAATCGATCAACATTGAAGACGGTGACAAGCGCACCCTGGGTCAGATCTGGCAGGACGTAGCCAAAGAATTGGGACTCAAAGTGCTGCCTCCCACTCCGGCTGGCAAGGCAAACTACAACGACAAACCACCCAAGCTTAGCCTGAGCTTGGACGAGTGGAGTAAGCGACCCGAAAACGTGGAAGCTTGGAAGAAGTTGACGAGCGAAAAAGGTGGAGATCCAAAGGCGTTTGCCGACCACTCTACTTTTGCGTTTGCTGATTTCACTCTGGGTGCGACGTTTGATCAGCAGGGTAGCTTGGAGAAGGCCAGGAAGGCTGGATGGGATGTGGTTTGCGATACTGTCAAGGATGGGTATTTGGAGACGTATCGATACTTGCAGCAGATTGGTACGCTGCCTCAGATCTGAGTTGGCGACCTTTTCTCATGTAACGCTGTGAATCTTCCGCTTCCGTTGCACACGCTTGGAAATGTAACTCAGCATTGTAGTCGAAGCCTCTTGTGTGGCTTGTGTGGTTGAGAAGTTGTAACATGCTGGATGCTGGAGTGAAGTCAGAAGAAAGCGGCAAGTGTCGGCTTGAATTCGGAGCAGTCGGAGTGCGAAGTCCGAAAAAATCGACGCGCTTACGCTGCTGCTCCTGCTGCCGGGCCGACGGAAAAGTGTTGTTTTGCAGCGTGCAGCTTGCCGAACAACACGCAGACCCTGATCAACAATTCAAACCTCACACCTGTCTTCCTCCTCACCATCATCACCCCATTCGCCCATCATGTCAGCACCAGACTATCGCTACCTACAAGCATGGGCTCGACCTTCCGCTTCAAATCCATCCGCCTCGAAACGTCTCTACGATAGCGGCAATTCGTACGAAGCTGTGCTGCCTATCACCGAAACAGAGACTGCGGCACAGACTCAAGACAAGGATGCGCAACAGCAGCAACAGTCGGCGTATCAGGTCAGGCTCGACACTCCCGGCGGCATCTCGTATGCGCCGGATGCTCTTGCGCAGCATAATTCGGTGAAGCGACTGTTCATTCCTGCTACGATGCACGATCGTGGTGCTAAAGAGTACGACTTTGCAAGCGAGATCGAAGAGAAGAAGAAAGCAGCAGCTCTCAAGCAAGAGCAAGAACTGGATGAACATGGAAGGACACAGGCACAGGCGTACAGGGAGCGCGTGGAGCAGCAACAGACCGAGGCCACGTCAGAGGAGGCGAAGCCTTACGACATTCAAGCACCATCCGACACACCTTCAACAGAAAGCACTTCCGGTACAAAGGACAGTGATGCAGCTTCCATCCTGACCAACGCAACAACCGCCTCAGTCCAGTCCAAAATGACAACACTCACCTTGAACGCAGAACGAACGCAAACTTTGCCCGTCAACGTATCCGCCAATGCTGTAGCTACACCCTTCCGCCCGCCCCCCTCTATCACAAACGACGCATCCAACGCCCGCACACCATGGGCCAATCCCAGCACATGGACATCTCACCGCGCGCTCGATCGTATTACTGAAAAGGAAAAGAAGCTGGGCATTACGCAGTTCGAAGAAGCTACCGAAGGACGAGTGCCCTCAGCGTACGAAGCTAGCTTGTTCCCCGCGTCTTCGACGTCGGATAGTGCAACGATCAAAACAGCCAGACCGTCAGGCGAGCTGCTCGTGGAAGATCTGTTCGTACCGGACCCGAGACCATGGAGACCGCTACGATACGTGCGGAAGATCGATCCACGTCAGATGCTGATCCTGTGCGCAGGGGCTACGTTGACACCTGGTCAAGTTGCCGCGATGAAGCTAGGCAGCGATGCGAGCTCCATACTCACCACCGACTCTGCGACCAAATTTGGTGCCTCCGACGCCGCTTCCATCTACAGCTCCGTCCCTACCGACTTTTCCGTCCAATCCACTCGCAAGGCCATGTTTGGAGCGGGCAAGTTGCCCGACTACAAATCCCTCGAAACGCAGCTCAAAGCAACACCATCCCAAGCCGCAGAAGAAAAACGCGCAGGTCTCGGCTTCGTCTTTTGCCCCACCCACGATCCTCGTTCCCGTGTAAAGTCCAGAGACGTCCAACCAGAACCCAACTTTTCACGCCGTCTCGAACGACCGCCTGAATTTTCCCAGTCTACGCTCCGTCGCGCTGCTCTCCGTTCCGCACTTGCCGCTCTCGAGTACACACGATGGGAGGCGGAGGGTTTCGATAAACTAGTCATAGCTACGCATCACGGTTGGCTAGTCGACGGGATCAGCAGATGGATTTGGGAATGGAGGCATAACAATTGGCGGATCTTAACGGAATGTCCGCTAGGTATGGTTGGGGAGAGTGTACCGGATAGAGATCTGTGGGAGTTGTTGGACAAAGCGGTGAAAGGGTATGAGGAGGTAGATTGTACGGTGAGGTTTTGGAAGGTGGCGAAGGCGCAGAATGGGGTGGCGAAGCGGTTGGCTGAGGAAGGGGCGTGTAAGGAGAATCAGCAGCAGGGGACGGTTAGGTGGACGAAGAAGAAGGTTGAGTCGAGTATCTAGACCAAAGCATAGTGTCACAGTGTTTGAATAGCGAGGATGTGTAGATTAGGATGAGCGCATGAAGAAGCGTGTAGGGAAAGCTGCGGCCAGTACCGCATCATAGCGATTCTTGAGGGTTGCTGAGATCGTCAAGTTTGACCTGATCGGCACCAATGCAACGAGACTCGCCAACAACACCGCTGCCAACGAAGTCGAAATTTGACCCTTCGACGCCTTCCTCCTCCTCCCTACCTTCTCTCCCGAGCCCTTTCTTGGAAGCAACCTGAGCAGCGCCGAACTAGCATATGTCACATGCATCGCAAAGGCACCCACCAACACCACGTACGCTGTACCCATCACCACCCTCACCGCCGCATTTCGATGCGAAAGCGAATGCGAGACGAAAGAATAATCCAACTCTGACGGTGACAAACTCGCGATCGGCGGGCTTGCAGATGATGGAATCACCCGATTCACCAGCGCATGATGGATCACTGCCGGCGTCAACAGCCATCCTGACTTCTGTGCCCAATTCAACTTTGCCTTCCTCGCCGTTGACGGTTCTGCGCTTTGCTTCCCTTCCTCCGTAGATGACCGAGTAAAGCGACTAATCAACCTCTTCCCCAACCCAGCAGCCAAATGCAAACCCAACCCAACCCACAACACAACCTCCCCCACACCCGACTGATACGCAACACGACCCAACAACATCCACCTCGAACTTGCGTTCACTCGATCCTCTACATCTCCACCCAACTGCAAGAGTCCCACCAAAGGCGCGGAAAGATGCACCACGCTAAAACCGGCCAAAATCGCCGCTGACCCGGTTTGCAGTCGCGTTAGGTTGGATAGTGCAGAACGACGGGTTGAAGCGGATATCGAGAGTTGAAGTCCGAGTATGTGCTTGACCATGGTGATCACTGACCGTACGTCGAATTGTTAAGAACGATTCGAGACGGTGTGTGAGTGAGAAGAAAGACGTTGCCGAAAAACAATTAGCTCTCAGACCAACACCTCAATTCCCCATGCATGAATTCCGCACAACGCGCCTCTTGCTCCCTTTTAGCCGCCCGCTGCATCGGACCAATAATCGCAACGCTATCTCTCATCCCCACCCTCCAACCCCCCAATCCCTCACTCATCACACTCCTCATTCTTCACTCAGAACAGTCAAAAGTGGACGACAACAGATGCAATTTTCAGATGTTGGTACATTGCTTTTCTCGGGAAAAACACAGATTGAATGTATCATTTTTTTGGTTATGCGCAGCCCGATGGTTTTGTTTGCTTCAGTTGACTTGTCGAGAGATGTTCGTCTATGCCGAGGCGTACTGTCGACAGAACAAAAGGGCACCGTCAGTTTCTCTTCAACCACAACGGCCCGTCAAGGTTGCTGTTGGACTTCTGCTTACCTTCTTGGTGTACTCTTGCGCCGTCTTGTCAAACTTGGCTCGGTCTGTGTTGTAGAGCTCGGCTGTTCGAAAGGCAGCATCACAGATTGAGCAATGAGAATGTCAGTATGAGCTGAGAATGAAGGTATCGCGAAGCCAAATCGGGTAAAACATACCAATCGAAGCGACCAATGCATCGTCTGGGTTGGGCTCTTCGAGGAGCTGCAGTATCGAGAGCAAGACTGTATGCGTGGTTTCCAAAGGGACCGTGCGGTACGCGGGTTGTGAGAAAGGGGTTAGCGAATCGTCCACCCTACGATCTGTCAAGTGCTGCGCCACTTACTAGTCACCGCCTTCGTACTAGGCTTCCACGCTTCGCTCTTGAGGATTCCTACACAGAGGTCTACGCAAACCAAACACGACAGAATAACAACCGTCAGTCGAACCTCTTCTTCAACAAGCCCTCCCCAACTGGACCTTGGGATACTCACTTCCACCCTCATCAATGTTGGGATGATAAATGCGCGTGTTGAATCGCACTTTAGGCGACTTGAACGGATACTCTATGGGGAACTCCATATCGACCAAAAAAGTGCCTCCTGCATAGGGACTCTTTGCGGGACCTGTAAGCTTGGCGGACCACTTGTAAACGTTGTCCTCCTTCGGTTCGACGGTGATGCCATCGACCGGCTCCTTGGTGAGGTCGGCGAGCTCCTTTCCGATTCGTTTTGAGGAGGCCATGTCCGATGCAGAATGTGCTTTTTTGTGTCGATGATGCTGTTGTGAGAGTGCTTTCGTGAGCTATCGAGAGCCGCGTTATGCCGCGCAGAAGAGGATGCTGATCGACTCGAGAGCGAGTTGAGGTTAGGTTAGCAAAGTAGGGATGATGGTGGTGGAAGAGTGTAGCGAGGAAGGAGATAGTGTTTGTTTGGAAAGCGGTCAAGTCGGAGCTAACTAAGCTTGGAAACCAACGCCAAGCTCAGTCACAGTCTCGCGTGAGTGTGTGCTTTTCGAGTCAGTCACACTCTGTGACTTTCCCGCAGCGAGGCAATGTGATACTCCAGTCTGTTTCACACCGAGCTGTGTGGAGGGGGAAAAAAAAAACAATATTTTCAAAATGTAGGTCTAACAGAAGATGTATTTTTACGCAGGCTCGGTTGGCTTAGAAGCTCTCAGTTCCTGACGAACACTCGTTTGGGATGGCTGTGTTGGCAGATTCGCTTCCTGTGTATCGACATACATGAGCCGCAGTGACAAGATGTGTGTTTTCTTTTTATAGAAAAGGCTGTCCAGCAGAAGGACACTGCCGAGGTGGTCAGCACACGGTCAATTTGACGTCCCCCCGATGATATCACCGTCAAACGACGCGCCAAGACACAACACTGCAGCTCGAGGGCCCATGCACTCGCTTTTGCTCCACACTTTCGACTTGCACCTTCTTCCTCCTGTGTTCACGGTCGAGCGCCAATCAGTCCAACCTGGACTGCTGAGGCTGAGACAGGCACTGCCAGCAATCTCTCAGCCAGAAGAGAGTTGTGCGACAAGCGTGGGGGTAGACATGGCTTCGAGGGGCGTTCTGCATCGTGCGTCATTCGAATGTGTTTGACAGGGGGATTTGAAATTCATTTGACCCTCTGAGACCAACTTGAACTGGTTGTGACCAACCCGTCTTGTTGCCAACACTGCTTTGTATCCCACCACCATCCATCCATTCCAAGATGACCTCAAACCAATCCACCAAAGGCGTCGAGCTTCTCGCCATTCCTGGCGCCATTGCCACTCAGGAGTATGATGGCGACACCGTCATCTTAGCCTCTGGCAAGCTTCAGACTCTACTTGTCAGCATCGAGTTGCAGGATGCCGCTCAGCAGTCCACAAAGGAAAAGCAGCCCGACTACTCGACCGACCTTTGGCTAGTCCTCTCCATTGGAGACGATTTCTCCCTGCCAGTGGCAGCCACGCAGACCATCATCCCACAGGGTCAGACCTCGAACCGTTCCTACCTCTTCCCTTCAATGGAGCTCGAAGGTGCTTCAATCAAGATCGCTCTGCCAGCTACGACAAGTGTTTCGGACATCACACGCTTCCAACAGATCCTCTCCCAGTATGCGGCCTACCAAGACGAAGACCGTTCAGACGCCGGCACAATGGAGCTCATGGACGAAGACGGCAAGGTCCTTGGTGTCGTACAGGGCTTCACAGTGCACGAATCCGACGCCATGTCCGACTCTGGAAACGAAAAAGCACCTGTACTTATCGACCTCCCACCCGAGCCCACTGCTGACAGCGAAAAGCAGAACATCGAAGTAGACGTCCTCTCCCCCGAAGAGAAGCGTGACTGGATGATTAAGGGTGCCGACACTATTTCGCGTACCATCATCAAGGCATCCGAATTTGTCGGTGGCAAGATTACGGGCGCAGCCGACTCGTACATGGCTAAACACCCTGCTGCAGGCTCCTCCGGTACCAGCACTCCCAACAATGAAAAGGCCGAAGCTGGTAGGGACCCTGTCAAAATTGGACCCAAAACGCACGCTGGCGTCCGAACGATCAACGAGTGGTCAGGAACCGCTGTCCAAGTGTCTTCAAAGACCACCGGCGCCATTTTGCGCGTTGCTGGTAACGTCGGAGACAAGATCGGTAAGAAGACAGGCATTCAGCGCAAGGTCAACCCGGACGGTACCTCTGGTCCCGCGCCTACGGGTATCAGAGGCTTCGTCAACCGCGGTCTCATTGCAGCAAACACCGTGTTGGACGGAATCGACGCCGGCGCTCAAACTCTTCTCTATACCAGCGGTCAAGCAGCATCGAACGTCGTCGGCCACAAATATGGCGAAGACGCCCGGAACCTCGCCGAAGGCATCGGCGGTGCTGGTAAGAACGTTTTCATTGTGTACAAAGATGTGCGTGGAATCCGCAGATCAGCCCTCCTCAAAGCAGCAAGAGCTAGGGTGATGAAAGCCAAGTTAGACGACGGAAGAGAGGTAACGATCAAAGTCGACGAGAAGGGTCAGGCAGTCGCCTCTTCCGTTTCAAAACCAAGTTCGACCTCTTCACAGACTTCGTATTCCGAAAATTCTTCGTACGCTTCGGCTTCGTCGAACAATTACGACTCGAGACCTCCCGCTTATTGAAAGTGTAGAGATGGTAGAGATGTGGATATACTGTAGATAGCGATGCGATGAATACACGAGATGGTCACACTTGAGGTGTTGCGCTCTGTGGAAAGATCTGACATTGAGGCGTGATACTCTTTGAACCCACCTTACCCTGCGATTCGCCCCAAGGTTAGGCTCAGACCAGCTGAAGATTTCTATGAACAGCCTGGCAAGGTCGACAATCCGTCGTTTGCCTTTGAAGGACCCGCATTGCAGAATTCAGGTACAGCTCCTCCTTGATCCCGACAGAACCAACGGACTCTGCCAGTAAGGACGTCCGAATCGCGCAAACTCTTTTGCGCCGCCACACAACCACAACTAGCTCTGATAATTGATCTGACGATCTTAATCTTATTTTTATCGAGACTGTATTGTATTTCTTTTGAACGTTTTACATGTGAAACGATGAGAGATTGGTATCTACCGCTGCAGCGAGCAGCGAGAAAGAAAGGTGAAAAGGGTGCCGACTCGCTGTGAGGCTAAGACGGTTAATGCGGGGTTGAATTCTAAACAAAGTGGGCGAAACGTACCTCTGCTTTCAACGCAGATTGCTAGCAAAGGAGGTACGAATCAACGTCACCACTTTAGAAACAGAAGACTTGGTCCTCGAGCTTGCTGACGGTACGAGGAGACTGGTAGCCCAACTCCTCAAGGTGCTTGGTCATGGCCTTGGTCATAGGAGGGGGACCACACATGAGGATCTTGATGTCGTCGGCCGGCTTGGGGAAGTTCTCCTGGATCGCCTCCTTGGTGACGAAACCGACACCGCCCTTCCAGCCCTCGGGAGCCTCGTTCAGGAAGTAGTGGACGCGGAACTGATCCTTGTGCTTGGCTGCCAGCTCGTCGAGCTCCTCCTTGAGCAAGATGTCGGCCTCCTTGACGTTGGCGTAGATAAAGTCGATCCGGGTCTTGTCAGCAGGGTTCTTGAGCGCGGCACGGATGATCTGGAGGCAAGGGGTGAGACCGGTACCACCAGCGATCATGCCAATGTGGCGCGAGAGGCCAGGACTGTATCGCATCTGACCCTTGGGGCCCTTGACCGAGAGAAGGTCGCCGATCTTCATGGCACCAATGTACTTGGAAACGTTGCCCTGCTCGTACGACTTGACGACGAGGTCAAAAAATCCGTGGTCATCATCGGACGAAGTTGGGGTGTAGGAGCGCATGACGTTCTTGCCGTTGATGTTGGCCTGGACCGAGATGTGCTGACCGATAGGCAGACCGAGCACGTTGTTCTGACGAGGCAGCTTGAAGCGGTAGAGTGCGGTGTTGTCCGAGAGCTTCTGCTTCTCCATAAGACGGTACTGCTGCCATTGGGTGGGGTTGAGCACGGGCTTGACCTTTTGCGAGTCAAAGTAGAGCAGAGCTGCTACTGAGAGCACCAAGCCCACGATAAAGGCGAGAACTACGTTGAGCTCCATTGGGTCGGTTGCAGCGTCGTAGTGTTGAAGAGGTTCGAAGTTGGGGAAAAGTCGAGCGGCGTACTTTGTGGTAGCAAGACAAACGCCAAAAGTGACCAAGATGGAAGCAATAAGAACGACCTGTTCGACGAGGACCATGCAAAGGAGAACCGAGGTGTGTGATGAATGCTCGTCTATCGAAAAGGAAAGAACGAGTGAGAGGAGGTGATGATGGGAATGGAAGAGGAAGGATGGAACGATGAGTGTGAAAGTGTGAACCGTTCATCTCCAACGACGACCACGACGTCAAAATGGCGATTCGAAAGACCTCGCCAAGCAGCTCAGCACACTCGACTAAAAGCTCAGAAAATGACGCTCTGTTGGCCAATCCTTTGTGTGTCTGTGCGGGGTTCTCCCTCTCTGGAAGATTCGGTCAAAAAAGCAATTTCACCAAAAAATCAGAAATCCACGGAAAGCGGCTCCTGTGCGTGTCTGTGGCGTTGGCTCGGATTGGCTAAGTCTGCCACAGTCTGTTTACCCGTCCACGCGTGAAAAGTTGATCGCTACAGAGCCATCTTTTGGGTTCAGATTCAAGGTCAGCTTCGACTCGCTCTAACATTCGAAAGAATTTGCCGGTGTGGACACGTGTTAAGGCGGCTGAGTCCTGATTGTCTCGATAAGTTAGGGGCCAAGCACAGACCATGGGCCGGGCTGTGTCACTTTGGAAAGGGTCCTTGTGAGCGTATGAGATAGCCCACGAGTCTGTCCCGGCTGTTTGTGCTTGCCTCAAATCTCCACAAAAAAGTGGGCGACCGGGAATCGGAACTGCGGCGTGACTCTCGATATCGATTGAGGACCGCTTCAACACAGCCCACCAGCCAAAGGAAGCCTAAAGATAGGCAGCGAACACACACACACACGCACAGCCATTCAGTGGTCGTGGGCGAGTCAAGCAGTCTATCGTGACAAACTCTAGCTTCTTTGCTCTCCAACACTCGGTCCTATTCGAACGTCGCTGGAACTCAACTCCCACAGCTATCACCGCTGCTACCATCACTATTCCTCGTCCCAGCTCGTGACCGACTTCACGGCTGGTAACAAGATGGACGCATTCTCAGCAGGAACATCCCATTTCAGAAAGTCTGCAGAGCACCTCTCACGCAATGCTTCCAGCAATGGCAATTACTCGGACGGCACCGCTTCCTCAGCCGCCGAGATCTCTTCGTCCCTTCTTGAAACTTTCAACACCATCCTCTCGGAAGCCGACAGCTACATCACCCTCTTCGAAGGACGGATCAAATTGGAGGAAGAGTACATCAAGAATTTGAAAATATCACTCGAGAGGCAAAAGGAGCTCGATGCCAAGGTCAATTCCAGGATCGTCGGCGATGTAGGCTTGATGGCTGATGCACAGCGTTATCCTGGTCTCAGGCGAGCTTGGCTCGAGATGCGTCAAAACGATCAACGTGAACTCGAAGCACGATCTTACATGGTTGAGACCTGTCGCCAGGCTGTGCTAGCGCCACTGCTGGCTTTCCGCGACTCTCAGGAACGCATCCGCAAACGTGTCAAAGAGGACATTCGCAACAGCTTGGCGCAATATGACGAGATGCGCAACTCCAGCCTACCCAAGATTCGCCGCGCCTACGAAAAGAAAGCCGAGGAGGTCGAGCAACTTCAACTCCAAGCACAAGCCGTTGAAGACCAGCGCATCTTGCTCAGCACCAGGTCCACCGATCGAGAGGCAACCTCGACCAATCACAGCCGCCTTCCCTCCAACTCGGACTCTGATCCATCAGCCGCGTCGCCTCCTTCCCATTTTTCCGTAGCCGGAGGAGCCAGCTCTAGTCTGATGCGTCGCAAGAGCAGCCGTCGTCAATCTCGCCGTCACTCGAATGCATCCTCGAAATCACAAAGTGCCTCGGCCAAAGGCGCCGACAGCTCCGACGAGAGATCCACCATCGGCTCGCCTCCCACCACAGAGACGCATCTTCCACCCACCAACTCTGCCCTCTCAACATCACCGCCAACTCCCAACCATGAAAAGGGCAAACCCAACTTCTTCGATGTGTTTAAATCGCGCGAGGGATGGGACACTGCTAGGAAAGAGGCGCCCAAAAAGATCGGTGCCCTCATCAACAGAATGAGGGAAGGCGGACAGGCTGGTGCTGGCGCATACGGCGGCGCTGGTTATAGTGATGGTGGACCTTCGACTCCTTCAATGAGCGAGACCCTGCTCGGAACCTTTGGCGGCGGCAACAACAATCCGTACAAAGCCACACAGAGTATCGCTGCAAAGCAAGCACGCGCAAAACGAGAGGTGGACGAAGCCGACAAGGCATACCGCAAGGCCGTCTTTGACCTCGAAACGCTACGCTTGCGCAGATTGCGCACGCTCAAAGCCGCCACAGCCTCGGTGATCGAATGCAGAACCGAGCTGGCGCATACAGCCCAAGCCGTATGGTTGCAGTCCGAACGCTCACAGATCGTCTTGCACAACAAAGGCAGTGGTCTTCACCAGCACAGCGAAGACCTGGTCAACGCTGCCCTCGATGACCTAGACGAAGAACTCAAGTCAATGGAAGAGAATCTGCCAGGTGTCAGAACGCTCGAGGACAGTCGAGTCTCGTACGTCAACTACTGGCATGGCGAGCTCAAGAATCTCATCTTTGGCACACCCCTCGTCGACTATCCGCTTACAGTGCCGTACCGACTGAGCGATACCGTCGCTCCTCCTCTCATCGTCACAAAATGCATCGAGTTTATCGAGGCACACGCGATCAATACTCCCGGCATCTATCGCATCTCGGCCAAACAATCGAGCGTCAAACAGTTGGCTCTGGCTATCGAGAAGGATGAGCTAGGATTCCAATTCGATGCGGCTAAGGACGAGCCGGCTGCTGTGGCTGGTGTCTTCAAGGACTATCTGCGTCAGCTGCCCGAGCCGGTCCTTGCTATACCCTGGGCAGAGAGGATCAAGTATACCCACGAGAGGGAGGAGCACATTCGGACTGGATTTGCCACCTTGAAAGGAAAGATCCGTCGGCTGCCGCCCATCCACCAAGTCACGCTCAAAGTCATCGTTCAGCATCTCAGCAAAGTGGCGCAACACGCGGATCAGAACAAAATGACCGCGGCGAATCTGAGCGTCGTTTTCTCGCCTTGCCTCTTGTCCGAGGCGGATCACGAGACGACGAGCGTAGCAGCTGCGATGGAAGAGGACAAGACCATGGAGGATCTCATTCTATACTGCAACGATATCTTTGATCTCAAGACGGCGGGAGCGCCCTTGCTTCCACCCATCTCGTCAACTCGTGTGGACGAGCTCTCGAGAGCAGG
The DNA here is from genome assembly GCA_928858565.1 of Anthracocystis walkeri. Classification (NCBI taxonomy): domain Eukaryota; kingdom Fungi; phylum Basidiomycota; class Ustilaginomycetes; order Ustilaginales; family Ustilaginaceae; genus Anthracocystis; species Anthracocystis walkeri. The sequence continues at coordinate 549,786 of CAKMXV010000004.1, forward strand.
TCAGAGTGCAGCCGATGCCGCTTTCGCAGCTTCGTCGCCGACTACGGAAAGCTCGTTGGAGGCCCCTTCGCCATCGGACCTTCCGATTGTCACTGGCGCGAGTCTCAAGAGAAGCAATGCGATCACGCCTGCCATAGCAGTAGCAAGCGAGGGCGATACTGATGCTGCGGTCAGTCATTCTAGGCATGCTAGTGGAGGATCGGCCAAAGGCATCGCAGCAGGTCGACTGCAGGCTCAACCCCTTGACACCGATGCCCAAGGTCTGCCTCGACTCCAGACCGTGAATCTCAATGCTGACGCAGGCCGTGGATCCAACAGCGCTATTGTCGCAAGCTCGGAGAGGATGGATCACGTTCGACAGGGCCAGCGCGCGGAAACAGACCCAAGCGCTTACAGCAACGCGGGCGACGTGGCTGACATGAATCGGCGGCTAGGCGCGGTAGACCTAGCTGAGACCGACCAAACTCCACTGCGCTCAAGAACGGGTTTGTCTGGCGAGGAAGGCGAGATCTACCCTGCCGCCACGTCAGCCACGACACCATCGCTAATCAGAGCGCATTCCCAAGGACCATTGACGCCTGGTTTACTCACTCCTGCCTCGCTGCGTTCACCACTGGATAACGTGATTGACTCTGCTCACGCGTCGCATGGACATCCAACGCCCACTACGGAGCAACTTCATCCTCATCAAGACGACTCTGTAGCAACGAGCTCGCCCATCGATGCTGAGTCGACGTCTCGCCAGTAGCTTCACCGATGCCTAACGGACATCACTGCATACCATTCTCGCACACTGTATCTATCATTGCATCGCAAATCCATTATAGCATAGCATGTTGTTTTTCATCTCGGCATGATCAGTCTGTGGCAGCTGTTCGCAGGATGTCTGTGTACTGTAATGTACGTCCGCATGTGAACTCTGAATGTGCAGGAACTCGGACCCGCATGTGGCGCAGAACCGTGCACCCCGAACCCGATACAGAGGTGGGACCTGCCGAACGTGATTTCAAATTGACCGGCGAAGTCCCTGTCAAATGAAGCGCCCAGCATGCAGAAGGAACAAGATGAATGAAACAGGGTGGAAAGACCCGCCAATGCTGCAGCTGCGATACACGAAACGGGCGCCAAACAAGGCGTGTCAACAACCAAAGCGAGCCGTGCCTGCAGTCAGGCATGCTGCAAGTCTGCAGAGGCTGAAGAGCAGAGCGCTTGGGTCGCTTGGGTGACATGCAACCACGCAGCTGTCAGGAGCAGACGGTGCATCTCCCACCAGCAATTGTTTGTGAACCTGTAACGCTGATACCCGGACGCAGAGGGCGCTCAAAGTGAGTCAACGGACCTGAGTCAAGGGGAGAGCTGATCTTTTTCGCCTCCATCCTCTTCTGATGATTACTCTGATACGACATTTTGACGACACCGAGATCACGATCCTTGTACCGGTAACGTAGCAACAGCAATCATGACCCCCACATCAATATCACTGTGAGTCAGTCTCAAATCTGGTCTTAACACCCTGAAGCGCAGTTGGCCGACAGCCTCTGCGATTGTATCATCATGCCGAACAGCTGGTTTCGTCGACGAGAAGGAAGCAGATCGGCAGGGAATTCGACAACTCGACACGTTGACGGTGAACGACGACGAGATGGTAGCGGAAGTTTGCTTTGCCCATCGCCACTTGGTTTTGCCGGTCAGCTTCGAAGAACTCAGATCAAAGAATCAGGAACCGACGGCACTTCAGAGTTGCGAAATAGCACAGCATCCGTGTCAAAAGGCTCATGGCGAAACTCAATAGCGGGATGGTGGCAGCGTAGCCGGCGGTCCAACAAAGAGCGGAGTCAAGAGGACCCACAAACGGTCAACTCGGTCATGTTGAACACGGGCACCAAGCAGCAATCAAGCGAGATCTACGGAAAAGGGCGGCAGGATCGGTCATTTGTTACTGTGCGACAGGCGAGCTGCGCGGCATGCCGTCGATCATGGTCCAGGACAGGGCGAGGAGCGTTGCAGCCAGCAGGGTCCAGTCAGAATCCGCTGAGGCAAGCAAGCTTGGGAGACGACGCATTTGGAAAAGGAAAAGCGAGGAGGCCAGATTCTCGCTTGCAACACTGCACATTTTCAGAGCCAGATGCAGCAGCGGCAGCAGCAACGGCACCCGCCTCATTAACGCGAAAGACATCGTCGATCAGGCAAAAGGCTCTGAGCCTTCTCCTTTTTGGCTCTACGTTTCGTTCTCACACGCAAAGCCACAGCCACGGCCGGAACGAATCTGTCAGAGACGTCACCAAAAGCAAGTCTCACATTCTCAGACAAGAAAGGAGGAGCAGCAGCATTGGCAGCAACAAAGCGCCAGGGAGACGATTCAGCCTCAGGTTGCGTGCCCGTTCAGGTCCCGTCTTGGCCAGCCGTGTTCACTCTACGGGACGCGAAGCAATAATTTCAGCATGGCCCGATGCGACCAACGACAGGAACCACGACGCCGACGACAAAGAACAAGAGCAGAAGACTGCACAGCGCTGCAACAGCCAAAATAATGAAAATCAGGGAAATAATTCCAGATCCGATAATTTCTGGCTGCACAGGGCACAAAAGGGCGTCACCAACTGCAGAAGCGGCAGCAGACAGAGAACGTCAGAGCCCGCCAAATCTGCGCATGTTAATCACGGCTGCGGATGCTTCTTTGCTGCAAATGGTAAGTTTTCCTTCATCGCCTTTTCTTCCTTCTTGCTTGCCCGCCAAGCTTTGTCTCAAACGCTTCAGCCTCTCACCGCCCCGCTCATCTTGCTGCTCGTCACCTTCTCACAGGAATCACCCATGCTTGCTATCCTTTAGACACTCGTTTGGCCTCTGCCAGCTCCTGTCCAGCAAACACAGCGTCCATCCGCAACGCAACGGGCCACCACCATCATCATACGGTCACACCCTCCTTTGACATCTACCAACCTCACCCCTTTGGAGTTTGGCACCTCAATCGAGACGGTCCCACCAGCCTTTCTCACCCTCCGAGACGATCCGTGTCAGCTTCGTTTGTACGACCACCATCGTCCGCGTCTACACGTCCGGCAAACAGACACGCTCGCAACGTACATTCGTTGGGAACTCTTCCCGACCTCTCGTCTGTCAACGTGTCTTCCCACTCTTACACCAGGTCTCAAGGCCCTGCGCTCGGCTTCGCTCAGGTACGAAGCTCTGGCTTTCCTTTCATCATGCCAGACAGCGAATCAGAAGCAACACATACGCCGGCCACAGAGCCTGCTTCCGCGTCTGAACTCGGCTCTCTCCGCGCCTTCAACGCTGCAGCATCAGATGCAGGTTCTGCCAGAATGAGCAGGTCTTTCTCTGATCACCCCAGCATGCGCAGCTATGAAGAGAGTTCGGTCAGCGCCAAAGGCCCTGGTGCCACCATTAACCGGACGGCTGGCGAGCATCTTGGCAGTTCGCTTCGAAATCACTTTACTCCATCGCCTGGCCCGGCATCTTCAGAACATGCTCCTTCAACATCGCTCCATCAAGACGATGCACTGTCTGTTGTGGAACATCACGGCGCTTCTGCTGTTGCTGCTCCTGCCGCTGGTGCTGCCGCTCCAATCGATCGCGACGTCTCGCCTTTGACGGTGCAGACCAATGTGGATTCTCATCACAAGGGACTAGAGTCAGCGCCCATGCGACCCTTCAGCTACTCGAACGGCAGCGTCGAATCCTCCAGCTCGCCCATCATGAAGCTCCGGCCACCTTCCAACATGACCCCTTCGTTGCGCGATTTCCCTGTCAACGCAGAGAACAATCCCAGCTTCGAATCCGTGCATGCGCCCGCTCGTCAAAGGACTGACTCGCGTCCCACTATCTCACCCACCAGCACTTCGCGTGCCATTTCTTCGCCAGCACCCATGCCTTTGCCTCAAGCGTTGCAGGATCACCGACCGACAGTTCGACGTGCCCAGGGTCAGCGCGCAGAGAGCGAAGTGGTTCGCAGCCGAAGCTCTTCCAAACCCTTCAGCTTCCCTGCACGCTCTAGTGCTCAGTTCACTCCTCGTGATCGTGCAGATGCTCTTCAAGGCAAGTCGTCGCAAAACAAACAAGGCGGTTCTTTCATTCGTAAACTCATCCGCAGAGCCAGCTGGAAGGGCAACAAGTCGCAGTCGGTGGGAAGTACGCCCTCGTATGTTCTCGGTCCCAGCAAGACATCTGTCGCACTTCCGTCAGAACTCGAAAGGGAGGACGAGTCCAACGCAACCACACCTCGCGCAGAGAGCATCTCTTCCAGAAGCACATCCAAGGAATTCAAGAGACGTAACAGCCTCACTCGTCGTCGCAGCAAGTCCGACAAAGCAGGTCCCTCCAAGGCCTCGAAAACTTCGTCCATCTTTGCACCTTTCCTCGCCCGCGATCCAAACAAGGCCACCGGCGTGTTTCGTACAAAGCGCGAAGAGTCCTTTGGTCATCTTGGGCCCTTGCCTCCTGATACCCCTCCTGCCTTCCCCAAAGACGGTCTACCTTTGAGCTCCAGCTCACCGTTTTTGGCACGCGATCCCGACTTTGCCGGCTTCACGCCTGCCAACGCAAACAATGTCAAGAGCATGGACTTCGCCCTCGTCCAAGGGCCGTCTGCCTCTGCTCAGGACGAAGCAGCTGAGACGCTTGGCACTCCGCAAATGCGACAAGCTCAAGACTTGGACGCCGACGTCGACGACACTCCAAGGCAGCGACCGCTTTCGCACATGACCGATCAGACCGACAATAGCCTCGGCATGGGTATGGCTCTGTCCTCGCGCAACAATTTCAATTTCCAAGACTCTCTCGGTCTCAACGAGCTCTCTGCTACGCCGAGGTCACATTCTCTAGCAGTCGATGCTGCCAACACCTCATCCGGACACGGTCAAAACGTCACTTCTTCTGCGGGGCACTCGAGTGCAACCGAGGGACACGGCCGTCCCAGGCCTAGTATCCCGCGTATCTGGCAAGGACTCGAGCCTATGGAAGGAGATCACACCATGCGATCCACGCACATTGATGATGCCGACAGCTCGGACGACACACCACCCGATCACCATCTGCCCGCTAACAGGTTTGACACAGCCACCACCACGAGCTCCTTCAAGACGGCAGTCAGTTCCCTTGAATCGCCCAAGTCGGCGTCAGCGCGTCGCATGGTGGCTGGTTCGAGGGGATCCAGACTCAGCCTTCGCACACAAGATACGCCTCTGGCCCGACACTTTGAGCAAGGCCCAAGGCAGGATTCGCCACTTGCCGATCTCATCACCAGTCTCGAGCGACGTCTCAGCGCTCGAAGCATTTCTGGCGCAATGAGCGCGACGCCGTATCACGATGCCGTCGCTTCTCCCAGCAGCGAGTTCTTGCACCTCGAGCCCGAGCCTAACCGCACCGCCGTCGCTGCAGGGCCGTCGTCATCTCCTCCGATGAGTGAGCACGACGCAGGGCGCTACGATTTTGCTTTCGAGGACGACGACGAATCCCTGCACGCCTTGCCTCGCGAGACGCATCTACCGGCTATTTCGCACACGGCGCTGGTTGAAACCATCGACCCCTCGCGCCGCAGCTCGCTCGCTGACCCCACGACTGCTGCAACGGCTGGTGGTGCGTACCCCTATTCCAAACGCGACACCTTGGGCGGTCTTGATTCAATTCCCTCTGCATCGAAGCAGGTCGAGGCTGCAGACAACCCGACTCGCCCACAGCTTTCTCGATTCTCTACGGCTACCGCTGCCGGTGAGAGCGACGAAAACCAGGTTAGAGGCGATGACTCGGAGGAGCAGGAAGTCGTCCTGCCTGAAGTCAAGGTTTCAGAGATCGAGAGCCACTTGGCAGCTGTGGAAGCTGCCTTGCAAGACAACCGCGAAGAGGGTAGCTTCGACGTCACCTCGCTCAGGCAGCGAATGTCAGATGCCTCCTACACCATGCAAGCCAACCCGTCTTCCGCCAGCATGCTCTCGAGAGAAGGTTCGCTTCACCCACCGCAGCAGGCAGTCAACGACAGTACCGATGAGCTTTCCGTTCCAGGTGCTTGGACGCAGGATAGCTCGTCTTTCGTCATGAGCGACGATGGTCGTCGTATCACGCTTGCTCCCGAGTCGCACGAGGCCCTTGCCGATGCCGTGCGCAGCGTTCGTAAGGCGATCAGCTCCTCGCAACTCACCGACGCTGACGAGTCGCGAACCGCGTTGGCAAGTCGGTCGGTGGACACCTTGGGAATGGAGAGTTTCGTGTCGGACGTTGCTGAGCCAACCAACGAGCGCCTGCCCGTTGGTGAGGTGTCAATGATGTCCGAGGCAACACCAGCGAAAGCTGCCAAGAGGCGTCAGGAGGGTATGCGCGATATCGAAGAGGCGTACAGCCGGATGCTGGCCTTGGTTCAGTCTTCAGCCATCGGTGTCACTCCTTCGCCCCAGATGCGCGGTGAAGAGGGTCGTCTTGGCTTCGAGCCTCCTCGTCGCCCTGCGAAGCACGGTCAGGGTATCGCGGGCGTTCACGAGCCCTTCTTCAACTCTCCTCTGGCCAAGGCATCGACCAAGACAGACGAGCCTCTCACTCAGCCTGCTCCTGTGCAGTCGACGCGCAGTGTCCTCGACGGTGCTGGTGCCGGTCAGACCGCTCGTGCCCAGACGACGCGCGCACAACCGAACTCGGAGGCTCGTACGTCGACGTCCTTGTCTGGTCTGATGGGCATGCCGTTGGACATCAATCCGCAGATGCTGCGTCAAACCAGCGTGTCCACTGTTTCGTCGGTGCACGATGTCTCACGAACCGAATCGATGGAAGGTTCCGCCTTCCGCAAACGTCCACCTTCCGATGCCAAATCGAGCTCGAGTCGCTACTCTCAAGCGCTCAGCAGGGACCACGCTCCATCATCGTTTGTCGAATCCGACGGCTTCCGCAAGCGTTTCAGCACGGACAATACGACCGTAGGTCGGGCCAGTTCTGGCGGCGGACACACTTCACCGTCCGCGACAGCCAAGACGCTTGGCACCCCTCGTTCGTTTGCCATTTCGGTTTCGCAGCATTCGCTTGCCAACATGGTGCGTCGACACGAGCTTGAGAAGGAAAGCTTGCTCGATACGCTCGAGAGGGTGCGCGCTGAGAACGCCGATTTGCACGCTCGACATGATAGCTTGACTTCGGATTTGCACGCAGAGGTGACGCGGGTGTTGGAGCTGGAACGTGAATTGGAACGAAGGGATTCTCGTGAAGTTACATTGATCGGTCAGATTCAGGAATTGGAGAACGAGCTGGTGGAACTTCGATACCTGGACTTCCAGCTCAACTCGAGCGCGGATCAGACACTCGGCTCAGAGGACGGAGAGGGCTCTATCATGGATGTCGAATTACCACCTACTCTTCAAACGAAAGCAGGCATTGGTGCTCTTCCATTCTCGCCGCGTGGCCCGGCGCATAGTCTCGTTCAGCCTTCGTCATCATTCTCCTCTGCGTCAGTTTCAGCTCAGGCCAAACCGACTCATCGAAGCACACGCTCAGAAGCGTTTGTCGCTGGCTTGCCTGGTTCGGGACGATCGACATTGCCAACAAGCAGGAGCGAGCTGCCACGCGCTCGTCCCGTCTCGCTCTTGAACGGACCTGGAGGCTTGTTCAGGGAAGACCGTATCTCGCAGCGTTCCAGCCAGGCATCGCCACTTCCTGCTCCACGCAGCAGCAGCCTGCTTCGACACCCACACCGAGCTTCAAACTCAACTTCGAAAGCGCAGCCGCCATCGCCCATCTTGCTCGGTCTCGGACTTCCCCAGGAAGACGACGAGATGTGGAGCATTGCAGACGAGCAGTTGCCAGAGATTGAAGACGAGATCTTGCCTACTTCAGCTTCAAGGTTGCAACAGCAGGCGCCTAGCATGACGGCACAAATTGACACCTTTGACTCAAGGCTGGGTGAAACCGGTCATGCTGATGACAGCTACGACCGTGATCATGCGGAGGAGGACGAGGAGGACGGACCGAGCTCCGTACCCTCTACGATCCAAAACCACAACGCGACGTCCGCCACCAGCAACGGCATCACGCCTCCCCGCGACGCCTCGTCCTCCCTCGCTCGCTCCACGTCTCAATCCACGGTCACCAAATCCCAACTCCCACGTCCCACACCCAGCAAACTGCCCACCACCCGCTCCACCGGCGGAATCGCCGACTCGCCCTCCCACCGCAGCGTCTCATCCCGTCTACCCCGCCTCGGTCTCAAACCATCTACCCGCTACTCCAACGTCCGCAACGTCTCAAACACCACCGACAAATCTACAGCTTCCACCCTCTCTTCGGTCTACAGCAACATGTCTACCGGCCAACCTCCAAGTCTAGGCTCTCTTCCGAGTGGCAACAATACGATGGAGGACGAAATTCAAGCCGAACTGGCGAGGTTGGGTAACCCCCAGCCTTACATGAGATACTATTCACCGCCGAGGAGTAAGATGCTTTGAATGCCAAAAGATGAAATGTAGAATGATGATTAATGATAGATTGTTTTAATGTGATGTCCAAAGTGTGTTCGGCTCGGTGCGTGACAAGATGAGCGGAGTGTGTGGTAGCATCGGCTGTTGATGTGTGGTAATCCTGATGCGCGGAGAGACAGGGCGCGCGCTCTCTCTCTCAAGAGTTCGATTGCGTGATCATCGTGCTTGTGTCTCGTCGAGCTCTTGAGAGCACGTCCTTGAAGCTTTGGACACCACTGCTGAGATGAGAGGGGCTCTAATTCGGCAGCTCTTGCCAGGTTACTGTGGGATTTTCACATGTCCGTGTTTTCGACTGCTTTCTGTCCGGGTATCTCTTGCTATGGTTCCGCATCGCGAGACCAATTGCTCGATACCCTTGACCCGTCATGACTAACCCCCCATTTCTTCTGTTTCCGCCTTTCGTCTGGTTCGCTGTTCTTAAATGATCGAGTACGCGTAACTTTTCAGGCTGGGCCATTCAACCACGAACGCGTTTACGAGCTCCATGAACATGCCTTCTCGTCATAGCCCTCGATCCCTTCAGCCCATTCGACAGATCGATCTGCTGCGCGACTCTTGACTCGTTTGCGAGCCTCTGCAGGTAGATTAGGAAGGCAAGCATGACGTAGAGATCGGCGGTTTTAGAGAGCCTAGTGTTGGGTGGAAGATGAGCTCGGATGAGTTTTTTGATGAGCGATCGTGCGGGGAGCTTCATGGTGGAATATCAGTAAAGCGATGATGTGTGAGAGTTAGAAGAGGGTGTTGAGGCTGATGAAGATAGATGGTGATGGTGATGAGGATGGTTGAAGTGGGTAAAGAGGCCAGAGTGACACTTTTGGAAAAGGCGTCAGACGCGCCTGGCTCAGAAAGGGTCACATCACGTGCCAGCTGCTCCACACACCAAAAAAGTGGAGTCGAAATGCGCAGCTGCAGACAGAAAGCACACTTTTTGCAACGCGCGTGCTCGAGCCATCTTTCTCATCCCTTCACCATCACTTCTTCGCTGCAGCATCTCAGGCTCGCAAGACTCTACGTCAGGACTTGATGGAACAGGAGTCACAATGACGTCGCAGGCCGGACCATCGGGCTCAGCGCCAACTCTCAAGACGTCGAAACTCTCACCCGTCGTTCTTGACAACCACTCTTCTTCCGGTATAGGCAGCAACATCAGCCTTCATCCGCTTCCCATCCTCAACATCTCTGAACATCTCGTTCGAACGCGATTGCAGAGCGAAGATACACAACTCACAGTCTATGGTGTCTTGCTCGGTACTCAACAGGGACGAGACATTGACATCCAAAACTCGTTCGAAATCAAGCTAGACACCGCTTCGTCGACAGCATCAGCACCAACGATCAACCATGCATTCCTCAAGTCGCGTCAAGCTCAGTACAAGCAAGTTTTCCCAACGCTCGACCTTCTGGGATGGTATACTATCGGCGATATCCCGACACCGCAAGATCTCGAGATTCATAAACAGCTGCTGGCGTACAACGAGACGCCGCTCCTTGTGCAGCTTCATCAGACCGTGTCGTCGTTCGAGAATGCAGAGGTGAATGGAGAGTTGCCGATACGGGTATACGAGTCGGTGGTGGAGCTGGTTCAGGGCGAGACGGCTAACTTTTTCGTTCCGGCTGGATACAAGATCGAGACGGGGGAGGCGGAAAGGATTGCAGTGGACTATGCGAGCAAGGCTGGTGCCGAGTCCGGAGGTGATCACGAGAGCACGAGTAAGTACATTCGCGGAGCGTTTCAGGTTGAAGTAGGTTTGCTGACCCAATCTTGACTTTGTTCCTACTTCTGTGCACAGTGTTGGCTAGCATGCAAGCGCAACACAGTGCAATCAGCAAACTCAACGACCGCGTTCGACAAGTGCTCGCTTACCTCGCTGCGGTCAAAGGAGGCCAGGCAGCCTGGGATCACGAAGCATTGCGGCAGATTCAGACGGTCGCTGCCAACTTGCCACAGGCGGTGTTGCCAGAGCTGCAAGAGGAGCTTCTACGGGTAGGTGTTCTGTCATTGACGGCGTCGTTGATCTGTGTTCGATCGGGACACGACGTGAACGACATCTCGATACACTCTCGAATCGGAGAATCAAAGAACTGACCATGCTGATGATCCGTGCGTTCGCTACAGGAACACAACGACGTGCTTCTGACCAACTACCTTTCCGTGTTAACCGAAAGCCTTCACACCATGAACGAGGTAAGTGTGCGGAAGCTGAAATGCAATGGCTCTGGACCCCACCGGAACCGTGATTCCGGTGCAATGCGGGCCAACTTGAGCACAATGCCAAGATACCGAGATTGTGGACTATTGATGCTGACCTTGTCTCGCTGCTTCTCTCGCTCTGGTTTGTTCGGCGTTCAATTGTGATGCAGCTCACGGACAAGTTCGAATTGGTCCAGGCCAGTGCCAAGGAGGATGCGGAAGGAGGGATCTTAGCACCTTCGACGGCAGGAGGACAGGGACGAAGAGGTGGCGGCGGCGGTGGTGGGCGAAATTCGGCTTTGCGAGCTGTGTACAGTTAGCTATGGTTGCGCAATCGAACCCATGCGCATATGCATCTATGCTCAACGATTGCCCGCCCGTTCGAAGCAGTGAGAGAGGCCGGCGTTCGACATGTGCTACACGTTACGACACGTGGGTTCTGCGGCACCGGGGGTCGAGACCTGAGTACCTTCTCGTTCGGCGGGAGCTCGGTTCACGTTCTCTACAGAAGCCTCGCCGGTGGTCTCAACGTCTCTTGGTTCGAGGTTCAATGTATGCATGGAAGGTTGCTGTGTGTGTGTGTGTGTGGGAGAGAGAGCGTGGTGATGGTTCATCAAAAGAACCAGCACGTGTTGAGCGTTAATCTTAGCGAAGCTGTCCGGCGACTCTAGGTGAATTCTTAGCGATTTGGTGGACCTGTACGAGGGGTTGAGAGGACCAGCGATGGAAGGTTTCTTTTCGGCGCAGTCGAGAACTTGAACCGATTACACACCGTCGTCAACGTATCACCGTGTTCAAAAAGCTTCCCCCCCCCACCGTACGCTCCGGTTTCCTCTCAGCATAGAACACAGGAGAGAACTGTTCTAGCGATCCTTCGATGCCAAAAAAATCACAAAACGGCCTCGTCCAAACCGAAAATCTTTTTGGTCTTTACTCTTGGTCCGGCGAACCGTAGAAAGATTTCCGACGGATTTGTTGTTCGCGGAGAGGGTCTGGAACTTTCAACGCAAAGTCTTTGAGTCTGCGTGCGATAGTTACTCATCGTGAGCGAATATTCGCTTTGCTCAAGCAGCGATAGTAACGGAGAATGGGTGCAATGATGTGCAGCAACTACAAACGACGGCCGAGGAAAGGACGACGATGAAGGTGGCGATATCCAAGCCGCAGTGGATGGTGGCGGCAAAGGCGAGAAGAAAAGCATACGCCGGTGTCCCAACCAAAAAAAATCTCAAGCTGTTAGATCCGGACTCTTCTCAAACGCTGTTAGATTTTAGTTCTCACATCCCCCGCTGATCTTCGTAACTCCCCTTTCGGATGTTCCTCGGAGGAGGGACTCACACCTTTTGGACCATCTGATGATGCAGACAGAACACCTACAAACACCCCCAAGGCAGGTTACAATACGTGTGCCTTTGCTCTCTCTCTCTCAAAGTTGAGACCCGTAAAAACGCATCTCTCTCCTCGGTGAACCAATTACAACTCCGCTTTGCCGTCTTTGAACTTCAAAATCAAGTTTGCATAGCCAGAGAGAGAGTAAGAGGTTGTACCTCCCTACGACGGAAGCCTTTGTAGACTATGCAAAAGCGGATGGGGGGCTAGAATCTCTACGACAAAAGGCTATACAAACCTAAGTGGCGGGAGCGCGATTGACTCGCATAGAGACGGTTTTTTGGAGCGGCGACGAAAAAAATCACGGGTTCATGCCGTCCGAATGCAGAGAGAGCAGTTGTTCCTGGAGTGATTATAAGGCTTTGCACTTAGCACGAGGTTCCGCTGCATTGTAACGTGGCTCTTCTGCAGAGGGGGGGGACTGTAGTGTCGTACGAAGTTTTGCGTTGGTGGATATGGCGATGCTGTATGTACAGTACAGTACGTACATTTTTGACGGTACCTGATCGAAAGCAGAGAGCAGAAGCGCAGTTTCAAAATCCAAAAAAGGCGGCACCACTCCTCTGGCTCTTTCTCTCTCACCACAGGGTTCAAAATTGCATCATCGACTACAAGTTCTCTCTTTGGTTCTCGACAAGATCAAGTTTCAGTGGAGCCGAGCTGTGTCGGAGTCGAAAGAACCCTTTCGTGCAGCGGCAAGACAGTGTATAACCATCAAGGTCTTCTTCAAAACGCGTGGCTTTCGCAAAAACAGATCAGCAGATCAGCGGAGTTCAAAGTTGAGGAAAAACGGAGCCGAAATCCATCATCAACCCTTGGTTTCTCTTTTCCGCATCTTGCTGGGTGTCGATTAGCTGTAGCTGTAACTTGTTTCACTTTGTGTAGCTGCGAAGTGAGACAAAAGGAACGCCCGAAGAGCGCGCTCGTTTATGACACAAGATGAGATTTTTCCATGCATGCCAAAAAAAAAGAAAAGCAATTCGGTGTGGTTCGGCCCGATGCTCCGTTCCGCTCGAGGTTGTTGTGCTTTCACAAGAGACGCGGAAAAGAGGTTTGCGAGGTACACACTGTACTGCGCAGTAAAGGCACGCATGCGATGGCTTGCTGACTTTTTTGGATAGACGAACACCTGATGAGAAAGGATCTGCGTTGTCTCAATAGCCGAAGTGGATGTATGTCTTTCGGAGGCCTAATAAATTTTGTGTTGAGGTGCGCCCCGCGGTTGATGGATGTGAAGTAACGATGTCATCGACCGGTTTGCCTCGGAGTGACTGCTCTACGGTTCGCTAAGCGAGCGGTTTAGCATGAAACCTGTGGATGTACAGTAGGTTATAATGACCGCTGTGAGCCGCTCTCCGCAACCTTGTTTGGATCATTTTCCAGTCTAACCGCTTCCGTTGATCACAGAGATCTCATGGAACCACACAGCATCTGTGTCTTTGGTCATCAGCTAGCATACTGTAACAATTGGCAGTTGGTGCGCAAGTTAAGCCGTGAATTCGCTTTACTGATTTGCAGGGCTCGGCTTAGGGATCGGCAAATTTTTTGGCGGATTTTGACACTGTTCTCAATGATCTTCCAAGCGAGGTGTCGCTCGCATACGTTGTTCGCCAAGCACCGCCTTGCCCCGTGGAGAATGTTTTAGCCAAAATGGTGGATAGGGTACCGCATCGTTGCTGCAAAGAACAAAAGACAACAACAACGCCCAAACACCGTTGGATACCGCTTTCGGCTTTTGCTGGGTGGAGATGTACCTTGTTCGTCACGATAGACGAACGAACATACCGCTTTCGACCTTGACAAGCTGTCCACTCTGTCTCATGGTCGAAACGCGCCGACGCACCTGTCTCGGTCAGATTGCGCCTTTTCCTGGACGCATTCTTTTTTCGAACTCTGTTTGCACTGGTACGATTCCATGCATATCGAACGATGAAACCCCCTGCAAAGTGCAACGAGTCCCGCATGAAACCACTGTTGCGATTCATAACTTTGTTTTTGCCCAGTTGCATCGAGAACCGCTTTGAGAGCAATTCTGATTGGAGGCATGAATTCGACGAAAACCAGTCTGAGAAGGTTCGATTGGCAACAAGAATGAGCAGAGCCAATCCCGGAGCAATTGCCGGTAGCGAGGCGATACGCAGTCGAAAGCCGGTCTGTCGCGTGGCCTCTCTGGTTGAGGCAAAGCCAGACCTGCGGTTCGCTCACAACTCGAAGACCGGTCCACCCTAACTCTCTTTGTTGGCGTCAAAGCCTGTGTGTTTGCAGACAGTCGAGACTGTCAACAGCATGAATAGGCTTTGGTTGGCAAACAAATCCGCTGCAGGATGGGCGGCTTCCAACAAATGCGAAAGGAAGTCAACGAAGTTTCAGGCACTGGAATGCTCGATTGTTGAAGCTCGATGTTCGAAAGTTCCAAGAGAGGCTGTTCGAGACTCGAGGTACAGTACACTTGAGCTTTACTGAAGTTGATCCACACTGTGTGGCTGTTGGAGCGAGCTCGAGCCTGTGGTTGGGCGCGTGGGTGCCTACCGATTTGCGGCATTTCAAATTTGTACCCAACACTGCTGTGGTGCCCTGGACAGTCCTTGAGCCTATCCCGATCCAATCTCCATGACAAAGCCTTTTTAGCGTGTCTCTGCTCGAGAGACGGGACCTAGACCGCCGACCTAGACACGATTTCAAATAATAATTTTTTTCCCTTTCGCCCACAACTTGTGCTCGCCTTGGGTTTAATTTACGCAGATCTCATCACTCTATGCTTGCTGCTCACTCGGGTCGGGTGCTGCTCTCGTCTCACAGGGATCCAAAATCGCAACAAGCAAAGGTCGTCGCTTGTTACTCGCTCTTCTCTTTCAATGCCATGTGCGCAAGCCAAATTTTTGCGCTTTGGACGCTCGCTCGAATTTTTCATCACACACACTACTGAATCAGGAGCCAGAAGACGGGTCGAGGTCCAGGTTCCAGGTCCAAATCCTTTTCTCTTCTTTTCTTTCCTTCCTTCTTTTTTTTTTTTTTTTTTTTTTTCTTCGTAAAAGTTCGGCTGCAGCCGCTGTCGACTCTAATTTAAATAAAATCAAGTTCGGAGGAGAGTGCTGTACCCCGCCGCGCTGTTTCTCTCTTTCTCTCTCCAGATGCCGCGCCCGCCTGGCTTTTTCTTTGCCATTCGGGTTTGTCGCTCGATCCATTCTGCGCTTTCTCCCGCTCTCGCCTTCTGTCAGTGTGTGTTCCGCTTGGCTGTACCTTGAATCTTGCAGGTCAGCCCTTTTTTTTCTCAGCCCGCCTCTTTTGCCTTTTTGCTTGAGGACTTGCGAGCGCCTTTTCATCGTCAAGGACCTTTGTGAGAGAGCGAACCCTTCACCCAGCCGCATCCACTCGCCCTCTCTTTCTCGCTCGCTCTCTCCCTCTTTGCGTACACACATCCGCAAGAAGTTCTCCCGTAGAGACGCCTCCTTCCCCTTTCCCTTTCCCTTCCCCTCTCTCTCTGTGTATCCACTCAACTTGCCGCCTCGCCCCTTGCCTGCTCCCGACACCATTGTCCCTAACGCCCCTTCCCCTCTGATCGCAACAACTGCTTTCACCTCTTCGTGTCTCGACCTCACGCAATCCCTCTCTTCCCCTACATTCATCCATCATCCACCATCCTCGCTGTTGCAGTCCTCTTCCGACCATCATCACCACCGTCGCGCACTCTTTGGCACCAGATTTGACTCTCCAGCTCGACTTTGATCTGCTCTCTTCAAACTGCTCATCAGCTCACATATCGCAGTTTGTACCTCGACATCCACATATCTTCCCAACCGACCGGATCCATCGCTTCCACTAGACTATTCGACTTCTTCAATGTGGTAAACGACTCGGTGCGCACCCTTTGGCACGCCACTCACAAACACCATCTCTCAACCACCAACCACCAACCGCATTTCGGTGACAGCCTCCCACTCGTCTCGATACGAGCTTCTTCTCTCGCTGAACAACCGAGTGCGGCACAGGACTTCGGCCCTCCCTTCATCTCTTCCTCTTATCCACCCGTGCCGATTGATAACCGCTGTGGCTTGCAGCGCACCCGCGCAGCTTCATCTACCGACAGCAGCAACGCATCTTGACGCAGCTTCCGGTCTGTTGTTGCCAACAACGTCATGTCCGTCGCCACACGCAGAGCTTCTCTGACGCCATCTTCCCCTGCTGTTTCACGCCGAGGTTCTTGGGTCGACCTTCCTGCGGGAAGCGCTCCTACCTCACGTCGAGGCTCGCGAGTCGACCTCTCTGCTTCTGCATCTGCATCTTCCTCGTCCGATTCGTACGCACCCAGCGCCCATACAACAAAGCTCTCCATCAACCAACTTCTTTCCAACCTCTCTCACGTCTCGGAATCCCAAGCACGAATGTCGTCACCCAAAGGCTCACGCTCGCCCGCCCTCAGCGGCGAGGCGCAAGGCGCAAAGCGCAAATTTGAGGCAGACCCAGAGTCCTCCACCGCATATAAGATCTCTTCCGCCTCTGAGATCCACCTTCCAACCGACCCAGTGCGTCGAGCCAGCATCATCAACCTCGCAACCGCCGCCGCTGCTGCCGTCTTGCAAAACCAGGCTGGGCAGCGTCGCATGTCTACCCACCCAGAGCAAGAGCAGAAGCGTCAGCGTGTCGAGCACCTTGGCATGCTCATCGAGCAGGCGCGCAAAGCTAGTGTCACCAGCATGAGCCACGACATGTCGCGCCACGTTGAGACCGCTTCCCAAAACGTTGCCATCGCCACGGTCCTGGCCAATCATCTCGGCCTAACCCCTCAATCGTCAGCCGCATCCACGCCATCGGCTGGAACACCGGCTCCTTCTTCACCCACCAAAGCACACACATCCACCTTGGCGGTACCACAGACTCCCACAACGCCCAAGAGCCCACTTTCGGCGGCGCCATTCACAGCCGCTCACGTTTCTGACGATCGCTCCCGTCTGGCGCAGGACGCCACCGCTTCTTCGTCACAACACAAAGCATCTCACCAAATGCGCGCGCCACCATCGCCAACCAGCACACCCGCCATCACTCTCACCAACAGCACAGAGTCGGCGGAGCAAGGCACGACAGGCAAAGTTCTCCCCGCTGAGCCTCTGCGCGAGTCGCCATCTCCACCTTCGAGCCAGGCAATTTTCGACCGCGCCAAAGAGGCTGCTTCCACCTACAGTCGCTTTTACCGTTTCGAGAAGGAGTGGGCACAAAAGGCACTCGAGCTGGAGCGTCGTCGAAGCTCGGTTCGCATTGACCCATTGTTCAACCCCAATCCGAGCTTGAGCCCTCTTCCCGTGGATCTACACGAGGACAAGACACGTTTTCCAACATCACCGCAGCAGCATTCAGCGCCCGAATCGCGTATCATGTCCAGAGGCACTTCGCCATTTGCAGAGTCGCCAGCGCCGTTGGCAGCAAGGACGTCGCACAGTGTGCCGAGCGGGTCGTTCTCATCATCACACCGCGGCTCGTCGAGCAGTCTCGCCAACGTGCTTTCCAATTTCGCAGAGCTGATTGAGCATCGTCAGCGTTCATGCTCAGGGTTGGAGGCACTTGCCAAGCAAGCAAAAGAGTTGCCCGTCAAGCGATTGAGTCAACCAAACCCTCAATTCCGCACCACGTTCGGCGACTTTTCCTGGGCAAAGCACCCGCGCAGTGCCACGGATCCTAACGCAACGTCGGCAGCAGCACCGCCAGCTTATCCAGCACCGCCAGCTTTATCGACCGCCTCCTCGTCGCGCTCAATACCGACCGTTCGCACACCCGCAATCAACGAACCGGACGTTGACCCCACGGATAGCATTTCTAATATGGACAGGGACGAAGGTTTGTCTGGCACAAGCGATGCAGCTGCAGCGAGCAAATCTAGCCGCCCATCAGCCCACTTGAAAATCAAGGCAATCAAACAAGAGTCCACGGCAGCGGCCGACTCGGACAACGATGGTCCCGCTACACCACGGTCCTCTATGAGCATCGCTAGTATGCTTTGAGCGCAAATTTTCTTCCTCATCATACCCGCCTCCCTTTACCAGCTTCACAGATCCTTTCTCTCTTATAGTAGCACAGACTTGAAATTTGGTGGCGGAGCTGGGTTCCTACACTTGTTCTTCTTTCGCGTTGTCGTCGTATGTTCCGAGCTTTTCTATATATGTAATTGTACAATTGTATCTTGTCAACCGTAGCTACAGTCATCATGTGCCGTTGTGTGATGTGTGATTTTGACAAAGGTGAAGGTGGCGTTGAAGGAGTGTGACTGTTCAGAAAAGCTTCGGAAGATGCGCGTGGCAAGTGAGGGGAGTGCGGATGATCCGACTCGGTCATTCCTCAATCACATCACAGTCACACTTCTCTCAATCACATTTCACAAGTCACACCAAAACTGAGCTTTTGATCGTAAACCATTCATTCTTGTTCACTTTAGCTTACAACTTCGTCCTCGTCGCAACAGGACTACTCTTCAAAAACCCATCAAAGTACTTTTCGATCGCCTCGAATCCGCTCTGACCCTGGTCGATCGGCGTAATCGCACCAACATACCCATCCGGCCTCACGACCACAATACCGCCATTCGGAAGTCCCCACTTATCGTGCAATCCACCCACAAACTGGTCATCCAACGTGACCTTGTACGCTCCGTGTCCAGCTTCAATGTCGTCGCAGTACAGCATGCTCTTGAGCGCACCCAAGTGCTGGATCTGTTCAATCTCGATATCAAATCGTTGCGAGCGGACGATGAGCAGCAGATGGAAGAAGGGGTTCGCTTCCGAAGAGAATCCATCACTCATTCCAGTGTTGAGAGAGTCCGGAAGTTGATGGTATGCCTTGTGCTGCAACAGCATCGCCCGCTGGTTGGCGCGGAAGCGGTTGACAAACGAGTGCGGCGAAGCAAGGTGGTTGGCGAACGCCTCGAGGTGTCGCATGTTCTTGTTCAGGTCACCAGCGCAGACGTACAAACGGATTCCACCGGGAGCCGTAAACTGAATCTCGTGGATCATGCGCACCGGCTGCGAGTTGCACCATCGCGTAGCCCACGCAGGCTGCAACCTACGACCCGGCTCGAGCTTGTCCGTCAGCTTGGCCACACCCAGCTGCTTGGAAGGGTCGCGGTGGTTCAGCACGTTATCGGCATAAAGCACACCGGCACCCGTCGTGAAAGCAGCATTTCGACGCTGAATGTTGATGAAATGCTCGCGCTTCTCGGCATCCGACATTGTTGCCACCTCGGGAGTGTTTTTGGGCACCTCACCCGAGAAGAGCGCCGAGTACTCGGAATCGAAGTCGATCAGCTGCTTGCCAGTAGCATGTCGTTCATCGTGGTATGTAGCCAGCAGAATCTCGGGATCAGCCAATCCCTTTTCGACCAGGTTAATCCTCCACGCCAACGCCTGCGAGTCGATAATGGCAGTGTTCATACCCTGACCAGCCTTGGGCGAGTGCGTGTGGCACGCATCACCAGCAAGCAACACGCGGTGACCGGGGTATGACACACCATTGGCCGTCTTTCCTGCAGGGAGCGAGTACCTTGAAATCAGACGCTGACCGATGGGGTAGCACGTGAACCATTCGACCACCTTGAAGTCAAACTTGTATGGGTACGCAATCTCCTGGATCGCCTTCATCACCATCTCGGCCGTCACCTTGTCTCGTGCATCAAGCGCAGACTCCTTGCTCTTCTCGCCCTCCAGACGGTTGACCTGAGTGTAGCAACGGATGATGGGTTGTCCCTTTTCGTTGTTCTCTCGTGGGAAAATATAGAGCGCGCCGTGGTTCTTGGAGTGAATAGCGGCGATCTTGCGAACATCAGGGAAGTTTGTCTCGACAACGCAGTCAAGCGCAGCCCAGAGCGTGTCGACCCAGTCGCCGTTGAAGGTAAACTCGTGGCGTTCCTCGAGCGTCTTTCGCAATCGTGATCTACCACCATCACAGCCGACGAGGTACTTTGTGCGAATCGTCTTGGTCTCGCCTGTAGGCTTGATGATGCTGATGGGTGCGCCACCTTCATTCGTGGCTTCGAGAACGGGCTTCATCTTTTCCAGAGTGACTGTGACCGGGTAAGTGGGGTCGTCGGTCATCTCGAAATTCTGATAAGCCCAAGGACGAGTGACACGCTGTCCGTGACGCTCCATGTCCCTAAGGAAACCACCCTCGATCAGACCTTGCTGCAGACCAAGTGTGCAATTGTCCTGGATCTCCATATCGGTAGGGAAAGACTGCACACGGCGAGTGCGCTCGATACCGCGCTGACCGTCCGATCGAGGATCCCAGAACGTTCGCTCGTACGACGGTGCACTGCGATCAAAGAATTCCGATCCAAGCGGCTCCATATTCTTGAGTACTTCGATGGTTCGAGGCTGGATACCATCCGCACGTCCAGCAGTAGTAGGCTCGGAACGCTCATCGATAACAAGCACGTCAAACCCACCAAAGCGAGCCAGCGATGTAGCCAACATCAATCCAGCAGGACCAGCACCGACGATCGTAACATCCCACGAGGTACGGTCAATGTGTGTCAGAGGATCAGGATAGTTGTGCGTGCCGTGAGCATGGTGACCACCAGCCTTGGCCTCTTCGACAACCTGTCCTGGCGCCGAGAACTGTTGCGTCGGCATCGTGATGGAGGATATGTATGCGCGGGGGGTGGACGGAAGCGGGAAGCGATGACGATGTTCCGTAGCTTGCTGTGCGAGATACTCCTCGGTGTAGTGCGGTGCGTTCCTAGAAGGACGTCTGCCTTGAAAGTAAAAAGGTATAGGAAGGTAGAAGAGGAGAAGGGATTATGGTTACACGAGAAGGTAGAGGACACAGGAGAGAGGCAGACAAACTTATACTTTTTAAGTTGCTCTAGCACGAACCGAGCTCCGACTGGGTCTGTTCTCTCAAGCCATACGTTGCAGAGTGGGGAACAAGTTGTCTTCTGGAGATCGCGGCAACGACTGCAGCCCACCAGCCGTTGCACCCGTCGGTCAATGTGTCGGCCTCTTGTGTAACCCAGCGCGCAGGCACGAATTTCTCCACAATTGGACCGGTGAGACGGATTTGACGGAGAGCGGTTTTCGAGATGCGTGGCGCTGCAGCTACTGCTTACCAATTACGAAAAACGACGCGCCCAAAAAGCCCTTCGGTAGGACAAGACGGGGTTTTAAAATATAGCTTTCCGTGTTTTCCGAGCTCCCCGCTCTTTGCTCGGTGGCTTCTGTCCACTTTGGCTTGTATCTTTCTCAAGCCATTTTGGTGCTCAACCCCCGCATGAAGGATTCACACTCACGGCGGGTGTTAGCAAGACTGTCAGATGGATTGACACGGTGAATCCCGTTTTACGGCCGACGATTGCTAGGTTCGAGTTGGTGGCTCGCGCGGGAAGCGAGCGAGATCAACCTCGCATTCTACTCCAACTCATACCTGGCCTTGAATCTACTCTCATCGTTCCGAAGCGGATCGGCGATCCTCTACCTCAAGCACACCTCCAAGTCGACCCTTCACACCATCTTCGACATTCAGACCTGCTATGAAAGATCTGCGTTCATGCTTCTGATATCGTATTATTGCGGAACGCATACAATCACTCTTGCTATCGTTCAGAACGCACGCAAACCACCCGCCCCCTGCCTCCCCATTGTGTCCCCCTGCTGCTCTCGCCTCTTCTCCTGTCGCCAAGCATCGTTCTCCGCCTGCCTCTTCAGCGTTTTCGACCTCGAGGCCAGTGCGTCGATGTACTTCTTCCTAACCCCTTCCAACTCTCCTTTCACCTTCGCCGCTTGCTCCCGCTTAGACGGCACAACCGTGCCCTGCTTCCCATCCAAGTTGACCAACAGCGTATCGATGATGTGGTTGGAGACGTACACCTCGTTAGCTCTGGTCAAGCTGCCCACTTGACCAGTGAGCCGCTGCAACCACTTCACCGCAAACTGGGCTGCTTCGATGACCAGCTGGTGCTGGATCCAGATGCGCAGTAGGACGTCGGTGTTGTGGGTACGCGTGAACCACTCGGTCAACCACTCTGGTGTCACTGCATGATCGAGCGACGCGATCCTCGAAAGCACGACTCGATAGTACCTGCCATCCTCCTCCGAATCATACATCTCCAAATGATAGCGTACGTACCTCCAAGCACGTTCCGCAGCCGACCCGGTCCAGCTCGAAGATTTCTCCGAAAGCGTTAAGAATACCGCTTCTGGTTCCAGTAGGTCTTCGTCTGCTTCTTCCAGTTCTGCGATTTCGGGATGAACGTCTTTAGCCTCTCCCTGTTTGTAAGCTTCACGATCGAGTTTCGCTCTCGATAGGGCGATGGCTTTCACCGTCAACGCAGCGAAGATGGAAGTCATATCCACGCCCAAGTTCCAAGCTGTGTTGAAAGCAGAGTCAAACGAGTCGCTGTTTACGAACAGTAACACCGCATCGCTAGGTCGAAGGACCGTCGTAGAGTATGCGAGATCGGGATACCTCTTCACCAGCTCTAGCCTAGCCAGAGCCAGAGTATACTCCCGGCGCACGTCGTCTACCGACACCACTCGGATTTCGCGACCCCTCTGACTATACGCCGAAGCCGGAATATACCTCGTAAGACTACTCGTCTGCTTCCCACCAACCCGAACCGGTTCCAACTCCCCTGACTCGCTATCAGCAGCATGCGCAAACCAAGCATCTTCATGCTTCAACATCGTCAGCGCATTAATACTCGCCAAGTAACTCTGCGCCTGTTCGACGGCTACAATCATAAACCTCTCCAGCGCATCCTCGCTTCCCGACCGCTGCTCACCTAGCCGCTCCGCATGCTGATACATTACCGCACCTGCCGACTTGAGGTCACCGCGGAAGACGTGATACGAGTACAGCACTGCGTAGTAGTTCGGTACAGACAGTGGGTCGGAATTGCGCGCTTTGAAAGAAAGCGTTTTCTCCACTTCACTTTGCAGTCCAGGGAAAGTGAAATGCAGCAGAGGCTGGATGTGTCCCTCCTCGCACATAACGCTGACGAGATTGCGGAGGAAGTCTTTGCGTACGCCTTCGTACGGGGTGGACATGACGGTGGCGTAGGCCGATTCAAAGTCATCGAGCGCAAGTTGGCAGCGGAAGATCTTGAACCAGATTTCTTTGGGTCCTGATGATTTGGATTCTGCATCGGAAGGTTGGCCGTCTGCATAGGTTCCAACAGCATCGATGCTCGCCTGACAGAATCGAATGATGTGCTCGATCGCCTCGAATGGCTCGAAGAACAATGCTACGTGTCGGTAGTATGCTGCTACGCGTTCTTCTCCCTCTGCGGTGACGATTGAAGAGGGCAGCAGTTCGAAAAGTCCACTTGCCGCACGGCTTTTGCTGGTGGAGGGTAACTCGAGCGCGCTAACCACCTTCTCGAAAGATACACTGGCATCATCCAGCCTTTGCATCTGGACGAGCGCACGGGCACGCACGTACTCCCCGGCTGGCGTTTCGGGGAAGCTAGCCAGCAACGCCTCAGCTGCGAGCGGATAACCTTGCACCAGGATCGCAAAGGCAAAGGTCGTATGTCGGTCCGTAAGGTAGGGCAGCAATGCCTTCCCTCCATGAGCCAAACTTTCGCGCAAATCACTCACTCCCAGCGACCAGAGACCCCTAAGCACCGCCCATTTCACCGTCAAGCTCAACGCCACCTTCCGCCCCTCCGCCTTAGCCGTACTCAACATCTCATCCCTAACGCACTGATGCAACAGCGTCGGCGCCGAAAAATGATGCGGTTCGCGACTCTTCCTTCCCGCGACCGACATCTGGTTCAACTTTGCCACAATCGAATCCGTCTCCCCTACATCGTTGACGTTGCCAGCCACTTGCAAAGCTGCATCCGTACGTGCCAGCTGCAGCGCAGCAGAGAGGGACTGAAAGATGCTGAGCGCAGCACCGATCTGCTTGCTTTCGTTTTCGACGAGATCGGCCATCTTGTCTTCCGCAGCGAGAGCGGTGAGTAGCAGCATGAAAGATACGGCGAGACGGTGACGTGAAGCGAGGGTTTGAATGAGTGCGTCTGCTGTGAGAGCTGAGTCGAGGTCGGTTGATGCGATTGAGGGTGCTGAGGGCTGTTCGTCGACGCGGTTGGCTGTTTCGCTGAGGAGAACAGACATGTCGGTGAGAGTGCTGTCGAGGCTAGCGCCGAGCTCGGAGCTGATGCGGTTGACGATCTCGCTCGCCTCTTCGCCGCCGAGGGAGGCGAAATTGTTGCTCCATACATCGGCGATGGCTTCTTTGACCGAAACGGTCAGAGGTTCGGAGAGCAGGTTCTGCAGTCCAGCGGCAAACGCTTCGAGTTCGGGAGCCGTGAAGCAGCCTGCGAGGTCCGAAGCGGATTCGACCAAAGTCAGAACCTCGGCAACCGTTGCAGAAGTCCGGCCTAGCGTGGGCAGGATATTGGTAGGATGCGAGTCCGCCGCGTTAATGAGCAATGCACGTTCTTCGCTGGCCGATTCCGTAGCAAGAGCAGAGCCGGATCGCGGCTTGTTCAACGTTGCAAACAGATTTCGCTGCAAACGCTCGACGATGCTCGCCTCGTCCTCGTTGACCGGCAGAGCAACAGTATCTCGGCTGATGACCAGTGGCACAACCGCTTCGCCATCAAAGCTCGACGTTGGAAGCGACAAGCCGATCGGCCATCGCGCCGCCGTCTCGATCTGCTCTGCAAGCCCAACAAAGCGCATCCATTCGCGTACACGCGAAGCATAGAGCTTCTCGTACATCGGTCCGCCCGTTCGGGGGTCGTTTTCGAGATGACATCCACTCGCAACGACGGAGGCTACCTCGTCGCGAAGGCTTGCGAACAGGGTCGATGGTGGATGAACCGAAGACGATGCGACTTCCTTGTACGTCGAGAGCGCAAGTCGCAAAGTAGCCTCGGAGAAGCGTCCCGGCTCGAGAACCCGGTCGAGGAAAATGTCCGCAGCATCGATCACCTCCTTTGTCGCCTCGAGCGTCGCCTCAAAGTCTTCTCCGTGCAAAGGCCTGTAGACGCGCTCGGAAGAAACGGTCCTCCAATCGTCCTTCGAAAGATCCTCAGCCACAGAACGGACGCTCATCGAGCTCTCGTCCGGATTCGCAGCCTCAACACCAACTTTAGCATACTTGAGTACCGGACCAGCACCAGCATCCCACAAAGCCCACATAACCCATCCATCTCCCCTCTCACCCTGCGGAGTAAAGACAACATCACGCAGCTCGACGTTGCGACCTCTTGTCTCAGCATCACAGCGCTTCTGCCACAGCAGCGTCACTTCACCAAGTCCACCAGATGAGCCTTTAGTGTCCTCAAGCTCGACGCCGTGCAGTGCGAAGAAGTTGCCAGAAGGAGGCGAAGCTGGAATGTACGCCAGAACGTAGAGCGCATAGCCGGCGTTGTCGTCGGAACCGGGTGTAAAGACCTTGATAAAGGGTCTCGAGACTGTGCTGAAGTATGCCTGTGTTTCAGACGCCTCGAGTGTCGGAGCTTCATCCTCAGCAACGACCAATTGCTTCTCGCTGGACGCTACCGAATCCATCTGCAGTGGGAGGTCGATAGTACGGATACACGAGTCGGTGAGCAGGTTCCAAACCCGCAACTTGCGATCGCGACTCGCTGCGAACGCCATCGCGTTCCCGACTTCGCCGGGGAAGACATCCAGAGACAGAGCGTACGTCGGAGACGACTCGGAATCCGGAATCGCATTAGACCTGCCAAAGAACCTTGAAACACCCGAAAGGAACGAAGTCGGTCTGAGCACGGTCTCCTTCCATGCGCCGTCGTTGGTGTCCCTCGATCCAGAGACAGAGCGGCTGAGTTTGACAATCGTCCCATCGGCGCAGGTTACCAAAGCAAGCGCGGAATCGACGACGTACAGCTGAGCTGCATTTGCTGCGCCACGAATCGAAGCGGTCAGGACCGAGTCTGACGAAGCGATGTGCTGGATGCGGTACTCGGATGACCAGTCGGACGCCAATCGTGAGTCGTGGAAAAGATGAGGTGCCGAAAAGACTAGTCGATAAAGAAAGCCTGTGGTGGTGACAGCGATCACATAGAGCCGGTTGGAAGTCGGATCGGCAAACAGCCCGAGACCCGGAAGCAGCGGTGCGGGTAAGAGGAATGTCCTAGCTGGTTCTGATGCCAGTTTTGGATCCAGCGAAGCTGAGTAAGTATGCTGCTTCGATGCAAGCGCCTTTGAAGACGGCCCCGCAGCTGCGGTCTGGTCTTCCAGCGTCGACCAAAGCAACTGCAGCTCGCGACCTCCTGCAACGACACGCGCCAGGACGTAGCCGCCGTCAAAGGCGTCACCTGAAGAAGAAGGGAAGTAGAGGCGAGCATCGACAGCATGATGCTGGGCTATGTTGATAGGCTCCGGCTCGTTTTCGACGCCTGGATGCTGAGGAGTGGGGACGGCGATGGCATCTTCGTCGCGAGTGTGGTTGTTTGTTGGAGATGCTGGTGCGGCTAGCGATGCTGATGCCAGCTTGTAGGGTGTATATGGCAGCGGCATTGTTGTTGATAGCGATCAGCGTCAATCAGCCGCGCCAGTGAAGTTGCTGAACAGAATGACCGAGACTTGAAAGGGTCGAAGCCGAATGATCGCCGTTTCAAGATGCGGCAGCTAAGTCGACCAGATCAAACTGCATCCGTTGCGGAGAAGTGCAGGCTCTCGTGAGCGGTTCAGACGCTGCGCAGCCCGTGATTCGTGCCGCAGTAAAGAGATGTCGTGGAGCAAAGAGCGCGAGTTGGGATGGCGCTGATGATGGTGTAAGAATGAGAAGTGACAAAAGGTAGAAAGAGACGCACGGGCAGAAAGCTTTCGGAAGCACACTTTTCGAAGGTCACACAAAAAAGGCGGATCACGTGGAGATCGGGATTTGTCTCGCAGCAAGGCGCGGACGCGTTGTTTATCAATCTCTACAGTGTGCCTACACCTCGGCCTAACACACAGCGCCTTTTTCTCGATGTCGTCAAGATGACATCTGCTGCCTCCCACACGCACTGCTCGAAGTCACACTGATCACACGCGAAGCAAGTAGACGCTTAGAGGCCGTACATTGCAGCCGAGAGGGTATAGTGCACTGAGCATGTCTAGGATAATGAAATGAAATGTCTATTGAATGCGCCGCGAATTTCTCAGCGGAAGGGGTATAATGTGTAACGAACTAAACGAGAGCCTGGAGATGCTAAAAAGAGTGTATTTTTCAAAGCATGGTGGCGGCGATGACAGCAACAGCTGCGATACCTGCGGCGCCAAAGGAGACGGGTGCGAAACCAGAAGCTCCACCTGTTGCGATGCCCTGCTTGGTCGAGCTGGTGGGCGAAGTCGTGTTGTGGGTTGCCGCTGGTGTTGCGGACGCGCTGTGGGAGGTTGGAGCTGTAGAAGAGGCTGCGGAGGATGCTACACTGGCGGTGCTGACGGCGCTTGTTGAGCTGGAATTGCTATCGTTGCTGCTGCTGCTGCCGTCATCTTCGCCATCATCACCGGGTTTGGAACCCAACTGGAAAGTCTGCAAAACAGTTCCGTTCTGAGGAGGCTCCGAGTCATCCCAAGCGTTCTTGTACCATGGCATGTTGAAGACGTCAGCTACGTTGTTCTTGATCCATCCCAAACCATCGAGGCTTGGGTAGTAAGATTTGAACACGCCGATGGAAGCGTGTGTCAGCTCATGCTCGAGCATGATCAATCCTTTATCCTTAGGACCGTGAATACCAGCATAGGCAGCTTTGGTGACAGAAGCCAAATCCTTTCCTGGATCTTCGTTCGGACACTCGGATCCACCTTGATCGTTCAAACACCAGTCGTTGGTATCGTGGTTCCAAAGCACGTTGGTCAACCCAAAGATTTCTTCAGCGATCGCACGGACGCGGTTGTCGATATCTCCCTGAGGAGGACGCCAGAATTTAGGGATGTAACCGCCGCTCTTATCCGCGATGATCTGCATCGTCCAGCCGAGTTCAGCGACGAGCTGTTGGTTGGTCAGCGTAGTGCAGAGCTGATGGGACCAGGTGTGCACTGCAAAGTGTTGGTTCCCCTCTCTCACTGCGTGAGCAAATTGTTGAGGATACGAAAGGACATTGGATCCGATCATGAAGTGTGTTGCGGATTGGTTGTTGGCGCTGAGAAAGTTGTACAGATCGTCGCTGTTGCCTGTGGGACCGTCGTCGAAGCCGATAGCGATATTGTTGGGTGGAGCGTTGACGATGTCGGTACCAGCGACGCATTTTGTGACGGTCCATGAGCAAGTCTTGGGGTCAAAACCCTCGTTGTTGGCGTAGACGGGGTTACCGTCCTGGTTGACGGCAGGGGCGATGCTGGGAATCTTTCCAGCAGCCGTAGCATCATCGAGAGCTTTAAGCCATTCAGCAGGTGTTTGTGCTGCTGTGGGGACTGCAAAGCCTGGTGGATATGAGCCTGCTTGTCTGGGTCGGATCTTGACGGTGAAGTCGCCGGCAAAGGCGCTTCCTGCCAACGTGGCGAGGAGAAGCAATCGGAACATAGTGTGATAGAGCAATATGAGCAGCCGTAAGCAAATGAAAGACGATAAGAGTAAGAGAACCGGCGTAAAGGAAGGTGAAGATTGTTCAATGAGGAGGACAGGGGGTCACAAACAACGGCAAGAGCCAGGAGCCTATATACGAATCAGCTGTGTACACTGACACTGGTTCCACAGCTGCCAAGATCTGCCGGACGCACGCATGCCCTTCTGACGTCGCATTGACATTGGACCCCGCTGTTGCACAGTCATCACAGCACGGGTCACACAAGAGCACAGCAGACGGATACGAGAGAACAATAGAAATCAACCTCCAAAACAAGCGCAGCACCAACCTCGTTTACAGACGATCTAATCCGGGTTTCGAAGGTGGACATGCAGTCGTCTCGAGTCCGCTGTGCGTTTTTCAATCAGGGCGTTGCTGCAGACCGACGGAATGGGCGTTCGTTGAATCGGTTGCTTTTGACAGGGGCAAAAGTACAATGGGGAAGGGGGGTCAAGGGACAATGCAACGGAAAAATCTTTCCAATCAAGCAAACCAGAAGCGATCCGGGAACGCAAACTCGCCTTGTTTGCGCAAAACAAACAAGCCGACCGCAGGCTGGACAGCTCGGGAAGAAAAGTCTCTGGTCCAGCCTTGGAGTAGGACAGAGGGCGTTGTGTCAGTCTTCTCATCACGCGCTCAAGGCAAAGATGGACACGCACTTCCGACGGTCTGCACTGGCTTCTGGAAGCGAGACAGAGCGGTGCAGTGTTTGGCAGCGAGCTTCTTCGTGGACATGTGCCCAAATTGAGTTTTGCTCTTGTTGATCGTGCAGCCAGTTTTTTACCGAGCGAAATCATGTCTGATCGACTTGCTTGGCAGCAAAGCATGAAAAAACTGACACCTCTCTGTCGAACATCCATCTTGGCCAAAACAAACTCGACTTTCCCTTCCTTCCCGCTGGAATCGGATCCCCTTGTCCGGACACTCGCTTAGCTCTTCTTTTGTGCAACCTCTACATGACGCCAAGCGAATAGGAGAGCCGTAAACAGCTTGCAGACGGTATAAACGAGCAAGGAGGTGCGTCATTGCTGTCTCACTATCGCAATTTGCAACGACGCTTCGGAATTCAGTCGACCCCAACAACCGCCGGGAAATTTCTTTCGTGTTTATTGGCTCTAATCATTTCCTGTCTTCCGAAGTCTCCATCGGAGCCCGCACAAGCGCTGCACGTCGACGTTGTTGCCTCTCCATACTCACCACAGACTCTTGGCATCTTTTCATTTATGCTCTCGAGATGTCATCTCACATACGTTTCCCTGAATCCGTTTGGTCACGTCTCTTCAATTCGTATCATTGTTGTCGAGACAATCGCTGAGAAACGGAGTGTAAAAGATTACCAATCTGGGGGAGCCCAAGGGATGCCTTGCAGCATCGCGAACCCGTTGGTACAGGACAATAGCTGCGAAGCTACCCTGATCGAATGTTCTCGGGAGAAAAGGTGGGCAACTTGGGCGGGCGCGCGTTTAAATTTAGCCGCGCGTTGACCTTCCCTTTTTAAGGGGCGAAAAGGTTCTAAAGACTTTGTTCGTGGGATGCTGTCTCCGCCGGGAACGTGCGAGACTGATTTTCACGGCCCTCGACGGAGGAGCGGGCGGCTGAAAGCTGACCTTGCGAGCTTGAGATGGTCGCAACGACAGCGCTCGTCGGAAGGTGCGTGATTGAATCGGCCTGATTCGTTTGGGATATCGGCGATTCAGCTCTTCTTTACCCCAAACCGGCTCCCTGACATGCAGTCCTGTCTTTCACGTGATATACGATTGCAACGAAGAGGCCGAACAGCTTCGCTTCCGTCTGCTTCAAGCAACTGAGTCCTTCGGGGTTGTGCAACTGCACTCTTGGCTCCACCGCTTTTGACAGGACCGTCGAGGCTAACTGAAAATGGCATGACGTTAACCCCGCGTTTTCCTTGCCTGTGCGCGTATCTCGGCAGCGAAAAAGAGACCGGCCCGTGAGCACAATTAAAGTTACCGCTTACCAAGTCGCCGCCCTTCACATCTTCCATACCCACCACCCAGGCGGTACATAAAGCTCCGGTACACCTCCCACGTCGACGTCCAATCAACCCCCCACAAACTCCCACCCGCCAATCTTCTTTGGAAATTCGTGCAACAATGCCCCACAGCATCCTTTCACCGTGGTACTGGTTCCTCAAGTTGTCAGCTACGCTGTTTCGATCAGTTGTATATCTGAAACGAGGCACGCAGCACTATTTGCGAAACCGACCGCTGCCAGCTGGAATCGTCAAAGAAACGCTTCGAGTTCCCTCTCGTGACAAAGGACGATTCATCGGTATCGATTTGTATCGTCCTGCTGATGCATCCGATTCCGCCAAACTGCCCGTCATTGTCAACTGGCATGGTAGTGGCTACGTCATCCCGAGTTGGGGCGAAGATCGAGAGTATATCGTCCAAGCTGTCAAAGCTCTCGGTTGCAACGTTCTCGATTGCGACTATCGCAAGGGACCCGAGTATCCGTATCCGTCGGGTCACGACGATGCCGAAGACGTCGTAGGATGGGTGCTGTCTCAGACGGAACGTTTTGACGTCAGCAAAGTAGCGCTGTCCGGTTTCAGCGCAGGGGCAGCACTCGCTTTGACTGCGGGCAACTTTTACGGTCCCAACAAGATCTCTGCTGTATCTTGCCTCTACCCACCCGTCGACGTTGCACCTACCCCACCGGAACGTCCTGAACCGTACGAACCTCGATCGGGAATCCATCTGACTCCGACAGCTGTGAGCTTGTTCAACAACGCTTACATGCCAGACATCGAACGACGAGGAGATGCTAGATTCCGTATCCGTGGATTGGACACTTCGCGCTTCCCCAACTACATCTTTGTCGCTTGTGGCGATGTCGACATCTTGCACTTGACAGGTAAAAAGTACTTTGAGGAGCTCAAGCAGACCGAAAAGGACAAGAAGATTACGTTTGTCAGCGTCGAAAGGGAGGAACATGGTTGGGATAAGGCTCCGCTTGTGCCTGAGTCGGTCAAGGCGCGCGACGATGTGTACAAGGGGATGTTTGATAACTTTAAGGCAGCGTTCAGTAAGTAGGATGTTTTGTCTTATATCTGCTCGTTCTAAGTATAGTCGCTGGAACATGTATAGCATAGACGGAAGTCGTTCGAGATAAAATTGGAATTGATATTGCTAATACTAGGGCCTTGAAAATCTGACAAGAGATGCACATCGTACGGCCTCAGATATCTTCGACGCTGACAGCGCGGAAGAGAGCGGTGTAAAAGTTGGTAGCGTCAGCCAGACCCTGGATGGGGTAGTGCTCGTTGACGGTGTGAACGCCTGTGAGAGATCCCAACCCGGTCTTGTCAGGCTTGATGCTCGAAGGGCCGAAGCGAATAATGTTGTGAGTAAGGTTGTGGTAGTATCGCGTATCAGTGTTACCCTGCATGATGGAAGGTGCCACCGTCACGGGTTCACCATTCTCGCCGACCCACACGGAACGCACGAGTTGCGAAAAGAGCTTCCAAGGCTTAGCCTCTTCGCCCTCGAGCGGTGTCCAGGGAGCAGGTTCGAGTGCAGAACGTGCTTGCTTGATAGTCAGCTTGGAAGCACCCGCGGGGGAGCTTGCGTTCAACACATGCTCGCCCCACGCCTCCATCTCCATGTTGTACTGTTTAGCCACCGAGGAGAGCACGTCGATGTAGTGCTGCTTGAGCTCGTCAAAGTTGCTCGTGATGGCGATACGGTGGTCGACATAGGCGGTAGCACTTTCGGGAAGAGCGTTGAACTTGATACCTCCTTCGATAATGTCGACGGCGGTGGTAGTGATGAACTGGGTCTGGAGCACTTCAGGCATGGCATGGACCACACGCTGCTTGGCTTGCTTGATGCGTCGTTGACGCCCGCGATGAGACCAAGCATTGACGGGCTGCAAGACGAGCGAGGTGAACAAGTTTGGCATCGCACTCTGCAAGGCTGAGTAGGCACCAAGGTGCTCGAAAGAAGACTTGGAGGCCCAATCGAGATCCTTGAGAGCCGAACGGAGCGCTCCTGGGATGCGGGGACCATCGCGAACGCATTGCAGGAACTCAAGTTGTGGTCCTGAGATCTTGGTCTCGTCCAAACGATCACGCTTGTCTTCGAGCTGTGCGACGATGCGAGCGAGAAGACCGATGGAAGTGTGCGCTCCGGCCTGCGACGAGTGACCACCCGCGGATTCGACGGTGACAGCAATATCGACGGATCCCTTCTCGGCAATACCAGGCATGGCGACGTCAATACCGGGACCCATGTTGTCGGATGCAGCAAGTACAGGGTTACCTTCGTCGATGATCATGGCGATGCTGTCGCGGCCCCAGATCTCCTCGACTCGCTTGGCGAGCCAGCCAGCGCCCTGCTTTCCACCAGACTCCTCGTCAAAGCCAAAGCTAAGCAGGATGGTGCGCTTGGGCTCCCAGTCCTTGGCAAGAAGCTCCTCGACAGAGGACAGGAGGCTGACGAGCCATGCCTTGCAGTCGGTGGAGCCACGGCCCCAGACAGTGTCTGTCTCTTCCTCGATGAACCCGCTGAAAGGTGGGAAGCGCCACTGTTCGAGCGTGCCTTGGTTGACAGGTACAACATCTTGGTGAGCCATCATGAGCAGTGGCTTGAGCGACTCGTCGCTTCCCTTCCAGGTGTAGAGGAGACCGTGCTGGTGTACCATTTCCAAGTCGAGCTTGTCGTGCACACGAGGGAACTCGGACTTGAGCCACTCGGCGAACTTGGGAAAGGCTACCCAGAGGTCCGGATGTTCGTTCGGGTCAGGCCATTCGTCTCCGACAGTAGTATCGATCTGAACAGCTTTGCTGAGTCTAGAGGCGAGCAGATCGCGGTCGAGACCAGCAAGACCATCCTTGAGGTCGTACGGGTCCTGTTGAGGACAGATTGCCGCGAGAGAAGCCGAGGAGTCCGCCTGGAACGAGTGGGTGAGCCTCCAAAGGCTGTCGTTGACAGCATTCGACGCTGCATTATCAAGCGACAAAAAGGTCAGAGCGACAGCTCCAAGCACCATGGCAAGGACCGCAGTCCACTTGGATGCCTTGTTGGACTTGTTGGACGAGAGCGGAGCTGTACGCTTTTCGTCCGTGCTAAGCGCACCCTGCTTGGTCGTTGTCGGCAGCATCGTGCGGTAAGAACGCTCGGCAGTGAGTCTCCTCGTACAGGCTCGATGGGAGTAATGAGAAGGAGCAAACGATTGAGTTGGAGGCTGTCGTGTGTTGAAGGTTGCAAAGAGCTCCGGATGGATAACCGGTTACCGTTCGTATCAAGGACGCATTCGGGGCTCGTAATTCCGAAGAAAGAGGTGTGCTGAACAGGAAAAGACGCCGCGCAGAATGCCGGGTTGGTGATACGCTCTAACACTCTGCAGCACCAGCAAGGCAGCTTCACCGTACAGGGCGAATCATCTTTTCGGGTATGGCTCCGAATCCGCGGACTAGCGCTTGTCGGAACAATCTGCCGAACATCTCAGCTGAAGCGATGTGTTCCGAATGCATTCGACCATGCGGTTCGGATGGTCGGAACAATGGTGCTTGGGTATTGTTCTTATCTTGGCTTATATTTTCGAGCCATGATTTTCTGCTCCCTTTTTCTTCTGATACCGAAAGTGTTTGCCGCGGCTTCCCCGACTGCACACGCCATACGATGGAAGAAGACACGGAAGACAAAGGCAAGCTCAACAGAATGAAGCCCAAGGTGCGAGCGCAATTCAGTGTTCTATCCTGAGCTGCCGTTTGCAACGCCGACTTAGATGCGGGATCTCATCCGCTTCCGATACATAGATCGGGCATGATTCCGAGACCGATATGCCAGATTCTTTCGCAGCCGGCGTCTTCTGTGGTTATTTGCGCCGTCATCGGCGTGCAAACTGACCGACGGTTACGTCTTGATTTCCAGCCGCGGCCGTTGTTAGAGGTCCCTTGTGTGAGCAGAGTCAGAGTCTCTGGCTGCTTGGCCGACCGGTGATCGCTATTTTAAACTTAT
The DNA here is from genome assembly GCA_928858565.1 of Anthracocystis walkeri. Classification (NCBI taxonomy): domain Eukaryota; kingdom Fungi; phylum Basidiomycota; class Ustilaginomycetes; order Ustilaginales; family Ustilaginaceae; genus Anthracocystis; species Anthracocystis walkeri. The sequence goes on from CAKMXV010000004.1 coordinate 584,322, forward strand.
CGAGCGTTCCCAAGGCCTTTTTGAGGTCAAGCAGAAGGCATTGGTCTGAGCAGGTTGCTCGCCTTGCCTTGGCCAGCCCTTAAAGAGTGGAGTTAAGCACGGAAGGACGAGCTCCGCTGCGCGTCATACAAGCGGGGGAAGACATCTCGCTCTCATCCGTGACGTTGAGATAACGAACCCATAGGACCCTTTGCTCTACTCGCGCACATGGTATCGCTCGCTTGTCGAAGACTTTCAATATTTGGGTCAAAGGTACCCGTCTCCACCGTCGTAGGCGTATTGTATCTTTTGCAAGAACATGTTCTGTGGCTTCTTCTGTCTGACACGTTCTCCTCCTCTCTCGGGCGTGACCAGGAACACGCGGATATAAGAAGCAGCAGAGCCTCTCGAACTCTGTATGCCAGTGTGAGGCTTGGAAGAGAACAGCTTCAGAGACAAAGTGAATGGTGTCATGACTAGAAGGGCAGGCGGGGAAGACGGAAACTGCTGCAATTTGTTCCTGATTTTCGAATTTTCATCGTGATGAATGCATGGGATGCTGCAGCCAGCTGCCAAAAAAGTCCCCTGCTGGGTCACACTCTGTGACTGTCGGTAGACGCGGCAATTGTCAAGATGATGGCCACGCCAGGCTACAGTAGCCCAAGCCACTCGAGCCGAGCTGCTCGGTTGCAACTTAGCAGCGCTTTTCCAACATCCAAAGCCATGGATCACTATCAAGATACGAGCCACAACCTTTCGACCTTTCGATCTTGACCAAGGTTGAAGTCAATGCAGATCAGCAAATCTTCGAGTGACGTGCAACCATTTGCGATGTTGCTCTATGTACACGCGCTAGAGTGGAAAGTGAACACGGTTCTGCAGCAATGTTTGAGATGGAGCGATCCTCGAATTCGGTTGAGATGCGAAGCTTGTGAATTCAACCACGGCAAGCAATGTGAGACTAACTGAGCACAGAGAGAGACAAGGATGGGTAAATTACAAAGGACAGAAACATTTGTCGGGGCTCGAAATCAGAGGAAGGGCAAACATGCCTTGCATTCCTCTTCTGATACGCCTCTCACATACGAGCAGCAGAGGCGCAGACGTGCAAAACTGCGAAATTACAGCACAAAGAGCTTGAGGATGTCATCCGACAGCAAACAGATTCGACACTCCGACACGCTCTTCTCGTCGCCAGTCGTGGGAATTCTTGCCACCGTATCGGCCCAGGACCTTCCTATCTTTCCTTGATGCTTAGACAAAGTGCTTTCTAGCTGTGTAGAAGAGGGTCGAAAGAGGTTCGCGTTGAGACAAGACTACTGTACGGCCCGCCCAGCCATCAGCTGGAGCTCTCGACGGCTTTGCAGCGAGGGCCTGTCGCTGTCAGCGCTGAAGTGGCGGATTAACTGCAAGGACGTTGGGAAGCTGCACTGTCATCAGGCCAGCCACCAAGAATGATCGCGCGCTCTGCCAGTGTGTGACAAATCTCTGCAGTAACTGTAAACAGCAGACGCGAGCCAAAGTTACTCCGCCCGCCTCTCCGCCACGCCCTTTGCACCGAGATTCCTCCTTTCCTTTTCGAATTTGTTCAATTCAATTCAATCAATGACGGAATGGCAGCTCATCAGCAGTTTGTTTCTCTCTTCCTCTTTTGCGCGCTCGTCCGCAAGGCGCAACTCGACGATGCTGGCATGAAGCACAGCGGTCCTTACCCGAGGCTGTCACAATTCGAAGACACAGTCGTTCTGCCTTCTCCTATTCACCTCGCTTACTGGCCCTTTTGCAGCTTTTACGCCATGTGAGCAATTGTTTTCCCTTCTGCAAAAGCATCTGATTGGGTTTGGTCCGCTCTGCTGTTCTGCTGTCCCGTTTGAGTTCGCTGTAGCCCTGCTGCACGAATCTCGCTTCGTCACTGCCCTGCTGCAATGTCGCTCGCTCTCTTGCTTTTTCTGCTTTTGCTTTTGCAGGGTCCGACTCTTATGACCGACTCAGACGGCAAGGCGGACTCATTGTTCTCCAGTCGCTGCTGGCTTCCGAGCGGATCTTGTTCCCTTTGCTCGCCACACTCTTGTGCTCAAGCTTTTCCTTCACCATTGGGCGTAGCATCTCGCTCGCACAAACTTCATGCCTTGGTTCCATTCATGCCCTCTCGACTTTCCCTATAGCTACCTTGCCCTTTCACCATAACCTCGTCCTCATCCTCCTCGATCATTTGCCACCTTCTCTCACATTCAAATCCTCTTTCCATCAGAGAGAAAACATCTCTCGAACGTTCGATTCAGACGCGACGGACAACATCCGACGCTTTAGCAGCTCGAATCCTCAGCCCCCAAGCAGTTCAGCGATCCAGCAACTTGCCTCGAATCTTCGATCATGATCTGTTGATATCACGCTTCCAGACGTCATCGAGAGCTTCCGACCTGGCTTTCATTTCATCTCATCGCTCAAACCTTGCCTCACCTTTCCAACACTGCAGCTCGAGACAGGAGCCGCCTCAATCCAATCCATCGCGTCCACCCGCATCTTTACACAACATCAATCATGGTCACCAGAATATCTGCAGAGGCAGGCCCAAGCCAACCTCCCGCCGATTACTTTGATCCCTCTCCTCGACGCTCGCTAAACCCCGCGTGTCGCGACGTGCAAGCCGCACTCTCTTCCTTCCGCTTCTCCGCCAGCACTGTCGAGAGTCCCTCCGGCGATGCTCTTCAACTAAACGTGGGCTTCCCTTCGGAAGAGGACGAGTATGTCGAACCCAGCGCGATGAGCACCAGCCGCAGACCCAGCGTGCAGAGAACCTCGAGTGCGCCAGAACCTTCCTCCTCCAAATCTACGCTCTTCGTCGAGCCAAACGGTCCCACTGCGCTGCGTCCATCGCTCGCTCGCTCTTGCTCTGAAAGCCGTGCCTCTGGCGTACTGGAGCGCCGACGTCACAAGCTCACCCACAAGAGCAGCTCGCTCCCCTCCACGCTCATCCTCGATCTCGCCAATCTGCCCATGACCATGGGAGCTGGCAATCTTGCTCTCTTGCGCGCCGCTCGCAAGGCCATCTCTGAGCCGTCTGGCTTCGATTGGGGGCGTGCAGCTACCTCAGCACCGCCAAGTGCCACCACTTCGCGCTTCTTCGCACAGCAGGAGCATCAAAAGTCGCGCACAGCTTCGCCCATTCGACCTGCTAAATCCTTGGCCACTGTGTCTCTGCCTGTGTCGACGGCGGCATCCACTTCAACATCGCCGCAGTCCCCTCGAACTTCTTCCGGCCTTCCATCTTCGCGCTCATGCGTAGGATCATACTGGAGCAATCGTACCTCCGCCTCAGAAGAGTGCGAATGGGACTGGGCATTAGCTGGCAATGCGCGCGCCGCGCATGAGGCGCTCCGTTTCAGCACTTATAAAGAGACTAGAGAACCGGTGCACGACATCTGGTATCAATTGCCAGACTGGATGAGCCGTCGCTCGTCGCTGGGCGGTCGCGATGCTGACCTGTCGCTGCGTGGGCCAGGCTTGTTCAACTCTTTCTGTCTCAGCAAAGCCACCAAAGATTCAGCAGGAGCAACTGCAGCAGCCGCAGCCGCAGCCACATCGGCAGCAATGTCGCTTTCGCTGTCTCAAGCATCACTCTCAAATCAGAGTCCGCGTAACAGCATCTCAGGACGCGGTCGTGTTCAACAGACCAAGGTCTCTGTTCACGTTCCTTACCGCGTCATCGAGGAGATGCCGCCACGAGAGAACTCTCTCTCGCCTCGCGCCTCGTTTGTGGCAGCTTCCGACCTCGCAATCGATCAAAGCCGATCTCAAAGCGTAGAGAGGGCCGAAGCTGCCATCGTCTAGCTCGCAACCGCGCCTCTTTAATAACACTCGCACCTTGGCTTTCCGACCCGCCTGTGCCACTCGATCACTGGCAGGACATTTTCTTTAAAAGCTCCTCCGCATACTCAACGTCTTTCCCTTGCAAGTTGGCTCGCCAATATACCCGTAACAGGTGGTCCATCTGCACGGCGTGTCGGTTGACAATGTCCCGGGCGCTCTTCATCTCTTTCCGTCGTCTCTAATGATTCAGACTCTTTTTGTTCCTGAAATCACTTTGCATCTTGTACTACTACCTAACTCAGCATCACGCATAATCGAACAATGTCTTTCTGCCCTTAAGGAAGTTCTATAGCAAGCCACTGAGGGGCGGCGCCGAGGCAAGCGCGTGTTTGTCTGATGGGCACAAGTGATCTCTTTGCACGAGCCACGTCTGAGCAGTTGAGTGAATTTAGCAGCATAAGGGAGAGCAGACGTTGGATCGTGTCCATCCAAGACAGCTGCAGACTGGAGGCAAGAGTAACTTGATATGCTACCTGATATCGAACTGCTCTGCTAGTCTGTGCGAAATGTTGAATGACCGAACTCGGATCCGGCACCCTAGCGGGTGAATATACGCGGTTCCTCCCGGCTCACTCGACATTTGACTGTGATCACGCCTCTCGGTCTAAATTCAGAAATTGTGAATTTCAAAACGGATCGCCTGCTGCTGCTGCTGCTCCCCTTCCTCTGCCAACTTGAATTGATCGATGCGCCCGATCTGGCTGTAGTAAACGCACAGAGCGGAATGCAATTCGCGATTTCTTCTTGACTTTGAGGTTTGAGGCAGCAAAGCCTGACGTCTCTCTCGCTCAGACTCACAGCTGCTCACTGTCTTGGTCGTCAATCCTCCACAACTCAGGTCTTCCAGCGTCGAGTTGGTGGTTCATCGCATCACATCAATACCTCTTCACCGCTCACCTACACCGACCTACTGCATCCTTTCCACCGATTGCACTTTCGGTCTTCCTTCACAAGTGTAGAGGCACGGCGTACACATCGCAACGGTCACCATGATGAACCGCGCCGCAGCTCTGCGCAGGGCTACTGCACTCACCCCTTCGTCTGCCGCTCGCTCTCGCAGCGTTGCTGGTGCAAGACCATACGCTACTGGCGCAGATGGAAGCTCAAGATCCGTCACCGGTCGCTTTTTGGTATACAGCACTGTCGGTGCCACCCTCTTCTACGGTATCTCGACCGTAGCAGCACTCAACAACGACCGATACAACCACTTTTTCGTAGAAAGCATCCCAGGAGGTGAACGCATCATCGACTACCTCGACACCCACGACGTCGGCCAGGAGATCAAGAGCATCAACTTGGGCGGCTACGGTGACAAGGCCATCGATGTAACCAAGACTGCTTACGACAGTGTCAGCGGTGCCGTCGGTCGTGTGCTCAGCGGCGATGCAGGCGCCAGCGAGAGTGCCGGCGACGAGCGTGATGCTAGACTCAGGGTTGCAGAGGCTCGTGAAAAGGCCAAGGCTGAAATGGAGAAGCTCTCGAAACAGGCAAAATCAGGTGCCAAAAAGGCTGAGGAGGAGGCAGAGTCTGGACTCAAAGCTGTTCAGGACAAGACCTCGGAGCTTGTGAACCGCGCTAAAGCAGCTGCTTCCCGTGCAGAGGCCAAGGTCCGTGGTGAAGCTGCCGAGGCCAAGCAGGATGGTCGCAATGTCATTCAGCGTGCTGTCGACAGCGTCCAGGTCATGACCGACATTGGCGCCAATACCAAGGCAGCTCCTTCCAAGAGTGCTGCTCCCGGCAAGGGCCCCGAGGAGCAAGTCAAGGAGACCTACACCGGCGAGCTCCCCGTCAACCACGAGCCTCCTGCGGGCTACGCGGCTCCTCGTCGTGACCGAGGTCTCCAAGCACCCGAACAGGGCGCTGCCCGTTTGCGACCTGACCCCGAGGCACCCAAGCTTCCTCTGCTCGCACCTTCCATCAAGAGCCTTTCCGGATCCGAGCCCATGATCGCTCAGCTCGCTGGAACCATTGATGAGCTCACCACTTTCCTCAAGGAGACCCCCTCTTCCGGTGCCAAGGCTAAGGGCGTGCTCGAGAATGCGCAGATCGACCTCGAGCAGTTGAGCCAGCGTCTCGAGACCATCAAGCGCGAAGAGGCCAAGCGTGTCGAGAACAGCTTGGCGGCTCAAGCCAAGCGATACGAAGCTCAGATCTCCAAGCAGTCGGAAGAAGCTGCCAACAAGCTTTCCAGCCGAGAGTCGGACTGGCAAAAGTCGTTCGAGGAGGAGCGTGCCAAGCAGATGCAGCAGTTCAAGGAGAAGCTCGAGAAGGAGCTCGCCACGCAGAGCGAGATCATCAACGAGAGGCTCAAGGAGGAGGTTATCGCTCAAGGTATTGAGCTGCAGCGACGATGGATGAAGGACATCAAGGCCAAGGTGGAGGAAGAGCGTGGAGGACGTCTTGCCAAGCTCGACGAGCTGGCTACTGAGCTCAAGAGCCTTGAGAAGGTCAGCTTGGACAACAGCAGCGTTTTGGACGAGAACGTGTCGGTGCACACGCTCTGGACTGCAGTCCGAGCTGTGCAGCACGCACTTGACGATACGTCGGCTACCAAGCGACCTTTCGCTGAGCAGTTGCGTGTTCTCAAGGGCACCACCAAGGCGCGGGATGACCCTGTGCTCTCAGCTGCGATCGAGGCACTCGATGCAAGCGGAGCCGCCGACACCGGTGTTGAGTCGTTTACCACTCTCAAGCAGTGGTTCGACAACAAGGTCGGGCCTCGCGTTCGCCAAGTCTCGCTCGTTCCTTCTCCAGAGACTGCAGGTGTTCTCTCTCACCTCGCTAGCGCCGCCCTTTCGCCCATCCTGTTCCACAAGAAGGGTCTCGTTCCAGGCGAGGACGTGCCATCCGTTATCGCGAGGACTGAATACTACCTTGACCGCAAAGACCTTGACTCGGCTACGCGAGAGCTCAACCAGCTCAAAGGCTGGCCTAAGCTGTTGGCTTCCGATTGGCTCGCTGCCTCGCGAAAGCGCTTGGAGGTTCAGCAGGCGCTCGAAGTGGTTCAGACTGAAGCCAGTTTGGCGTCGCTTATGGTTTCTGCCTGATTGTTTAGATGTACATATCGAGTCTGTTGAAAAAAACTTCATTCCTTGTCAAAATGTGGTTGATTGTCTGCATGCCTTTGTCGTTCGTTTGTTGGCATGGTGCGTGGATGCGTGAGGTTTGCTTCTCATCTCGACACATCGTATCCAACCGCTTCAACCCATCTTTCTGATATCACACAACCACAACCTAATCGAAGCTGTAAAAGGTATTCAAGACTATCTACCAAGGGACAAAAAGGCTACAAGTTTCTTAAGCAAACTCGGGAACGCAGTATTTACCCGGACCGTATGGTTCTGAAGTCAAGGCAGTACGACCGGCAGCCGGCTCGGACGAGTGACGACCCGACTGCGGGCCCGGCTTGACCTTTTCGCCGTTCGACAGCTTCTCGATAATGTTGTTCATGCTTTCCGGGGTCAAATCTTCGTAGTAGTCATCGTTGATTTGAATCATGGGAGCGTTTGCGCAAGCACCCAGACATTCCACCTCGACCAACGTGAACTTCTTGTCCTTGGTAGTTTGACCGGCCTTGATACCCAATTTGGACTCGAGCGCTTCCAAGATCTTGGTCGAACCACATCCACCGAGCATGCAGGGAGTGGTGGTGCAAAGTTGCAAAAAGTACTTGCCAACAGGTTCACGGTTAAACATGGTGTAGAAAGTAGCCACTTCGTAGACGCGCATGGGTGGCATCTCGAGCAATTTAGCGACGTAGTTCATGACCGAGATCGAAACCCAACCGGAGTTCTGTCGTTGACCCAAGTCGAGCAATGGGATCACTGCGGCTTTCTTGTATTGCGGAGGGTAGTGGGAGATGATCTCCTGTGCCATTTTGGCGTTTTCCTCGTTGAATTCGAAGGGGATGTCTGGGTTGTTGTAGTCGGTGTTGCGGTGGACGAAGAGGGCATCGGAAGATCGTGCTGCGGTGGTGGAGAAAGATCGGCTGGCGGTGATGCGAGAAGAGCTGCTGGCAACAGCAACGAGGTTGGAGCGAGAAGTGGCACCGGCGAGGGTGGCTGCGGATCGCATGAGCGAGCGCGAGGATGTGCGGAGAGCGGCCATATTGATGAGAACAACGACGGCGGCTGCAGGGTAAGAGGATGGAAGAAGATGGTGTCGAGTCGAAACGAGTTGAGGTGGAGAAGACGATGATGATCTTCAACTTTTGTCGAAAGTGGCAGCTTCGGATCGCTTGCCTGTTCTGAGCCATTACCAAAGCCACGATTCAACAGAGCCCTGAGCGAGACTCTGAGAGAGACAAGAGCGAGCGCGCTTTCTTCGCAAAAGACTTGGAATTCCTAATAAAAAGAGCCGTGCGTCACTGCGACCAAAAATATACTGGCGCTGCAACCCGATTTTTTTTCGAAGCTCGAGTACTGTATGACCAATTCAGACGGCTGTCATTGGTCGCGACTTTGAATTCCCACTCGATTCGAGTCTGAGGAACTGTTTGAATTCAAATCGTCTCTCCGATTTGTATTCAATTTTTGATTTTCGAGAGAGAGCCAACTCGTGGTCTCTCTCGGATGCTCTCTGTTGCGGTTGTGAGGCGCAACCACTTCTGATTTCAAATCAAAAAGCTCACAAAGCGTGCTGCTGCCTCGCTGATTTTCGCCCATCTCGAGCCCAAATTGTTCCGCGCGATCATCCAAACGTGTGAAGTGAGTTGAGCTGAGCGATGAGGCTTGGGTGGCACTTCCTTCCTTGCAATCCACTGAACCCTTTCTTCTTACCCTTTCCTCACCTCACTTTCTGGTCATCACCTTTCTATCTTTCACCACACTCGCTACGGCAACAGTTGCCCGAAGCTCACATTCGCTGCAGTGCAAATCAACCTCTGTCAAGCACTCACCGCTTTTCGATCCGTCATTCTCTCGTCTACTCGCAAAATCGCTTTCGCAGGTCATTGCCATCCTCAAAAATCACCATGGCTTCCTCGTTGAACCGATCTCTGCTTCGCTCGGCAGTCCTCGCTAGCCGATCGTACGCTTCCACCTCTACCACAGCGGCGCCACTTCGATTCGCCACCGCCGCACCATCCTCCACCCTCTACAACGCCCGTCTTTTCTCCTCGTCGATCGCACGTTCGCTCGCCACCCCTCAAACCGGCCCCACACAGATTGTCGACAAGGCCCCACCATCACCAGAGGCTTCTAAGACTGCCACCTACGACGCCTCTTCCATGCAGCAACACATCCGCGATGCTCCCGTCTACCCAGACTACTCCAAAGGCCCCTCGGCGCTGGACAAGGCTGGACAGCTATTTTTCTTCACCGAGATCCTCCGTGGTATGTGGATCGTGTTGGAAAACTTCTTCCGCCCTCCTTACACTATCATGTACCCGTTCGAAAAGGGTCCGTTGAGCCCGCGTTTCCGTGGCGAGCACGCATTGCGACGATACCCCACGGGAGAAGAGCGTTGCATCGCTTGTAAGCTTTGTGAGGCTATTTGCCCAGCTCAGGCGATTACGATCGAATCGGAGCCACGCGAGGATGGTGCACGAAGGACTACCAGGTACGATATCGATATGACCAAGTGCATCTACTGTGGGTTCTGCCAGGAGGCTTGTCCTGTGGATGCGATCGTCGAGACGCAGAACACCGAGTACTCGACCGAGACGCGTGAAGAGTTGCTGTACAACAAGGAGAAGCTGTTGGCCAACGGTGACCGTGCTGAGGCAGAGATTGCTGCCAACATTTACGCTGATCACTTGCAGCGTTGAGGAGGAGTTGCGGTTCCTCTTTTTTTCAGCATTTCATTCACTTGGTTTCTGCTCGACGGGTTCTGGGAGGCGTGATCATTGGCAGCAAAATGTCAAGTTGAGACGTCTCTCTGCGCCTGTTGCGTCTGTTTTAGTCTCGTCATGCAATCATATACTTTTTGATAATAGCTGTTGGACGTATGTGTAAAGAATGACTTTGGTGCCTGAAGTAAAATGCACAGCCATCCTCGAGAAGTCACACACTCGACGCACATCCGCTCGGACTCGACACACTTCCAATCACATTCGACACACACCTGAACATTCTTTCTCTTGTCACCCTTGAACCTTGCATTACACGCCGGTCTGCAAATGCTCCAACCACCCACCCGTCACCTTTGGCGGCAAGTAACTAGCCACAACTTCACTTGCGATCTTATTCCTCAACTCTTGTGCCTCTTTACTCTCCAGAACCTTTTTTGTGGAAGGATCCGAATCGTGTGGCCACGAGCGTTCGAAGTTCCTACCCAAAGTATTTGGTGTAGCTGCGAAAGTTGATTGTTGGGCTATTGCTGAGTGTTTGCGGTTGAGGATAGAGTATGTTTTTTGGAGCGAGAGTCGGTAGGCTGTTTCTCCGTTTGGTAGGTCTGTCCGGAAGGGAGGAGAGGTGTTAGAGCTGTGGTCGATATAAATGGATAGTGGGGAGAAGCTTACCTTGTACATCAGCGACCTCTCCAAGTGCTTTTTTGGTCAATGGCAAGTTTCCAAACGTAACGATATCCACCCAATCCTGCTGTTCTACTTCTTTCACCGCAGGTACAACCTCCTTCAACGCTTCTTTCCGTTTCGACTGTAGCACCAGCGCGACTTGTTCGAACGCATCTTCGACAGATCTAAACTTGCCATCTTCAAGCACGCTAAGCAACGAGATGATGAGAAACCTTGCGTCGATAGGTGATAAGATGTCCAACTGGCCAGAGGAGATGACCGTGTTGAGGTGAGAGATCATCCATGATCGGTCGTATTTCGTGTCGGTCAGTGTTGAGAGTTCGAAAAGCTGGGTAGCCGAGTAAAGATAATAGGTGGGCACAAAGGTTCGAGGGTGAGGGAGGATTAGGAGGCGGCCGGAGGGAGCGGTAGAGGGGTGGATGATGACGCCAGTTCGCATGCTGCGCTGTGGGACATCCGGGGCCGTGGGGAGAGTTCTCGCTGTTGTCATTGCTGCGTTGCGCTAAAACGTGAGAGTGAGGACGGTGAAGACAGGAAGGATGAAAGGGTGTCAGGACGGTCAAGATTGTTCAAACATTTTCAGAATACTCACCGAGTGTTGGTCTTCTTCGCGAACAACGCGCACACTCCTCAATTTACGCGACACGGCCGCTCAGCCAAAAAAACTCTTCCTCACACTCGCCATCAAATGCAAACAACACTCGACAGGCGAACAATGACTAAGTTATTCATTCAAAATGAACACTCACAGAGCATCAAAATTGATCGCATGCACAGCTCTCTTCCTCTCCCTCTCATCCTCCCTCCTCTCGTTCACATGCAAAACAATCACAATCACCGCCAGCCCCACAATCGTTGTAACCAGCACCACCGTCACCCAAGGAATCCAATCTCCAGGATGCAAGTAAAGCTGCTTAGTCCACGTTGCTGGACTACCGTTTCCGTTCTCTTCACCACGCCCACCCTGCCATGGGTTGATGACGACCTGGCTGTTCGGGATGACACCTTCGAGAGCTAAGTAGTGCTCTTCTTGCCTACGCGTCGAACCGATGAATAACGACTCGACGTAGTTGTTGGTACGTCCGAGACCAAAGTAGCTATAAGGGGTCAGGAGAGAACGATAGGCGGTTTGGGGCAGTTGTCCAACTTGCTGTGCGCGTCTGACACCATTGGGGTCGAGCACAGTGAACTTGTATGATGCTCCGCCGTAGTTGGTTCCCCAAGGTTGGAACTTGGGTGCGTCTTTGGGCTCACAGAGTCCCTGACAGGCACCGTTTAGTGTGAGAGCTTTGAGGAAGAATGAGTCGTGAAAGTAGTTGTTCTGGATGAAAGTGATGCGTCGTCTTGAATCCGTACCATCGGACGCCGATGGCGTTCTCTGTAACAACAAGTCAAGCGTGCCGTCCTCGTCAATGTCGAGCCAGCTCGCGCTGCGCACGTCTCGAAGCACCTCAATCGTGTTTGCTCCAGAAGTGACTTTGATGAACGTCCTGCCTTCTGGACGATCAGACAAGCAACCGAGACCGGCTTTCTGACTGGCGGGTACTTTGCTGCACTCCAGATTTCTGAGGATGTGGACGCGGGTCTCGCCATCTCCACGCGGACTGTTATGGCTTCCAGATGCAAGACTGTCGGGTACAGTGATCAGGACGAGATCTGGGTAGCCGTCCTTATTGTAGTCTCCAAGATGCAGCGAGTTCGGAAGGTTGAGGTACGACGGTGCCAGCACGTCGTTGAGCAGGATGCGACTGTCGCCCGTCAGCTTGTCCAAGGGCACACGCAGCATATCGGCATTGTCCTTGCTAACGCTGAAGTTGATGCGGAAGTTGTCGTCTGCTACACACAGGTCTTCTGCCTCCCGACATTGTGGGTTCGGCTTCCTCTTCGTGGCAACGCGATCCGAAACGCCGTACGATGAGGTAGACGCGCTGGCGTTCTTCTTGACCATTGAAAGTGAGCCGAAACCAGGCCCTCCACCGAAGAAGCCATCGATCCGTGGTGAGCACAGCGGAATCTGGCGATTGAAGGCGATATTGACGAAGCAGTTGTCGCCACTGCGGTCGCACGTCGGGAAGACGACATCGATGGTTCCGTCGCGGTCGATGTCACCAAAGCTCAATGCACCGGTGCCAGGTGGAAGCTCGCCGGTGGAAGCGAGCTTGAAGCCCGACCCTTCCCCTTTCGAGTTGGGCTTGACGGCTGTCCAAATCTGATAGGTGAGCTTGGAGCTGAGGAACCCTTCTTCCGAGCATACGAGGAAAAGGTCTGCGAGGCAGTCGCCATTGAGGTCGACAAATGCAGAGCTGTGCGGGTTGGAGAGCTTACAAGCCGGTGCCTTGGTGGCATCTAGAAGCGGAGCATCTGCGATATCGAAAGCAGCAGCGTTGTTGGAGGATTCCATAAGCAGGTTGCGCCAGATCTTGAGGTCCGAGGCATCCTTTGCTGGAGTCGCAGTGTCGCTGAACGGAATTCCTAGCAGGTCCATTTGCATGTCCCCTGATGCATCTATCGTAATAGGTTGGGCCAATGTGGACGATGGTACAGTGAGCGGTATTGACTCGAAGCCGCTTCCGTCCGTCTTGCCAAGGAAGACGTCCATGGTGAGCTGTTTAGAGGAAGTGGACGAGTTCTGAGACATGATGAGCAGGTCAAGCCTGCCATCGTAGTTGACATCTGCTGCGACCACATTTGTAATTTTGTTGCCATTTGTGAGCTGAACGGTAGCTGCTGGCTCGTGTCCAAAGGCAAAGTTGGTACGATCCCATAGATGGACGCTCGCCGTTTGACGATCTGAATCGACAACAATGGCATCAAGGAACTGGTCTCCATTCCAATCGCCCCAGGCTGCTACCTGACCCTGGATGCTGTCGAGACCTAAGCCTCCTGCATTGATGAGACCCTCGTACTTGAAGCGCTTCTCTCCAATACCAAACAGAGCGTCGACGCCGGTGAGCTGTGTAGTAGAGAGCAATAACGCCGAGGCCCATGCGGTTTTGAGCTTGCGAGCCTTGGATGGACGAAATTTAGTTGAGCGTCTTATGACAGCATTGGAGCACTCGGCCTCGCAACTGGGAGCCATCGTGAAGAATGGGCAATCGATGTGATGATAAGGTCCAAAGGCAAATGCCAAGCTCGACAGGGTCCTTGGAGAAATGTGTATCCGCTGCAGCGCGGGAACGGTGTTGAGGTGGAGGGAAAAGGCTCAAAGTGTTAGATTTTGCTGCATCGAGTTGGTTCGTGCTTCTGAGCTCATAACATTGAGTCGGATCCGTGGCAAGAGACTGCTCGACTGCCTCTTCCGTCACCCCCTGCATCCACGCTGTGCCACACGCCCACAGAGCCAATTCGAGAAAATCCAGACCGAGTTGTGAGTTGCACGGACGGACCTCATTCGTCTCAATCAATAATCAGCAGTCGATCGTCTCTCATCGTTCTTCCATCTCGATCATCCTACATCGTTTGACTGGTGTTCATCTTTGGATACCTTCAAAGGACCTTTCATCGCGCTTTAGGCTAGAGCAGCAACACAGATTGCTGCAGCTATCCAGCCAACATGCCCGAGGAGGAGAGCCTGTTCAGGTCAGCGACTATGTCGCTGATCCAGCTCTACATTCCTTCCGAGACTGCCCATGCTACCGTCCAGGAACTCGGAGAGCTTGGAAATGTCATGTTCAAGGATCTCAACCCGGACGTCTCGCCTTTCCAACGCTCCTTCGTCACCGATATCAGGAGACTCGACGAAATGGAGAGGCGCATTCGCTTCCTCTACGCACAAATGGACAAGGAGGGCGTACCTGTTCGACCTCTTGAGAGCGCTCTCCCTTTCATCAGCCTTGGATCTGGTGCCGACGGTCGTCGTGGCCCGCAGCTCATGGACGAGCTCTCGGTCAAGCTGCGCGAGCACGAGGAGCGCCTTGGTCAGATGAACGGATCCTACGAGACGCTTCAGAAGCGCTTGCAGGAGCTTGAGGAGGCCAAGCATGTCCTCCGCGAGACCGCCGTCTTCTTTGACCAAGCAGAAGGTCGTCAGGATGCTGCTCGGGCTTCCCTCGATGACGCCAACGCTCCTCTTCTGGACGATGTCGAGTCGCACGCTTTCAACACCTCGCGCGGCGAAGACAGTGGCTACGGCACTTTCGACCTCGAGTTTGTCGCCGGTACCATCGACCGCAGCAAGATGGCCATCTTCGAACGTATCCTTTGGCGTGTCCTTCGCGGTAACCTCTACATGAACTACGCCGAGATTGAGGAGGCCTTCGATGACCCCACCAAGGAGGAGCCTGTCCGCAAGAATGTATTCATCATCTTTGCTCACGGCGGTGAGCTCCTCGCCAAGATCCGCAAGATCAGCGAGAGCATGGGCGGCACCCTCTACCCCATCGACAGCAATGCCGATCGTCGCGAGGAGAGCCTCCGCGAGGTGCTCAGCCGTATCGAGGATCTCAACAATGTCCTCTACTCCACCAGCGCCACTCGTCGCACCGAGCTCGTCAAGATCGCCGAAGTGCTCAGCGCTTGGGAGGACGTCGTGCGCAAGGAAAAGCTCATCTACTCGACGCTCAACATGTTCCTCTTTGACAACCGCCGCAAGACGCTCGTCGCCGAAGGTTGGTGCCCCTCGAGCGATCTTGGCCAGATCCAGCTGGCTCTTCGTCGCGCCACCGAAAATGCCGGCACCAGTGCACCCGCTGTGCTGCAAGAACTCAAGACCAACAAGTCGCCACCCACCTTCCAGCGATCCAACAAGTACACCGAGTCTATTCAGTCAGTCGGTGACAGTTACGGTATCGCCAAGTACAAGGAGGTCAACCCTGGTCTGTTCAACTTGATCCTTCTGCCATTCCTCTTCGCCGTCATGTTTGGTGATGTCTTCCACGCCTTCCTCATGACGCTCGCTGCACTCACCATGTGCGTGTTTGAGCGCAAGCTCGCCAAGGTCGACAACGAGATCTTCACCATGTTCTTCTACGGTCGATACATGATGCTTCTCATGGGTGTCTTCTCCATGTTCACTGGTTTCCTCTACAACGACATCGGAAGTAAGAGCATGCACCTCTTCCACACTGGCTGGGACTGGCCGCACCAGAAGGGTACCATCGAGGCCGTTCCCAACGGCAACGTCTATGCCATCGGTATCGACCCTACTTGGCACGGCGCCGACAACGCACTCGTCTTCACCAACTCGCTCAAGATGAAGATGTCCGTCATTCTCGGTGTCTTCCACATGACGCTCGCCATTCTGCTCAACGTGCCCAACTTTATCCGCTTCGGTCAAAAGTGGAAGATCTGGTCCGAGATCGTGCCTCAGATGCTTTTCATGCAGTCGCTCTTTGGATACCTCGTCTTTGCCATCGT